>JANXHW010000003.1:219440508-220073008 GCA_026170595.1 Plestiodon gilberti rubricaudatus
CATGCCTCTATACCAATGTGCCCTCTGATTTCTGCCTGCATTGTGTTCTCTGATATATGATACATGCCTCTTTCCCAACGTGTTGTCTGATTGCTGCCTGCAAGGATATATTTGATAGCTGCCTGCTTATACCCATGTGTTGTCTGATTTCTGCCTGTTATCATGTGAGCAGAAAACTCCATGTTTGTGTAACTGTTACTTGCCTGTAGACAGCAGCTGTTTCTCTCCCCCCCCCCTTTTCTCCACAGGGTCTACTGACAGGTCAGTGTTGATTGGTTTGCCATGTTTGTGACCCAAAAGTTGTGTTGTTTTCTCTCTCTTTGACCTTTTTCCCTTACAGGATCATGCTCTCCTTACGCCCAGGTAAACAGCTCAGACCATGCCATGAGTGTCACACCTATCAGCTGTGTGTTTTTTCTCTCCCTGCAGGCTTTTGCTACCTACAAACTGGCTCGTTCTCAAAGGCTATCGCAAGCAGACACCAGCTGACATTTAACTCCCACTTGTTTTTTGTCCCCCCAGGAACATCCTCTGCCACCTACCTTCCTGGGAGCACCCCAGGGGCTGCAGGGAGAGAGCCCCACTTTCGCCTGCCTCGATGCTGCCAGAGGCCAAGGAGCCAGCCCTGCAACCTTCCTCAGCTGCTGCTGCTGCTGTTGGTGATGCTCCACCTCCCTGGGTGTCGTACTTGCTGGCCCTCCCCTTTCTATTGTGCAGGCTGCAGTTCCACAGGGGAGGAGCCCGTGGCTCCAGGTCCCTGGGCTGCCTTTGCTGCTGCTGCTTTCAGATCGGCTGCTGGACCTGTGACCACCCATGGCAGCTTCGCCTGGGCAACTCTGCTTTGGTTCCAGAACAATAAAAGCGCCCCTTGGGCAGAGCCCCCTTGAAACACATGTGCCAAACGTTACACAAGCATTGCGCCCCACACACAGACAACCCCCACCAGCCAAGCCCCTGCACAAATCCCATCCAGGGACTTGTAGTACCTTTCCAGGGGAGAACACAGCAGGAGGGCAGCCAGACCCGCAAGCCACGGAGAGGGGGGAGGAGTCAGGGGGACACTCCAGGTCGCCAAACACGGAAAGCCGCTATGGCGCCCATTGCGACAATGCTCGCGCCCGCCGCAGCCGGGTCGCGCCCGTTCGGCGCCCAGGGCTCTCACCTGCGCGCCACGCAAATGGCGCCCGCCGTGCACCCGCTGTGGCGGACGCCATTAGGGTTTGTGACGTCACGATCGGGCAACGATTGGCATTCTGACGCAAAATGGCGGCTGCAGCAGGCGTGAGGTGACAGTGGTCGGCTGAGGAGAGGGCAGCAATGCTCGCAGCCGTCAGCCGCAGCCCCCACCTCTCCACCCTGATGTCATCCACCCCCGCCCCCAACCTGGAAGCCTGGACAGCTGTGGCTGGCTCCATGGCTCGCCGGGGCTTCCACTGGTCTGTGGGCCAGATCAGGGGCCGATGGAAGGCCCTCAAGGTGGCCTTTTACGAGGAGCGGGAGGACTGCCGGCAGCATGAAGGGCGCCCGAGCAGGCACACCCTGCCCCTCTTTGATGCCATGCTGCGCCTGTGGCAGTGTGCCGGGCGCCCATGCTACCGGGACCGGCACCATGTACAGGGGTTGGGGTCTTGGCAGGGAGGGGGCAGAGGGGCCTCACCAGCTACAGTACTGCCTGGGATGACCCCCGGCCGTGGGCACCAAATGTGGGGGCACCTCTCTGCAGAGAGCTGCTGGGGGTGCCTGGGGGGAGAGGGCTACGGGCTTGCCAGGGGTAGCTTGCCAGGGGAGGAGGGAACCCCTCCAGGAACGTCTGGGCCCTCTGTGCTCCAGGCCCTGAAGACAGGCAGTGACAGGTCTGAGTGGAGGGCCTGCCTGGCACAGCACAGAGCCCTCCAGGACCGGGTGCAAGCTGCGTGGGGCATAGCCAAGGGTGCTGCAGCAGCCACCCATCTCCCAGGACTGCCCTGGCCCACAGGCCATGGGCGCAGGCTTGGTGCCAGCCAGGGTCTCTCCTGCCCACCATGGCCACGGGCCAGTGCCTCTGCCCAGAGGCCCATGCCAGCAGCCCTGCTGACCCCCCAGGGCAACCTCTGGGTTCCTTCCCCTATCTGGCAGTGGAACTGCCAGAGGGCTGAGGGAGGGCATGGGAGGTTGGGACCCCGGACCCCCCTTCTCACCCCCTTTGCCCAGGCACGTAGATAGACCGGCCCCACGGGTCATGTCATCCCTGCGGGATGTCCGGCAGTGGGTGGACCTGTGGAGGCAGGAGGCAGCGAGCCACCAGGCTGACTTGCGCTGGTGCCTCCACACCGTGGAGGGTTCCACCTGGGCCCTCCACGGCCAGATACAGGAGGTCAAGCGCGACGTCAGGGCATTAAGGCAGCACCAATCCACGCCGCTGGCGGGCCTCATTTTGCAGGCCTGGTCCCAGAAACTGGCAGAGCTCCTCCGCAAGCCCCCCCCCCCCGTCCAGCAGGAAGGCCTGCAGGCAGGAAACAACAACATGAGGGCTACAGGACTCGGTCATGGGCCCTGTGCTATTCAACATGCCTCCCTCCAGTTGTGGAGATGATTCCCCAAGTGCTCCCTGAGGCATCTGGTGGGGCCACTGTGTGATACAGGAAGGTGGACTAGATGGGCCTTTGGCCTGATCCAGCAGAGCTCTTCTTATGTTCTTATGTTCTTAAGTGTGCATTTAATGCCGTGGTGGCGAACCTATGACACGCGTGTCACAGGTGACACACAAGGTCATTTTGGGTGACACGCCAGCATTTTCCCCAGGGCCCCGACACACCTTATATTTTCGCAAACGTTTTACAGGCTTGTCTTAAAGATTTAGGGCAGAGATTTTGGCAGACCTCTTTCAAATTATTCTCTAGGAAAACTCAGCAACAAAAAAATGTCACTACTGTATTTCTTCAATTCTAATGCTTTTTCCCAATTAAGTATTTCAAAAAATGGGGTGTGTCTTAGAATCGAAGGTCTCCAAAAAGCACCCCAAAATGCTATCTTCTTACTTACTGGGGCTTGGGGGAGCTTCAGGGAGACCTGCACGACCCTCTGCAGGCCTCCCCGATCTTCAGTTTGGCAAAAAACGGTGATTTTCAGCCATTTCCGGTTTTCACGAAAACCAGAAATGGCCAAAAATCACTTCTTTTCGCCGAACTGAAGATCAGGGAGGCCTGCAGAGGGTTGCGCAGGCCTCCCTGAAGCTCCCCCAAGCCCAGGTAACGAAGGAAATGGCACTTTCTGGCAGGGCCAGAAATGCTATGCAAAGGCAGTGCACTCAGTCATCCTCAGCTGCAGGAGACATGCTGGGGAGAGTTGGTGCTGAGCGGGTAGATTCAATGAAGGGAGGTGAGTCTTACAATCAGTTGATTTTTTTTTTCCCCTGCTGGTGGTACTGAAAGTAAAGGTGCGCCTTAGAATCGATGGTGCCTTAGACTCGAAGAAATACGGTAATTGATGTTAAATGCAATGTGTTCTACAGTTGTTTTCAGTTCAGTTCAATTCAAAATTACTATTAAAAGTAGCAATTGTCAAAGTACTATTAAAAGTTGGGGGGGCAACACACCAGCAGAATCAAGTTAGGCATTTTCAAAATCTTTGACACACCAAGCCCAAATGGTTCGCCATCACTGATTTAATGTGTGCAGCAAAATCCTTGCTTCCCTAATAACAATCTTCACCACCTCTCTCTCCCCCCCCCAAATTAGCCTGTCTAGCTTCTGTAAAAGATTAAACCAGGGGTTCTCAACCTTTGGAGGCCCGGGTACCCCCTATCCCGTTCCAATTTTCTGGCATACCCCCTGCTAATTAGCAACATTATACCATCCATAAAAGGGCAGATCAGGTCTCATCCCATCGAAATATCTAGGACAGTGACTGTGCAATATAAAAACAGAGTCTACTTTTGCCGAGACTTGAATGAAGCAAACTCTTTGCAGTTTTGGTGTCTAGCCAAGATTTATTAATCAGGATTTGTGAGATTATACAATACTAGTATGTTTGGTGCCATTCAAAGCAAAAATACAGACTGGGGCAAAAAGTTCTTTCGGGTTTTTAAATCCAGACTGTCCCTTCTTCCTGGAAGTCACTCTCTAAACAAGACAGGCAAAGAAATGAGCAGCCCACAAAATGGTATGGCTGTGATGAAGCGGACCAGATGCTCCTGAAAGACAGTGAATTGCAGAATGCAGCATCTCTATTTCACAAAACCCTGTGGAAGAGGGGAAAGAGTCATCGCTCACTGTAGAACACATGTTTTGCCTGCAGAATCTTTTGGCTTTAATCCATTATCAGTCTTGCAGAACAGCCTTGACATTACCAAGGTAGCAAAACTATGCAAACACTCTGAGAATGGTTTTCATGACTTTTTAAAATAACATCTCTAGAGTTGCATCAGAAGAGCTCTATCAGAAATGTTGCATTGAAAAATATACATTACATAATTATCAGCGCAATCCTGAGGCTGCAGCCGGCGCAGGAACAAGCATTCCGGCGCCGGGAGACATCAAGAACGTGCCGTAAAGCACGTTCACGATGACTCGAGAGCAAGGAAGGCCGGTGCAGAGGCCAGTCTCCCTTGCTCCGGCACCGGAGCGTCCCTGTGGCCGGCAGACCAGGTAAGCCGGGATCCGGCGGGCCAGGGGGACGCTTCGGCAGGCCAGGGAGGGGGGCCATTGGCCCAGCCAGCCAAGTAGGAGGCAGGGGATGGCCTCGGCCATATCCCGGCCCCCGCTGGGCGGCTGGGCTGTTACACAGCCTCCTCCGAATTCCGCCAGCAGTTTTGCTGGCGGAAATCTGAGGAGGTCGATAGGGCCCGGCGGCAGCATGGTCCCGAGTAGATCTCCGGCCCAGCAGCAGCATGGCCGCTGGTGCACAGGATCCGGTGGGCAGATCCTTATGCAGAATTGCGCTGTATAAAGTATACACATTCATTAGTGACAGGGCTGGCCCATCCATGAGGCCAATTGAAGTGGTTGTCTCTGTGTGAAGGATGTCCAGTGCTGTAGGTTACTGCTTTTGTACCTGGTGCAGGCCAGAGGCATCATTAGGGGAGGGCAGGGGGGCCCAAGACAACAGGGCTTCAAGTGGCGGGGGGGTTGTACAAGCCTCCAGATCCGTCGCCCCCTCTGCCACTTTTTTGTCCTCTTGTAATCGTCTTTGGCCGAAGATTGGCCCACACACCCGGGCTCTGTTTTCTCCGAAATGAGGTCTGAATGCGCCATGGGGGCTGTTCTTGCGCTGCGCCGCCACCTAATGTCGGTGGCGCGTGAAAATGATGTCATGCTCCCCAGGGGGCGGGGCTAGTGGCATCATGTGGGCTGTGTCACATTGGAGGCCCCCCCACATGGGGATGTAGGAACACCACTGGTGCAGCCCCCCCCGCCACAAACCAGATGTAATGGCATGGTGACATCATGTCACCACGAATTGCTTCCAGTTTGCAGCCGGCTCCGGCTCTGACCCAAAGTCACCTGAGTCAAAGGGAGAAAAACTCCAATGGGAGTCAGGGGTTTAACACTGAGGCACTTTCCCCCATGAGTCATCTACAAAGGAGCTGGCTTTCGACATACAATATACTGAACACAAGCAACACATGCACAGGATCTCATTTTACATTCAAAGCTGGAGAAGAACATGGCAGCAAAGCTGGGGGAGGGAAACGGCACACAATTCATACAGGTCAAGCATTACAAGTTGGACAAATTCATATTTCTCATCAGGTAATTATGAGCTTCAGCAACCTCAGTAGTTAAAGGCACCACATTGACTCATCTTTATGCAGGTTCAGTTTTAAATCATAAACTTGTTTTAAAAACGGGAATTCGCCTTTAGCTAGCGGTTGCAAAACTATACAGAAAGAAGGGCACAACACATTTCAACTTTTAATTGATATATGTGTTAGGACAACATGACACAGCAAAGCTAACCTTTTCCCAGTATTACACTAGTATTATGTGAAGCAGTCTCACTTTTTTTCCAGCACTGCAAGCATTTAGTTTAATATTTTTTTTAATGCATTCCTGGGCTTTTGAGATGAAAAGTCATTTATCATCTTGTCAAACGCCACGTTCCTTGCCAAAGAGCACCAAGTTGAAATAACAGCCGGATCATGGGACCATCATCACTCTCATACCGTCTCTCTGCTGTGAAATTGTCACATGCCAGCTTCAGATAAAGTTGGAGAAGTCAAAGTGTAACAGATGGTTCCTTTATTTATAGCGAGTCAAAATATTTCCACCAGTCAAAATATTTTCTCAATCTGAAGACTCACAAGGCGGCTAACAATACAAGCATAAGACAACTATTTATTTATTTGAAGAATTTTTATCCTGCCTTTCTCCTGATAAGGGCAATCAAGGCGGCTTACAAAATTAAAACCTATTAAAATACAATAATTGTCCGGGGGCGGGATCCCCGCGGTGTCCGGGAACGTACCGTGCCGCTCCATGCGGGGAGGCAGAATCCCGGACGCCGCCCGGAACCCCGTCTCCCAGACTCCCGACGGGGCGCGCCGGCCCTGGATGCCCGCCCGAGGACGAACCACGGGAACCACTTGCAGCCGAAGGCAAGGCCGACAGCGACAGGGCTGGGCGGGGCTCGCTCCGTTAGGGGGCAACAGGCTGACGAGCCGCTCCGCCCCAGTCGCAGCCCCTGCGCTATGGAGCAGGCCGCGTTAGGAGCCGACGGCTCTCAGGACGCCTCTCCCTCCGGCCACCGCAACAACAGAGAGGCCGGAATGCCGGCGAGAGAAAGGCAAGTGGCCGGCTTCCCAAAGAGCCCCCCTTTGTCCGACCACCCCGGTGCAGCCCACACTCACCCGGAGGGGAGGGACCTCTCCTCCCAGAAGAACGAGGCCGACATCGACGGCAGCAGAAGGGACAATGTCTTCGCTACAAGGGCAGCCAACCTAACCAGCCCCGAGGTGAAGGAGGCGGGGCGAACTCACAGGCAATGGTGGGATTGGCTGAGAGGGAAGGGGGAGGAGAGGGAGAGGGATGGCCCTCAGAAAGGTTCTGCGCATGCGCAAAACCCATATACAAGCCGGCGACGCGTTCAGACTTCTCATAAAGCCCTCGACCGCCAAACTGGGCGGTTGCTCTAAGGAGGGCTTATCCCCGGCCTCGGAGCAGAGCCTCCGGAGGCTGGGTACGCGCCGAGTGGGTGCACTGCTTGGGGGGGGCGCGCCAGCCGGGCTCCGGTGCCGCGCAGCTCTGCGCTTCCCCGAGCCCGGCTGCCGCGCCCCCGCGCCCACTCGGCGCTTGGGGTGGAGCACACCAGCTCCCCCCATGAAAGAACGCCACTGGGTTACTCCTCTTTCAATATCTAAATAACTTTCCCTTTAGCTTCTTGGTTTTCCTGTTCTGTCCTTCTGCGTGTCTAAGAAAACCTGCAGTTTTTCCTTGTGTTAAACTTTTCACAAAACTCAATTCTGCTGTGTGTGGGACTGATTGGTTTTCTCAGCTCTGCTAACAAGTCTAAGCATACAAGCACATTGATTTGGGCCACCAGATCTGATTGCTCCCACATGCACCAGTTGCACACAACCTTGTCTACGTTGCTGCCCGGGGCTGATCGAAAGCTCTTTCTAAGATAGCGTTTAAGTGATCTGCCAAGGCAAAAATGAATGCTAAATGGCTAGCAATGCTAAGCTGGATTGTTTTGTTACTTTTATTTATTTATTTATTTAAAGAATTTATATCCCGCCTTTCTCCCAGCGAGGGCACTAGTTGCAGTTTCCGAACAGTCTTCAAAGGCAGCCCCACATAGAGCGCATTGCAGTAATCTAGTCTAGATGTCACTAAAGCATGAGTCACTGTGGCCAGGTCTGCACAGTCCAAGTACGGTCACAGCTAGTACACCAGCCGAAGCTGGGCAAAAGCCCCCCTGGCCACAGCCGCCACCTGGAAATCCAGGAGCAGCTGCAGATCCAGGAGAACCCCCAGGCTGCGGACCTGCTCCTTCAGAGGGAGTACAACCCCATTCAGAGCAGGATGATGGCCCAATACCTGAATCGTAGACTTCTGGACCAGAAGAACCTCTCTCTTATCAGGATTTAATTTCAGCTTGTTGGCACCCATCCAGCTCCCAACTGCCTCCAGACAACGATTCAGGACATCGACCGCCCCCTTGGAGTTGGGTGGAAAGGAGAGAAAGAGCTGGGTGTCATCAGCATACTGATGACCACCTACCCCAAACCCCCGATGACCTCTCCCAGCGGCTTCATATAGATATTAAACAGCATGGGAGATAGAATTGACCCTTGTGGCACCCCACACCTCAAGGGCAAGGGTGCCGAACAAGCATCACTCAGCACCACCTTCTGAGATCTATCAGCTAGGAAGCAGCGGTACCACCTCAGAACGGTGCCTCCAAGCCCCAACCCAGCCAACCGACCCAGGAGGACACCATGGTCAATTGTGTCAAAAGCCGCCGAGAGGTCCAGCAGGACCAACAGGGACGCACTCCCCCTGTCCAGTCCCCGGCGCAGGTTATCCACCAAGGCGACCAAGGCCGTCTCTGTCCCGAACCCCGGCCTGAAGCCAGACTGGAATGGATCCAGATAATCAGCTTCCTCCAAGACCCTCTGGAGCTGAGACGCCACTACCTGCTCGATCACCTTGCCCAGAAACGGGATATTTGAGACTGGCCGAAAGTTGTTCAAAATAGTGGAATCCAGGGAGGGTTTCTTCAGGAGGGGACGCACCACCGCCTGCTTCAAAGACGGTGGCACCACCCCCTCCCTTAGAGATGAATTTACCACCCTCCCCGTCCATTCAGTCAGCCCCGCCTGGGCAGCTCTAATCAGCCATGCCGGACAAGGGTCAAGTGGGCAAGCAGACGGTCTCACACTCCAAAGAATCCTGTCCACATCCTCAGGTTCTACAAGCTGGACAGAATCCCAGAAAGAAAAACAGACAGGTGCCTCAGGGACAACATTAGATACTCGTTTCGTTTCCGGGCACAATTCAAAGTGCTAGTTTTGACTTTTAAAGCCCTTAACGGCTCGGGTCCAGGGTATTTGAGGGACCGCTCCTTCCTTATAATCCGACTCATACTCTGAGGTCATCAGGGGGGCCCCCTGTTAACCATGCCGCCGTTGACGGAGGTGAGGAGGATGGCGGCATGGAATAGGGCCTTCTCGGCTGTGGCGCCCCAATTGTGGAATTCTCTCCCCCTGGAATTAAGAACGGCTCCCTCTTTAGAGACCTTTCGGCGGGACCTTAAGATGTTTTTATTTAGGTTAGCTTTCGATGTCTGACATGTTCTCCACAGATGCGATACCGGCAGAAAAGAAAGCCCTCTTAGCTGCCGCCACCGCCACGGAATAGGCTCTAAAGTGAGCTCTAGCCCATGTCCGGTCGTAGTCAGCACAAGTTTTCCACCACTGTCGCTCTAGACATCTAACTTGCCGCTTCGTCGTCCGCAGCTCCTCAGTAAACCAAGGGGCCGCTCTGACTCTGCGGCTTGGTCGAGGACGCTCAGGAGCAATCAGATCCAGAGACCTGGTCATTTCCCTATTCCAGAGATCAACCAGGGCACTGGGTGAGTTGCCAACTCTGGCAACAGGAAAGTCCCCCAGAGCCCTCAGGAATCCATCTGAATCCATCATCCTCTGGGGGCGGACCATGGAATGAGGTCCCCCACCATTACGGAGGCGACAAGCTGCGATAAGCCGAAATCCCACCAGGAAGTGATCTGTCCATGACAAAGGAATGATGTTAATTTCCTCCACATCCAGATCATCATCCACCTGTCCAGCAGTAAACACCAGGTCCAGCGTGTGTCCCGCATCGTGCGTCGGGGCAGATATTCTCTGAGACAGACCCATGGTTGCCATGGCGGCCATGAAGTCCTGAGCCGTGGCTGTCCTCGGGGTCTCAGCGTTGGGAATGGAACTACTGCAGCACTTCAGTGAGAATGAGGCGGGTGTCCCACACTTCTAGTGTGATGCGAAGACATTCAGGCTCCAAAACCTAATGGTGCCTTTGAAGTAGATTCGCTCTGAAGTGAATCTTCAGAGCAGATTCGCTCTGAAGCGAATTATACGCTCTGCGTATAAAAGTGCTGATGATTTTGGCTGCAGTTCTCTGTCACAAGACTGTTGTCAACAATCCTTCACCTTGATGTTTTTTACAGTTTGGCAGAAAGGCTTCAGCCCCGTGTGACATATATACAAGGACGCAACTCTGGAGCACTAAACTAAATCACCTTAAATGGATTCGGTCTCTTTTTTAAAAAATATAGTAATACTATCTCACTTCCTAAAATGAAAGATATATCTCTGGAAGAGGACAACAATGAGAAGGAATACCCAAGGACAACAACAAAAACCCGTTTCTTCAGAGCTGTAGTACCCAATTTGTACACTTTTCCTGAAAGAATTTGCCGTAGGAATCCTCCACAATGCATAGGGATTCCTTGGCAGTGGGTTAAAGGTTTTCTAAAGGTAGAAAGTTTATGTACCATACTGTCCCAAAGTACATCTAAACACAGGGGGACATTTTCCTCCTGCACTGTACAGGTGGGCCCCCATATCTGCTGGGGATATGTTCCAGGCCCCTCCGTGGATACTTGAAACCGTGGATAAGAGCGAACACCCCCTCCATGGTTTCCTGAGGGCCCCCCCACCCTGCCTCCCCTGCAGGCAGGCATGCTTGCCCCTCCCAGCTCTTACTTTTCTTTCATCAAGCTTTGTTTCTTCCTTAAAACAAACAGAGAAGCAGCCTCCATTGCAGGCAAGTAGAACGAGACTAAGTCCTAGAGAGGCTCTGCAAGGTTTCTGTTAACCTTGCAGAGCCTTTCTAGTACTTAGCCTCGTTCTACTTGCCTGTAATAAGCAGCCTGCTTCTCCTGTTTCTTTAAGGAAGAAACGAAGCTTACTGGGAAAAAAGTAAAAGCCGGGGGGGGGGGTCCCACGATCCGTGGATAACTGAAACCGTGGATAGCGAATCAGTGGATATGGGGGCCCACCTGTATTTTAAGCTGAAACAAATAAGATTAGGGTGGCTAAGAAGCAGCCAACTACAGAGTGCCTCTGTAGGTGGAAGAGAAAGAGTGGAGCATCTCAACACATCCAGTTGGAGATTTGGGGCATGCACGAGCCAATATGTTAGTAAATTTGCTGCCTACACTCTACTTGTTGATTTGCAAATAAAGCCAATAGTACAAAGACGCCAGTCAAAGCCCATTTGCGGTGACAGGATTCACCCGCCCGCACCACAATCGTCCGAAAAATGGCTTAAAAAACCGCCAAGGGTGCTTTTTTTGGCGCTGCCACCAAATTGCTGCTGAATCTGGTGCAGGAGGCAGGGCTTACGATGTCACATGGGGTGTGTCACAGCGATGGCACATGGGGTGTCACTTGTGATGGCACATGGGGGTGTCACGGCAATGTCCCCCTGGGGAGTGTAGCTGAGCCACAGTTTGTCCCATTCCACCGTTGTAAGCTGCGCGGGCCACAATGGGCCCCCTCCCAGCCCAGGCCGGCCAATGGCCCCCCTCCCTCGCCGCCCTGGCCGCTTGTCCCTGCCCCTGCACCGTGCAGCCTAGGTCTTACCTGGATCGTCCAACGCAGGTCCAGGCCGCTGGAGGAGTGAGCAATGCCAACTTCCGTGCCAGCATAACTTACTCCGAAGCGTCGGACGAGTGCCTTACGGCACTTTTGTGACACCTAACGCAGGCGGAGTGCTCGCTCCCCCAGCATATCATTGTGCAGAATTGCACTGTCAGAAAGTTTGCTGCTTCCACAACCAGAGCAAACAGCTGGCTCAGGGCTGGGGAGGGTGGAAATCCAACTCCCCAACCTCCAAATTCCATCATTTGTCACACTATCATATCCATGCAGGTTTCAAGCTTCATCGCCCATAACTCTAGGCTGGAAAGCAATGCTCCTGACCATTTAGCAAGTCTGTCTCCTCATCATGCTCTGCTGACAAAAGGAGATTTCATTTTTTTCAGATTATTTGCTTGCCTTTCAATAGCTCCACTCAAGAGTTTCCAAGGCACCCAGCAGAAACAGACGCTTCAGATAAATTATTCCACCAAAAGTGAGGGCAACCGAGCATTGCAGAAGATTGACTCACTCCAATCTGATTGTGCCACATCCATATGCATGATTACTTGAATGACCCAGCAAGATATTTGAGGCATAATATTTGACCATCTTTACAATTAATTAAGAAGCAAGGCTCACTTTTTGGGTAGTCCTTGTTTGAATTATTTAGCCTGGCTTTAAAGCATTAACATTATGCACTATGCTCTTAAAAAAAAAATCTGATGTTTTCACACACACACACACACACACACACACACACACACACACACACACACACACACACACACACCATTTGAAAATGAGTTCATAACAAAAGGATCTGAGCCAACATTTTGATCCTGAGCTCCTTAAACCATGACGGTAATGTCTTACCTGTGAGCTGATCACCAGGAAGAAGGGAGGAAAAGGTGGGTGATAGAAGGGGTGGGACTATCAAGGGTCATTCAAGTCAGGCACTGGCTGAGGGCCCATGTCCATCAGACGTCCTATCCACCTAGACGAATCCCTGAGCCCTCAGTACCGGTGACAGTTGTATCACTCAATGTGCTATCAGGGAGCAGGTGAGGATGCTGGGAGGGGCCCACACTGCAGGACTTTGCAACAAACACTGGGTAAGAACTGGAGTCCTCTGCCTCCCTGGCAAGACTCCTTTGTCAGCCTGCAGTAGGGCATCTCCTGGGGCTTCTTCCAAGAAAAAGGAGGGAAGGGGAAGTCTAGAGGCTGGGTTGTACTTAAAGTGACAGTGCATAGTTAATTCATTGTGCCTGGACGGAACACAGTGGACATACAGTACTCACCAGGACATGAGATGCCAGTCCTACCTTCAGGTTAACAAGGTATTGAATCATGGCCAGCTCCAGATTTGAGGGCCCCTTGTCAAGATGCCTAATGGTGGCCCTACCTCCTACCTCTGTGTGCCCTCCTCCCCTTATCTTAGCGATGGATGTGGCAGGAAATCCAAGCTCCTTTTTTTCTCCTTGGCTGCTGCCACACTCACCACCAGCGCAACAAGAGAGAGGCCCATTCAGCTGGCGATCAGAGGTGGTTGGCTGAGCTCAGCTGGGCCCGATCTTCTCTAGATGGTAGGGCAGTAGTGGCCTCCCCTCAAGTGCTCAGTCGGTGGAAGCTGACCAAGGATGCCATTTGCCCTGGATAGAATACAATGATTAATTTTTATAATTGAAAAAAACCAATGTGTTGCAAGGTCTTCATTGCATTGTCATTGGTCATTTTTGCAATATTTGTCATTGCAACCCAGTGGCCAAGCCACTGTAAAGGAAACCACAATTTGATACAATGCTCTCTTTACTGACTGAGAACTTCAGCTAAAGCTTTGTTTTGGAGACACTCAACATAACATCATCTGTGACAATCGTATACTAAAAACTTCATCACTGGCAGGCTATAAAAGTGAGCAAAGAGGTATTCATACTTGAAAGCATTCAGTGTGTAGGTTGACATGATCAGGAACGAGCATTTTAGTAGGCACTAAATGGGTGACCAGAACTGCAATGACTAATCTTATGCTGCTAACTGATTACCAGCACAATCCTGTGTAACTTGCCCTACGTCAATGGATGCAAAACGGAAACCAGCGTAACCCCTCTCAGACGCCGTACATGCACAGTTCGGATGCAGGACGGACATCAGCACACCTCTGCTGGCACAGGGGGCATTCCGGGGATGTCTGAACACCCCCAGAATGCCCCCTGCACCGGCGGAGTTGTGCTGGCGTCTATCCTGCGTATGAGCAGCGTCCGAGAGGGGTTACGCTGGTGTCCATCCTGCGTTCATCGGTGTACGGCAAGTTACACTGGCGTAAGTACACTTACACCAGTGGATCTACTGTTACACCGGTGCAAGAGTTACACAGGTTTGCGCTGTAGATCAACTGAGCTGAGGATTCAAATTTGCTTTCATCCACAACTGTGTGCTCAGTTTATAGGATCAAAACTCTAACCTGCCATCCTTATTATCACTTTTACTACCACTTTCCAGGTTCCTTTTGAAAGGACAACATTATATGCACAGTTCTTTCACTGAAGCAAGCTGCAAAAGGCATCAGGGACAATTCATTTGAAAACCGTGGTTTTCAGGCTGTGTGTCTAGGAACCCTGGAGTTCCTCAGAACTAGGGCTGTTCTGTCTGGGAGGTGGACTGAGGAGGTTGCTTGACAGAGGTTACCAGCCAGCACCACCTGTCTCTGCCTTGTCCTCCTTTCTCTGTCTTCTTCCACCATCACTGCCCCCACCCCGCTCCCACTATTTTAAAAGGAAGGGGAAAACCGAGCAGAAGACATATTCTGGAGGAAAGGCATGCAGTGGCCTAGAACAGCGGTCACCAACCGGTGGTTCGCGGACCACCAGTGGTCCACGAGAAAATTTTGGTGGTCCGTGGAGAGGGGTGTCCGGCCACTGAAATTGGCAGCAATTCTGTGGTAGCGCCATTGACAAGGCTTTTTGCGCCACTTCGGAGGCGCTTTTGGAGGCAGCTGCGGGGGTGGTGAGCTTCGAAACACTGCTGGGGCTTCCAGAGGGCAGAAAGATTGGTCCCCTCCCTCCTGCCTGCCCCCTGGAACTGTTTTCAGTCACTGGTGGGCATAAGAACATAAGAACATAAGAAGAGCCCTGCTGGATCAGGCCAAAAGCCCATCTAGTCCAGCTTCCTGTATCACACAGTGGCCTCACCAGATGCCTCAGGGAGCACAAGACAACAAGATAACCTGTTTCCTGTTGTCACTCCCTTGCACCTGGCACAGAGAAAACCCTCTTCTAAAACCAGGAGGTTGCTTATGGCTTGTAACCTGTGATGGTCTTTTCCTCCATAATCTGTCCAAACCCCTTTTAAAGGCATCTAGGCCAGGTGCCATCACCACATCCTGTGGCAAGGAGTTCCACAGATGAATTACACGCTGGGTAAAGAAATGTTTTCTTTTCTCTGTTCTAACTCTCCCTCCACTCAATTTTAGTGCATGTCCCCTGGTTCTGGTGTTGTGCGAGAGGGAGAAGAATTTCCCTCTATCCACTCTCTCCATCCCATGCATCATTTTATAAGTCTCAATCATGTCCCCCCTCAGGCGCCTTTTTTCTAGGCTGAAAAGCCCCAGACGCTGTAGCCTTTCCTCATAAGGGAGGTACTCCAGCCCACGAATCATTCTGGTCGCTCTTTTCTGCACCTTTTCCAATTCAACTATTCAACAATTCAACTATATCCTTTTTGAGGTGTGGTGACCAGAATTGGACGCAATACTCCAGATGTGGCCTTACCATCGATTTGTACAAAGGCATAATGATACTGGCCGTTTTATGGGCTGCTGATGTCACACAGGGCTTTTGGCCGATGATGTCATGGATGACAAAATTGTCAGTTTAGTGGCCCATGATGTCCGAAAGGTTGGCGACTGCTGGCCTCGACACTTCACAGTTCCTCTTCAACTCCATTTGCCTTTTAAACTGCAGGGTGCACGGTGGGAGGAGGACCGAGAGCAGGGTCTTCAAAGCAGGTTGGGCAGATCTTCCCGGGAGGAAGTCTTCTTCCACTCCCCATGTGCTAGCCCAACTCATTTTGAAGAAGCAACCAGATAAGCCAGGAAGATTTCGTGCAGCAGCAATCCTCTTTGTGCAGCCTGGATCCTATACAATTGCTTACAAAGGAGCAATAAATGGTCAATTTAAATGTTTTTGGCTACTGGTATTGATATTCGGACCAGAGTCGAACCATTAAAATGTGGGTTAGGTCCCGATCCTGGGTCCTTCCGTGTTTTTTTAAAACTCTGCTGTTTAAACAGCCAATTAACTTTTAAAAGTGCTGTGGTAATTGGTCCAGGCACTTCAAATCTGTTAAGATACATTTATTTATTTTATTTATTTACAGTATTTCTATTCCACCTTTCTCCCCGAAGGGATCCAAGGCAGCATGGGATGGAGAGAGTGGAGAGAGGGAAATTCTTCTTCCTCTCACACAACACCAGAACCAGGGGACATGCACTAAAATTATTCCTGCAGAATAATGTGCAACTCTTTTGCTTGCAGAAAAAAAATACTGTATTTTTAATGGCTCATTTTTTAAAAGCTTTTTTTTAAACAAACAAAATATGGATAAAAACGCAAGAGAATAAACCATGAATCCTTACATTGCAAGCTGAATGCTTGATGACAAAATCACTGATTTGAAACCACTTACCACTTCTTTGTATTTAGAAGTTTGGTTCTGGTTTGGTTTCAAGTCCACCAAGAGATTTGAGGTGAGGGTTCAGTTCACATCCACTCACTCCACAAGCCTCTCTGAACTGTTTTTCCCATTCAGGTTTGGTGCAACTCCCCAATTCCATTCGTGACTGTGCAGAAAAGAGCGACCAAAATGATTCGTGGGCTGGAGCACCAAGGCCTGATCCAGCAAGGCTCTTCTTATGTTCTTACGTTCTTATGACTGCCCTGCAATGACTCCGTAACCCTTCCCTCTTTAGGACCCTTACCCAACATTCCCGGCTCTGAGTCTCTAATAAACACACCATGCTGTCTCCCCCAGTACAGGTACCCTTGGGCTCTTTGTGTCCTGTATTACTTCTTCCGCCTAGTCCTTCTAATCCAGCTCCATTGATTTCCATGGGCTTGATTTGATTTTTATTGGATCTTTATTTATTTTATTTATTTACAATATTTCTATCCCACCTTTCTCCCCAAAGGGACCCAAGGCGGCTTACACAAAAATAAAATACAAAAAATACGAATAGATAATTACTTTTTAAACTGCAAAGGAGTTAATAAAAACATCTAAAAATTGATTAAAAAATTACATTTAAAACAAGATCATAAAAACAGCAGCACCCCACCCGTACCAGCAAGATGTTAAAAAGGCAAAGGCTCAGAAGGCTTCTTTGAACAAGAAGGTTTTTAGGCCTCGCCGGAAAGTGTCCAAGGAGGGAGCAGTTCTTAAGTCAAAGGGGAGGGAATTCCATAAGGTTGGTGCCACTACTGAGAAGGCCCTATTTCTGGACGCCGCCCCTCGCACCTCCTTGGGCGACGGCACCCGCAAAAGGGCCTTCTCTGATGGTCTAAGGAGATGGGCCAAACTATATAGAAGTAGGCGGTCTCTCAAATATCCTGGCCCCAAGCCGTATAGGGCTTTAAAAGTGAAAACCAGCACTTTGAATTGGGCCCGGAAACGAATCGGCAGCCGGTGCAGCTGTCGGAGGAGCGGCCCGACAGAGTCGAACCGCCTACCTCCAGTGACCACACGGGCCACCGTATTCTGCACTAATTGCAGTTTCCGAACCGTCTTCAAGGGCAGCCCCACATAGAGCGCGTTACAATAATCTAGTCGCGACGTCACCGTGGCATGGATCACCGTGGTCAGGTCTGCACGATCCAGGTACGGTTGCAGCTGGCGCACCAGCCGAAGCTGGGCAAAGGCCCCCCTGGCCACATCTGCCACCTGGGAATCCAGGAGCAGCAGCGGATCCAGGCGGACCCCCAAGCTGCGGACCTGCTCCTTCAGAGGGAGTGCAACCCCATTCAGAGCAGGACGATACTCTAGTACCTGCATTGTGGATTTCCGGACCAGGAGAACCTCTGTCTTGTCCGGGTTTAGTTTCAGCTTGTTAGCCCTCATCCAGGTCCCAACCGCCTCCAGGCAGCGCTCCAGAACCTCAACAGCCACCCTGGAATTAGGTGGAAAGGAGAGATAGAGCTGGGTGTCATCAGCATATTCTATCACTTTTCATCCCGTCTTTCTAACTGCTTGTTTCAGGATTCAGGGACACGAACAGAAACAGATTGTGATCAAGGGCTGCATTCACTTTAGATCATTGTAGGGAGATCCTGCCATAAAATACAAATGGCATCATGACAATCTTCAAATGCCCATAAAAGCAAATGACGGACATAGAAACTCCAAAGAACTGCAGAAGTACAGAAAGATTGTTGTTGTTCAGTCGTTAAGTCGTGTCCGACCCTTCGTGATCCCATGAACCACATCCCGCCAGGCCTTCCTGTCCTCCACTATCTTCCTGAGTTCGCTCATTTTCATGTTTGTTGCATCGGTGATGCTGTCTAACCATCTCATCCTTTGCCTTCCCCTTCTCCTTTTGCCTTCAATTTTTCCCAGCATCAGAGTCTTCTCCAGAGAGTCCTCTCTTCGCATTAGGTGGCCAAAATATTTGAGTTTCAGCCTTAGTACCTGTCCTTCCAGGGAACAGTCAGGGTTGATTTAATTTAGGATTGACTGATTTGATCTCCTAGCAGTCCAAGGGACTCTCCGGAGTCTTCTCCAGCACCACAGTTCAAAAGCATCTATTCTTCGGCGCTCAGCCTTCCTTATGGTCCAACTCTCGCAACCATACATTGCTACTGGGAACACTATGCGAACTTTTGTTGGCATGGTGACATCTCTGCTTTTTATTATGCTGTCTAAGTTTGCCATAGCTTTCCTTCCAAGGAGTAAGCGTCTTTTAATTTCATGGCTGCTGTCTCCGTCTGCAGTGATCTTGGAGCCCAGAAAAGTAAAATCTGTTACTGCTTCCATTTCTGCCCCTTCTATTTGCCAGGAATTGATGGGACCCGATGCCATGATCTTAGTTTTATTAATGTTGAGTTTCAAGCCAACTTTTGCACTCTCCTCTTTCACCCTCATCAAGAGGCTCTTTAGTTCTTCTTCATTTTCTGCCATTAGGGTGGTATCGTCTGCATATCTGAGGTTGTTGATATTTCTCCCGGCAACCTTGATTCCGGCTTGCGATTCATTCAGCCCTGCATTACTCATAATGTACTCTGCATATAAGTTAAATAGGCAGGGTGACAATATACAGCCTTGCCGTACTCCCTTCCCAATTTTGAACCAGTCGGTTGTTCCATGGCCGGTCCGAACTGTTGCTTCTTGTCCCGCATACAGGTTTCTCAGGAGACAGGTAAGGTGGTCTGGTACCCCCATCTCTTTAAGAATTTGCCACAGTTTGTTGTGATCCACACAATCAAAGGCTTTTGCGTAGTCAATGAAGCAGAAGTAGGTGGTTTTTTGGAACTCTCGGGCTTTCTCCATGATCCAGCGCATGTTGGCAATTTGATCTCTAGTTCCTCTGCCTCTTCGAAACCCAGCTTGTACATCCGGTAGTTCTCGGTCCACGTACTGCTGAAGCCTAGCTTGTAGGATTTTGAGCATAACCTTGCTAGCATGTGAAATGAGTGCAATTGTGCGGTAGTTTGAACACTCTTTGGCACTGCCCTTCTTTGGAATTGGAACGTAAACTGACCTTTTCCAATCCTTTGGCCACTGCTGAGTTTTCCAAATTTGTTGGCATATTGAGTGCAGCACTTTCACAGCATCATCATTTAGGATTTTAAGTAGCTCAGCTGGGATATTATCATCTCCACTAGCTTTGTTGTTAGTGATGCTACCTAAGGCCCACTTGACTTCACTCTCTAGGATGTCCGGCTCTGGGTCAGTGACCACACCAGCGTGGTCATCAGGAACATTCAGATCTTTCTTGTATAGTTCTTCTGTGTATTCTTGCCATCTCTTCTTAATCTCTTCTGCTTCTGTTAGGTCTCTGCCTTTTTTATCCTTTATCATGCCCATCTTTGCACAAAACGTTCCCTTGATATCTCCAATTTTCTTGAAGAGATCTCTAGTCCTCCCCATTCTGTTGTTTTCCTCGATTTCCTTGCATTGTTCATTTAAGAAGGCCTTCTTATCTCTCCTTGCTATTCTCTGGAACTCTGCATTCAGTTGTTTATATCTTTCCCTTTCACCTTTGCTTTTCGCATTCCTTCTTTCCACAGCTATTTGTAAAGCCTCATCTGACAGCCACTTTGCTTTCTTGCATTTCTTTTTCTTTGGGATGGTTTTCGTTGCTGCCTCCTGTACAATGTTACGAACTTCCGTCCATAGTTCTTCAGGCACTCTGTCTACCAGGTCTAATGCCCTAAATCTATTCTTCACCTCCACTGTATACTCATAAGGGATATGGTTTAGGTCATATCTGACTGGTCTAGTGGTGTTCCCTACATTCTTCAGTTTAAGCCTGAATTTTGCAATAAGAAGCTCATGATCTGAGCCACAGTCAGCTCCAGGTCTTGTTTTTACTGACTGTATAGAGCTTCTCCATCTTTGGCTGCAAAGCACATAATCTATCTGGTTTCGGTATTGACCATCTGGTGATGTCCATGTGTAGAGTCGCCTCTTGTGTTGTTGGAAAAGAGTGTTTGCTATGACCAGCGTGTTCTCTTGACAGAACTCCGTTAGCCTTTGCCCTGCTTCATTTTGCGCTCCAAGGCCAAACTTGCCTGTTGTTCCGTTTATTTCTTGATTTCCTACTTTAGCATTCCAGTCTCCTATGATGTAAAGGACATCTTTTTTGGGTGCTAGTTCTAGAAGGCGTTGTAGGTCTTCATAGAACCGGTCAACTTCATCTTCTTCGGCATCAGTGGTTGGGGCATACACTTGGATTACTGTAATGTTGAATGGTTTGCCTTGGATTCGAACTGAAATCATTCTGTCGTTTTTGAGGTTGCACCCCAGTACTGCCTTTCCCACTCTTTTATTGACTATGAGGGCTACTCCATTTCTTCTAAGGGATTCATGCCCACAGTAGTAGATATGATGGTCACCTGACTTAAATTCGCCCATGCCCGTCCATTTTAGTTCGCTGATTCCCAAGATGTCAATGTTCAATCTTATCATCTCATTTTTGACCACCTCCAGCTTGCCTTGATTCATAGACCTCACATTCCATGTTCCTAAGCAGTATTGCTCCTTGCAGCATTGGATTTTCCTTTCAACCTCAGACACATCCACAGTTGGACGTCCTATTGGCTTTGGCCCAACCGCTTCACTCTTTCTGGGTCTACTTGGTATAGTCCTCCGCTCTTCCTCAGTAGCATATTGGACACCTTCCGACCTGAGGGGCTCATCTTCCGGCGTCATATTTTTTAGCCTTTTGGTACTGTTCATAGGATTTTCTTGGCAAGGTTACTGGAGTGGGTTGCCATTTCCTTCTCCAGTGGATCACTTTTAGTCAGAACTCTCTGCTACGACCTGTCCGTCTTGGGTGTCCCTGCACGGCATAGCTCATGGCTTCATTGAGTTACGCAAGCCCCTTCGCCACGACAAGGCAATGATCCATGAAGGAGTTACAGAAAGATAACACCCCCTAATGTATTCCTTCCAACAATGTGATATTGATGCTATGCTGATATTTCTAAAGGCTGCTTCCAGTGTGACTACAACACAGGTCAAGTTAACCCACTGAGCAGTTGGCGGCTATTTGGCTCATGCAATTTGCCAGCCTTAATAACACTGGCTGATCCAGTGAGGTCACTCCAAAGGCAATATATCTTCCCTTCTTAAGTGCACTAGAATTTTTTCTTGTCAACCACATATGCAGCTCTCTATTTCATTAATTGGCTCAATGATGCAGCAATCATTGAGCTCAATAGAGTTGGGTTATTACTGTACCATTTGATGGATGATGAACTAGAAGACAATGTTATTGGAGACCCATTCAAAAAGAACCGTCTTGAAACCAGACAGTATTGTTTGATCTGATACGTAGGGACATATGAAGTTGCCTTGTACTGAGTCAGATCACTGGTCCAATCATCAGGTTGATCGACACTGATATGAAGCCGCTCTTCAAAATTTCAGACAAGGGTTTTCTTAGCCCCATCTGGAGATGCCAAGGATTGAACCTGGGATGTCTGACATGTATAGGCATATCGGGCCCAGGCAAGGGGCAGATTCAGTGGCAGCAGCACCTGCCGAATCTAAACCCCCTTTCCAGGCCTGATATGCCTGCACAGATTAATGTAGACTTGCACCAGCAATATCCCCTTACCACAAAGAGACCTCCAGCAGCCCCCCCAAAAAAATAAACCACCCCTATGCGATGCAGCAGAGGTTGCACTGGCGCTGCTGCATTGCCGTGCAGGAAATTAAGTAGGATCGGGCTGCAAGTCTATTTAAAGTGCGGCCGCCCATGGAATGTTCCAAGAAAGGAAAGGAAAGGCAACTTTCTCCCAAACCAGCCAGCTAAGGTAGCATGAGGGAGAAATTTATCTAAAGTCAAGTGTGGCTGGCCCATCCATGAGGCCAACTGAAGCAGTTGCTTCAGGCAGCAGATTGGTAGGGGCGCCCATCTCAGTTCCTCTACTTGGCTCCACTACTTCTCCTCCTCTTTCCACTGACTTGATTGGAAAAGGAACGGGGACAAGAGGAAGAGGAAACATGCAGGGCTAGAAGATAGCTCTGAGCTAGGACAGTGGAGAGTGGGAGGAGCAGAGGCTGGCACATCATTAGGTAAGGGGGGCATGCTGCCTCCAGAGGTGTAGCTGGAAAAGGAACGGGGACAAGAGGAAGAGGAAACATGCAGGGCTAGAAGATTGCTCTGAGCTAGGACAGTGGAGAGTGGGAGGAGCAGAGGCTGGCACATCATTAGGTAAGGGGGGCATGCTGCCTCCAGAGGTGTAGCTAGGTGGCCCCATAAGGGGGGCCACTCCGGCCAAAATGATGCCCCCTGAGGACATGCCCCTGGAGACACCCACGCCACGTGACGTCACGCCCCCGGGATGATGTCACGTGGCCGAAAACCGGGTGAAAACAGCCCCAGGAGGTGGGCGGGAGGGTGGGGAATGCCTTCCAGAAGGCCGGAAATGGCCAAAGAATGTGGCAAAAAGCTGTGATTTTTCTTTAAAAAACACCGGGAAATGGGGCGGCAGCCGCTGGCGCAGCCACCGCCCAGGATTATGATGCCCCCCCCAGGTATCAGGCCTGGAGACAGTCCATCCCCTGCCCCCCATTTCTACACCTCTGGCTGTCTCAGGTGTTAGAAAGGCTTGGGCTGGCCCTGAGACCTCTTGCCACCAGCCTAATGTAGACATGAGACTGGCCTGGCACCACATACAAGTGTGTGCAAGTGTGTCACGCATCACACATCAAAATGAAGAAATAAAAGGGTTGTTAGGTCACAATGCCTAATGCAAGGCCATCTGAAAAAAGATATAGCAAATACAAAAGAATTGGCTTTTGCAAAAAGGCTTAGATGGAGATACTGTGGGTAAATATAAGAAAGATAATAAAAAGACTCAGTGGCGTTCCTGCGGTAGGGACTCGACAGTAAGTCGCGCCCCGACCTTCTACCGCGTTTACGAACCGGAGCAAGGAGGCCCCGCCCCTCGCCGTCGGAGTCATTCCGCGCAGCGAAGCTGAACGGGCAGGAGACCCTGCCCGTTCAGCTTCGCTGCGCGGAATGGCTCCAACGGTGAGGGGTGGGGCCTCCTCGCTCCTGTTCGTGAACGCAGTAGAAGGTCGGGGCGCGACTTACTGTTGAGCCCCTACCGCAGGAACGCCACTGAAAAGACTAGAGGACTTTAGTTGATGTTAAAATGCAGATCTGCAACTCTAGACCACTATTTTCTCATTAGTATGAATGTGATGTGTACAGTAAGGAAAATTCCAAAAATCACATAAAGCCTAGGGCAGACACGTAGACAACGAAGGCCTTACCTCTAACCCCGGGCAATGAAAAATGGCCTCTAGCTCGTGCTAGTGGATGCAAGTTAATGAAAACAACTCCACAATAATCTTGTAGTGGATACAGTTCCTGACCTTATCCTTACCCCAAGACCTGCCTACCTCGCTCAAAGACCCTTACACCAGACAAAACCAATTTGGGTGCTGATTAAAGGGCACTGCAAAGCTCAAAAGAGAGGATGTGGAGAGTTTTAATGAGTATTTGTAGAATTATTATGAAATGGCATCATGCACATCCATAATCTGCTCTTTCGAGGACTTATTTGACTTCATTTGCACCACTTATTTGGATTCCTTGTTGGGCATGTCTCACAGGAAACTTTTGCAATCAAGCCAAAGTATATAGTTATGTTGTCCCATGGAAAGGAATGCATTTAAAGAGCACTCTTTAAACTGTGCTGGATTAATTCTAGGAGAGTAGCTATGTTCGTCTTTTGCCACAAAAACCACAAAGACTGGTCTTCTTGCACTTTAAAGACTAGTAGATTTCTCATGCAGTGCACACAAAGAATAAATTTCTTAGGGCCCAATCCTATTCCATAGCACACAGCACCTCTGCTGGAGCATGCTATGGAGGGTTGACTACCCAGGAGAGGTAAGTAAACATTTTCCTTACTTATCTCCCCATAGGCTGCCTGGCCACCAATGGGTCTCCTCAGACCCAACCAGCTATTTTGCTGGTGTAAATCCAAGAAGTACCAGGGGGCATTTCAGGGCAGGGAAAGAGGGATAGGATCTTGGCATGCACTAGTGCTGCTCCCCCCTCCCACTTAGTAGACTACTGTAATGTGTTATATGTAGCACTGTCCTTGAAGACTGTTCTGAAATAGCCAGTTCAAAATACTGTACAGCCACGAATCTGCTAACCAGGACTGGTCAATGGGAACAAATCTTGCCAATGCTTAAACAGTGACACTGGCTTCTAGTCCTGATGTTTCCCTACAAAGCCCTACATGCCTTGGAACCTGCATATTATTCTACTCTAACGTAAGCCTGCCCATGCACTTAGATTTTGGAGGCCATGTCCTCATTGTCTAAAGAAGCCTTCTCCATGTGACACCCCGCTCTTACAGTGCAATCCTAGTGAATGGGCGGGCGACGGAATGAGCGTTCCGCTACCCGAAGGTGTTGCTAACATTCAAAACAATGTTCACAACGACTTGAGAGCAGGGAAGGCCGGTGCAAGGCTTGCCTCACCTGCTCTGACGGCGGAGCCCTTGCCCGGCTGCCGTCGGACCCAGGTAAGGATCCAGCGGGCGGGGGGGCGGATCGGGGGGGGAGGGAGGGGGTGGGCCCATTAGCCCAGCCGGTCCGGGAGGGGGCATGGCTTCGGCCATATCCCATCCCCCGCAGGGCGGCTGGGCCGTTGCACAGCCTCCTTCGACTTCCGCCAGTGATTTTGTTGGTGGAAATCTGAGGAGACCTATTGACCCGGGTGCCATTTATACCTGGGGAAGGGGACAAGCTGCCAGATTCTTACATAGGATTGCGCTGCTCGAATGCCTTCACCAGGGATCATTTCCTTGTATCAATTGATTTATTTTCAGAACTAGGTGAAGATCTTTCTATTTTCTCAGGATTTCAAAACTGTGATTGGCATTGTTCTAACTGTTGCTTCTTTATCGTTGTTTTGATGGTTATTGATCTTGACTGGTTTTGTTTTAGATTTTATTTTGTATCCTGCCCTGAAAATGTTTTTGCATTGAACGGTAGGACATAAATTGACTAAATAACTCAATGCACGCATAAATCATGCTGATACATTCTGAGCTACTGGGATGGGGGTTGAGCAAGCCAGACATTCAAAACAATGAAAAACTATGCAGCAGCAAACTTCCTGATCAATGCAAATGACCTTCAATCTCCTTTTCTGGGTTATTGGATGCCTTGTTTCCTTACTCAGTAGCACACAAGCCAAAGGAACATATGGTCCACAATTTATAAAAAGCTCTTGGCAGCATGCCTTTATGGATGTTTTCACACACTGTGGACTTGATAGCTTTCATCCTTTCCTTCACAGTAGTACTATGCAAAGCTAGTCTTGACTGAGCTGGAATTTTGATGTAGAGTTCTTCATGGAACCTAGCATGTGAATATTCAAGTATTTTTGGTGTTCGTATCTAATGGTAAATCCAGGGTGCATTCATCAAGCTTAGACTCACATTCCTGACTGCTACTGGAAATCCCCCCCCCCAAGCTAGCTGAGGTGTGTCTCTGAATACTCTGCCAAACTTTGCCAAAGCAACTTTGCTGAAGCTCAGCCGGTCTGGGTTTGCTGAGCACCACTATAATGGAAGACGATGGTGCCTACATCAAACAACTGAATATCATCCCAGGGCTTGGTCTGAAGGTATTTGATACAGCCCTCTTGCTGAAGCTAAGAAGGTCTGGGTTTGAATAGTGCCAGCATGCGCGCGAGGCTGGAATGTCTCCGAATTTGTCCGAGTTCACTCGGACATCTTCCGAGCGATTCCAGTCTCGCGCAGGCGCGCGAGACTACAGAGATCAAGAGACAGAGACGCGCTGCAGCTGCAGCACAGTCTCGGAAGAGCTCCGGCCTGACGCAATGCAGCCGGCGGGCCAGGGCCGGGGCAGTAAAAGAGACAGTTCGGGGGACGGATGGACAGGGGGACGACGAAGTGGCAGCATAAAATAAAATAAACTAAAATATAAAATAAACTAAATAAACATAAAACATAAAATAAATAAACATAAAATAAACTAAAATACACAAACAGCACATAAAATAAAATACACAAATAAACTAAAATACACAAATAAAATAAAAGTCTCAGAAAATAAAATACAGTATTTTACCTTTTTCCCCGTGCCTCTGAGCACGTGCAGAGTGCCACTGCTGTTTTCGTCCCAGCCAGCTGGCTGCGTTGTGACGGCCAGCACTGGCCATTACAATGCACCTGGCTGGCTGGGACAAAAACAGCGGTGGCAATCTGCACGTGCTCAGAGGCACGGGGAAAAAGGTAAAATACTGTATTTATTTTACAGTGGACACGCCCACTTCCGGTGGACACGCCCACTTCCGGCGGAAGTGACATCACAGTTTTTGACCCGCCTTCTTGTGATGTCACTCCCGTCCCCCTTGGGGGTGCCAGAAATCTGGTAAGCCTACCCTTTCACCCCAGCACAGTGTCTTTCTGGTGGCTGTTTGCTGGTGGTGTTTTGCATCTTTTTTTGATTGTGAGCCCTTTTGGGAACAGGGAGCCATTCAATCATTTGATTTTGTCTGTAAACCGCTTTGTGAACTTTTTGTTGAAAAGCAGTATATAAATACTGTTGTTAATAATAATAATAATAATAATAATAATAATAATAATAATAATAATAATAATAATAATAAAAGGAACATATCTAATCAGATAATGATATCTGTGGAACCCCTCTCCCATGCAACAATATGAACAGAATACTGTTACTTTATGAACTGAAAGTACCATTGACCAACCTTTGGATCTCTCTCTCGCAGGCTTCAGCTCACAAGGGCAAAAGTGAGGGCGGTAATCTTTTGAATGAATGGCACAGGGTTAATAGTCTCAGGCTTTCAGTAACATTGTCTGATGCTTGTTCACTCTAAGCTGGTGTGCAGTTCAATTTTACTGAAATCACGATTTCGTCCTGTCGTCAATGCACATTCTGTCTTTCAGATCATCAAGTTCAATACCCGCCCCCGCCGGTGAGTGCAAATGCCGCTTCATAATAGAGGAAGAAACTGTCTCGGTGCACCAAAAGAGCCATTGTCTTGTCTTGTCCTGTGTCAACCTGTTCCAAATTGCCCTATGCAGTTTTCTGTCACTGTTGCCTTTTCTCCTGTACAGCAATAGCATTTCTATCTTGACGCCAAACAAGACTGAGCCAACTGGTCATCTTCTGCAACAACAGCCCCTTTATTTCAGGCATAAAAAACTGCCACCCATTTTGAAACACTGGGCATGCTGTAAGCTCTTACTGACAGAGTTATATTATCTCTACCTTCAAGTGCCAAAGCACTGGTTCAACGGGAGGTTCATATCGGCATGGGAGCTTTAAGCCAGGGGTGGCCAACCTTTCACCATGAAAGCTCCCGGCCCTTTAATGGGTGTATAGGTGAGGGCATTTCAGCAGGTGCAGCTGCTTTAGCAGCACCATCAGCACTTGCAGCTGCCAAGATTCTGTCTTCTACACAACTCTTAAGAACGCAGAGGCCCTAATGGTGGAAGGTTGGCCACCTCTGCTTTAAGCAGTCTCGTTGCAATTCATCCAACAGGATTACAGCCAACATCAGAAGTGTAAGAGAGAATGGATCCCATGAAATTCCTCCACACTGGAATCGCTACAGGGGGGCGGGGCCGCTTTGTGCGCCGGTGTAACGGAGGGTCAGACTGCGGCGGAACTTAGAGCTCCGCCCCCCTGCAGCGACGCCAGTGTTCCTCCATAGCCTTGGATATTTTTCAACGCTGCCTGCATCCTAAAAATTGTAATGGGTGCCTACTTATTTTACAGCACAATCCTGACTAAGGATCCGGACGGCAGCCCAGGGCTGCCAGATCCTGAGCCCAGGCTGCCATTGCACTGGCGGGCTGGGGGTCTACTCGGGGAAGGGGACGTTCATCCCCTTCCCCTGGTGTAAACCGGGGCCGGCCCAATAGGCCTCCTCGGATTTCCACCAGCTAAATAGCTGGCAGAATTCAGAGGAGGCTGTGTAATGGCCTAGCCACCTGGTGGGGACGGGGATATGGCGGGCGCCATCCCCCACCCCCTCCCAGGCCAGCTAGGCCAATGGCAAGGGATGTCAGCCCAATCCTATCCCCCGCCATGCTGTAGCATGCAGGCATGCCATGGAGGTGCACACTGCATGCTATGGTGGGAGGATGATTTGGAAGCCTACAAGAGGTAAGGAAAAATAGTTGACCATTGCAGACCTATGGGCCTCATGTTTGACACGATGTCCTGATCACTATGTATGTCTGTGTTTATGGGCTCTCCATCTACCAGGCTTTGTCTTTTTAGGTGAGGTAAAAAGCACCAAATATATTGATAGCATCATCACACAAAGAAAAACGCTATTATTCACCCACTCAAGCACCGTACTTCAGGGTTCACCTCTCAGTATCCCAGTCCTCCTCATTAACCATCGAGACAATACAATCTGAAATCATAAATAACCCAAGTGCTCTGCTGGAACTATGCGGTGTGCTTTTAATCAGCAGTGCTCAAAGATTTTATACAAATGATCTGGCAAGGATATATTATGACCATTATTTTAGCAGATGGGCTGGCAGCTGCATAGACCAAGATTAGAAAGCAATCTGATGCAGAGGGCAAGACGCTTCATATCCCCCATAAGAGATGCAAACACAGTGTTGATGACCCAGCCCAGATGTCTGCCTATCTGAGCACATAGGAAGCTGCCTTATATGAAGTCAACAGCTTGGTCCAGCTAGCCCAGTACTGTCTGCTCTAACTGATGGCAACTCTCTCTATATATTTGGGCAGACATATTTGCCCTGCAAGGGCTCGTTTGAACTACAGCTGTCAGCAATTGACATAAGACATAAGAACATAAGAAGAGCCCAGCTGGATCAGGCCAAAGGCCCATCTAGTCCAGCTTCCTGTATCTCACAGTGGCCCCACCAGATGCCTCCGAGAGCACACAGCCAACTAGATAACCTGTTTCCTGTTGTCACTCCCTTGCACCTGGCACAGAGGAAAAACCTACTTCTAAAGCCAGGAGGTTGCTTATGGCTTGTAACCTGTGATGGTCTTTTCCTCCATGAATCTATCCAAACCAAACCCCTTTTAAAGGCATCTAGGCCAGGTGCCATCACCACATCATGTGGCAAGGAGTTCCACAGATGAAGTACACACTGGGTGAAGAAATATTTTCTTTCAGACATTCAGCTCGCAAAGTATCTGCTATGCTGTTCAGCTGTGCTATGGAAGGAGACAAGTTCTCATATCTCCCAGGCATGTGTGACCTGCCTCCAGGACCACTGAATGTCCAAACATGTAATGCTTGGATAGGGTCTACACTTGTGAAGACCCACGTGTGAGTCACGTGGTACATGACTGTACAGTTCAGCCCTGCAAACATTGAACTTGACATCAGATATGCCCAATGTGCAGGTGTGGGATGGGCCCAGTGGCTGGACAGGTGTGTCTGGTCAGGTGGGTGCTGCAATCCTAGGCTTACCAGATATGCAACCGGGACAGAGTGCTAGACCTTTAGGAGAAGGAATGTGGGCAGGTGTAGCTTGTTAAACCTTAGAGCACAATCCTAGGCATGTCTACTCAGAAGCAAGCCCCATTGTGTTCAGTGGGGCTTGCTTCTGAGTAGACATGCCTAGGATTGTGCTCTAAGGTTTAACAAGCTACACCTGCCCACATTTCTTCTCCTAAAGGTCTAGCACTCTGTCCCGGTTGGAGATCTGGTAAGCCTATGCAATCCCCCTTTCCACCCAGTCTTGGTGAGGCACCCTATGGAGGGGCAGGAAAGAAGCAGATCAGCCAAGTCTAGGGTAGAAGATTCATAGGCAGATGAGATTAATTTATTTAAAATTGTATGCCCTGCTTTTCCTACACACAAATCAACTTACAACATAGGCTCATCAATCTAAAACAATTAAAGCACAGAAACGACAGAGGAGATTCAAAACAGAATGAAACAAAAGGCACGTCAGGGCAGATTAAAAACTGACTTAAATATTCGAGTGACAGTGAAAATAATGCACAAAGGGGCCATTCAGATCTCTCAAAGCCAGGAGTTCCACAGCCCGGCACTAAGCAGAGCAAAGGCAGAGAGACTACACAAATACTCACACACAGCAGTGAAGAGCAGCAGGGACTTGCTCAGATTGGGAAGAATCCAAGAACCAGATACTACTGGTGAGTAAGCTAAGGAGCCGGGCTGGAAACTGAGCCTGCTCCAGAGAATGTCTAAAAAGAGCTGAGCATCACCTTTCTCTGTAACTCGAGGAGGCCGAAAACACATGGTTTAATGAGTGGGTGTGAATTTTTTTTTTAAAAAAAAAATGCTGGTTTTCTCCTGTCCTGCTGACTTTTCTTTCACACTGCGCTGCTGGAAGGGTTATACGGTTCTCAGACGTCACCGAGAGACAGGCTCACGAAATTAAATTGATCCCCAGGCAGGTTAATAAGTGATAATTAACCTCATTCTTGTCACTTTGAAGACCTAACTAGGTAGCTGATATATTTCAAGATCTTTTTAGCGAGAGGAGTTGATTGGGAGTCCGTGGAGCGGACCAGAAGGATCGTGACATGATGGCGGAGAGGTTCCTGCGCAGGCAGACAAGGTGTGAGGAGGGCCAAGGCAGGGCAAAGCGGAGTATGTTGAACACTTTCTCCCGCTGATGAGTTGATCAGACTGAGGAGGTCGTTTGGAGGCCAGCTCCTTAGAGGTCCTGATGGGTCTGGATGCGCCAATGGGGTCACCTGACAGTATTCAATCACTTCCTGCACTCTGGAGCTTGACCCTTGACCTACAGTCCTGAACTTGCCAAGGAACCAGACACCCGCGCTGTGGTTGTGCTTCCCAGGCAAATAAAACCACATCCTCTTTGCTGCTGGTATGGCTCATCATCTAGTTACACACAACTAATGCCCTGCTACAAAACCATCTCACAAGGTTCTGACAAGGTTTAGGGAGCTACAGAACCAGACTATTGAGTCCTCTCCAGCCCAATGCTGCCTGCCCAGAATGATGGCCGTTCTCAGGAAGAAGTATTTTCCTGCCCTGCCCTCATTGGTGGTGAGCTTCACACTTGGGAACTTGCAAAGCACACACTCCACTATAGAGCTGTGGACTCTCCCGTATATAATGAGGTATCTTGTACTGTGATATACTATCCAGCCCAGGACTGACTGGTGTACATGCTCCAAGATCTTAGGCAGAGATTTTTGGAGTCTTGCTATTGGAGATAAAATTAACTGGATATGGCAGGGATAGGACTTCAAAGCATGTTCTCTACCACTGAGCTGTGATGTACTGGGCAGATGCTCCTGTACTCTGTCAGAGTCAACGATGAATAAAAGAGTCTTGGCTTCCCACGGCAGCAACCAGACATTCCCTCTATGTTGTAGAGCCCTACCTGTGGAGTTCTGTGACTCAAAGGTGCTAGGAGGTTATTCTAGCGAGCACTTCTGCAACTTTGTTCCTTGCCATCTACGCTGTGAAGCTTCATCACACTGAATAATGACGATCCCTTGGTCCCTGTGGCGCTCAAGTAGCCTTTTTGATAAAGGTTTTTGAAACAAAATAAGAGGTTGGAGGATCAAGTCACATTAGTGTGAAGTACACATGAAGACCATACAAAATACCACAGGCAGATTCTGGAGAGAGGCAAAGAGACCTATGGCCCCAATCCTATTTGGATGCCTCACCAACGTCACATGGGGCAACATCCGTCATATCATAAGCTCGTCCTGGCCACTAGTGTCGCTGCAGGGAGGGCGGAGCTCTAAGTTCCGCCACGGTCCGACCCTCCGTTACACGGATGTACGAAGCGGCCCCGCCCCCTCGCCTTCATAACCATTCAAGTCTCCTGCGCATTGCTTTCACCGACTTGAATGGTTCCGAAGGCGAGGGGGGCGGGGCTGCTTTGTGCACCCGTATAATAGAGGGTCGGACCGCGGTGGAACGTAGATCTCCGCCCCACTGCAGCGACGCCGCTGGTCCTGGCAATGCCACACTGACGGTGCAATGACGTCTGTGCAACAAGGGCCAAATGCCAAGCCTGTCTGGCAAAGCAATGCTGGCGCAGCCCTTCCTAGTAACACCCTCAGCGTCCATGATGGAAACACCACTTCACCGGTCTGGCAGTGGGCTTCCTGTGCTGCAGCTGGTTGCAACAGTATGTGCAAAATGGCTACTGCTGATGCACTGTGAACACCGCCAAAAGCCATTTTATGACAGAACTCTGTTCCGCTGTCACAAACCCCTGTGCGCACCAGCCCAATCCTGGACAGGGTTGGGCTGTTTGTTTTATTTGTCTTTGTCCAAGAATAGTTAGAGCTCTTTCACAAAGAATTTTCCAGCCGTCAGCCACAGCAATCTATACAGGCAGGAAAACAGCAACAAATGTGGATTTCTGGTTTATTGTTGCAAAGGGAAATGGCGCAACCATCACAGCATTTTTAGGGGGCTCTGCTGAAAAGGAACGCCAGCGGGAGCCTTCTAGGAACCTGTGGCGCTCTTTCTCTCCATAATCATAATAATCACATCTAACTATGACACAGAAGAGTGGAACATAGAAGCCGAAAGGTGCCACTCGATTGCTTCAATTCCTGGAAGAAGCCCAGGAAATATTTTCTGCAGAACTGGAACGTTTGCGGAGGAACAGCTCAGCATGAAAGTGTTATTATGTCTCCATTGTTTGACACTGGACTGATTTGCTTTTGTCATTTTCATTCGCAGAGCAGGGGTTTTTTTTGCTATCAATTTGGCCTTGTAGCTCACAAGAAACTTAAAGATCAATTTATTTATTTATTTAAAAAATTATACCCTGCCTTAGGCAAATGCCCAAGGCAAGTGCCCAAGGTGGTTTACAACAGAATTAAAATACATAATTTAAAAACAATACATAAAATAAATTTAAAAACAATCAAATCCACTGGGGGTGACAATATGGAGCAGAAAAACAGCAAGGCAGAACATACTGAGGCACTGGGGGCAGACAACCACCCATCACCCAAACGCCAGACGAAACAGAAACGTTTTGAGCCCCCACCGAAAAGTCATGAGGGAGGGGGTTGTTCTCAAATCCCCTGGCAAGGAGTTCCACAATTGTGGCACCACAACAGAGAAGGCTCGCCCACGAGCTGCTATTCCCCTAACTTGAGACAGGGGTGGCACTCGCAGGAGAACCCCCTCAGATGACCTAAGAGAACGGGCCGGAATGTATGGGAGAAGGCGGTCCCTCAGATATCCTGGACCCAAACCATGAAGGTCATTACCAGCACCTTGAATTGGTCTCGGAAACGAATGGGCAGCCAGTCCAGCCGCTGAAGCAGCGATTCAACAGAGTCAAACCGCCTAGCTCCAGTGACCACCCGGACCGCCGCATTCTGCACTAGTTGCAGCTTCCGAACTGTCTTCAAGGGCAGCCCCACATAGAGTGTGTTACAGTAATCCAGTCTTGAAGTCACTAAGGCATGGACCACCGTGGTCAGGTCCAATCGACTCAAGTGTGGCCGCAGCTGGCGCACCAGCTGAAGCTGGGCAAATGCACCCCTGGCCACAGCTGCCACCTGGCTTTCCAGGGAGAGCTGTGAATCCAGAAGTACTCCCAAGCTGCGCACCCGTTCCTGCAGGGGGAGTGCAACCCCATTCAGAACGGGCAGGTGACTCAGTACCTGCATCGAGGCTTTCCTGACCAGTAGGACCTCTGTCTTTTCTGGATTCAATCTCAACCTATTTGCCCTCATCCAGACCCCAACTGCCTCCAGACAGCGCTCCAGAACTTCCACAGCCTCCCTGGAGCGAGATGGCAAGGAGAGATAGAGCTGGGTGTCATCAGCATATTGGTGACACCCAACTCCAAATCCCTGGATGATCTTCCCCAGCGGTTTCATGTAGATGTTAAAAAGCATGGGAGACAGAATAGAACCCTGTGGCACCCCACACTGTAAAGGGCAGGGCGCCGAATAGGCTTCTCCCAGCATCACCATCTGGGACCTGTCAGCCAAGTAGGAACGGAACCACTGCAACGCAGTGCCCCCCAAGTCCCAACTCGGCCAGCCGACCCAGAAGGATACCATGGTCGATGGTATTGAAAGCCGCTGAGAGGTCCAAAAGGACCAGCAGGGATGCACTCCCCCTTTCTTGTCCTCTGCGAAGATCATCCAGCAGGGTGACCAAGGCTGTCTCCATCCCAAAGTCCAGCCTGAAGCCAGACTGAAAAGGGTCCAGATACCCAAAAAGACAAAGATCAATCATAAGTATTAAAAGCCTATAAACTTATTAGAGAGTTTTGGGTTGATGGGCCACCTGCATATTAAACTATTCATCTAGTGCTGAGCCACAAATTCTCATTGGCCTCAAAATAGAGGTGGCAGACAAAATTTGGAAGGCTCAAATCAGGGGTGATTACAGATAGAGCCCAGATTAACTAGAAGAGCACTCGGAGAGCAGGCAGTTGTCATTTTTACCTTTTTCCCCCTCCACCTCTTTGGCAGTAGTTGCAGTAACAGCAGTGACGTGGTACTCTTTCTTCCAGAGTGCCCTGTGAATGAAACTACATCATACAAACAAGGAGTTTCTGGAGGAAAAAAATAGCTGCCAATGCATTGAGAAATGTCTCAGTTCTCTCTGAAAAACTGTCTGAATTTCACCTCCCTTTTTTGACCCTTGAGATTGGAGCAGAGAAAATTGAAGGAGGGACATTTTGGATTAGCCTTATATTAACCAATTATTAATTGTTGACTGATTATATTTAAATATCTTTTTATTTATTCTAAATATGCATAGCACACCCCTCCGTCTTAAAAGATGCCCAGGGCAGATTCCATCGATGCAACTTAAAAAGACAAAGCAAAAAGCATATATATTAAGCACAATATAATTTTGTAAAAAATACATACCTGATTGGCAGCCCAATCCTAACCAGTGCTGATGCGGTGGGGCCAAGAGGCCCACACTATATCCTATGCTGGTTAGGAGGAGGCTGGAGGTCTACTCAGGTAAGGGGACATATTTAGCTGGCACAAGTCCGGGAAGCCCTATATAGCCCTATGGAGAAGACAGAAACTGCTTCCTCTTTACCTTGCTGAGCCTCTCTACCACGGGCAGCCCAATCCTGACTAGGATCCAGCCGGCGGCCCACGGCCACCCACCGTATCCTGTGCACCGGCAGCATGTGTGGCTGCCGGGTGGGAAGTCTACTTGGGGAACTACTCCTGTTCTGACTCAGCACAGACTCTGCTGCTGGCCCAGTTACTTACCGTATTTCTTCGAGTCTAAGGCGCCATCGATTCTAAGGCACACCTTTACTTTCAGTACCACCAGCAGGGGAAAAAAAATCCATCAATTGTAAGACTCGCCTCCCTTCATTAAATCTACCTGCTCAGCACCAACTCTCCCCAGCATGTCTCCTGCAGCTGAGGATGACTGAGTGCACTGCCTTTGCATAGCATTTCTGGCCCCGTCAGAAAGTGCCATTTCCTTCATTACCTGGGCTTGCGGGAGCTTCAGGGAGGCCTGCGCAACCCTCTGCAGGCCTCCATGATCTTCAGTTAGGCAAAAACCAGCGTTTTTTGGCCATTTCTGGTTTTCGTGAAAACCAGAAATGGATGAAAATCACCGTTTTTTGCCGAACTGAAGATCAGGGAGGCCTGCAGAGGGTTGCGCAGGCCTCCCTGAAGCTCCCGCAAACCCCAGTAAGTAAGAAGATAGCATTTTGGGGTGCTTTTTGGAGACCTTCGATTCTAAGACACACCCCATTTTTTGAAATGCTTAATTGGGAAAAAACATGCGTCTTAGAATTGAAGAAATACAGTAGTTCTATACATAGTCAGACCACAACTCCCACATTTCTTACTAGTTTGAGGAGGGCGTCAGCCCAACTTTGTTACAAGAACAATTCATTGTGGTGCTCTTGTTTGCAATGTTACTAAAAGTAATGAGATGTCTGTTTAAACCGATTACATGATTTATCGCCAGTGCCAAATTTCCTCTCTTGGCTTCATGTTCCTTACGCTACATCATTTCTTTGCCGTGAGGTATGAGCAAAACATTTTGGAAATGGTTATTTTTCTGATGGAGAAAATATATTTTCTGGTATATTTTCTGATAACTCATCTAATGTAACCTATTAGCTAAAATTCTTTCTGGAGTGGTTCCTAGAAAACCCGATGAGATTGTTTTTGTACCATGTAGCATTGACTTCATTTTCTGTACAGAAACAAACCATACTGTAATGCCTTAAAAGGTTTTGCAGTACTGATGGAGCCTCTGGTGGTCATTGGTTGAGCTGCCTAATGTCACAGAAGGTCTGTGACTATCATTGGCTGAACTGCACAGATCTTAGAGAAGGCTAGAGTACACCAAGAGTCTAGAGAAGGATGGGTAAAAGTAAAAGAAGCAGGGGTCTAGACAAAGAGGAAGCAGAAGTCTGAGAAGGCAACAGTCTGAAGACAGCAGTGTTGCAAAACTGTCTCATCCAGAGGGGAGAAGAAGAGGAGACAGGCAGAAGGAAGAGAAGCAAATGGGCAGGATCTGCAGAAGCTAGAAAGTTGTTCACATAATGATTTGAAAGAACTAATCACATCTTTGGCTGCAGACCAATAATGCGTCTGCTGGATAAAAAGGGTAGCCATTTTCTGTCTTTCTACGAAGCCTATGCACAGTCTACTTGAGGATGTCAGGCGTCTTGAACTAAATCTGATGACAACTTAGGGATGCGTGCACTGGCGTCGCTCCCGCGTAGCGGGGGTAGCGGGTCACTATGGGGTGACGAGCGCAAAGGGGTGATGCCCGCACCACCCCCGCGTGCCACCTCCGTCGCCCTCGCCACCTCCGTCGCCCTCCGGACGCTCCAAGGCCGGCCCGGGAGCCGCCCTCGGAGCATCCGGAACGGCCGGCGCTCCAGGGCCTTCTGAAGGCCCAAGCGTCAATACGGGTATTTTTAGTGTTTTCGCGCATGCGCAGACCGGTTTCGTCTCTGCACATGTGCGAAAACACTAAAAATACCCGTATTGATGCTTGGGTCTTCAGAAGGCCCTGGAGCGCTGGCTGTTCCGGACGCTCCGAGGCCGGCTCCCGGGCCGGCCTCGGAGCGTCCAGAAGGCGACGCGAAGGGGCGGGGGGGACCCCAAAAACTCGGGGGCGAAACTCGGGGGCGTCACAGGTGACGCGCGTTACCCCGCCTTGGGGTGTCGCGCGTCCTAGTGACGCCACTGGATGCGTGGAACAACCTTGACAAATCTTACCAGTACTATCAATTCCCTGAAGGTTTGTCAAATTCGTGTCGCAGCATAGATCTATCGATGACTGTTATTAGTCATGATGGCCACACTCAAGCTTCAGGATTACACGCACTTTCTGGGGAGTAAGCTCTATTGAACACAGTGGGACATATTTCCGAGTAAACATGGGGAAGGGACTCATGGATTTTTTGAGAAATGTTTGGGGAGATAGCATTTCCCCCAGTGCATGGGGGGGGGGGGAGCGGCAGCCAGTAGGAGCTGGCCCCCATGAAGAGAAGCAGTGTTCTAAGCCCTGCTGTCGCCCAGTGGTGTTGTTAGCCTGCCCCGGGGGGGGGAGGGGGTGACGTGCTTTGCATCACTGCCCCGACCCCTGCACTCCCGGAAGGCTTATTTGAAGCCTTCCTAGACGTCGGGCGGGTCACGGGTGGATGGGGCCATCCAGAGCGCTGAAAATTGCGTGAAGACCCTCCGCGTTAGCAAAAAAGTAGCCGCGGACGAGAAAGATGCTATCGCAGCTCCTCCTCACAAGGAGACCACTGCTGTCACCTGGGGGCAGTGCACCCCCCCCCCAGTCCTGACCTGGCTTCTCTACTGCTGTCACCATCACCCACAGAGGTATGACATATTCTGTAAAGAAGAATTCATGCTAGTACCACCACAGTGGTAAGCTCCCCCCCCCACATTTCTCAAAAATGTTGTGGACTTCCCCATGAAACTGATGAGAAGCCTCCCATTTTCACTACTTGTGAAAGGGGCAGCAAAAATGCACGGACGTTCAGGCTAATACTAAGGCCAAGCTGCTTGAATCTGGGGAGAGACTCAGGGCCCAACCCTATCCAACTTTCCAGCACTGATGATGCAGCCGCAGTGCAGCCCTGAAGTAAGGGAACAAATGTTCCCTTACCTTGAGAAGGCCTCCATGACTGCCTCCCCACTGCAGGATGCAGTGCACGCCCCGTTGGCATGTCTGCATCAGCGCTGGAAAGTTGGATAGGGTTGGGCCCAGAGACAATCAGATCACTCCCTTCTGGCTCATCTCATTGACATTTCATTACTGTTTCACAGCTGTTACCGGTAGTGCTCTTCAGACACTTGTAACACGCACACACAGAGGAAAATCATATCATGGGCAGGACCCCTGTATATTGACGAATGGCACAGCTAAGTGATTTGGTGGGGAAAGGAAGGAGGAAGGTGTGGGTGAAAGGTGCAACGAAAGGTATTTATTTGAGTGATTCAAAAAAGGGAGGAAATCCAAATGGGGCCAAACTAAACTTGCTCACTCACTGTCATGACTAGACAGGGGACAAACACTTTCTAATCATTCATATACAGCTGAGCTGCTGTTAGGGCGTGTAAGCTGCTGTTAGGGAGAAGAGGAGAGAGTTTTAGGAGCCATTTGGAGCAGAGGCGTTTCTGTGGTAGGGGTGGAACTGTAAGTTGCGCCCCGTCCTAGTTCCTGTTTACAACTGGGAACGGGGAGGCCCCACCCCCTCGCTGTCAGAGCGATTCCGTGCAGAGAAGGCAACGGGCAAGGAGCTCCTGCCCATTGCCTTCTCCGCACGGAATGGCTCCGACAGCGAGGGGGTGGGGCCTCCTCATTCCTGGTTGGAAATGGAGACTAGGATGAGGCGCAACTTACAGTACCGCCCCCACCGTAGAAACGCCTCTGATTTGGAGCCGGCTGGGTCATTAACATTTGGAGCAGGCAGAGTTTAGTTAGATCAATGGGGGTTGATTACCATTGATATATGGCTCACCGCTAGCTGGCTTGCAGTTCTGAGACCTCATGCTATCAGTTCATGCAATAGTCGCATGACTGGTCTTGCCCATGCTCTCTTGGTGGGCACTCAGCACCGAGTACGTGTGTGTGTGTGTGTGCGCGCGCGCACGTGCGCGCACGCTAATGAAAGGTAGTAAAAGACTGACTGGATAGAAACAGTCCCAGGTTTTCACGACTCGTCCATATAACAGAATTAAAAGCATTCATGTTTTCTGGGAATTCCGTCGTTTAATAAATACCTAATAAAAACTAAAACATAAAAAGATGTAATATGTCTGACATTTCGCTACTCCGGTAGCATCCTCAGAGCAAAACTCACAGAGTAGCGAAACATCAGACATAATACATCTTTTATGATTTAGTTTTTATTAGTTATTTATTAAACGACGGAATTCCCAGAAAACATGAATGCTTTTAATACTAACTGGATAGCCCATCAGTGTTTGCAAAGGAGCACAAAGATTATAAAAGGGACACATGCAACAGCTACTTGTTGTTGCGGGGGGGGGGGCTATGGGGAACCCTTTGCTCTCCCTTTGCTTAAATCCAAGAGAACCATCACTTATGAACGTGCCCTCGTTGCCCAGCTAGCATAGGGTTAACACTCTTTGCAGAAGAATTTACAAAAAAAGTAAGTTAATGGCTTTTTAAGAGCTGTGCTGAATACTAGATATAACTCAACACCAAGATGTATTTATTTAAAAAGAAACGTGACATCACACCGACAGCTTGCACATTTCGTTGATCTTCTTGGCACATGTTTGTATTTGAGGGTTTTATTTAGATTTCCAGTTAAGCATATGATAGCTGCCGCCGTGATAGAATCCAGTGCGTTTCCACGTACTTCCCCGTCAGATGGCTGACCTGAATCGTTAGAGGGTGATTCATTACTGGCAGCCCTCAGAACCAGCCGTAGCATTTCAGAGATGTCAAGCAAGCTCATTATCACTCCCCATGCTATCCTATAAATCATCAGGAGTCCTTATTAGCCAATTTAGCAGCAAAAGAAGCAGCACCTCTGTGAGAACACATGCTCTTGAGCACATATGCTCTCGCTGAGCTGCGCACTTACAGCCTGCCTCAAGTGCAAAAACAACATAGACGGGAAAACAGCTTAAAGTATCACGCGGCAGAACATTCAGGGAAGAAACGGGGGTCTGAAGAGTGCAAGAGTCCAACCCCTCCCCCCAATTCAGTTTGAATTCAGATTTGTTCCTTCTGTGGTCGTCTGCAACCACAATGATCACTATCACTGCCATTTTGTTCTTTCAGTGCAGCATAGTGATGGCAAATTAACAGCGCAATCCTATCCAACTTACACCATCGATGTTACCAGCGGTGCAGCGAGAACGGGAGGCCCCAGAACGGAAAGGGGATTCAAATCCCCTCCAAACGGGAATTCAAGGGGGATTTAAATCTCTCCTCCCCATCCAAAGCCTCCCGCCCTGCCCTCCCCCGCTGTTTACACTGGTGGTGTAAGTTAGATAGGATTGCGCTGTAAGAGTCATCAGGTTGCCCTGGCGATGCAAAGCTGCTTTCCTGTCTTCCAGTGCTGTGCTCAGGCAAGCAGGTGACTCTTCTGATTTCCCGTGCTGAGCTGCATTCAGCATGGAAGGAGAAAATGGCGGTGACCACGATGGCCGTGAACAGCCACAGAAGACATGCGCCTGAAAGTGAGCAGAGGGGCAGGTGTCAGATAGCACAACAGGTGCTTTCCCGAAACATCAATAAAATAATAATAATAATAATAATAATAATAATAATAATAATAATAATAATAATAATATACAGTATTTATATACCTCCTTTCTTGGTCATTGGATTTCTCCTCCGACTTTAATCCAAGGTGGTGTACATGGGCAGGCTGTCCTAACATATATATACAATATATAAATGTCCAATCTTTCATGAACGGCTACTTTCCAGGTGGTATCCTTTTTACAGTCTGACAATTCTGCTGGCTGGCGCCTCCCACACTCGACCAACGCAGCTGGGAGCTCTTATCTCTCCTCCTGGAGGCTTTCACAGCTTTTTGCCAGCGGCGTGTCTCGAACTTATCAAGTTCACCGGTCTTCGGGCTTTGCAAGGCAGCAGCTCTCCCGACTGAGCCAGACTCTTCTTCTAAAACCAGGCAAAATGCAACTTCTTAGCCTACAAACATGGCTGAGAGGCTGAGATGCTGAGTTTGGGCTCAGCTCTAGTTTAAAGTCAAGCTCCACAGTGGAAATGGTACAACACTTCAAACCCCAATATCAACCGCATCACTTTGGCATCGATGTGAAATTTATTTACTAAATTTATAGACTGCTTTTCTTTAAAATTTATTTATTTATTTTATTTTCACATTTTTATACCACCCTTCCTCCAAGGAGCTCAGAGTGGTGTACATATTTCCTCCCCTCCTTTTTGTCCTCACAACAACCCTGTGAGGTAGGTGGGGCTGAGAGATAGTGACTGGCCCAAGGTCACCCAGGAAGCTTCGTGGCTGAGCAGGGATTTGAACCTGGATCTTCCAGGTCTAAGTCCAACTCCTTAGGCAGTTACCTAGGGTTAAACTCGACATTACTTTAAACGTGTTTGGAGGTCGCATGTCAGATCGCTAACACCTCCACAGTTTGGGACTGTGGTGTGGTGTGGTGTGTCTTAACCCTTTGCCCCTGCCATTGTCCCAATTCAAATTGTTGCCTTCAGTGGCTGCTAATTGCCCAGGAGGAAAAAAGACACCCCACCATTGGCATCAATCTAAGAGACATGGTACAAAAGGGGGAAAAAGAACACAGATGGAAGAGGGAAATAGGCAAATTCAGGAACCAACTTTTTCATACTTTTACAAAATAAAGTTACATAATTAACACACCCAAGAGGCCACCCTGCTGTGAATGATGGGCTGGAGGAGGGGGCATCCTTGCACCCTGCGCCTTGCACCCTGCCCCTGCCCCCCATCACACCCAGCCAGGTGCTTCAATGTGCACTCCAATCCATGCGCACCAAAAGGGGGGGTGGAAATTTTGGGCACTGCCTCAGGTGCCACTTCACCTTAGGCCAGGCCTATACATCATGACCAGTTGCAAATGTCACTCTAGGAAACAGTTCTGGGAGGAGAGGAGACAAATGGGCTCAGAGACGGGACCTGGCTGCCAGGTGGAATAGCTGCCGATGGAGACTCTTCTGGGAGGAAAGGAGCCAACCAACACATTCTCTGCTCTTTCCTAATACGAAAATGAAAACGAGAATAAATTATCCAGTTAAGTGAATGCATGTTCATGTACTTGCTTTGCATAATTTACCCAGGGCGAGGAAGTTATGCTTTCTTGGAGACGTATTTGGCAAGAAGTACAAACTGTCATGCCTGTGGCTATTTGGTGGGATGTTATCAGTACAGTACTGTAGGAAAAAATACTTCTGGAACACATACTTTTTGTGAAAATCTTGCCTAATAATGTGCCTAATAATGTGCAAACCTTGCAAGAGAAATTCTATTTCCACCTTGCCTAATAATGTGCAAACCTTGCAAGAGAAATTCTATTTCCAATTCTGTATCCCAAGCCCAGGGGAACAGATTTTTGCTGAAAATCAGCCTGCCCATTTGATTTTTCTTCCATTTGGGCTGCAGCAATATTGGCAATTGCATGCTTCAGTGAAAGGCTCAGGAGAAGGGCTTTGCACAGCCGCACTCTTGCCAACACAAATAATTCCTCCTTAACATTTGACAGAGATTAAGTGCATGGCACATACTCGAGAGCGAATCGACTGAATTTCCATCCTGATTCATGTTGAGATAGGATGTGCTTCCCACAAACGGGGTTGGAAACAGTCATTAACATGGATGATAACATGGACTGAAAGGAAGTCACATTCACAGTTATTAACATCAGCTGGCCGGCAGGGCGTATGTCTTCTTAAGCAGTTTCATTCTTCTGTTGTACCATCGCACTGCTGCCTGCCGTGCCTGTAACCTGATGAAGTTCATTGTATTCAAGCTTATACCAAGATCAGGACTGCCTGCTTTGACCAAGCAGAACTTCCAGGGACCTATGATTGTGGGATTAGCTCAGTAGCGTCGCTGGAGGTGGAGCGGAACGCTAAGTTCGGCACCATGCTGACCCTCCGTTACTCACCGGCATGAGGTGGCCCCACCCCCTCGCCTTAGGAGCCATTCAGTGGGGCAAAGGCAATGCGCAGAAGACTCCTTGTGCATTGCCTTCGCCCCACTGAATGGCTCCGAAGGCAAGGGGCCGGGGCCGCCTCATGCCGGTGAGTAACGGAGGGTCAGCGCAGTGCCGAACTTAGCATTCCGCTCCACCTCCAGCGACACTACTGGCTTAGCTGGATGATAATTCCCCCCCCCATCCAGCCCACTAAGAGAACACTGCCCTCCTCACCCACTCAGTATTCCAGCCCCCACCCCAGCTATCCATGTGGGGAAGGCATATAGCCTATGCATGATGAATCCAATGTACATAGGCCAAACCAAACAGCCAATCCCTGGTACATGAGGCATCCTATCGCCAAAGATTACACAGGGAGGCCATAGAGATATTTAAACATCATAGTTTATTGAACAGGAAGGAGGAAATGGCGTTCATTGACAAAATCTGGACTCCAACACTGAGCAAATAATGTTAACAGTCGCTTCAAGGTTATTTATTTATTTATTGACAGTATTTTTATCCCGCCTTTCTCCCCAAAGAGACCCAAGGCGGCTTACAACATGGGAAAGGAATACAATACAATTTTTAAAAAATCACATTTAAAACAATAAAAACAATTCACAAGAACTAGTTATTTATTTATTTACAGGTTACTGATACTTTTAGGTTAACTGTTGCTTTAAGGTTACTCTAGGTCAGTTCTTCTGCCTGCTGTTTGTGGCTGAATTTATTCCCCATCATGCAGGAATCATTCTTCCACTCCTCCGCTTGTTATTAACATTAGCTGGCCGGCAGGGCGTATGTCTTCTTAAGCAGTTTCATTCTTCTGTTGTACCATTGCACTGCTGCCTGCCGTGCCTGTAACCTGATGAAGTTCATTGTATGATGAACAAAACATTGTTTTAACTTGTTTTTAAACTGTTTTTTAAACAGTTTTAAGTTGTTTATGTTTTATCATGGCTTTTAATCCCGTAACAAACATTTTATCTTCTGCTATTATTGCTGGCCATGAGAATCTTAAATCTTACTTGCAGCCAATCCCTCCCCCCCCCCCTGAAGGAAAAAAGATCCAGAAATCCACCATGTGGTTTCTATCTATGCACAATGGATTTTCCACGCATACATTGAATTTAGATGTGCCATTCTCATGCGGATACCAAGACAACAGAGGTAGGCACAGCTTGCTAGATAAAGAGGGAAGGCACATGCGCCTCTCAGTGTGATAGGCTGGGTTGGGGGATAGTGTAATCCAAGGGTTCCCAACCTATGGTACTAGTACCACCAGTGGTACTTCCAACAACTGCTGGTGGTACTCGGACCGCTGGACCACTGGAACCCCACTCTGATGCGGCGCTTTTGGTGGTGTGTTTTTGCTCCCAAGAAGCTCCTGCCTTTGGCCAAGCCTCTCAGGAACACTGAGAAGGGCCCTCCCACCTGCCCAGAGCCTGCTCCCTGCGTTTTCTGGCCTCTGAAAACCTGAAAACCCAGAAGTAACTGGTGATGATGTCATCGCCAGTCACTTCCGGTGGTACTCGGAAGGAGAGTGGCGCCAAAGGTGGTACTCGGCCAGGAAGGGGTTGGAAACCCCTGGTGTAATCTAATATTCCACTGTGTTGCCTGATGGCCTGAGAAAACCTGGCTGGGCCTACTGTGTACAAGGAACAGGGCCTGCCCACTTATGAGGCAGGGTGAAGCAGCTGCCTTGAGCAGGGAGCAGCAGCCTGGCTGAGAGCATCCCCTGCACATCCACTGCCTCTTCTGGCTGGTCACTGATCACCCCCACCCAGCCATGAGAGCCAGTAAGTGGCAGGCCAAGGAAGGAAGCTGGGTCAAGAGATATTTCTCAGCCTGACTCATGGGTGGGGGAGACGGGGGCCAGGGCATGCTTTGCATGTCAGGGGTAAAGAGACTCATGGGGGAGGGCTGTCTGGTCCCATTGCTTCAGACAGGGGAATGTTTGAGCCAGGTCTGACAAGGAGCCCGGCGTGTTTTTGCCCCTGGTATTTTATGGCTTTGTGGCTTGTTGGAAGAAAAAGATCTATACGAAGATGTTAATTTCTTTGAAAATGGCTAAAATGCCTCATATTCATTCATTCATTCATTCATTCACTAATGCAATTTCATGGGCTTGTCTATTTAAGAAGTAAAGGGGAGAGGAATTCTGCAGTATTTGTTCTTTTGCTACTTACCATCAGACTTGAGAAGTTTGCTTTTCTCTGATTCAAGATTCAATCACTTGTTTTGTTTTTTTCTCCGTTGCATAAGGTCCACACTTGCTTTGATGAATCTAGTGGCTGCTGTGGAACTGAAAGGAGATATGCTCTTTAAAACAGAAACACCATTAACAGGATCAACAATTAAACTAAATACATTTACTTTCATCGGGAGAGATTTAACTCAGGTCTGAGTGGAGTGACTCATTGAAGAATGAAAGGGATTAATGATCACCAAGTGCTTTTTAACAATGCTGTTAATCACAAAGGACTTTATTATTTCTAACTGGGTTTAAAAAAAAAAAAGTCAATATATTGCCTGCATTGACTGCCAGGGAAAGAGCCACATGTCGGGAAAATAATGTATTCATAGTGCTGTCCATAGAGGTTTAATCGCAGTCTTCATAAGCATACCTCCTCTATATAGTGTACTTTCATCCTACATGAATTGCAAAAAAAAAAAAAAAAAAAGCCTTCTTTTCCTTGGTAGTCAATAACAAAATTGTACAGGAAAATGGAACAAAAAAGTTTGTTCCATAGAGCTAAAAACCATCTAGAGCAGGGGTTTTCAACCAGTGGTACTAGTACCATCAGCGGTACTTCGACAAACTGCTTGGTGGTACTCGGACTGCCAGACCACTGGAACCCCGCTCTGACGTGGCGCCTTCAGCAGTGTGTTTTCGCTCTCGAGAGGCACCTGCCTTTGGCCAAGCCTCTTGGGAACACTGAGAAGGGTCTTCCCACCCGCCCTGGGCCTCCTACGTGCATTTTCTGGCCTCCGAAATCCTGAAAACCCAGAGGTAAGTGGCAATGATGTCATCATCATTTTTGGTGTCATCACCAGTCACTTCCGGGTTTTGGTGTAATCGTCAGTCACTTCCAGTGGTACGCAGCAGGAAGGTGGCGCCGGAGGTGGTACTCAGCCGCAAGGGCGTCACTGGAGCGTGGCGGGGGGCGGTGCGCCCGGGGGTGACACGCGCCATGGGGTGACGCGCACCCCCCCGCGCGCGTCACCTCCGTGACGCGCAACACCCTCCGGACGCTCTGAGGCCGGCCCGGGAGCCGGCCTCGGAGCGTCCGACACCGTCGGCGCTCCAGGGCCTTCTGAAAGAAGGCCCATTCAGCGCGTTCATCCGGATATTTTTCGGATTTTCGCGCATGTGCAGAGACCATTTTGAGGCCATTTTGCCCTCAAAACGGTCTGCGCATGCGCGAAAATCCGAAAAAATACCCGGATGAACGCGCTGAATGGGCCTTCTTTCAGAAGGCCCTGGAGCGCCGACGGGGTCGGACGCCGGAGGGCGACGCGGGGGGGGAGCTGGGTCACCCCCCCTGCCGCGAGCGTCACTAGGGTGACGCGCGCCCCCTGCTCCAGGGTGACGCACGTCCTAGTGACACTACTGCTCAGCCGGGAAGGGGTTAAGTATCCCTGATCTAGTGCGCTACACAGTTTGAACTTCTAGTAATGGCTTGGAAGGTGCCATTGGCAACCACTCCCTATGGCTGCAAACAGAGGTGTCACTCTGCCCCATACAGTAGACCTGTACAATCATCTTCATGTTGCAGCAGGAATGAAGTTTTCTAAATGCATCAAGCTTATCTCCCATTGTGATGCATCATGTCATCCTTTAGTCAGCAGGTGATCTACAGGAGGCCAATGTGATCTGGGTGCAGCTTGAATCTTGGGCAGCATCTCCAGGCAAGGCTGGGAAAGGAACCCACACAAGTGCTAAAACTGAGAGCCCCATCCTATCCTTTTCACACACACCCCGCAGATGCAGCGGCTTTAAAATGACAGCCACCGCATCCTGTGCGGGGGGGTAGGACCAGGAGGCTTCTGCGGGGAAATCCCCTTACCCCTGTGCTAGCAATTTTGCTAGCATAAATCCAAGGAGAGAAAAGGGGTGGGGAGGCTGCAGGGAAGGGGGATAGGATCCGGTGTGGGCCTTCCATGCTGGATCCTCCCCCTCTTGCGGCCTTCCTGTCCGGTTTTGCCCCCTCACCACCCCCGTTCTGCACTCCCCCCACCTTCCCACCGGCTTACCTTTCCCGGCACATGTCTGGAGATCCTCCATCGCAGCTGGGAAAGCGCAGGCCTTCCTGCCGGCGTCCCTGGCAGTGCCCTGGGCAGCGCGCTGTCAGGGAGGCTTTTGCAACTGGCACAGGCTGCTTTACGGCAGTCAGCACCAGCGCGGGAGGCGTGCCACCATCGGGTGGCATGCTTAGGATTGAGCTGTCAGTGGAATAGGACAATGGTCAGCTTCAAACATTCTGGTCAGCTGACCTACAGATGCATTGTGTGGGTAGGCTTTGGGTATGGCCAGCCTAAGTGGATTTTGGTGCAAGAAAGGGCGGGGACTGGGACTGGATGGTCAATAGATCAAACATTTTCACTTCCCCAAGCTCAACATTCATGGTTAATGCAACAAAATACCTGAAGCAAACTTACCTAGTGGGCAGATGTTGGCGACCTTCGCAACAGCTGTGTTGCTGTTGCGGTCCCTCCCTCTCTTAAGACGGAGCTACATTGCAGCGTTCACGTTCCGTATGCGTCTGGTGTCCTGCCCCCAGGTCAAACAACGGGCTCTGATTGGCCGAACGTAACGCAAACACAGCCAAAGTCGAGCTCCCGGGTGGGGAGGAGGGCAGATCAGGTCCAGGAAGGGGGTAGCTTCAGCAGCAGCAGCGCACACTGAAAACTAACCCTCTTCCTGGCCTCGATCCGACTTCCCGGGTCCACGCGTACTTGCACCAACAATATCACTGGCACAGGTCTGAGTAGACCCACCAGGCTGGCAGGGGCTTACCACTGGTACTTCTCCAGAGGGGGCCTCCAGAGGCTAAAACGTCCCCGCGGGATGCAGTGGGCGCCACGTTGGTGCCGCTGCATCGCCGCACGGGGAGGTATGGTGGAGTGGGCTGTCTGGCAGCTTCAGCTGTACTATGGAATATTACGGAAATCTGGCATAGCCCCAGTATAAATAAGAAAAATATGCGTTGAAGAATTGCAGGAACATCTTGATAGCCCAGCTCTAAAAGCTGCCTTCCAAATTTCAGCAGGTCCACTGATACGGTTTGCTCTAGATGGTGAATGGGATTCCACTAACTCCCTAGTCCAGCCTTTCCCTACAGCAGAATATTGCAGCCTAAAGCATCCCACCCAGACAAGTATATGTTTTGTTTTAAAATCTGCAAGGTATCCAGACCTACTATGTCTCTAGACCAGGTGCTCCATTGTAAGCAACATGCCAAAATCTGGAAGTCCTTCTTAATGTTTGGCACCACAGCTCAATTGTTCCGTAATGCAACCCTATTGCCTGCCTGTGTCATTGTGCTACCATCTAGTGGGGACCTAGGTTGTGGCACTGGCATAATAGCACAGAGCAGGACAGTTTGCCTTGCCAGCAGTCATTTTTGCAAAACACAACATACAGGTACCGCACAAAGCTATGGCCAAAGCAGGATTAAGAAAAGAGGGACAAATTACAGACAGACTGGGGTTAACTGATGCATAGTGACCTGGCACACTGCACTCCATAACGGGTCCTCTAGACTAGGGCCTTTTTAGTTAGGGAGTCTGCCAGAGTCTATGATCATCTACTGGCCACTGAAACTAAGCCTATATGTAGAAAACTGTGTACATGTATCCCTCCCTTAGATACCCTGGCTTTCATCTTCCCTAACTCTCTCTGTCACCATCCATGTGCCAAATGTTGGATTGTAAGCACCTCAGGGCAGACGTCTATCGTCTTGTTGATACTCTGTACTGCACATTGGTGGCGGTACAGAAATAATAAATGCAGGAATGGAGGGTTCTAATGTCATTCCGTCTTGCCACCTTGGACAGTCTACATAAGAACATAAGAACATCAGAAGAACCCTGCTGGATCAGGCCAAAGGCCCATCTAGTCCAGCTTCCTGTATCACACAGTGGCCCCACCATATGCCCCAGGGAGCACACAAGACAACAAGATATATGTATCCTGTCGCCACTCCCTTGCACCTGGCACAAAGAAAACCTACTCCTACAACCAGGAGGTTACTTATCTCCATCATGGCTTGTAACCTGTGATGGTCTTTTCCTCCATAAATCTGTCCAATCCCCTTTTAAAGGCATCCAGGCCAGGTGCCATCACCACCTCCTGTGGCAAGGAGTTCCACAAACCAACTACACGCTGGGTAAAGAAATATTTTCTTTTGTCTGTTGGCCTGGTTGGGACCAATTGCCGTTTGGCTCCTCCCCTTCCCAAACGGTGTCCTCAGTAGTCATTTGACGTGGCTGCTGAAGAGAATTAAGGCTGATGCCCCTCCTCATTTTTTTGCTACCTTATTAACAAGTGGTGAAAATAAGGGAGCATTTTGGTGGGTTTCAGGAGGGTCAAAAGGGGAGGCTTACAACCAGCAGTGGCCCACCTGGTTGCTGGTGGCCACCATTGTTTTGTCCCTAGGAATGACCCTAGGAATGATGTTCGGACTGTGGCGACTATGGCGAAAAGGGTGGGGGAAGCCAGTGAAACAGGGAAGCCAATTTTGCCCCTGACCACCACCACAACTTCAAACAAAAAGTTCTCCCCAGGACCCTTTCAACATAGCCCTAGTTAGAATCCGTCCTCAGAGTACAAGGTTACACTAGATAACCTTTAGATGCTTTCCAGCAAGGTATGTTTGTGTGGCTACAAAGAAAGCCTTTATATGATGACTCAGTCATTCAAGTCATTAGTATTGTACTCTCCACAAAGTTCATTCCACCCCAGCATCTCGTCTCTCTGGAGGAGGAAAGAAGCAAGACCCTAAGAGCATTGAGTCATCGTTCTATTACTCTTCCTCCTTAATGGCCTCGCAGAGGCAAATGCACTTCCATCACCACACAATGTGTAATTTTCCTTTCCCCCAAATCCTTCCTGCTGACCCATATTATACAATTTATTCAGAAATCTGTCGATCTTACGATACTATAAAGATCACAGTAACCGTGGTCACAAATTGGCAAGTTCAATTCCTGTCCCATTGGCTGGATTGTGTGCAGGAATGTGTGTGAATATGTGCAGAGATGGCTGTTAGGGTGCAATATGCCTCTGTGTGCTCTTCACAGAGACAGGTTGCACATACACTGTGAGGCCTCATAAGAGGCTTGGTGCCCACCCACATTCAACAGTGCTGAGTAGAAATGGTGTGAGACTTTGAAGATGCTCAAACATGAACTTCCTCTGCTTAAAAAGACGGCTCCTGTCAAGTAGGACCAGCACCCTTCAAGGTGGGCCAGCTCAAAATGGGGTTAGCACACTCCGCCTCCACTGGTACCCTACCCTCCCTGCCAGTCCTCCCCCCCCCCTTTGGAAACAAACACCTGCACAAAAAAAGAACCAAAGAAAAAACCTTACCTTGTGGTAGAGACTGGGGCAAAAGGTAGTGGAGGCCTTACTTCCAGGCAAGAGAAGCCCAACAAGCCTCTTTATAGTTGGCAATAGTGGTCACACAATATCATTTCCTGCCAGGGCTCATGTGCTTCTGGTTGTTTTCACTACAAGTCCCATGGTCCCTGGCAGGAAGGGACACTTTGTGCATCATTTTCAGCCTAAAAGAGGCCATGCAGATCCTCTTCTGTGAGGAAGTGAACCATTTGTCACCGCTTGGTCTCTCCTCTTCCTCAAGGTAAGGCTGATTCCCTTGGGGAAGGTAGGGGGTGGGCAGGGAAGGGGGGGGGAGTCCTGGTTCAACCAGTTGGGTTTTAAGCATTCCTATAACATGTTCTATTGAATGTTTGACAGGAATGCTTGACCATTGGTTTTTAGGTCAAGCCTGAGGGGGCTTAGAACATAAGAACATAAGAAGAGCCCTGCTGGGTCAGGCCAAAAGCCCATCTAGTCCAGCTTCTTGCATCCCACAGTGGCCCCACCAGATGCCTCAGGGAGCACACAAGACAACAAGATACCTGTATCCTGTCGCCACTCCCTTGCACCTGGCACAGAGAAAACCTACTCCTCCAACCAGGAGGTTGCTTATCCCCATCATGACTTGTAAGCTGTGATGGATTTAGAATCCCTTGCACATCCCTTAGTGCCCAGTGGGCTTTCTCCTTGTGCATCGTGGTTCCCAACTATTTTTTGGCAATCATCCAAGTCTGGACCTCATATCAATCCCTGAATCAACTGCCTTTTTCTGATCCATTCACAAGCAAGACTTCATCTAACTATCCAAAAGTGACTTTGACTGAAAAAAATAAGAGTATCCATTACATTGTCAGAAAGCCCACTTATGAGTAATCATGAAAAACAGGGTGGAAAGAGAAAGTACTTCTCAGTAAAGAAATAAGCGGATGACACCAAAGAAGGATGCTGAGATCCAAAGAGAAAATTCTTCTCATGCGTTTTAAGAAAATGTTGAAACATAATACCTTCTGGCAGGTGAAGAATAGGCTGCTCTGCTGCGTTCCGGCCTGCTGCCCACATGCCTCAGGGACTAGATTATTTGCCGCTATCGCTGCTACCATTTATCACCCCAAAGCCAAGCAGTATAGTATATTATTCACTTGGCTGGAAATGGCAGAAGTGGGTGTAGTCTTTTCAAACAGGAAGCATTTGTGCTGCATCTTTCTGTAAGCAGAGGCAGTTCCTGAGCTATGTTAAGGAGAGGGTTCTTTGTCTGAGGTGAAAAGAGAGAACTTAAGTGGTAGCATTTTCCATAATGGCTACTTACTCAGGATCTGCTTTTCAAATGCTGAAATGCTTCTTTTCCAAATGAAAAGGGTTCCCCCTAATGAGGCTTGATAGGTCTTCAAAAGAACAAGGCATTGGAGACAAGCCTTTTCCTCAGTAAAGCTATTTTCCCACTTAGGTGAAACTGTGCTCTATGAAATTGGCCAGAGAAAACTGGAACTGAGGTGATAGTTGTCATGCCACAGATGAGCTTCAAAAAAGTGAGCTCACTCATACAGACAACCAAACGGAACTAGCCTGGAAAAAGCTCTCATCTGGGTCATCTGTAACACATCCTAAGGTGTCCTGTAGTGGTGAGTATTGGATTTGGAACAGAGAGGAACCTGGATTCAAATTTCACTCAGCTATGAAAGCTCAATGGATGACCTTGGGTCAGTCACCATCTCCGGAATTCATCCACCTCACAGGGATGTTGTGAGCATACAGTGGAAGGAGAAGACCCTTGTACACTTCTCTGAACTCCTCAGAGGAAGGGGGGAATAAAAAGGCAACCAATCATAAAAAGTAGAATTTTGCCACACATCAACTGCTGATGTGTGGTAGTTGATCTATACAGGTATCTCTCTTCAGCTTTTTCCCGAACAGAATTTCAAAACTAGCCACTCAAAACAGAATACTGTGAATAACCATTTTGCATTGGTGCTGATTCCCATGTTACATTTGGACACTAGGGTACTTGGGGACACTTGTCCCTTTAAAATACATGCAAGTGGTGATCAAAGAAGTATTTATTTACTTATTTATTTAAAGAATTTATACCCCGCCTTTCTCCCAGCAAGGGCATTCAAGGCGGCTTACAATACAAACATTAAAATACGTATATACATTAAAATAATTAAAAACAGATAATTAAAACAATTAAAACAAACAACCTCAGTGGGTCACCTATATTTACATTTGTTAAAAGCCATTTGTTAAAACGCCAGCCCACCATGTCAGACATCGAATGCTAACCTAAATAAAAAACGTCTTAAGTATCAGGCTCCTTCTCATGTGGCCTCTACACACACACGCACGCATGCACTACAAAAACCAAAGGCTACATGAGATCACATCTGTCTGTATTGTGTATTTAGGCAAGTATGTAGAACTATGATAATCTTATCAAGTAGGAGTGATGATCGTGGTTTTATGGCATACTGTCTTCAACAAATGTGGTATTATTTGTTGCCAGATCTAACACTATGGTCCCAATTGTCAGAAATGTGAGGACTCGAACTTGGAATCGCATGGTCCAAAGGTTAGACCTAGCATGGTGAACTGTAATCTATATAAGTTTTGTTAGCTGCCATGGGCTCCCACAGTGTGGGGGGAAAGGTAAGGTATAAATAAATAAATAAATAAATAATCTAAGACTCGGGCATTGCTTCTCCCACAGTAGGGAAAAAGGACATGCAATATCAGCCCCTGTGACTGGCAGACAGTATGAAGGCTCTGGATTGGCCAAGCTTGTTATAAACACAAGGAGCTTGATCTTTGATCAACGGGAAACAGGTTATCTTGTTGGCTGTGTACTCCCTGAGGCATCTGGTGGGGCCACTGTGTGACACAGGAAGCTGGACTAGATGGGCTTTTGGCCTGATCCAGCAGGGCTCTTCTTATGTTCTTATGTTCTTATGTTCTTGACTGAAAACTTTCATGGCCAGCGATTACTTGTAGCGATTTTGGAATTACGGGTAAAATAGCCATGTAGTAGCTAACAGGACAGCCAGAATAAAAACAAAAATCAATTCTGCTTGTGTCTTCCGTTGCTGGGGCTCACAAGACAGACAGAAAATTTATTTAAAACTCACAGCCCAGTAGTCTCACTCCCATTAGTCTCATTAGCTATGGGGACATCTTCCAATCTTTCAGATTGGTTCCTTGAGAAGGTTTCCGGAAAGAAGGAAACGAAACGTTGGAGTGAGACTACTGGGCTGTGAGTTTTAAATATATTTTCTGTCTGTCTTGTGAGCCCCAGCAACGGAAGACACAAGCAGAATTGATTTTTGTTTTTATTCTGGCTGTCCTGTTAGCTACTACATGGCTATTTTACCCGTAATTCCGAAATCGCTACAAGGAGCTTGGTCTTCTGCCTTCGGTCAATTTCTCAGTATCTGCCAGGACTCCTATTGAAATTTCATCTCAGAAAGTGAAATTGGAAGCAAAGTCCAGGCTCTCCTCAAGGAACCCTTTTCTCTCGAGGAGAAACATCTGAACAGTTTCAAGGGAAACCAAACAAATTTATATAGGGCACATGACATTTCTCAGGAGGGTTCTGTTGCAAATCCCTATCTTCTGCTTGCTGCCCCTCTGGCATGCCTGACTTCATGGACGTTGGGCTGGAGAACACACAGCCTAAGGCTAGGTGAGGCAAAGATGCCCATGCTCCAGTTTAGACTTGATGCCAATGTGTAGCGCCAGAATTGGTAGAGCGCAAAAGACTCAGTCAGCTCCCAGGTGAGATGGGAACTGGACAAAATGTGGGGAGGGGGCTTGGCTTTCCTGCTGTCATTTCCTCATCCAGCCCCTGACAAGCGTTGTGAGAGTTCAAGAGCATTTCTCAGCACTTGTGTTGCACTGACGAAGCACAAGAACTGCACACGCAGCCCAACAATTCTGCCAGCTTGCTGGTGGTGCTAGATCACGTTATGCACGTACCGGTGGGAACTGAGAGGCAGAATTCTGCAGCAACGTTGGAGATTGACTTCCAGAGTGGTCGTCGAGTTAATATGTTGTAACAAAAAGCAACAAAGAGTCTTGTAACAAAGGCTAACACATTTTTGGGCAGCATAAGCACTCGTGGACCACAGTCCACTGTGTCAGATGCATAAAGTATTCTTCTCAGTTGGCAGTATATATACTGTACAATCATACCTTCTATAACACTACGTCCCTTAGCCTTGATCATTACAACATTCTTTATCCCACCGTTACTGACAGCCATTCTAACCAAAGGGAGCGGTACATTTTGGACAATCAGCACCCATTTCCTGCCCTATTAGACCAACAATATCTCCAATAGTTCCATTTCATGCAGCACTCGACTTTCGGGGAACATATGTCCTGCATTATTAGAGGTATTGCTGTACATACTGGGGTTAACAGAAAAATGGGAAAAATGGAAGAGGTATGGTATGGTCAGTGACAATTCTATGTCAAGCTTAAATATATACAAGACAAGCACAGTGACCGTTTACAACAGTATTAATTGGTGATGACAAAACCCTCCTAGATCTGCTAACTGAATTAAACCAGTAATGGGACAAAAAACCATTATCTCTAATTGAGCCTGGGCAAATAGAATCAAAGCTCCTGAGACATTCTAAAAGAGAGTTTTACTGAAGCCTGAGGTGCCCTTGTTGAAGAATGGCAACTTTCAAGTCAACGACAGACTGAAATGTTCCCCCTCTGGTCCCTGAATGTTATCACTTTTCATATTAGATTTGTGTCCATTTATGCTTTTACGTACAAGCTGACTTGTTTGTCTCGGAAGGGCGCTGTTGGCAGGCAATAGTGCATATCATGCTGTACGCTGAGGTAGTGAATGAGCCCTTGATGACAGTTTTGGTGTTACTCCCATAACAGTGTTATTTGATTAGCTATGGGGACAGAGGTTGCACCTGAACTTGTTTATGGAGGAAATTACGCTCCCTTTCCTGACTCATGTTAGCTAGCTTCTTTTCTCCTTTTTAGGCAAACTTTGCTAAGGCTCCTCCTCCAATCCTATAACTTGGAATAAGCCCCATTGAACACAGTGGATCTTACTTCTGAGTAGACATGCCTAGGATTGCGCTTTAGTTTTTTTAGTTACATTTGCATTGGTCAGACGGTACCTCACCTGGAGTACTGTGTTCGATTCAGGGCACCTCACCTTAGGAAAGATGCAGCCAGACTGGAGCAGATTCAGAGAAGAGTGAGGATGCAGTGGCTGTGAAAGTGATGGAGCGGAGGGGGGGTGGGGAGCCCCTGGGCAGCTCGCGGGGGGTGACAATTGCACCGTGGCGGTGGCAATTCGGCAGCCAAAAAACAGCTGTGCAGCTTGCGCCGCCATGAAAGTTTTGTCCGCCCATGCTCCTACCGATCTTTTCCTGGCATCATTCCTGCCGGGGGGGGGGGCGTTTTCGTGGCCATAACGCCGCTGGGATGACATCGCTAGTGGGGGCGGGGCTAGTGACATCACAGTGAGGAGGATGGTCAGAGGACTGGAGAACAAGCCCTATGAGGAAAGGTTGAGGGAACTTAGTATATTTATCATTTGGCAACGAAATTTGTACATGATGCGTTTAATGTTACTTGTAATTTGGCCCTGAGTGATTCTTGTTACAAACAATTAATATACTGAATATGTAAGCTAAAACATAAAGCCCTGTACTGGAGGGGGAAAAGCATCTATTTGTCCTGCGTTGATAGCATTGCTATGGTTCCTATGAGGAATAAAAATAAAATAATTGCAAGAAAACCAATCTCATCAGTAGTGCTGCTGGTGCTACTTGCCAAGAGAGGTGACACCTCAGTCATGTTGCTGGGAGGGGAATAGGGCAGTGTAGAGCCCCACCTCCTGCCTCGCTCCAGTGGGTTCATTCCTGAGCCAGCCTGGTCCTGGTCTGAAAAATTCAGGCTTGCTGGAGATTTCAGGCCATGTGTCACAGCTGTTTGTTGTGAATATTACTCCAGAGATTTTTAAAGAACTTCTGTCACCATGTTTCATTTGCATAAAACACTTGCAGACATGAGGTCGGAGGTCAGATCATTCTTTGTCTTCCGGCTCAGCTCCTGCAAATTTGCTGTCTTCCACTGGCGTCACTGCAGGGGGGGCGGAGCTCCAAGTTCCGCCATGCTCTGACCCTCCGTTACACGACGGGAGAAGGCGGCCCCGCCCCCTCGCCTTTGGAGCCATTCCGGCCAACAAAAGCACTTGCACAGATAACCTGTTTCCTGTTGTCACTCCCTTGCACCTGGCACAGATAACCTGTTTCCTGTTGTCACTCCCCTGCACCTGGCACAGAGAAAACCTACTTCTAAAGCCAGGAGGTTGCTTATGGCTTGTAGCCTGTGATGGTCTTTTCCTCCATGAATCTATCCAAACCCCTTTTAAAGGCATCTAAAGGGGGGTTCCTAGGCCAACACAATAGAAACTCCCATTCAAGGCCTTTCTTGGGCCATTAATATTTGTTCAATTCATTTTTATCCACTCCAAGGAAACTGACTAAGCATTGCCTCAGAGCCTGACTCGGGCACTATAGATTTCCACGACATCAAATCCCAATGTCATATCAATAACATGGCATACCCTGTAGCCTGACATCATCACATGGTGTGTTTCCCTGCTGCTGCGCCCCCCCCCCCCCATCATTGGCTACAAGTGACACATTCAGGGAAATGCACAGTGTACTGCTGTCGGGAAACAGGAAACGTTGTGCTACTAGACACTGTAGTGGGAGTTGCAAGATGGGCTGTTTTCAGCAGCTAGCAGCTCCGTGTTCCTGGAAACATCTGATTTCACCCTACAATGCCCAAACAGGATGGATTAGACTGCAGTTATTGAGATGCCACTAAGGAAAAATAAGTCTTGTTTGATAGGAAGGCTCTAGAAATAAAGATTCATGGTCTGGACACCAGCTCTTTTTAACCAACACGTTGAAATAAAAATCTGACCTAAAACAGAGAATGCTTGCTAAGGAGACTCGCAGTGCAAGCCTATGTGGATCTACTCAACAGTAAGTGCTATTCAGTTCAATAGGACGTACTCCCAGGTAAATGTGCATAAGATTGCAGCCTCATATCCTGTGCCTGGCTGTCCCAGTCATTGTTGGATAACCCAATTGCCCCATAACATACTTACAGCTACTCACCACAATGTCTTTCATCTGACAGAGCAGAGGCTACTGACTTGCTTTCAAGCACACAAGGATCAGGTTATTAGGCTATTCATAGGATGAACTGCATAGCAGCAACATATATCACTGGAATTGGTTACCAACTTACTCACAAGGACCTACAAATAAATATGAACTCTGAGAACCTATTTCAACATTATGGCTCTACATGTGGAGATCAATTAAACCATGTTTCTTTCGCCCTGCTGTTGTAAGTCATAGAAGGAAGGAGAACTTTAGAGCCAAGCCGCCACACATACTCAGTGGGGCTTTATTTGGAGGTTTTCCATATAATTCTTCATAAAGAACTATGACAAATACCACCTTAACAACAACAAGAAAAGCCCCGTAGTTTTCATTGATACACACAATTCTATTTACGGGCATTTATTCTGCATAATATAATGCCTCTGCCAGGAAGAAAGCCTTGCATTTCTGCCTCCAGAAACTCACTGCGACTAATGAGTCATCTAATCAAATGCCAAGTTGCCTGGAAAAAAAAACTTAAATGTGATGCTCAGAAGGGCTTTTTGCCCCACCAGCTGCCACTGCACAAAGAACATAAGAGCCACGGGACAGTACGGTGGAGTGGGTGGAATGTGGGAGTGGATCGTCACCAACTCCAACCACCGACTCCAACCAGCTATGATGTTGCCTTCAGCAAGAAACTCTCACCTAACCTAAGTTTTTCACAGGCCTTTTGTGAGGATAAAATGGGCCCCAAGTACTCTCTGTGCGACATCTAGATGCTTCTGAGCTCCTCCTTCAAATTTCTCCCTAGATACAGGGCACTGACTGCACACACTTTCCCCTTCCTCCATATGACCAATCTGCACGTGTACATTGATGATAAAACACTGCAACACACTCACCCCCACAGTCTTAGTGTGCTTGTACAATACATGCAGTCATATCAGAATGATTTATGTTGTGTTTTACCAATGCCAAGGAACACACATGTGCATCAGTCAAACATGGCACAAAAGACATGCAATCATAGGTACAGACTTCATGTCAAGATTGCCTTTTTTGCAGTGTTTTACCAAGGCACGCGTGCATATTGGTAACCTACAGCCCAATCCTGTGTAACTCTTGCACCAGTGTAACAGTAGATCCACCAGTTTAAGTGCACTTATGCCACTGTAACTTGCTGTACGCCGACGGTTGCAGGATGGACACTGGCGTAACCCCCCCGGATGCCACGCATGCACAGTTTGAATGCAGAACACCCCCAGAATGCCCCCTGCGCCGGCAGAGTTGTGCTATCATCCATCCTGCGTCTGAACTGCGCACGCACAACATCCGAGGGGGGATGTCCATCCTGCGTCCATCCACCATCCACCAGTGTCCATCCTGAGTCCATCAACGTAGGGCAAGTTACACTGGCATAAGTGCACTTACACCGGTGGATCTACAGTTACACCGGTGCAAGAGTTACACAGGATTGGGCTGCTAGAGTGGGGAAAGATACACATGAATGGAAAGCGGTGACCAATTGAGCATGCTCCAATTCAGGAATTAATTTTAGAAACTATCCCAACTAAATAGAAATTCAGGAGTAATGGAATGCAATGCAAAGCAAACCTACAAAAGAATAAAGGAATAGAACAAAGAACACTGACTCCTACCAGTTGTTAACCAACACATATGCAAACACACGTATTCGGCCACAAGTGCACACTAAGAGGGCATGTGACCAATGTTCCCTGTAATTTTCACAGGACAAGTGCAGAGCCCTAACAGAGCTGCGTAGGAGCAGTTCTGGAGCGCTTGGTGATGATGTCATCATCATTGCTGAGCTCCGGAGCCCCAGGATGGAAGCTGTGTGGCTGTGCAGCTCTGCAGTTTAGGGGGTACTGCATGTGACCCAGGCCAGATTAGTGTTCTACTTGACTACGCAATGCCAGTCCCTGGTAAAAGGCAAATCCAATATGAACGTACCATAGCCCCACCCCAGGTCAGAAAGGCCTCTAGTCAAATTCCAAGAGCAACAACAGTCCCCCATCCTAGCATCCAATTCAAACCTACTAGCAATGCCTCAATCCTGAGAGTTTCCAGTCTTTGAGACAGTCACAACCATTAGATCACAAAGAAAAGTGCCTCTGAGTTTGACCCCCGGCTTTCCTTCACCAACCCCATTGTTGCCAATTCAATCACAGCCCTATGGTAATGAAGGCACTTTTCTCATGCATTCCTGAATCCCATGCAGCCCAAGAAGTACCCTGGGATACATACTGTACTTTCTGCTGAACATGTCAAAGTTGAGTTCGAGGAGTCAACAGGCACACTCTTGCTCCCATAAGTGCCGTTTAGAACGTGAGAATAAGGGTTTTGCTAGCCCTCAGCAAATGTTCAATGAATACACATTGGTGGTGTCATCAAAGTGGCAGGTCCCATGCATTCTTTGGACATCTGAGCAGGCCCAGGCCCCCCACATTGATGCAAGCCTGTGACAGAGGCATAAGGCCACCTGTGGCCGGGGGGGGGGCGGTTCGCCCCCGGGTAGCACACAGGGAGGGAGACAACTGCGCAGAGGCGTACCTAGGCCTCCCGGCGCCTGGAGGAAGGGGGCGGGACCTAGGTGATGTGACACACCCAGCGTGTCACCGACCCCCGCTGGTTTCCTACCTATTTCAGACCCAAACTGGCTCCAGGGAGGGCGGGAGGGCCAAAACTCCGCACCCCGACGAGCCTGGTAAGTCCTCCTGAGCCTGGAGCTGCTGTTCCACATACTCCGTCGTCTGCCTGTGCCTCGAGCAGCTGCTCCACGCGCTCCGCGGACCGCCTGCGCCTGGAGCTGCTGCTCCACGCACTCCACTCTCCTCCCACCACTGCAACCGCGTGGCAGCGAAATAGACACAAGCAGGTGGGCAGCGGTAAAAAAAGGTGCATGTTGTTTGGCCCGCCTGCCCAGAGCCTTGGAAAGTTTTGAGCAAGTGCGGTGGTGGCAGCGGTGGCAGCGGTGGGGCATTTTCATTCGTGGCCCCCCTCCCACCGGGCGTAGATACATCACTGGACTGTGAACACATGAGGAGTGGGGAGTCGAGTCTGCTGCCCACCCATTCTTGCTTATTGCCTGCATGGATAATCACATCTGAACGGGGCTTCTCCCTCTTCCCCAAGAAGGGAATTGACTACTAGTTTAACAAACTTCAGCACTGTGTGGTTGGCTGCCTTACTTTGGACTTCTTCATTTCAAAATAATCTGTTCTTCTACCGGCAAAGACAAAGCTGCTATCCTGGAGTAGCTGTTTGAAGTGCAATAGCCTTGACGCATTTCTTATCCAACACTGCCATCATGTGGCATGTCCTCTGCCTTCTCTAAAGCCTCCCCAGTCTCTCTCTGCCTGTGCTAACTTCTGCATGCCCTCCAGCATCGTTGCACAGATTGTGACACTCTACTTTGCCACCCTGAGCCACTTCAGGAGTCGTCCCGTCCCGTCCCCCCGTTTCCATTGGCACACATTGTTCGCTGTGCACATTTACTCTGCAATAGGCTAGACTGCCACTGATTCATTCAAAGTAAAGACCATGACGGTTCCAGAAAAATATGAACGGTCCATAGTTGTCCTACAATGTTATCAATTGTTCACAATGTACCCCAGTAGCTGAAGTGAGGAAAATGGCAGACTGTGCGCTGCATAGGGCACAAGAAAAAATAAAAAAAAGATTCAATTTTCATTTTCATTTATGTATTTAGATAGCACAGGTCCGAGTAGACACCACACCACCACCCCCCATGTCGTGGAGGCTTACCCAGACCCTTACCCAGAGAAGGAGACATCCACAATTGCCCCCCGATACAGCGGTAGCCATTTTGGTGCCGCTGCATCAGGGAGGGGGGAGAATAGGATTGGGCTCTAAGGTACTATAAGAACTGTACATAGCAGGATGGTTCAGACACCCTGCCAGTGTGCCCTGTCCCTGTGCAATTGGGTATCGGCAAGCAAGTACACCAGGGCGTGGGGGGCATGCATACATTTGAGGAAGGTCTGAAAATGGGAATCCCCATTTATTGCCATTCTTTTCATAACACATTCATTTGGGAACGAACGGAAAGGTATATGAATGTGGCCCATGCATATCCGCTTCCATTTGTTCCAGAACGGAAGGGAGCAGGTCTGTTCTTCATGAGCATGCTTTTACTTACATATACAGTAGAGGCCAGATGCATCCGCTCAAGATTTAACTTCTCAAGGCTGAACCCTGAAGTGGCTCCCATTAACAGCATTTTGAGAAGGCAGCCCCCCCCCAAAGGCCAGGGACAACCATTTACCAGGGGCAGGAACCCCAAAATAGGAACTGTCCCTGGTAAATAGAGACAGCTGGTGCATGTCTACATCAGGGGTCGGCACCTGCCCGCCACCCAAGGTAATCTGACCCACATGGAGCTCTGCTTAGGTGAAGCCTCCCGCCCAATTTGCCACCTGCCAGACAGGGAAAGGCAGCAGCCCGTTTGCCCTCAGAAAGGTTCTGCGCATGTGCAGAAAACCCAAATAAAAGCCGGCGACGCGTTCGGCCGGCTCACAAAGCCCTCGACCGCCGAACTGGGCGGTCGCAATGAGGAGGGCTTGTCCCGGTTTCGGAGCGGAGCCTCCGGAAGCCGGTGACACGCCGAGTGGGCGCGCTGCTTCCCGGGGGCTCGGCAGCCGGGCTCCGGTGCTGCGCCCCGCCGTGCAGCCCCAAGCCCAAGCTGCCGCGCCTCCCGGAAGCACCGTGCCCACTCGGCGCCTGGGGCGCAGCACACCAGCTCCCCCATAGTAAGAACGCCACTGCAGGCGGCACTGTCGTTCCCTGTCTGGCACACGGCAAATTGGGCAGGCGGCTTTGCCTTCCGGGAGCTTGGCAACCCGGAAGTTCAGCAATGATGAGATGACGTCATCGCTGAATGCAGTGGCGTCTTCAGCCCTCCTGCCACCTGGGGCTAGGAGGGCAGGGGCTGGCCGAGCGCCCCCCGGACGACACGTGACGTATGACGTCACGTGACGTCAGACGCTGTCGCTCGAAAGCTGGAGCGTGGCGCCCGCCCGCAGCCATAACGGGTGGAGGGCGCTCCAGCTTTTGAGTCAGAGGAGAACGTCCGAGCAACAGCGTCGTCCTCGTCGTCTAGGCAACGCGCACAGCGTCTAGGCACCGCGCACCGCAGCCACAGGCGAAACTAGGGCGGAGCAAGTGGAGCACTGGCTCCGGGCACCCTCTCCCAAAGGGCGCCCGCGAGTCGGACCGCCCGCGAGTCGGACTCGGACTCGAGTCTCCGAGTCGGACTTGGAGACTCGAGTCCGAGTCCGACCGGCCCCCTCAGTCGGGAGAGCCGGCTCGGGGACGTCTTCCACGGCCGGCTGCCCGGGGCCTTCTAAGTAAGGCCCGCTGCGAACGGTATTTATACCGTTCTTTTTGCGCATGCTCAGACTGTTACTGAGGGATACCGTTCGCAGCGGGCCTTCCTTAGAAGGCCCCGGGCAGCCGGCTGGGGAAGACGTCCCCGAGCCGGCTCTCCCGATGGGGGGGGGTGCCTGGCGCCGGGTCGCCCCCTCCCGGAGCGCGCCGCCGCCCCCTCCGGAGCATGCCGCCCCCCCCTCTGGGCGCCAACCCCTTGCTCCGGGCGCCGATGGAGGCAGTTTCGCCTCTGCCTGCAGCCACAGGGTCTGGGCGCGCTCTGCATGTTGCCTAGATGACGAGGACGACGCTGTTGCTCACCTCGGACTCGAAAGCTGGAGCGCCGTCTACCCGCTATGGCTGCGGGCGGGTGCCGTGCTCCAGCTTCGAGTCCGAGGTGAGCGCCCCTTGGAAGCTCAGCGCCTGGGGCCCTGTACATCAGGGCCCCATGCATTACTACGCTTCTGTCTGAATGTCTGGCCCCTTTGCTGAAAAGGTTGCTGATTGCTGGTCACTCTAGACCAGGGGTTCTCAACCTGTGGTACGAGTACCCCTAGAAGTATGCAGACCAACGGCAGGGGGTATGCCAGAGCCTGCCCCTTATCAGCATCAATCAGTAGTTAATTACTTGTTAATTAGAACTTAAATGTAATCCCCACCTGATAGAGGGTACCTGGGCCTCCAAAGGTTGAGAACCCCTGCTCTACTTTAGCCTGCAATCCTGCACACGCTTACCTGGGAATCAGTTCCATGGAATGCCATGGGACTTACTTCTGAGTAAACACACACAGGAGGATTACACTGTAAGAGATGAAATGGGCTTCTAAGCAGATTATGTAACTTGATTTAAGAACAATTTTCACTTATCTTAATGTTCTCCTTAAAACCTTCAATTCCTTGCATTGCCACAGAGCAGCGATACCTAACAAGCACTGAAAAGGGAAGTGCAAATGAATTCCACTTCTTGTTTCCAGGAAGCTCTGGGTTCAAATGTGACGCTTCTTTTCATCGGTGCTCACCTCTGGACCCAGTTCTCTTCAGGAGTGTCCAGCTCTCCCCAAAATCTCAAGCAGAGGCGAGTTGCTGCCTTTTCCACTGCTAACGCTTAGCCAGTCAAACGACACGACCCAGCTCATGCTGGAAGATAGCCCTGGGCCTCCCAGCGACGCAGACCTGGCTGGCTTTTTATTATTAATGAAAATGCTCCAGATCGATGGCAGCGTATCGATTGCACTTGCAGCCACAGAAGTAATTACAGAGCCGATATTTAAGTCGGCCTCAGATGGTCTACTAACATTGTGCATTTGTAATCACAGGACATTTCATTCTTCCTGCGCATACAGATGAGTGTGAATATAGGTGGGGGGGGGGAGGAAGGGGAGGATAATAGTTAATACAAAGCTGACCAATTTTGATATGAGAAAAATATCAAGCATTAGAAACGTGACAAATAGACGCAGGTTTTCATGGCCCATCCATTCAAAACCAGAAAATCCCAGGCTTTCTGCCATGTTAAAATACAAATTTAAAAAGTTCAAAAGATGTTACAGTTCCGACGTTTCGTCTGCACCTATGGCAGACCTTTTCAAGGAGAAGAAAGCCTCCCCCAGCAAGAGGACAGATCCTGTCAAAGTACTCAGGTAGTAAGAAGAACTGGTATTTAAGCCCTTAAACTAAGACAGATGCTAATGGCACCCATGGCAGAACTCAATCATTAGCATCTGGTTCTGGGATTAGAAATGTTTTTTCTAATTTCTAGTTTTGGATTAGAAATGTGGCTTTGTTGTCCAGAAATGCAGGACATCAGGCCCACAAAGTCCCTGCGTGGCCACTGAGCAGCTGGAATCATGTCAGGTTATGCAGCTAGCCAGTTCTCCAGTATGTATTTGATTTTATTTATTTGTCTGAAGCTACACAAGGGGGTGAGATCTGAATCCAGGTCATGTCACTTTGTTCATTGGATCATGTTGGCTCAAGTGCTTGTAACTAGTAAATACAGGATGAGGTTGTCTAACTAGTAGTGGTGTAACTAGAGTGGAGCGGAGGCAAGTAGTTCTGCAAGACTCCGTTACACCGGAGTCAGCGGCCCCTCCCCTTTGCTGTTGGAGCCATTCCGGCAGCGACAGGGGAGTGTCCTGCATGTTGCCTTTGCTGCCAGAATGGCTCCAACAGCAAGGGGGAGGGGCCGCTGACTCCGGTGTAACGGAGTCTTGCAGAACTACTTGCCTCCGCTCCCCTCTAGTTACACCACTGCTAACTAGCAAAGTTGGCTGCTGAACCAGGGCTGACCCTCTTGTCCACTCCTATCCATTGGATCATGCTGGAGCACACAGAAACCTGGCGGGCATAACTGGGAGAGGGAAACTCCACCCCCATCATCCAGCCAGGTTTCCATCATGCATGCCAAGTCAGCACCCTCAGCCAGTGTCAAATCCTGAATACGTCTGGTCTTATTATTTACTGACCTGACATTTAGCAACAGGCTATCAGGGCTGCTTGCCAGAGCCACCAGTGGTCCTTGGGCTGGAGGAAGGGCCAGTACGAGGGACAGCCTGCCTCTGCTTCTCTTCCTCCTGCAACAGCCTGCCCGTCCTAAACCTCGACCTCCCCTGGCCCATCACCCTATGAATAGCGGCACTGCTTACACCTCCCCAGTTCCAATGTATTTTCTTTTAAATATGGTGCAGAAGTAGGGACGGTGTGCAGGGACTGAATGCTGAAAGAGAGGGAAGAGAGTGGCCTGGACCTGAACCTTCAAAACCACACACATTGGACACAGCAGGCATGGCCTGAATGACAGATCAGGAGGGAACATGCACTAAAATTGAGTGCAGGGAGAGTTAGAACGGACAAAAGAAAATATTTCTTCACCCAGCGTGTAATTCATCTGTGGAACTCCTTGCCACAGGATGGGGTGATGGCATCAGGCCTAGATGCCTTTAAAAGGGGGTTTGGATAGATTTATGGGGGAAAAGACCATCACAGGTTACAAGCCATAAGCAACCTCCTGGCTTTAGAAGTAGGTTTTCTCTGTGCCAGGTGCAAGGGAGTGACAACAGGAAACAGGTTATCTGTGCCAGGTGCAAGGGAGTGACAACAGGAAACAGGTTATCTTGTTGGCTGTGTGCTCTCGGAGGCATCTGGTGGGGCCACTGTGAGATACAGGAAGCTGGACTAGATGGGCCTTTGGCCTGATCCAGCAAGGCTCTTCTTATGTTCTTATGACACAACTGGAGAAGGACTGTGTGGTGTGCTGCCCACTCTTTCAAACAGCAGCTGTCTCTGGAGGAAGTCATGCTGACAAAAAGAGGTACTTGCAAACCAACAAACAAAAAGGTTGAAAATCTCCGAGGTAGGTCACACCTCATCTAGACGGACCACCGATCTGACTCAGTGCAAGGCAACGTCCTATGGTCCTGGGGGCCAGTCTCAAACATCATTTCATTTGTTGACAAGCAGCATCAACGAAAACAAAGCGCATCCAAATGCCAACATTCCAGCCAAGGCTGACTCAGGTCTTCTATGTTTAGTGCAAGGCCCAAGAAAGAGGAGGCTGCACAAACAAGTGGGCTGGATGATGCATTGGGGTGGGAGGCTATGGCTTCCTCACTGCTTCCAAGCAGTTGTTGGTAAGGGACCCACCTTCTGTGTAGCCTTTCAGAGTAGCAGATAGCCCCCGGCCTTGTAGTTTGGCTACTCTCAAAGTAAGTCTGCACCCTGCTGAGAGGAGTCAATAAACAGTAGACACAAGTCCTGTGTGGTTTCTTTTTCCATTTTTACTTGAAAACTGGTTTTAACGATCAACTTAGCAAATTTTGCCAGTTACAAACCTGTACACTTTTTTTGTTTTGTTTTTCTTTTTATAGCAAAATAACACGAGACAATACTGCCAACAGCAAATATGAAAGACCAACATGTATGTCAAGGAAGAACGAGATGCACTTGAAGTGATAACCTTCCCTTTTGCATAAGGGCGCTGCTGCTGTGTGGTTGGTGGAATGACGGAACCTTCTTAAAAGCCACCTGAATGGCGTTATAAAAACATGTCCCTAACATTATTTGTGCAAAAACACGTTCATCTGAAAAAAGAAGTCTTGAAGGAACAGTCTCTTGGAAACAGAAAATAATGTTAAAGGAAAACTGCTGATCCAAAGGAAAGTTACAGTATGTTCTGACATGATTAAGAGGCACCGTTGCTCAAACCTATCCGCCTTTTTGTTAATTTGGCCAGTACCATAAATGTTTAATCGGACACTGAGGACAGCCGTCAGAATACAGAAATGAACAGAATACAGAGAAAGACATTAGAAGCAACCTGTTTGGCATTGAATATCTACAAAAGCCCAGTAATTTCAAAATTATTATATACATTATTTTATAAACTTTTCTTTTCAACACCCAAAACATACATCTTTTACAAACCAGCCTGCTTTGCAACAGGTAAAATTTACAAGACAACCTATCCTTCTTATACAGTGCTTTAAAGAGAACTTTTAAACTTCCCCCTAAACGAACCTCCTCAAATGCAGTTAATATGGTGGGCTTGGAAAATTGCTTGGATGACCATCCCGGTTTTTCGTGACAGGATCAATCTAGACTCACGAGGGTTCCAATTTTCACCACCTATTTCAAAGGTGTCCTTAACACTGTCAAAGCCTGGTTATGGCCTTGAAATACAACATTTGTAGATTATTGCTTTAATTTTTTTTTACACAATGAAATTAACACAACCACCCCCTTCCCAACCTGCCCTTCTCCCGTGTTTAGTGACTTTCTGTTTGGTGCATAGCCTTGGAAAGTGCTAGATTAAACTAATGGTTTTAATTGACAAGCTTACAGGGGATTGTGGTACACTTAGGTGGGGTTAGAAGAAAAATACCATAAAGGCAAAAGAAAAAGAAAAAAGAATACCAAATCTTGCATCACAAATTAAGTGCTTTATCTTGTTTAATATTTCCATTGGGCTGGATCCAAAGGGGGCCCTAGCACAAGACTGGGGAGAGGACCCAGCAACTTCTTAAAGCTAGTTGAATGCAGCTTTGAGTGAGCCTTCAAAGATTCTGCACCTATTAAGCAACGTCTGTGACTGAAAATAGGTGCAGTCGTTGTTTAAAGGGTTGCTTTGAGTGCATTACTCAGATCTCTTTGAGACAGATTTGTGAACGCAACACAACTGCAGATTTTCACGATTCTGACTCAAAGCTAGTTGCTTGTCGAAATTGTTCCTCCAAAGCACTTTTACCTACCTTTGCAGGGATTTCTCTTGTGGCCAGAGTAAAATCAGGCTAAAATTTTAGGCAGGCTAAAAATCCACTGTATCCAATAGACTTAAGGCGAGCTTAACTCAGCTAGGTGGTGGCCCATGTCTTTAACTCAGATCTGCTCAACTCCCACAAACCAAGTGGTATCCTCATGATTTTAGCATGGAATGAGACACAGCTCTAGGGGACGTACGTCTTGCTTCCATAGGTAGCAAGCAGAAGTCGACTTCCCCATCTTTGTTTTGCTGATGAGCTTTTTCACATTCCCCGTGTCTGCTCTTGAGGAAAGTATGTGCTATCCATGCATCAAATTCAAGTACAGTACAGGTGGGCCCCCATATCCGCTGGGGATATGTTCCAGGCCCCTCCGTGGATACTTGAAACCGTGGATAAGAGCGAACACCCTGCCATGGTTTCCTGAGGGCTCCCCCACCCTGCCTCCCCTGCAGGCAGGCATGCTTGCCCCCCCAGCTCTTATTTTTCTTTCATCAAGCTTTGTTTCTTCCTTAAAACAAACAAAGAAGCAGCCTCCATTGCAGGCAAGTAGAACGAGACTAAGTCCTAGAGAGGCTCTGCAAGGTTTCTGTTAACCTTGCAGAGCCTCTCTAGTACTTAGTCTCATTCTACTTGCCTGTAATAAGCAGCCTCTGCTTCTCCTGTTTCTTTAAGGAAGAAATGAAGCTTACTGGGAAAAAAGTAAAAGCCTGGGGGGGTCCCCACGATCCGTGGATAACTGAAATCGTGGATAGTGAATCAGTGGATATGGGGGCCCACCTGCACTGCCTGCTAACCTGGACCAAGGGTGCGCAAGAGCAGGTGCGCATGTGTGCTGGGGAACAACTCTTAACAAGCAGAATTTAATTTCCCGAAGATTCCAGCTCTACATTCAGTGCCACCTTCTTTTCCAGCTGAAATCCACAAGCTGCTGACACAGTGTTAGAGCTAGCTGAGGAAAGAGAGGAAGTTGGCAAGCACCATTCACAGCTGGGCTTCAGTGCCCTAGCAGCACTAAAGGTGTATGTTGCAGGTGTAGAACTTCCAATTTCTTTTACTCTGCCATGGGGCTTGAAGTGTTACTTTGCTGAACTGATACATATTTGTAAAAGGCATCATGGGCACAAGCCAGGAAAAATTAGCCACAATGGCAAAAGGCTAGTTGCTAGTGAAGTGGGCAACCTGAGTCTAGTGTACTGCTTCAGACTGCAGGTGAAGACTTACATGATGGAATGTTCCTCTATACAAAGAAATCCCCTGCACATAGGAAAACGTAACAGGAAGATGGCCAGGCTACAACATTTCTCCTTGTTTTCGTATGGGGATGGATTCTCTCATGGGAGCCCAACTTCCTGTCAGAAGTGGTATAGTCCAGACACAGGTTTGCCACCTCAGTGAGAGCTAGGCCCGAGTCCCATTGAAAGCAATGGAATCTAATTTAGACCTGCTCTACACATTCTGAAGCATGAGGCAGTAAACTGGGGTGGCAGATTTCAGACTGTGCCATTTCAGACTGCAGGTGGGTGTGGGTGGGTGTCATGTTTTTGAATGCTCACTCACATTAAATAAAATCCTCCCTTTGTGTAGTAAACAGAGGGAGAAAGAGCTCTCTCCATGATGTGTTTATTTGGTACATGCAAGGAACGTTTTACATGGAGTAACAGTCAGAAATGGGATTTCTCTCCCCCCCCCCCCCCGCAGTCTGATGTGGTTTGGTCCAGAATTCTATAATTTCAGTCTGAAACACGTTGAATGGCTATGAGTCCTGACAAATTTAGGTCCATAGGTTTCAATGGAACGGAGTCATGGGACTTACTCACAAGCAACTAACCTTTGGTAGACTGTGCATCATGTCACCGACATCAACAATATCAAAGGCAAATTTAATACGGATATGAGACTATATTTTAATGGAAGAGTGGCAAATTCAGCCTCAGTGGAGGTTATGAAAGGCAAAATCTGTGCTAGCCTATCCTAGCATGCATGTACTGTACATCCTGGTTATGTTATACCCATCAATATGTGTCCCAAGAGATGATCACTTTTTGATAGTGGTCATCAAAATAGCCCTCCAGCAGTTATTTACCCCCAAAGCAGCTGCTTGTTGCAAATAGCTGTTCAGAAGGCAAATAAAAATCCCTTTGGAAGGATTTTTGATGAGAAAACGGTGCGGGGGGGGGAACTGTTCTCTTCCCCCCCCCCTTTCCCTGCAGATGCTATCTATCCAAAAAGGAAAACCTCCCATCCCTTTCTGGTGTTACGTCTGCCTCTTAATGAAAGATGAAACGTAAGATGCAGTTTGGTCCCTTGGCTATGTTGAATTGTCTGTGCTCACTGTCTTTTGGATCATAGTAAAGGTAAAGGTATCCCCTGCTTGAAAGCCAGACATGTCTGACTCTAAGGTACGGTGCTCCGTTTCTAAGGCCAAAGAGCCATTACTGTCCGAAGACGCTTCTGTGCTCATGTGGCCGGCGTGACTAACGGAACGCTGATACCTTCCCGCCGCAGCGGTACCTATTTATCTACTTGCAATTTCTTGCTTTCGAAGTGCTAGGTTGGCAGGAGCTGGGACAGGAGACGGGAGCTCACTCCGTCATGTGACAGTCGGGTCTCAAACTGCTGTCCTACCGACCTTCTGGTCTGCAGTTCAGCATCTTAACCACTAAACCACCACGGCCCCTTTTTGGATCATAGCCAGTGTTTTATAGCCTGGACAATCAAGGTTTCATGACAGGTGAAGGGCCAAATGTACTTGCAGATCTGTGGTTTTGGAAGAACCTAAAAAGTAACATGGTAGAGTGAATGAATTAATGGGCACATTTATTTATCTTTTTGAGATTAGCACAGTTGGCCTCTCCCTTGCATAAGTGTGGCAATGGCAGGGGATTAGGGGGCAGTAAGCAGCCAGCTGCTGGTAGAGAGGGAGTGAGAAGGTGAAATGGATCTTGGGGGGGGGGGGGGAAGAAGTAATTGTGGAGACTGCATAGGATCTGGAAAAAAGGGGGATCCAAGAAGTTATGGGTCCCAGGAGGAAGGTGGTGGGAGGAAAAAGGAAAGCACCCTTACCCAGGCTGCCATATTTCCAGGGTGGCCCAGCTGAGGAAGACTAGTAAAAAGTAGGAAAATAACACACCAAGTGCAAGAACTGGCAACATTCAACTACTTGTTTATGTAGCAGAATTCCTGTGCTTCCAATTATTTCTCTGTGAAACAATGTTGATATGTCCCAGTAATAATGCAAAAATAAACCTAGATATTAAGTGTTCCAGGGAAGCATTCTGTAGAGATTCCTTCTTTGAGTGGAAGCCAATAGGGATTATTTCATAATTACTTTGCAGGGGGATAGAAATCAGAGGTAACTAGTTCAACTGTACAATGGTTCAAAGTTCAAATGTGTTCTATCCGCTTGAAGCAAACCCAATGTATACTGTAGTTGTGAGCTCGAGAAGTTATACCAGGCAATGACTGGTGTTTTCATGACTCCACAACTGTCATTCATCCATTTATATACTAAAAGGAAACAATTAAGTGTGCCTGCTGATCAGGCCAATCCACACACCAACTAGCGTCTCCATAGAGTAAGCTATGCGGCATTGTTTTGATCAACTCTACCTCACTTGGAAGAACGGCACCGAGTTTGGGAGAGAAACATAGTCTTTAGTTCCTTCATGGCTGGGAGATACAAAGTTCAAGTATAATGGCTGCCCGCCCATGGAAACCATTGGGAGGGGGCACAAGAAAGGCTGAGGAAGGATGGAGGAAGCAAACATGTCACGAACACATTATAAATGGATGTCTCTGGTACTCCGGGGGAATCACAATGTCATTTAATTAAGCAGGAAGTATGGGCAGGCCTCTATTTCTCAGAGTATCTGAACAAGCAATGTATCGCCTTAGCTCAAAACCCATTTTTAACACACATCTCAGTCCTCTAACCAGAATGTTTGCTGCTGTACAAACCTTTGCAACAATAGAAAGGGGAGGGCAGTAAACAATGACTTACCAAGTTCACAATTGGGGTTTCGGACAACTTTTGCTATTGAAAGAATTATACAACTCAGGTTTTTAAAAGCCATTTTGCTTGTTGTGTTGGTGATTTCCGAACAAACATCTATCAAACAAAGAACTGGCTGCTGACTATTAGCTGAATGAAAACAGAAACGTTGACATTCACATCGGTCGTGAAAATCTCTCACTTTGTGAAAGGCGTGTGCTGGTAACACTCCTATAATGTTGTGTTAGCGGAGAACTGGGATAAGGCAGGTACATGAAAAAGCTGTTAGGGCATTCATTCATCCATGACTATTCTCCAAAAGTTATAATTTACTTATTCAGTACACTTCTTGGCTGGCTGAATGTTCTCAGGGAAGGAAAAGTGTCGTCCCCCTCCTTTAAACTCTGCGTTAATGCAAGGCAAAAGCCGTTATTATGCGAAGAAAACTAAAGAAATATGTATTAATATGTGTATACACATGCACATATCTAAAGTTTTCCTACAGTGTTTAAAGGGAACTTTGAGGATGAATGCAAATGCTGCTGAATCTAAGAAGTCTGAGGGGAGCAAAAAACCAAAACAAAACTTGGACATTTTGATTATCGCAAACACCAAATCAGGGATGGAGGACTAGCTGCTCAGCGGAGGCACACAGATTGCAATTACTCTGGCCTCAACTCCCCCCCCCTCTCTATAGTGTCCCCAGCATAGTGGCCAGATGCAAAGGAAGACAGGGCTCCTGCATCTTTTTAACAGCTTCATAAAAGCTGGACTTCCAACAGGTGCAGTTTTTCTTCCACCTGCTTGACACGTTACCAATATTTCTTTGTCTCTATAGGTAGTAGAAAAGCCCAGAACTCCTTTGCATTTGGTTGTCCTAGATATCTAGTGAGGTTTGATAATCAGAGTGGAATAAGTATGTTAATTATATTTCATCCTCATCTGAAGTGCACAGGACATTTGTTGCAACAGTGAAGGACAAGTTAGCTCATTGCATCAGGGTCAGTTGTGCACCATGCTGATGCCCTGATGTGCAATGACTCACTGGGTCCAAATGAAAGCATGGAGTGATTGTTCAGTTGCAATTTCCATGTGGTTCAGAACAAATGGGCAAACCTGTCACACACTTTTTCTGCTTCACAAGGTTTTCAAGTGCCTCTCAATCCCCTTCTCCCTTGTAGCTGGGGGTGCAGTCATAACCGTAGAACGTTGCGAGACCAAGGTCAGCACAGTTGTACATTATATTGAGAATGCCACAGAAGGGATTTTCTTACGAACCAGTAACTTTGAAAGAATCGTTTGGGAAGTGATTTTTTTTAAAAAAAAACATAATTACTGTACACAGCAGCAGCCTTGCCAGCTAGTGTACTTTCCTTCATTAGGTGGCCAAATTTTAACCTATGCAGACATGTCAGAAGAAACTGGGAAATATGTCTTCTTTAATACCACAAGCATTTTAGCCTTGTAACACTTTTGATAGTACAATACTGCACAAAACTGGGAATAGAAAAGCTCAGTCTGGTATGAGACAATTATCCCCTTTGAAACCTCTCCATCGGCAAGAAACAGCAGATGTGGACTATGAGGACTGACTGCGGACCTCAGGCCCCGAATTTCTGGGGCGACATCTAGTTTTCTCTTTGCATGTGCACATAAGGTACGAATCTCTTGACAGGGTTAAAAATGAGTTATGTTATATTTCCGCCTTGCCCGGTTTATTTTCTTAGCAAAAATGTCTTTTTAACAGTTATGCTATGAGTGAGACCAAACAACATCAACAACAACATCAACAAAAACGGTTCCTTCAAACTTGAGTCTGGTGATGGGTCTCCACAAAGGGAATGTGAATGTGTCGGTGATCCAGCTGAAGCTCCTCGATGCTTTCATAGTCACTCATTGCTACCTCAGAGTCATCAAAGCCGCAACCTGCTGAAACGTCAGATGAAGATGCATCCAGGGAATTGTGTAAGGATAAGGGCTTCTTCATCGCACCAATGTTTTCCACGTTTGGTCCTGGGCCAACGCCAAAAGTACTAAATTCATTCCCAGTCTGAGATCCGCCATTGTCTATCTCGTTGGGGAACTGATGCGGAGGAAGGTACTGACTTGGGTGGAACTGTGGTCGCCGCCGACAATCTGGACTAAGTGTGCTGGCCATAGAGACTGGCTGTGATGGAGGAAGGGCTTCATATTGGTCTGGGTAGTCCTCTGGGAGGGGAGGTGGTAACTGGTCCTGGTTTAAAAACTCCTCCTCATGTGGCGGAGGGTAGTCACTGTCAATGTCATAGCCACCAAGATAGTAATCTGTTTCCAGCTCTCTCGTGCTCCCATGATGCACTGAGCCGGCATCTGCTGTCTCGTAATTGGGCACTTCCTCAATGTCAGATAAGCGAGCACTCGGCATCCAATCAGAGGTGTCCCAGTGATAGGCTGCAAAAGAAAACAGATCCACAATGATGGGGAGTGGAGCATCAACACAGATGAGACCTATGGCATGCACCTGGTATAAAGCAAATCCCTTTGGGTCTCAACGTAATGAAGCTGCATATGCAAGTAACGGGCATGCATCACAGTTGCTTTTGTAAAACGCTGGCCTATCATGCTCTAGCCAGAGTGGGGAGAAGCAATTTTGTGTCAATGGCGAACAGCAAAACACAACACAACCATCTCACATTCGCAGATGCCATTAGAAAGTAAGAGTTCGAGAAATCAAAAACGATAAAAACGGAGAGTAAAGTTCGGCTCATGAATGAGGTGGAAATCCATCAATCAATTAGAGAAGTACGAAAATATATACATGTATCAAAGTCAGCATGCTCTCACTGTTGTGTTCATTTTCAAAATCTTGGTCTGGGGAAAATAAAACATTACACAGCACACAGAGTAATAGGCAGAGATATGAGAAAGAATCAGCATTCCCCTGAAATAAAAAAAATGGGTTTTTTGCCCACAAATCAACTAAAATATGTACTGTGACATGCTCAAACATGCAGAATTTGGGCATAGCACGATCTAAAGGGTGAAAACTAAACGAAGCGTATTAGTAACATGTTAAAAAGTCAATCCTGAAGTCCACCCATTGCAGCAGGCAGGTAAGTCACCTCTGTTGTAGTTCTGTCCTTGATCCAAACCAGACACTGTTAAGCACAAATTGAAAAAAAGCGACACTGGAAATTCTCAAGTTTGCAACCAGCAAGGGTTAAACAAACACAAAAAAATCTTTACAGTACAATCGTATATGCTTCTATAACACGCCTGGCTTAAATTATTATTAAAAGTGCTTTTAAGTAACACTGCAGTTTAAGGGTAAAACAAAATTTGTTTTTTTCCCCTAATCAGACAAACACAAATGAAAACATCACTTTACGTAAGATGTATTACTGTAATTATCTGAATCAAACATGCAAGACTGATTCCAGCATAAAGCTTTAACACAAAAATCTATACAGTTTTTTCCTTTAAATTGCGAAGTATGTTTTATTTTTCTCTAGCTCACTTTGAAACAGAAAAAATAAAAATCTACCATTCTCAGGGCCGGTTCAAACAAATCTGGGCCCAAGTGCGCTCAGATACCACGGTGAGAGGCAGGGTATAACAACCTGAACAGAATAGAATAGAAAGGCAGTCAATTGGGCCTGATTTGACGTATAACATGATTTGACATGATTGAGACGTATAAAATTATGCATGGGATGGAGAGAGTGGAGAGAGGGAAATTCTTCTCCCTCTCGCACAACACCAGAACCAGGGGACATGCACTAAAATTGAGTGGAGGGAGAGTTAGAACGGACAAAAGAAAATATTTCTTCACCCAGCATGTAATTCATCTGTGGAACTCCTTGCCACAGGATGTGGTGATGGCACCTGGCCTAGATGGCCTTTCAAAGTGGTTTGGACAGATTCATGGAGGAAAAGACCATCTCAGGTTACAAGCCATAAGCAACCTCCTGGTTTTAGAAGTAGGTTCTCCCTGTGCCAGGTGCAGGGGAGTGGCAGCAGGAAACTGGAGTGGCAGTTATGGCAGTTATGAGTGGCAGTTATCTTGTGCTCCCTGAGGCATCTGGTGGGGTCACTGTGAGATGCAGGAAGCTGAACTAGATGGGCCTTTGGCCTGATCCAGCAAGGCTCTTCTGATGTTCTTATGGGCCACCCAAAGCAAACACCGCAGAGTCTACGTCTAGGCAAAGATATTATTTTCGAGTCTGGAAATAGAGTTGCCATCTGGCCAGGAAAAAAAAAAACACACCACACAGAACAAAATACAGTCTGGGTCTCTTCTAAGTCTTTAACAACAGCTTGATATACAGAAATCAACAGGGGGATGCTTTTCATGTCATGGAGATAAGCATTATCACCTCCTCATCTCTGCACATCAAACTGTCAAAGACATAAGACAGACACCCATTACAAAAGTTGGCAACCCTAGTTGAGAGAAAGAGTAATTTAGGAAGCAGACCTCAAAGGCTCTCTTTAAAAAAATTATTTTTGGGAGATACGGCTTACATGCTTCCGAACTATGGGGACTAGAGTTTATTTATTTTTTTAGTTTTTTTTTTAAGGTAAAGTGACAGGGGGAGAATTACATTACAGTTTCTATTTCAGAGACTTTCTCTCTGGAAGGTGAATCCCATGAGTGCCTGCTAGCACTCTATTCGTAGTGAGCTGTGCTTTGTTTGCACCATAAAGTGCGTTGCAATTAGCATTTGTTTTCTTTGAGTTATCTATAAGGTTGGTATCAGGTTGCTTAAATGTGAAGAGCAGAACTGGAGCAGGTTGGAACTGGGCGGTCCCCGGCTCCAGAATCGCTCCAACCCAGTGGTTCTCAAACATTTTAGTACCGGGACCCACTTTTTAAAATGACACTCTTATCGGGACCCACCTAGCTTTACGAGACGCTCAAACATTTATCTCCCTATATTTACACAAACTTGTAAACTGCAGGAGCTCAGCTCCTTGCATAGCAATTAGCAGCTATCTTGCAAGCTGCAGGAGCTCAGCTCTTTGAAGGGCAATTAGCAGCTATCTGATTTTTGAATAGCCTCAAGGCTTGAGGCAATTACTTATCTGATCTTTCCATCACCTGGGACCCAGCAGAAATCAGGTTACGACCCACCAAGTGGGTCCCGACCCACAGTTTGAGAAACACTGCTCCAGCCCATACAGAGCCTGGAGCGTTTTCCGTGACAACTCAAACTGGGGTGGAATTCAGCAATCTCTCTGGCTCCACCTCTGGTGCAAGACCTTGCCCAGTCCATCCTCTTTGGTGTGGCCACTCTGCCTTGAGTCGCTGTCGCACTGCAACAGTGCTGCACTGTGGAACCAGCAGGGAACTCAGAAAGCGGCTGCATATGTGCAAGGCTCCTTTTGCCTTGCTTAGCATAGGGTTGGGGTTGATGCAGATGTCTCCTGCACTGCCCCCCCCCCCTTAGCACACACTCATTCTTCTGGCAGTGAAGGATGCTCCATTGAAACTAATGCTTGCAAACTGATTCACAGAAGGAAGAGACTCTCTTGCATGACCAGTGGTTGTAGCTCAGGCAGCGCTGTCTGAACCGGCCCTGCCTATTCCAAAAAACAAAACAAAACCAAAGAAAAAGCCCTGACTGAGAGTGTGACGCTGACCAGACACGAGGGACTTCTCTGAGTCGCTGGCTGCACGGCCACACTCCTCTCCGTGTGGTTATACCGCGCAGGGCCATGCACAGTTATCTTTAGACTGCACAGCAGAACCTTAATAACCTCCTCCTTCACCCATTCCACGGTTCAAAATAGCGGCTTTTTCTTTCCTGTGGCGACAGTAGGATAATGCATGTGAGCTCTTGCATAACTCTGAGTTTCCAGTGTTCCCAGATGCATCTCAGAAGACTGCGCCCATAAGTGGAAATTGAGCTGAAATTAATTGGGGGGAAGAGAAGCGGGGGGGGGGGGGAGAGATTCTCAAATGAATTATCTTAATTTAGAGCGAAAACTTTCATGGCCAGCAATGATATTCAAAGAACTGGGCAATACAGGATTAAAAGCCATGTAAAAATAAAAATGTATTAAAACAAGTAAAACACGTTAAAATCACGTAATTAAAACCACAGGTTTAAAAGCAAGATCTGACCCGTGTAAAAACTGGCATCAAAACATAATGAACTAAATAAACACAACGTTTCGTTTACAACTGTAAACTTCTTCTAGGTGTAAGGACAACGGCGTGCTGTCAAGATGTTTTTTTACATGGCTTTTAATCCAGTACTGCCCAGTTCTTTGAATATGAATTCTCTTAGCTTGAACCTGTTGGGGGAAAAAATTAATTTAATCCTAACCTGACTTTCCCCCCCTCAACATTACCAGTTAGGGATAGTGCTGGATTTTAGAAAAAAGCAAGACCTTGTTCTAGATAAAGTCAGTTGCACTCAGAATTATTTTTAAAGGCCTTTTAATTCCAGAGAATCACCAGAGCTGTGAAAGTCATTTCCATGCTGGCCGGGGGGGGGGGGGGGGGAGAGGGGAGCAGGCGAAGAGAAAAAGGGACATTCCATCCTGTTTGCCTGAACTGACCCCTCAACGTCTATTGAAATCATACAAATAAACGTTGTGATGCTTGTCCATCTCATGCTTTCTCTCCTTGCTATTTTGTAAGATGAAGTCATTTGCTGTGGCCTGAGTTGTCAGGGTGAGTTAATGAGGTTCTGCTGCAGCCTTTCACATAGAAGAACAAGACAACAATACTCGGAAAAGTAGAAGAAAAAACTGAAAAAGATTAAATACCTTCATTTTCTATAGTGTCAACTACATTGTTGACAAGCTGTATGACAGTCACTATGGATGCTTGTGGGAGAAGGAAAGCAGACATAAAGGGAAGGATAGCTTCATGTTAGTATTTATCACACACAGCACTGTAAGGTTACCAATACATTAAATTCTTGGAGACAGATTTGCGAGGGGGGGGGGAAGGTGGCACCATCAATGAATTATGCAGCGGCTTGAAGGACATTTCAATTTCAGAAAATCCCATACCATTTGTTTTCACAACAGAAAAGCAAATGGTGATATATTCAAAGGCAGCACTTGCAAAAAGCTCATATGTAGTGATGAATATCAGTTCATAAATTCAGCCCGGATTGTCCAGCAGATTCAATTAACCAGAACAGTATCTTGTCTACCTGACACTAATCTCTAATTAATCCTTGCTTAGGGGGCCTCTGGAGGAACGGCTGCTATCTTCTGAGGGACCATTATCTTTTAGGCAATCGTAAGGATCCGAGTTGGTGTGCAAGTCTTTCGACTTAAATCTTTTTCCAACAGGCAGGCTTTTATTCCTTACGTACTGCCTCCGTGACAAAGGCCTTTGGGGGCAATGACCAAGTTCAGCCGTCAAAATAAAAAGACCCTCATCAAATAGCTCTGGTTTAAGGATTGATTTTCATTTTAAAATATGCTACAGAACAGAGCTGTCCGGCCTTGCAATGTTTGGGCTGCCATGTTCTCACTAGCTGGGTAGAAGAATAAATGTTGTGTCAGGAACAACCCGGACTACTGATCCGTCTAAACATGCCTTATTCTGAGTAATACCAACGGTTCATTTAGCCCAGTATCGTCGACTCTGACTGACAGTGGCGCTCTAGGGTTTCAAGCAGGACTGGAGCCAGGTTGTAATGGGACCTGGGCACATGATGTGTGTGGGCCCCGTGTGTGTATAGTGGGCCCTTTGGGTTCCACACAGGTTCCATTCCCAGAACCACTGCGGATGTGAAAATCCACATATGCTCAAGTCCGCGATGGGGAGGTGGGGGTGGCGCCACAGTACCTTAATCGTACCTTAATCGCCACAGTACCTTAACAGCCACACGGGTCCACTGCTGGCTCCCTGTCTCTTGCGCTGCTTTTTTATTTTGTAAAATGCCTGTAAAAAGGGAAAAAAATGCGATCAGAAGCAACTTCTGGTCGCGCACGCAACCAGAAGTTGCTTCCATTCACGTTTTTTTCCCCTTTTTACAGGCGCTTTACAAGATTAAAAAAGTGGCGCGAGAGACAAGACTCCGGCGGCGGGCCCACGTGGCTGTTAATTAAGGGGGATTTTTAAAAAACCACACAGATCAAAATCCCAGTGGGATTCCTCCTCCGTGGATGGCCATCTGCGGATAGTCTAATCCACGGATAAGGAGGGTCCACTGTATATGCAAAACATGCATACATAGGACTCCCATGGCTCCCCCCAGCCCAGCACATAGAATTAAGAAAATCCTAAGAAAACCCACCACCACACAATTTAGATTTTTAGATCATCCCTGGCAGTGGCCTTAGGGGCCCTTGGCCTGCCCTCTGGCGCTGCCCCTGGTTTCAGGTAGAGATCCCTTTCTCATCACCTGCTACCTGGTCCTTTAACTGGGGAGGCTAGGAGGGACTAAACTTGAATGCAGGGGTAGCATCATCAGGAGTTGGCCGGATCAGGCAGTGGCTGAAAGCCCATGCCTGTCAGAGGGCCCACCCAACCGGACTGACCTCTTACTCCTCCGTAGCAGTGGTACCAGCCAAGACGTAATCCGGGGCTGGGCAGGAGATGCCATGGGGGTCTAGTGCAGGACTTTGCCTAAGGGCCCCCAGCCTATGGCCCCTACCCAGGTCTTCCTGTCCCTTACAATGTGCCTTTTGATGCTGCAGAAAGGAGGCTGAAATAATTGTGTGAAGATCTCAAATCTAGCATAGCTCCATCTGTCTTAGGAGCTCACTGTTTCCCCCTGGCTGGGCCTGGCTATACATGCAATCAGGACTGAATCTTTCTTGATCTGGGCAACAGTCAGACTCTGGTCTTGTCTGTAAAGTTCTTCAGATACCTTCCAAGTCTTCTCCGTTTCATTGCTTCAGCCTGCCTGCCTGCCTGCCTTTCATGCCCATCCTTTGAGCTCTGGCCTCATTCTGCTGGGACCCCTACCTCCAACACCCTGTGTTCCTTGCTGCCCATGAGATCCAATGCTGGCATTTTGGCCAGTGCACTGGGTCATCACACAATGCTGCACTGATCCACTTAATGTGACAGGCACAAAAAACACTAATGCCACCCCTCCTGAGACAGAATCATAGAATCCAGCAACCTGATTTTCAGAAGTAGATTCTGCGTTATCTTAGTACAGGTGTCCCCTGCTTAACGACATTCTGCTTAACGACCCCTCGGATATATGACGGAAGTCGTTAGGCAGAACATAGTTGGTCACTTTCTGTACCTTTTGAAGTTTGAGGCCTCTCTGGAGGCCTGTTCCTGGTCTCTGCAGGCCTCTCTGAGGGTCTCAGACACCTGAAGATGTCAGGAACAGGCCTCCGGAGGGGCCCACAACCAGGAACATTCCCTCCCTGCATTACTGGAGCAGTGTGGGAAGCAACTACCGGTATATGATCACTGGCAAGCATGCTGAGGTGACACATGAACTCTTTGTCTCAATGTGATGTTAGAGTTACAAGTTTGCACAAAGAGTGAGAACTTGCCAAGTCTCAAATATTTTCAGAAGGCAGGCTCATTCACACACACCCAGCCCCTCCCCCAACGACCCCATGCGATCCTGACTACAATGTGTTACATGCAGAGGAGCAAATGAGACATTAATGCTCCAGGGTGAAGTGACAATAGCTCGGGATGACACATTAAAATTTAGTGACATTACATCTAAGATGAACTGTACCCCAAACTACATGTTACAGGATGTTGACAACCTGAGCCCCAATTGTGTACCTTCAGTAACATGTAGTTGAAAAAAAAATGCAAGGTGGGACCCCCAACCCACCACAATGGCTACTGCTTGCAAGAAGAGGTAAGCCCAACTGGGGTAGAAATGACCTTGGGGGAGGCATTAGCAGAGGAGGGGTTAAGCGCTCTGTCCTCCCACCCACTGACGAATTCAACTGCAAGTACCCCCCCCCCCCATTATCTTTGCAAATACAGATATGCGAACATGCATCTTCCAACATAACGGATTGTTCCACCCAGAAGAAGATGTTTCCACAGTTGCATTGACAGTTTCACAGCAGCAATGCGATTTATATATTTGCTTATTTCTGCACTGGAACGTTGACACCAACAGTTGTCCATACTGAACAAGCGGCCCAGTGTTGAACAATCCTCACTAGAACTTCTGCTGGAGCAGGGTGCCTACTTGTCAACAGTAAGAGACACTCTCTTCGTCACCCATCTCTCTCCCCCTTCTAGCTAGAATGCAGTCTTGCAACATCCATACTACACAGCAGATGCACCAAGCTATTCAGAATTTCATCTCTCTCTAGCACAATGAAATCTTCTGGAACATCGGTGTCCAGCACACTACCGGAGATAAGTTCAAAACTGTTATTGCAGCAATAGCGAGATAAAGATACTCTTACCATTATCATCGCCAGAGTCCGACTGGTAAGAGCTGAGAGACTGAACTTCAGAGTTGCTCCCTTTATTACTTCCTGAAAAACAGGTCACCTCTTCCATGTCGTCGACTCCTTTGCCTACACACACACACACACACACACACACACACACACACACAAAACAAAAGGCACTATGTGGATACACAGATCACTGTTTTTTAAAGCATGAAACACTACGAAGAGATTCCGCGTCACTTGGCTGGAACAGGAGTTTATCGAACTGGAAAACAATTACCTACCAATTTCATGATCAAGAGCCAATCAAGCTCTTTCAGTGATGCAATGGAGACAATTACTTTCATGAAATGGTTAAATTTGCAAATGAGCTAAAACAATAGTTCTGATGAAGAAAGCATACTTCTTTGTTTTAAAATGATGTAAGGGCATGTCAAGGCGGGAATCATCTTAGAAGAGGCATTTCTGGAGAATGCCTCTTGTGAAAAAGATGGTGCTTGCTAGCTGCAGTTTTTATGAACATCTGTATTAAGAAAAATATATATTTAAAAATGCTGCCTGATGAATGGGAGGGCACCTTTTTAATCAATCAAATGCTTTAATTGATTAAGCTGGATGATTAATTGATCCAATGTTGCAGCCTTAATATCTATGCATACATGGCTTCACTTTGGATTTACATTCTGTTGTAAATCATCTGTTTGCTTTTCAAGTGCCTCCACAGTGCTAAGCTATTTATTATATAATAGCATTGAAATAAACCTTGATTTTAACGGGCCTGTTTATGTCTTACATTAGTGGTACCTGCCAAAGCCTTCTGCAGGATGTGGTCACAAAGAAATAAATTTATTATAATGCGTGAAAAAGCACTACCATAAATGTTGCCTGACAAGTTTTTTTTTTAAATTTCCATTTTGTGTTGGCAAGAGGTCTCAGACCCCACAGGGCTTAGAGAAGGCCACAACTTCGATCTGTCAGAGCCATCACCCCTCCACCACCACCCCGGCTCCTATCCTGGGACTGAGCTTCCTGCCTTGCAGTAAACAAAGTTGTTAGCAACACAAAAGAAGGGCCCCCAGCCCTAGCTGTCCTCACCAACTCCTTGGCTAAATCTAATCAGGAGGTGTATGTTAACTGAGGCACTGGCCTCCAGAGCAAATCAAAAGTTCACGGCAAAACAACAGAGGCAGCCATCTTGAGCCAAGGCTGAGCAATCCAGTGCCATCAAGATCCAAAAGAAAGGTCCTCAATGACCTCACCCCACAAAAGCCCCATGCTCTCCTATGGGCCCTTACAGTATAAAAAGCTGGGTCACAGACCCCTCGTGTTGGGTGTTACTGTTGCTGCGTTGGTTTGTTTTACCCACTGGCGCTCTATTCAGCACCCCCATTCCCTCTGCCCCCCAAGCACTGTTCTGCTAGCTGGCACCCAAGACTGCCTGTCTCCTTTCCAGCCTTTCTTCCCTGCACCAGCTCCCTGAGCACAACCGAAAGTAATTGGCGGTGACATGATGTCATCGCATTACCTTCAATTACTTCCGGCTCGAAAACACACACTCAGTTGCTTTTGCCCGCTGTGGGCTTGGCTTGCTTGGCTCATTTTTTTCTTCTTCTTGCGCAGGTGCACAAGGCTGAGCCTTTGCTTGGGAACCTTCAGTTCAGCCCAGAGGTTTCCGAGCTTGGAGTCTGGGCCTTGCGCACGTGTGCGAGCTCTGGGCTGTGGATCACCCCCTCCCAGTGCATCACCCGGTTCAGGACGCACCCCCCCTAGTGACGCCACTGCCCATGTGCACGTCACACATGGCAGGTTACATCCATCCCATATGCCATCTTGCCTTTGCCTGAACTACTCACTTTCAGTGCCATTTTCCCAGGTCTTCCTGATGGAGTCACAATCAGAACGGCATGGAGAGACAGCAGGTAGGTTGGGGGCCACGCTGCACACTACAACGCCCCGTCTTGCTGTCAGAATCCGGGGGGACTCTGGATGGAACGTTGTCATCTCCTGATGCTCCACTCCAAGTCCATCAACTATCTTGTCCAAATTGTTTCTAGAATCACTCTGGAAGCAAGGGGTATAGGCCATTGGTCTCACGGGGACCTGAGGGGGCCCCACCTCTTGATAGATGTTGCGACCATCACCACTGTTCCTCATGGTTTTGAACTGAATCCCATTGCTTTTATGAAGCAAAGCGGCAGTAGCTGGATCCTGGACCAAGGTGATATTGTTACGGGAATAGTTCTTCCTGAACACTTTCTTGCGGAATACGATGAAGAGCACGATTAACAGAAAGATGACAAAAAGAACAACTGCAATGCCAATGAGCTCTTCTTTGCCTACATAAGAATGTCCAGCTTGGATGTTGGGGACAACCACAGGTCTCAGTCCACAGTGCTGGCCCACGTATCCAGGAGTGCAATTACATAAAAATGAACCAAATACGTTGACACAAGACCCACCGTTTTCACACTCCTCTCTCTCACATTCGTTAATATCTTCTTCACATCTGAAAGACAAGAGGTGGGTGATTTCAACTATTAACATGGCACCAAAACCGCCTTCAATGAAAGCCGCCTATTAAGCCAGTGTGAACCACGGTGAACTGGACAGACTCAGAGCAATATCAGCAGGGCCGGCTTTAACCCAACAAATTTATTTATTTATTTATTTATTTATTTATTTATTTATTTATTTATTTATTTATTTATATGCTGCCTTTCTCCTGGCAAGGGCACTCAAGGCGGCTTACAACATTAAAATAACATATACATTAAAATAATTAACAATTTAAAACAATTAAAAAATTAAAAAATTAAAACAAACAACCCCAGTGGGTCACCTCTATTTACAGTTGTTAAAAGCCATTTGTTCAAGGTTAAAAGTTAAAAGTCCACCATGTCAGACATCGAATGCTAGTCTAAATAAAAATGTCTTAAGGCCCCACCGAAAGGTCTCTAAAGAGGGAGCCGTTCTTAATTCCAGGGGGAGGGAATTCCATAATTGGGGCGCCACAGTCGAGAAGGCCCTATTCCGCGCCGCCATCCCCCTCACCTCCGTCAATGGCGGCACGGTTAACAGGGTCCCCCCTGATGACCTCAGAGTGCGGGTCGGATTATAAGGAAGGAGGCGGTCCCTCAAATACCCTGGACCCGAGCCGTTAAGGGCTTTAAAAGTCAAAACTAGCACTTTGAATTGTGCCCGGAAACGAACCGGCAGCCAGTGTAGCCGCCGAAGCAGCGGTCCGACTGAGTCGAACCGACAAGCCCCGGCAACCACCCGGGCCGCCGCATTCTGCACTAGTTGCAGTTTCTGAACAGTCTTCAAAGGCAGCCCCACGTAGAGCGCATTGCAGTAATCTAGTCTAGATGTCACTAGGGCATGGGTTACTATGGCCAGGTCTGCACGATCCAAGTACGGTCGCAGCTGGCGCACCAGCCGAAGCTGGGCAAAAGCCCCCCATCCAGCTCCCAACTGCCTCGAGACAACGATTCAGGACATCGACCGCCCCCTTGGAGTCGGGTGGAAAGGAGAGAAAGAGCTGGGTGTCATCAGCATACTGATGACTCCCTACCCCAAACCCCCGGATGACCTCTCCCAGCGGCTTCATATAGATGTTAAACAGCATGGGGGATAGAATTGACCCTTGTGGCACCCCACACCTCAAGGGCAAGGGTGCCGAACAAGCATCCCCCAGCACCACCTTCTCGGATTTATCAGCCAGGAAGGAGCGGAACCACCTCAGAACGGTGCCTTCAAGCCCCAACCCAGCCAACCGACCCAGAAGGACACCATGGTCAATGGTGTCAAATGCCGCCGAGTGGTCCAGCAGGACCAACAGGGACGCACTCCCCCTGTCCAGTCCCCGGCGCAGGTCATCCACCAAGGCAACCAAGGCCGTCTCTGTCCCGAACCCTGGCCTGAAGCCAGACTGGAATGGATCCAGATAATCAGCTTCCTCCAAGACCCTCTGGAGCTGAGACGCCACTACCCGCTCGATCACCTTGCCCAGAAACGGGATATTTGAGACTGGCCGGAAGTTGTCCAATATAGTGGGGTCCAAGGAGGGTTTCTTCAGGAGGGGGTGCACCACCGCCTGCTTCAAAGACGGCGGCACCACCCCCTCCCTTAGAGATGAATTTACCACCCTCCCTGTCCACTCGGCCAGCCCCGCCCGGGAAGCTCTAATCAGCCATGCCGGACAAGGGTCAAGTGGGCAAGCAGACGGTCTCACACTCCAAAGAATCCTGTCCACATCCTCAGGTTCTACAAGCTGAAAAGAATCCCAGGAAGAGGAACAGACAGGTGCCTCAGGGACATCATTAGATACTGCTAACGTGGCGTCCAAGTCATGCCGAATCCGATCGACTTTGTCCACGAAGTGCTTTGCAAACTCATCACAGCGAGCCACCGTGTGTTCCGCCCCATCTACTGGGGGGGGCCAGATGGAGCAGGCCCCGGACCACACGGAAAAGCTCAGCTGGACGGTTCTCCGCAGACGCGATGCCGGCAGAAAAGAAAGCCTTCTTAGCTGCCGCCACCGCCACGGAATAGGCTCTGAAGTGAGCTCTAGCTCCCATTTGGGCCTCGCGCCTAAGGGGACTCCACACTAGGGGTAATCTACCCTATCAAATACACACAACAACACATTGCAACGTACACATAACACCACATTGTAGGTTTATATATTGTAGGCCTATACTGTATTCAGACTCAAGTACCGGTATTTAAGTTTTACATACATAAATCTAGATAATTGGAACTTACGAATACAGTAATATTAGATGCATACCCTGTATGCAATTTTATATTAAAATGTGCTTAGATCCATTTGGTCCATTAACTCACATGCACTTTTTAAGCGCACATTTTGATTGCTTTCCATTCTACCATAGAGATATAAAGTCTATAATAAATTTCATTCATAGCTCTAAGATTCTAAAGATCTTGGCTATGAACCTGGGAGCCCGCAAAAAATGTTTCCAATTGGGCCCCGCAGCTCCTAACGCCGTTTCAGAATATCAGCAATATCACACACTACAGCAGGGTACACAATTTGTGACCCATCAGTTGCAAAGTGACCAGGTATGATGGCCCATCTGGGGCTCAGTAATATCCTGGTTTTGTTGTATGGCTGGCTTGGATGCTTTCAGACATAATGTCAAACGGTGGTCTGTAAAGCCATCATACTGTTGTTTGTCATTATGCCTGAACCTAAGCCAACTTCAAGGCCAGTTTGCAAAGGGCTGTTAAACCAAGACATCAAACAATGGATTGAAATGGGTTTGTGCAAATGTCCGCTTCCCCCGAGCAGACCGCCAGAAAGGCCCTTCCCCGGATAGGATGCTGCCAGTGGCGTTCCTGCGGTAGGGGCTCAACAGTAAGTCGCGACCCGTCCTAGTACCGCGTTCACAAACCGGAGCGAGGAGGCCCCGCCCCCTCGCCATCGGAGCCATTCCGCATAGCGAAGCCGAACGGCCAGGAGACCCTGTCCATTCAGCTTCGCTGTGTGGAATGGCTCTAACGGCGAGGGGCGGGGCCTCCTCGCTCCGGTTCGTGAACGCGGTACTTTGGACGGGGCGCGACTTACTGTCGAGCCCCTACCGCAGGAACGCTATTGGATGCCGCGGGGCCCATGCTGCAGCACTCAAAGTGTGGGAGGATAGGATTGGGCTGTCAGTAAGGAAGTGAGTTAAGCACACTGGTCCTTGCGCCTTGAGCGGCAACGACTTTTCAGTGTTTCTTTCCCAGCCTGCTACATGATGGCTTTAACTGGAAATGGTAGGAACTGACCCTATAACCTTGGGCAGCCTGAAGCCTTCCACCAAATGATGGCCTCATTGCCTTGCCGTTGCCACGCGATGGCAAGGAGCCCCTCCGCTCCTAGCAGTACAAACTCACTTACGTCACTCCCGTCAACCCGTTCTTGCAACTGCAGATGAAGGCGCTGCCGATGGGGTCGCAGGTCCCTCCGTTGCGACAAGGGTTTGGGAAGCACGCGGTGATCTCTGATTCACAGTTTCGCCCTGTGTATTGAGAGAGGCAACTGCACTGGTAGCCTAGAAAGTGTTTACAAAATAAAGAATAAAAACATCAGATATTACAGTAAATAGAACTCTCCTAACAGGATGGGATGCGAAATTTTGAAGGGTTACCATTCGTATGTATGCACAATATCTTTATGTGGGTCTTTATTTCCCTCTAGTGGCTGGTTTAGGAATCCTCCTGCTTTCAGAATTGTAATCATGTTCGGCTTTTCATTGAAGCAGTAAAGAAGAACACACAGCACACTATTTACATATAATCTCTGTAGGGAAAATGCTTAATTGACCATGGTTTTAGATTTGTGTCACCTGCGGTGCTTTTTGTTCATCTGTGCATCCAAATACCTCGAGATATATATGCATGATATAAAAGGATTTCTTTTTAAACAAACTGAGATTTTACATCACAGCAGCATTTGCGAATAACAGCCATGCCCGTGGACAATAGCAACCCCTGCACAATTGTCACTCGAGAACAAGTGTGTACCATCGGTAACCCACCACGCTAAGCACTGTTTTTGCAGCCAGAGATTTATCAAGCTCTTATTGGGCCACGCTCAGATTATGAAGTTACTGTGGAACAAATGAACCAGAGGATTTTCACAAGTTATTCTAAAGGTTGAACTACACATTATGTTAAGAGCTTTTTAAATGCTGATGTAGTTGTTTCTTTTAAACTAAATAGTAGTAGCTGGACCAGGCAAAAGCTTCAGCTTTAATGAACATTTACTCTGAATGTGCATAAAAGCTCTACAATGTCAAGTTGAACGCTGATTCCTTACACATCCCTACTTTGAGGTAGAGACAACTAATGTTTTTGCTTCCTGAATTTTATTTGATCCACAAATTCCTTTTTTAAAAGAGTTCATTTCAGATGCTTTGCATGAACACTTGAAAACTAAAGAATACAGTGGGCCCTCAGTATCTGTGGGGGTTCCGTTCCTGGAATCCCCACGGATACTGAAATCTGCGGATAGTGAAGTTTGCTATCATGGATATCGAGGCCAACCTAAAAAGGTTTTTAAAAGAAAAAAAGTTAAGAAGCTCTTTCCTTACCTTTCCGCTGCAAACCGCTGTATTTAATCACCCTTCTACAAGGTGAATGCATTGCAATGCATTCTGGGGCAAACTTGGGAGAGGGGAGGGGGGAGTTGCATGACCTGGAAGAAGCTTCCGGAGCATGATTTCACCTTGTAGAAACAAGAAAATGCAGCGGTTTGCAGCAGAAAGAGTAAGTGCTTTTTAACTTTTTTTTCTTTTAAAAACCTTTTTAGGTTGGTCCCGGTATCTGCGAAGCATCTACGTTGAGCCAAATCCGCGAATGCTGAACGCGGATACAGTATCGTCACTAGGGTGCATGTCACCCTGGAGCGGGGGCACGCGTGTCACCCCTGCCCTAGGGTGGCACTTACCCCTGCTGCTGCTGCCAGCTCCAAGTGCGTCCTTCCCAGCCAGCCTTCTGACGAGGCCCAATGCGTCAATAGTGCACTTTTAGCTTTTTTGTGCATGCGCGGAATGTTTCTGAGCCCCCTGCCCGCCACGCTCCAGTGACGCAGCTGTGCAGATACGGGGGGGGGGGGCAACTGTACAGACTTGGTTTTATAGACATGTGTCATCAGCATACATTCAGGGCCAAACTAGAGGTGATGTGAGAGTTCTAAGTTGGGAACATCTGACATCTTTATCTTTTTCTAAAAGTTGGGCAGAGGGGACACCAAATTTGAGTTGGGGCTGTGGTGCAGAGGGAGTGGATCTAACCCAGCCTTCTATTTGCTACAGAGGGGAAAACTTACAGGCACAAATTGTGTCCCCATGTTTTCCCTTCTGTGGCTAATAACAGAATGGGGAAGACTATTTCAGACAGGGAACTGTTGCAGAACCAAAGGGTTAAACTCTCTTTTTTCCTTGCAAATCAGATCTTCTCAATCCAAATCAGACACCCAAATCAGACACCCACAACTGCTTCTCAAAAAAGAAAAAAGACATTGGGAGATTCAATCATGGAACTCTCATCTCATGCCCCATATTGTTAATATGGAGCCAGGATTGGTTGATGCTTCCTGTCAAATGTACGTTTTTGTGGCAACGCAGGTTTACTTTGGCTGTATAATGTCTGAAAAGGCTTGTTTCATTGTGCTGCTGGTATTGCTACCAGCGAATTGTAATCCGCCACACTCAACAGCATGCTGCAATTTGAGGGCATTTGACATGATACAGGGCCTTCCGTTCACCCCAATTTAATTATAGAGGCTCTTTTTTATTTTGCTCAGGGAGGGAGAGAAAAGGCAAAGGAAAGAAGACGCGGCCGTGACAATGTCACTGCAGATTGCTTTATAGATCGGCTGATGTATAGTTAGGGCCCATTGCATTAGAATTATGGCACCATAACAATCCTTTATTTACATATACTGCTGAGGCAGTGAAAAAAAAACTCCAAGCAAATAGATTTCCTAACGGGAGCAAGCAAGCGCACATGCTGGAATATCCCCTCAGGGTGCTTGCTCTCCAACAGCAGCCATAATGCACAGGGGTCTAAGTAGCTTGGCGCATCGAATGCTGTGGCAAAGCATTCCAACGCGAGCTGTTTATATGCTTCTCATAATAAAATGGACCAATCATTTGGAGATGTATGTATATAGCTCTTGCCTCCCAGCAGCCAACGTAAATGGGAAATATGCAGCCCTGTCGAGGGAGGAAGGAAGGGGGAAATTATCCTAAAGTGATTTGTTAGAAAGGTTTCAATTTACACATTATGCTATTGCTGAGCGATCGTGTAAATAGACTCCAGTAAAATCAATCGAAAGAAGAGTTGGTTCCCCCTTTTACTTAGTTTATTCATGCCGTGAATGCTTGACCTAATTTATTACGCGCAACCCAAGTTAACATTAGGTATTTGTTTCATCCTCATTCCCATGGGACATAAATAATCTTGTTTAGCAATTTTCTTGAAAGCTTCTACATCTTTTGAATTATTACCCTTCATTCTTTGCTGGGTCCTACAGTATATGCTCATTTTTATTAACCTTCCATTTGGAGATAAAGAACTCTTAAGCATACAAGTAAGCACTGGCATGTATCTCTGATGCTGTGTATTAAATTCCCACTGCTAAATCTTCTGTCTTAACTTGCTTACTGTGCTAATGTTCTTGGGCACACTTCCATTTGGTCATTTGGGCACCATCTTCAGTTCTGTCCATGGGCCTTTGAGCTCCAATCCAATAAAATCAACGCAAGTGAGAACGCAGTAAATGTTAATATTTAGATCACAGACGGACTCACCAGGCCAAATGGGGCACAACTGGGGCACAACTAAAGATGGTGTTTAGACCATGCAGGACTGCTAAAGATAACACTGATATTTTTAGGGTTTTAGGGAAGCCACTTTGAATGATGGAAAGGCAGAGGATAAATGCTGAAAATACAACCATAAAAATAAAACGAAACTTTTGAACACAAAAAGCGATGTGTCATCAGCCATTTTCTGACTACTCCTATATACCTATGTTTAAAAATCACATGAGCAGGTAAAATTAAGCATTCACCAAAATAACTGTTTGCTTTGCTGGCATGAAACATGTTGTGGGAAGCAGAGGAACGTGAAGCCCCGTTCACTTGAGCTGGAGGAAACAGAGTTACCGGCACTCAGTTCCTTCCCCTTGAGATTCCTGCTCCCTCTCTGACCATGGAAACTCACAGAGGTTCTACTGACTCATCCTCTTCTTCCTCTGCCTTCGTTCCCTAAGTCACATCCATTTTCTGGCTCCCTTACCACACTGATGAGGAAGTCCTTACCCATGAGTAGGCCTTATTTGTAAGCAGTCACGTCACTGTAGCGTGGCGCGCGGGGCGGGCCGCCCGGGGGTGACGCGCGCAAAGGGTGACGTGCACGCACACGTGCACACCCGCGCGCATCGCCCCCGTCCGCGCGGAGGCTCCGAGGCTGGAAGAAGGCCTTGGAGTGTCCGCCCCGTCCGGCGGTCCGGGGCCTTCTGAGAAGGCCCGATGCGTCGACACGTCATTTATTAGCTTTTTTGCCCATGCACAGACAGTTTCTGAGGGCAAAAGGGCAGCCCTTGCCTTCAGAAACGGTCTATGCATGTGTGAAAAAGCTCATAAATGACGCATCGACGCATTGGGCCTTCTCAGAAGGCCCTGGACCGCCGGACAGGGCGGTCGCTCTTAGAGCCGGGGGTAAGTGTCACCCTAGGGCAGGGGTGGTCAATACCGAAACCAGATAGATTATGTGCTTTGCAGCCAAAGATGGAGAAGCTCTATACAATCAGTAAAAACAAGACCTGGAGCTGACTGTGGCTCAGATCATGAGCTTCTTATTGCAAAATTCAGACTTAAACTGAAGAATGTAGGAAACACCACTAGACCAGTCAGATATGACCTAAACCATATCCCTTATGAGTATACAGTGGAGGTGAAGAATAGATTTCGGGCATTAGACCTGGTAGACAGAGTGCCTGAAGAACTATGGACGGAAGTTCGTAACATTGTACAGGAGGCAGCAACGAAAACCATCCCAAAGAAAAAGAAATGCAAGAAAGCAAAGTGGCTGTCAGATGAGGCTTTACAAATAGCTATGGAAAGAAGGAATGCAAAAAGCAAGGGTGAAAGGGAAAGATATAAACAACTGAATGCAGAGTTCCAGAGAATAGCAAGGAGAGATAAGAAGGCCTTCTTAAATGAACAATGCAAGGAAATCGAGGAAAACAACAGAATGGGGAGGACTAGAGATCTCTTCAAGAAAATTGGAGATATCAAGGGAACGTTTTGTGCAAAGATGGGCATGATAAAGGACAAAAAAGGCAGAGACCTAACAGAAGCAGAAGAGATTAAGAAGAGATGGCAAGAATACACAGAAGAACTATACAAGAAAGATCTTAATGTTCCTGATGACCACGCTGGTGTGGTCACTGACCCAGAGCCGGACATCCTAGAGAGTGAAGTCAAGTGGGCCTTAGGTAGCATTACTAACAACAAAGCTAGTGGAGATGATGATATCCCAGCTGAGCTACTTAAAATCCTAAATGATGATGCTGTGAAAGTGCTGCACTCAATATGCCAACAAATTTGGAAAACTCAGCAGTGGCCAAAGGATTGGAAAAGGTCAGTTTACGTTCCAATTCCAAAGAAGGGCAGTGCCAAAGAGTGTTCAAACTACCGTACAATTGCACTCATTTCACATGCTAGCAAGGTTATGCTCAAAATCCTACAAGCTAGGCTTCAGCAGTACGTGGACCGAGAACTACCGGAAGTACAAGCTGGGTTTCGAAGAGGCAGAGGAACTAGAGATCAAATTGCCAACATGCGGTGGATCATGGAGAAAGCACGAGAGTTCCAAAAAAACACCTACTTCTGCTTCATTGACTACGCAAAAGCCTTTGATTGTGTGGATCACAACAAACTGTGGCAAATTCTTAAAGAGATGGGGGTACCAGACCACCTTACCTGTCTCCTGAGAAACCTGTATGCGGGTCAAGAAGCAACAGTTCGAACCGGCCATGGAACAACTGATTGGTTCAAAATTGGGAAGGGAGTACGGCAAGGCTGTATATTGTCACCCTGCTTATTTAACTTATATGCAGAGTACATTATGAGAAATGCAGGGCTAAATGAATCACAAGCCGGAATCAAGATTGCCGGGAGAAATATCAACAACCTCAGATATGCAGACGATACCACCCTAATGGCAGAAAGTGAAGAAGAACTAAAGAGCCTCTTGATGAGAGTGAAAGAGGAGAGTGCAAAAGTTGGCTTGAAACTCAACATTAATAAAACTAAGATCATGGCATCTGGTCCCATCAATTCCTGGGAAATAGAAGGGGCAGAAATGGAAGCAGTAACAGATTTTACTTTTTTGGGTTCCAAGATCACTGCAGACGGAGACAGCAGCCATGAAATTAAAAGACGCTTACTCCTTGGAAGGAAAGCTATGGCAAACTTAGACAGCATAATAAAAAGCAGAGATATCACCATGCCAACAAAAGTTCGTATAGTCAGGGCGATGGTGTTCCCAGTAGCAATGTATGGTTGCGAGAGTTGGACCATAAAGAAGGCTGAGCGCCGAAGAATAGATGCTTTTGAACTGTGGTGCTGGAGAAGACTCCTGAGAGTCCCTTGGACTGCTAGGAGATCAAATCAGTCAATTCTAAATGAAATCAAGCCTGACTGTTCCCTGGAAGGACAGGTACTAAGGCTGAAACTCAAATATTTTGGCCACCTAATGCGAAGAGAGGACTCTCTGGAGAAGACTCTGATGCTGGGAAAGATTGAAGGCAAAAGGAGAAGGGGAAGGCCAAGGATGAGATGGTTAGACAGCATCACCAATGCAACGAACATGAAAATGAGCGAACTCAGGAAGATAGTGGAGGACAGGAAGGCCTGGCGGGATATGGTTCATGGGATCACGAAGGGTCGGACACGACTTAACGACTGAACAACAACAAGGGCAGGGGTGACACACGCACCCCCACTCCAGGGTGACGCGCCCCCTAGCGACGATGCTGTTTGTAAGCACACCATTTGTCCGGTCAAAGGAATCATTTCAGGGCACTGTACAATAGTGGAAGCATCTTGCACCCCTCTTCCTGCCCTGGAAAATGAGAGAAGCTGACAGCTGGCTACCTTCACCAGAGAATTGTGCTTCCCTCCTTGGCCCTTCACCTTCTTCCTTTCCCCCTGGCATGGATACCGCTCCTGTCCAAGGGGCAGGGCCCATGAGAGGGGGGTAAATTGTTCCCGGGTCCAGGGTCAATAAGGGGCCCAGGAGCCAAAGGAGGGCCCTAGAAATTTCCTGGGATCTCAGCTGGTCTGATGGAGAGTGAAAGAAGGAGGCTGGGCCAACCGGGAGGCCAGGTCTACTGGGCGGGTAGACCTGAGTGCCGCATCAGGAAGCCTGGTAGACCTGGGCTCCGGAGACTATTCTGGCTGTTGCTGCCCTCCACCTGCCCCATTTTGCCCCCTCCCCTTTTAAGAAGGGGCCCAAAAGAAATGTTGTACCCTCTGATAAAATTCCTCTCAGAGGGCCTGCCAGTGGCCTGAGTGAGTTGAGCTTGGGCGTGCTACCTGAGCCTCCACAGAACACGTTTTCTCTACACGGTGATTATCTCAATCTAGAAAAAATGTTCTGTGTGCAGAAGCCCATAAAGAAGGTTCCATCATGGATCAGGAGAGGCCAAATCGTGGCTCGAAAGAACTACGGCTCATAAGAGTTACGGCATGCAACAAAAATAAAAAAGATTTCTAGCTTCAAAAAGCACAGAAGGCAAAACCAAGCCCCCCCCCCCCGAAAACCCAAAGCTGAATGCAAGGTATTCACCACCAGATGGCACGCTGGTACAAGTCCCTCCGTTCTGGCAAGGGCTCCTCTCGCAGGCGTCGGGATACAGCACGCAGCCAAGCTTCAGTTCAGTCAGGCCAACCACTTCTGCAAAGCTGCTGCGCTTGTTCTGGAGGGGCAGTTCATTGTTGTTCAGGATGACGGAATCCAAGCACCCCTGGAAGCCGCTCAAAACCTGCGTCGTTCTCTTGTCTGTCAGGCTTCGGACGTTATCCACTTGCACCTGCGCTCCAAAGTAAACTGAGCTATCAGTGCTCAGTGTCTGGAAGTACAAGGGGGCTTTGCGCCGCTCCACGTAGCTGTCGTCGAGTGATAGGCTGGTGAAGTTCCTATTCAGCTCGAGGAAAACAGAGTGCCAGCTCCCGTCATTAACAGCCCTGCCAGAAATTCCCAAGATGCCTGGGCCAGTTCCACAATCCAGCTGAAACCACAGTTTGCCATCCACAATCTGCAAAGTGAAAGCAACATCTCAAGTCCCCAAGAGGATAAAATTTGCAATTGCCCTGAATGTTCTTACATTCATTCTGACACTTGCTGGGAAAACTGTGAAGTAACACAAGTAGCACCAGCATACATTCACACACGTGCATGTGCGCATATGCATGTACTCGATTACAGGGCGCCCCCAGTATCTGCGAGGATCCATTCCAGGCCCCCTGTGGATATCGGAGAACCGTGGGTAGGAGTGAACGCGCCCTCTGTGCCCCCCCCCCCCGCGCACCCCACCGGCCATGTTGCTGCTTATAGCTTTTGTTTAAAGGAAGACACACACGAGCTAGTAAGGTAAATTAATGGCTGGTGGGGCGCGGGGGGCCTCCCACTGCCAGCAGATGTGAATTCACGGATAGCGGATACAGGGGGGGGGCTGTACTGATTATAGAGCAGTGTTATAATTAGTTAAGTTACACAGGTCGGGGAAGACGATTGCTGGAGGAAGTGACCAGAAAGAGACAGATGGCTGAGAGCAGTGAATGGAGGACGATAGAGGAACTGTTTCCAGTAGTGTGCACAAAATGATGCCTACCCATCCATCTAGGGGAATATCTGGATTCATTTGAACAAAATACTAGATTTAATTTAAATACTACTTTCTTCAAATCTTGTCACACCTGGGATCTCATCAGAGACAATAATGGGAGAAGTGTGTGCACAACAGGGAACAATGGTCCCATCATACTACGTTCATGTGCACATACATTTGGCCTTGGTTTCTAGCAACATCTGCAAGGAAATCAGCTGAGTGTTCTAGGTCTGTTGAAAATCGTTCCAGGAATAGATTTATTTATTTATTTAAAAATTTTTATATCCCGCCTTATCCTATGCTGAAGGCAAATGCCCAAGGTGGCTTAAAATACAAAATTTAAAATAATACATAAAATAAGTTTAAACATAAGATCCAGGACTTTTCCTATTGACATGGCATCTTCACCCGTAATACCAGAAACTAATAAGATTATAGCTGGCCATGAAAGCTTCCATTCGAGTTTAAGTTTAAACAATACATAACTAAATTTAAAAACGGGATAAGGGATGATTAGGTAAAGGTAAAGGTATCCCTTGACAATTAAGTCCAGTCGTGTCCGACTCTAGGGAGCGGTGCTCATCTCCGTTTCAAAGCCGAAGAGCCAGCGCTGTCCGAAGACGTTTCCATGGTCATGTGGCCGGCATGACTCAACACCGAGGCGCATGGAACGCTGTTACCGTCCCGCTGACGCGGTACCTATTAATCTACTTGCAATTTCTTGCTTTCGAACTGCTAGGCTGGCAGGAGCCGTCGCGCGGAATCGAACTGCCGACCTTTCGATCGACAGCTCATGGTTCAGTGGTTTAACCCACTGCGGATGATTACCAGGAGATATTTGTACCGTACATTATTGCTTCCCATTTCTGAACCTGCTGAACCACTGTTCCATCCATTTCCCAGCATATTCTACCTGAAATCCTTTGAATCTGGAGATCCCAGATATTGAATTTGGGACTTTTTGCATGCAAAGCGTATGCTCTACCATGAGCGATGGTCCCTCCTCTTTAGCCTTTTGCCTGTTGCCCATTGGCTTGTGTCCACTCCCTTGGCCTTGTTATCTCAAATACTTTTGCAAATCAATATTTAGGAATGTTTCCCTTGATGCTCATTATATTGTTCTGCTGCCAGAATTTCTGGGGACCCCTAGGGTTCAGTATTTGGCACTGCATACATAAATGTATGTGCACATGAAACTTCATTAAACTGACCAGTCAGGAGGGTACAGAGAAACCTCTAAGGGGTTATACAAATTGGCATGCTTTGATTGCTTCAACAAATAAGCAAAATGAGATGGATGGGCATCGTACGTCATTTTAGAATATTAGCCTAGCTAAGGTGCTTGGATGTCATCCATATCTGCATAGCGACGTTGGCAATAAAACCATCAAATGGTCCTTTGGGGACCTCCCTTGACTTGTAAAGTCCATCTGCAGTCACAGCCCATGAATACAAAATGGTGCCTACCCATCCGTCTAGGGGAATGTTTGGGCTCATTTGAGCAAAAGACCAGATTTAATTAAAATATTACTTTCTTCAGCTCCTGCCACACCTGGGATCACATCCAAGGTTTCTTGCTGTTTGAAGCAATGCAAGCGTCAGGCAAGCCTTGACTGAGGTAACTTATGGCTGCCTCACACAAACCGGTACAGAATTTTACTGAGCAAGGTCACATATACATTACCAAGTGCCACCGACTGTAAAGATGTAGTACCAGCGATATTTTTAATTCATTACTCATCGTGTCTATGTTTCCTGCCTCCGTTTGACAACCCAGTCTCCACAAATTCTGTACTAGAGGATAAGGATGGAGAGTTCTGAGAACGATGAGGCCGTTCTTGAAATTCTCTTCAGGGTACCTTGTATGAGAGTCCTAGAAGCACCCCAGTTCTCCCTTAACCAGTTCCCCCAGGGAATATGGTCTCGACATTTAACAGCCCAGAACCTTTTGTTCTGAACTCCCACTAACTAAATATTCCCTTAGGAGGATGGGGAGGCATAAATCTGTATTCATGGGCTGTGTGACTGCAGATGGTCTTTGCAGGTCAAAGGAAGTCCCCAAAAGATCATTTGATAATTTTACTGCTGAAGTTGACATTGCCAATGTCAGACATTTATCTGGGATGCCTCAACAAGAAGGTTGTTAATGGCAGCCAAGCCTTTCCTGAAAGATAGCTTGCCTACTACTGCCAACTTTCCAGTGCAATTGCAGGAGGGTGTTGAGTGTGTTCAAAGTCACTCTCTCACTTCAAATGGCACAATAGTGAGGTCCAAGAGGCCTGGCCATAAAACGTGCCAACATGACTCAAAATCCTCTGCAACAGGCTGGTGTTCTGTGGCAGATGTGCGTCATGGGGTTCTTAGCCACTGCGCCAATACGGAGAGAGTTCTCTGAAGACAGATATATTAATTTATTTATTTAAACCTATTTCTTTCCCACAAAAGATGCCGTCACAAAAATAATTAAAACACCCAAATTGTAATAATATAAAATTATCACAAATACTCAGAACACAAGAGGTAAAAAAAGACAAAAGGATGAAAAAAGAATAATGGCATCAGCAAATCAAATGCCTGGGAAAAGAGAAATGTCTTTACACAGTGGCAGAAAGATGAGCTTCTCTTGGAAGGATGTCCCTTCCAAGCCCTGGCCGTAACTATGAAAAGGTTGCAGCGGAACTAACAAATGTTTATTTAGGGAGAGTTGTAAAAGTGAACCAGATAATTAGTTAGCAGAAGATTAGGTGTGCGAGAGCTAATTACAACACAAGCATCTGGGTTAGCAGAGACGGTATTTATCAGTAGTTGCAGACAGTAGCCACAATACTTCTGAGGATGCCTGTAAGGCTGCAGGTGAAATGTAAAGTTTTAACCATCTGAGGGAAACAATAAAATTGTATTTTTACAACGATGTTTTCCCAGCAAAATGCTTGTTTTTAATTCTAAAGTATGAAAAAGCCCCCTCCTGTGTCCCCACTATACACAGTCTTACAGCGCAATCCTATCGAACTTATACCACCAGCTGAACTCTGCTCAATCCTATCCCAACTTATGCCACCGGTGTAATCAGCGGTGCAGCGAGAATGGGAGGCCCCAGAACGGAAAGGGGACTCAAATCCCCTCCAAAAGGGGAATTCAAAGGGGATTTGAATCCCCTTTCCGATCTGGGGCATCCCATTCTCGCTGCACCACTGGTTACACCAGTGGCATAAGTTGGATAGGACCGAGCAGAGCTCAGCAGGTGCATAAGTTGGATAGAATCGCGCTCTTAGTGGGATGCAGAGGACTGTTGCCGGACAACCCTCCTATTTCCTTTATTTGAATGCATGATTTGCGTCGTTGACGTCACCGCTGAGTTGCCACTCCCCTTAAGGGGAAACACGTTGTCTTCCGGTGGACTTTGGGGTTGCGACCCCAAGGTTGAAGACCACTGCTGTAGGTAAACAAACTTTCCTAAATAAGGCCAGGTCTGAATACAGCATTAGCAAGTATTTCCTACATAGTCCTTGGTACTGAATTACAGTGGTAGAAGCTGGTCTCAATAGAAAAGCCACTATCGGGAACAATGAGGCTCTTCTTCTCTCATTGTTGCTGAAGCCGCGGTTTCTTTCCTCATTATCCTCAAAACTAAGCGCACTCAAGTTTCTGCATCCACAGCTAAAAAAGGGAACAACATTCCCGATAGCAAGAGCCCAAAGAGAGGGAAGCATATAATCAAGAAAAATAACTGCGGGAAAAGATAAACTTATTTTAATTACCTTCAGAATTATACAGGGATTTGCTCTGGTGTACATTATAATCCCATTGCTCTGCAGAGTTCTCAGACGCAGAGCCAACTTGAATTCCTCCTTCTTGCTATTTTCAGAAACCCGGTATTTGATGTAACTATTCCCAGCAAAGCTAAGGGAAGTGTGTCCTGAAATAACCATTTGGAGAAGAGACACAGTGTTTTACTTTTACATTCCAAAATAAGATGTAGAAGCTTATCCTACCACTGCCAAGAAAAAAAACACAACTAAAGTTAATTAAGGAAGAGGCATGGTTAACAAGCCTCATAAGGAACAATCTTAAAAACAGAAACCATCACTGAGAGATTTAAAAAAAAGTCTCTGTTGTATATGCAGCTTATGTTAAGGAAGATTAATTTACTAATAAGGGGGGAAATGTGTTCCTTGATAGGAATTATTACCATGCATAAAATGAGATTGGTCGAGTTCTAGTGAAGAAGCAGATAATAACATGTGCTTATTCTTTTTATTCCTGTTAGCACTTTGGGGCAAGCCTTTACAATTTGTGACCCATCAAGCCAAACGCAGCCTATCGCGTACAGCCATGTTCTGTGGCCTCCCAGGTGACTGACAAATGCCATGTTTGCAGTTCCAGGCAGTCAGCAAAACCAAGAGAATTCCTAAAGCCTTGCATGATAAGTCACGAGTTCTGCAGGCCTGTGTAAGATGGCACTGGGGACCCAGGCACCCTCCCCTCTCTGCATTACCAGGGTAGCTTGTAAGTGGAGGGAATTACTGGCCTGAACTCTGCAGCAGTCCAGAAGGAAGTGTACAGCAAGGATCAGGGCAACAGTCGAGGCCCAACCTTGCTTCAGAGCAGGGTTTCTCAACCAGCAGAAGCGTCGCTCCGGTAGGGGCGGGGCTGTAAGCATTGCTGCGGTCATAGTCTCTTTACCGAGCGAGGAGGAGGAAGCCCCGCCCCCTCACTGTCCGAGCCAGTCCCCTACGGAGAAACCGGCAGGGAAGAGACCCTGCCTGCGGCTTTCTCCGTAGGGGACTGGCTCGGACAGTGAGGGGGCGGGGCTGCCTCCTCCTCGCTCGGTAAAGAGACTATGACCGCAGCGATACTTACAGCCCCGCCCCTACCGGAGCGACGCCTCTGTCAACCAGTGGTACTAGTACCACCAGTGGTACTTCGGCCGACTGCTGGTGTTACTCGGACTGCAGGACCACTAGAACCTGGAGCTTTTGGCGGAGCATTTTAGCTTCCGAGAGGCTCCTGCCTTTGGCTTAGCCACTCAGGAATGCTGAGAAGGGCCCTTCCAGGCACCCAGAGCCTCCTACCTGTGTTTTCTGGATTCCGAAAACCTGAAAACCCGGAAGTAACTGGTGATGATGTCATTGCCATTCACTTCCGGTGGTACGCAGCAGGAGAGTGGTGCCGGAGGTTGAGAACCCCTGCTTTAGAGAATAGATGATTCTGAACTAGCGCTAGAGCTAAGCGATTCATTGCCTAAACTTATTCACCTCCCTGTCTTCAGGCTGCTAGCCTTGACAACCTGACATCACAAAGAACCTGTAGGGCAGGCTGGGCTTGGAGATGGTGACTGGCCCAAGGTCATTCCATGAGGATTTGAACCCAGGTTTCTGTAGTTCAAGTCCATGCACCACCCACTGGCTACTGGGAACTGAAGCTGAAATTTTTCTGTTTCAGGGAATTGTCACTTTTGCATCAAAGTGCACAACAATATTTTCTATTACCTACTTAGGGTAGGTACTCGTTTCTTACTTATTTCTATTACCCACCTTAAATAGAAAAAATGTGAAAGTTCCATGAGCTGTTAAAAATATTTCGATCCTTGCCTTAGGGTCCCTACTCCACGTAAAATGAGTATCAGTGCTAGACCTCCCCAAATGTAACAAAGAAGGCTCACCTTGAAACTCTTGTTTATAGTTTTAAGGGCAAAGAGATTTTAAAAGAAAGGGGGAAGTAATTCGGGTACACAGGCCCCATGCTTTTTATGATGTCTGGACAAATGAGAGAAACGTGTACCTGAGCACTCTCCAAGCTTTCCAGGAGGACACTGGCAGATGAAGGGTCTCCGGTTGATTTCGTAGCCCACACACTGCATATCCCCTGGACAAGGTTTCTCTGTACAGGGATCGCTAGAGCCGGGACACAGTTCTCCTGTTGCGCATGTCGAAGAAAAGAAATGTTCCCACATTATTCATCGTATCAACAACAACACATCACTGTCTCCTTGCACTCCCTCTCAACCACCCATAAGCTTAGGAAAGCAAATTTCAAACTTTTTGCTCACAGGACCAGGTGAGAGGAAGAGGAAGGAGGCAGCACCACTGGGAGGTAAGGGGGCTGGCTCTGCCTCAACCTGCCTTGCCTCCCTGTCCTCTCCTTGCCCACTGCACTGTTTTCCTAAGCATGTAGGTGGGGGAAGAGGAGTGAAGAGGCGGTGGCGGCTATACGACCAATGGTTTTCTTCTTTCCTCCAGCAGCAGGAGAGCAGCACCTCTTCTTTCCTCCAGGAAGAAGAGGTGAGCTCCCGATCATCTCCAGTGAGCAGGAAGAGGACTGGAGATCCAATTGAAATGGTTGGGGCGTTGCAGGCCACAGGCGGGCAGGAGGCACACACAGGGTGCGGGGAACCGTCAGCAGTTTGCTGCTCCTCCTCAACTTGCTGCTTCAAGTGAGTGCATCAATCAGCCTCATGGCTAGGCTGAACTTGTGCAGTGGTATGTTTGAACCAGGGTTTTCTCTAACCATGGTTAGCTCAAACCACTGCTTGCAAACTCTTTTCTAACTGGGTCTAAGCCAATAAGCCAAACTGGGAGGGCATTCTTGGCAAATGTTTCTGACTCCCATTAGAAGTGCCCCCTTTCAGTGATTTTTTTTTTTCAGGGGGGAGGATTTTGAAGTGGACCATGAATGGGAGGGGGACTGTGTATACTGCTGTCCATATGCATATATGTACTTGTATATCCATAGAAAGTACCAGCACTGTTCACTTTTTGTCCATTTGGACACAGTCTCAGCTGTTAAGTTAATCCTAAACCATTTGCCCACAAAAAGACCTCCCAACATCTGATACAGCCATGACAACATATGGCATCAATCTTCCCAGGCTTTTAAGCAACAGGAACTCAGAGGAAATGAATGCATGCGAGGGCCAACTTCTACCCATGTTACCGCTTGTGGGACTCCTAGGCGAGCTCAAGCATTTAAGTGCAAATTTAGAAAGATGGAGAAGCTCCCTGAGCAATAGATTTTTTGCTTCTGTTGACTTGCATCCAGAGCATAAAAGTGAGGATGAAATTGTGGAGGACAAAGGAAACTATGAAGGGGTGAAAGCCATACGAATTCCAAATTTACTGTGTTAATCTCTCTCTCTCTCTCTCTCTCTCTCTCTCTCTCTCTCTCTCTCTCTCTCTCTCTCGGCTGTCACTTGATGAAAGAAATGAGTTGTATGAGTTCTAAATCAGGGGTTCTCAACCCCTTCCCAGCCAAGTACAACCTCCAGTGCCACCCTTCTGCTGAGTACCACCGGAAGTGACTCGTGATGACATCATCGCCAGTTACTTCCGGGTTTTCAGTTTTTGGAAGGCCAGAAAACGCAGCTAGGAGGCTCTGCGTGGGTGGGAGGACCCTTCGTTCTCCGCATTCCCAAGAGATTTGGCCAAAGGCAGGAAACTCTCGGGAGCAAAAACGCAACACTGAAGGTGCTGTGTCAGAGCAGGGGTCCAGTGGGCCAGCGGTGCGAGTACCATCAGCAGTCGGCCGAAGTACCACTGGTGGTACTAGTACCACTGGTTGAGAACCCCTGTTCTAAATGATTAATTCATAAACTAACAGCCCAATCCTGCCAACCCCCAGCACACAGTGCCACTGCCAGAAAACACGCTGCATGCTATGAGGAGGGGACGATCCGACATTCCCAGAGAGGGAAGTAAAACTGTTACTTACCTCCCTGTAAGCCGTTTGGCCTCCAATGGGTCTCCTTGGACTATTTTGCTTGGACTACAGCTATTTTGCTGGTGTAGGTCGGAGGACAGTCAGGGGGCTGGAAAGGAGGCATTGGATCTTGGTGTGCACCGAGATCCTCCCTCTCCTGCCCCCTGCCCAGCCCGCTCCCTGCCACCCCCCTACCTGCTCCAGCGGGGTGTCTGAGAACTGTTGGCATGCGCACAGGGCCTCCAGCTGTTTGTGCTGGTGGTGCTGAAGTGCATGATGGCAGTGTGGCTTTTGCACCAGAGTCCCGGGCTTTACGGTAGTGGATTGCGAGCTCCACCACTGTAAGGTCGCCATAGGATTGGGCCGTAAGGCTACAATCTTATAAATACTTACCTAGAAGTAAGTCACATTAAACTCAGTAGAGCTTATTTCTGAGTAGACATACATAGCATTGTATTGTAAATCTGTATGAACCTGCACTGAATAGAATTTACTGAAGAAAAATCCTCCTTCCGTTGATTTTAGATAATACACACACATCTTGAGCCACCAGCTTAGAAGAGGCATTCCCTTCAGGGTGAGAGTGAGGGCGGAAGATGATGTCGCCACCCTTCATTTTTGTGAGTTCTTGTTTCAAAATAAATAATTAACATTTAAAGATAATAACAGCTGCCTGATTAATCAGGGGGCACTTTAGCCAAATAAAATGTCTTTAACTAGTTAACCAGACGGGCAGCGCAATCCTACGTAAGGATCTGGCCGGCGGCCCAGGGCCGCCTACTGGATCCTGAGCACCGGTGGCCAGGCTGCTGCCCCTCTGGAGATCTACTCGGGGAAGGGGACACTTGTCCCCCGAGTGCAAATCCCGGCCGGCCCGACCGGCCTCCTTGGATTTCCGCCAGCAAAATTGCGCCAGCCTTCCCTGCTCACGAGTCGTTGCGAATGTGCTTTACGGCATCCGGCGCCATTTAGTTGTGCAGGATTGTGCAGTAATGCATCTAAAAATTTCTGCCTTATATTTATCCATCCACCGAGCCCCACAATAGATTTAGGATGGAGAACTCTCCATACTGAATAACAGCTGTTCTTTCAGAGTCACAACCTCAATATTCTCTCACCATTTTTTTTTAGTGTGCGAGTTTTATTTACAGGATGTAGTGAATTTGTACGAGGGCAAACACTCCTTGTAGTTATCATACACAGTTTGCCTGTAACGGACCTCAGTACAAGGTAAACATGGGCTTGCTCAGAGCATAGCTCACATTACTTTGCATCATAGGTCTTTTTCTGGGAACTGAAAAATTACTCCTGTAGGTTTCGAGGTGGATTCGGTCTCCGAATAAATACAGCCGTGACCGTAAATGCCTGCGCTTGATGTACAGTGCATTGCGGTCGATTTAATATTTTGGTGTGCTCCCCTTGCTTTGTTAAATATTTGCTTGCCAGGTCTTGGAGGAATAAAACAACTTGTGGGTTCTGCCTTGCCACTGTCGTGCAAAATGATGCGTGGAGACTTTTATGAACAAACTGCAGTGCTAGGTGCAATAATGGGAATGTATCACCATATCTGAGGCTCTTATATAGCCATTGGTTTTAAGTCCTGAATGCTGCACGCAGAACCTTCATATTGCTGAGCCTCAGATATAGTGATACATTAAAAAAAGAAAAAAAGACCAAGGGGGTGATGGCACTTCCAGGGGGTGACGAGGGTCATGGGTACGACCGGACCCAGCTACGCCACTGAGGTATACGTAATTCACTATAAACATACAACAGAACAATGAAAGGCCCTAACTGACATCTACTTTTGCCAGAGGACTGGTGAGTCAAGACACCATTTCCATCCAAAAGGGCTACTTTTTAGTAGCAGAAATGTAACATTTCCGTAGATACTACTTATCTACACACACACACCCCTTTGCCTCTGGGATAAGCAACTGGGTGATTAGCCCAAGGACTGCCAGTTACAGATATAGTTGCCAGCTGACTCAAAAAGCCTGGTCTGCCTTGTTCCTGTGCTTATAACAGAAGACACCTGCAGAAATCAGCAGGTGAAGTTTTTCATGGCATGAAAATAAGCATCATCACCTGTTAAATCATCCTGTTGATGAAGCTGCTGTTCAAGGCACTGGAGTAGGAATATCCCTAGTTGGCTGCCATCATGGAAAGGCTAGCATTGCTGCATCAGTCCAAAAATCCCATTCCTCCAGCACTTTGTCGCCAATAGGCTAGCTAGACACCTCTAGAAAACTCATATGCAAAGAATCATGGAAATTGCCATCACCTCTTCCGGGGGGGGGGGGGACTTCCAGGGGACAAGTGGAGCACATTTCAACCATTTGGGATTTTTGAGTGATCCTGTTTTGACAAGCTTGAACGTTTCCCTTGGCAAGCCGGAAACAGGTTACGCATATGTACATCACTAACAGCGCAATCCTATCCAACTTACACCACCGGTGTACCCAGCGGTGCAGCGAGAATGGGAGACGCCAGAACGGAAAGGGGTTCTGGGGTCTCCCATTCTTGCTGCACCGCTGGGTACACCGGTGGTGTAAGTTGGATAGGATTGCGCTGTAAGAGACATACAGAAGTCTCTTGGTGCTTCCATGGTGCTTCCCCTTCTTCACGAACACAGCCTGTTGCTTCTGTATATAGTGAATTTGCAATATTGCACCATGTGCTATCTATTCAAATATTGATCAGTTCCGTTGGCAGAAGTTCATCCAGTTATTTCACATTCCCATATCAAGTCTCCCTGTCCTAGCCCTGCACTTTTTTTAGTAATAACAAGTGGATAACAAATGGTTAAAAATCATTGTTTTTCTTACAAGACCAAAGGATATTCTTACTGTTTCAATTGTGTAGAATTTAAATTACAGAATATTTAAAACAATATCAAAAGAAGTTTGCATTTGTCCATCTGATTCCGTTGGCTCTTTCAGAGAATCCACACATAGCATGGGCTTTGTACACAAATGCGTATGTGCAATATATTTGTCCGTGGAACACAATTAAATTTTATGTCATGTCAGGCAATAATTTTCAACGAGCCTCTCTGTGGCTGACAGATAGACAAGTCACTTGGTTGCAAAAAAAGCTCCAGGACTCATGAATATACATGAGCCTGTGGGAAGACAACCTTGGTGTGATTTTGGAACTAGGCCCCGCATGTTTTCACAACCTTTTAACCTCTGGTGAAATCTCTGACACCCAGCAATAAAATCAGTACGCAGCTTTGCAATCAATCTTTGCCATGGTTCAGTGGGTTCATACTCTACACAGAACAAGTTCCCTATGAAGCTGAGAGGCAGAGGGGAGGAACCTAATAATTTAATACGACAGGTCTGTACAGCTTATAACCCAGCAAGCTGACCACCACCAGTCAAGTCCGGAGCCTCCCAGGCGACTGACAAACCCCATGTGCACTCTTAGGCCTGTAGGTAGCTGAAGCACAGGGATTGCCAAGTCCTTACATGTGTCTTCAAACATAGTTCATTGGATCATTGAGTCATCAGGTATGAAGGCCTGAAATCATAAAGCTTGCAGTTGTGCAAGGTAAACTGTCAAAAGTCACCTCTGTAACTAATTAATCTGTGGAACTCCTTGCCACAGGATGTGGTGATGGCACCTGGTCTAGATAGCTTTAAAAGGGGATTGGACAGATTTATGGAGTTCATCAGTCCCTGGAGTCTCCAGGTACGGCTGGGAAAAGGCCACTGTCTGAAATCCTGAAGAGTGGCTGCCAATCAGAGTAGGCAATACTGAACTCGAAGGATGAAGGATCTGACTCAGTAGGGAGCACGAGCACCTCCCTGTATTCAAGTCCCAAAGAATTTAGCTGTTTAGAGTTTAGCCACCAACAGTTTAGCTGAGCTATGAATGGGCCACACGCTCCCAGTTTGACACAGTCAGACAGGTATAACCCTGGCTTTCTCATAAGGGCATGTGACTAAAAAGGTTTATGTGGTTGGTGGAGATGTTCAATGAGCAAAGAAGTCTATCTCTCTCTCTCTCTCTCTCCCCACAGAAAGGCATTCTGCCAGGCAACTGGGCCAGCATTGGCTAACTCGGCCCCATTTTGCCAATAATCGTATATTGCTTGAGCTTCAGCAGTGCAATCCACTCTTTGCACAAAGCCACTATTCAGCATAAGCCAGCATTCCTATCAAAGTGTAAGAATGGTCCTGACAGATAAACTACAGGCATTTCGACTTTTTATTCCTGCTCCTGTAGGTGAATTTTATAGCTGTCACAAAACTTTTAAAATACTGAAGCTCTGGAGAGAGTTATTTATGTCTGTCTTTGTGGTTATAAGGGCCCTGAGCTACAAATCACGTCTTATTGCTTTGCTTCTGGCTAACATGCATTTTCAGGGTGATTTCATGGTGGCAGAGACTAAAAACTACTAAAGCACTCATGGGGATGTTATCCACCTTTTTATAGCCAAAGCTTGAGTGTCTATTCTGAAGTCCAGCAGTTTTTTCTGCTGCTGTTTGTTTCTCTGAAAATTAAATTCAAAACAATTGATATTAAGCAGGATATAAATCTCTTGCACAAGCCAAGAAAACAGCAAAGGTACTGTCTGAGGTAAAGTACGGTAAAGGCACTGTCTGAGGTAAAGTACGGTAAAGGCACTGTCTGAGGTAAAGTACGGTAAAGGCACTGTCTGAGGTAAAGTACGGTAAAGGCACTGTCTGAGGTAAAGTACAGTAATATGATGGGATGGGCCAACCTGATTTCAGAAGGAGGAGAGGAAAACAGATGCAGTGCTAAGCTAGTAGTATAGCATCTTCCCTACAACATCTGGGGGTGGGGTCAGTTTAGGAAAAGGGCAGCTAAGGAAAGACACGGGAGAAGTTTATTCGAGTACGCATGAAAGTGGACACAGAGACGGTGTTTCTCTTCCCATAATACCGGAACCTGGGGTCAACCAATCAAACTGGGAAGAAATTCAGGAGAGAGAACAGAAAATATGGAAAAGGAAAAGTATTATGCATGGGATGGAGAGAGTGGATAGAGAGAAGTTCTTTTCCCTCTTGCTCAGCACTAGAACTAGGGGACATCCACTAAAATTGAGTGGAGGGAGAATTAGAACAGACAAAAGAAAATATTTCTTCATCCAGTGTGTAATTCATTTGTGGAACTCCTTGCCACAGGATGTGGTGATGGCACCTGGCCTAGATGCCTTTAAAAGGGGATTGTGGACAGATTTATGGAGGAAAAGTCCATCACAGGTTACAAGTCATGATGGGGATAAGCAACCTCCTGGTTTTAGTAATAGGCTATCTCTTAATGTCAGATGCAAGGGAGTGGCAATAAGATACATGTATCCTGTTGTCTTATGTGCTCCCTGAGGCATCTGGTGGGGCCACTGTGAGATACAGGAAGCTGGACTAGATGGGCCTTTGGCCTGATCCAGCAGGGCTCTTCTTATGTTCTTAAATACTTGTCATACAGTGCAAAATTAATGTATGGAATATGTTGCCACAAGACGTGGTGATAGTCATGGCCACAACAGCCACCAGCCTAGATGGCTTTACAGGAGATTAGATACAATTTATGGAGGAGAGATCTATCAACGGCTACTAGTCATGATGAGTATATGCCAGAGGTTCTCTAAGTGTGAGGCGCGACTCCCAAGTGCGTCATCAAAAGCAGCCAGGGGCGTCCCGTTAATCTTTTAATTAACACCTATTCTTGCTTGCAAGAGAGAGAGAGAGCAAAAACAAATATCCGGAAAAGATCTTTTCCCTCTTCTCATCGGGTCACTCAACGGCAGTTTCCACATCTTGTTTTTAACCACAGCGTGAGCAAAGCCCTTATCTTATGTTAAAGAACGATTTACAACTCTATTGATAAGCTGAGTACCGGTACTTTGGAGCGTTTCTTTCCAAATCCTGAGACATTGCAGGTTTGCAAGTAAAGTATTTTCTTTCTGTTGAATGTTTTTAATAAACACAAAACAAATGCAAGAACTGCAATTGAAAATGGTGCAGAGCAGGTTCTGCTTTACATACAGTCTTTGATTTCTATGTTTAGTTTGGTTGATTAATTATTAGGATTTCTCTCCTTCCTTTTCCTCACTCTAGTTGCTGGGACAACCCCACCCCACCCCCGGAAACTGCCAGGCAGTATAAGAATCTGTTTTTCATCTTGCAAAGATGCTACACCAAAAGGAGCTAGCTTTCTCTCTTTTTCTCTCTTGTGCAACTGGGGCTTCCCTCCCATGCTTTGATGTTTCTCTTGCCATGAATAGGACTAACACAGACAACATCAGTGCCCTCTACCCAGGCCTGCCAATGGAGGGAGGGCAGCATCCCAACCCTACCCTGCGCACTCCTGGCTTAGCTGCTGCTCAGCATAAGCATGGAAAATCCACTTTAGGGCTCGTTTTGGGAATATACACATACATATACACATACATATAAGAAAGGGTGCCTCTGAGCATGTAAAGAGTGCCTGTTTCTTCCATGCACTGTAATGGGGAGTCACGGCTAACGGCGAGGGATGTCAAGGGAGCCGCGAGTCAAAAAAGTTTGGGAACCACTGGTATATGCTATCTCCAGATTCAGAGGCTGTATGTTTTCGAATGCCAGTTGCTGGGAAGCAACAATAAAAGTGGGTTATTTCCCTACATGTCCAGCTTCTGGGCTTTCTAGAGGCTTCTAGTTATCCACTGCAGGAAACAGGGTGCTGGACTACTGGGGACCTTTGGTCTGATCTGGAAGGATTACAGCAGTAAAGGAGGTTAAGCACTATGAATGCTTGAGAAGAGCTTTATGACAAGTATTATTACAGTAAGTACCGGTATTTTTATGTAGATTTTCTTTTGGAGGGGAGGAGCTGTAGCTCAGCAGTAGAACACATGCTTGGTATGCAAAAGGCCCCGGTTCAGTCTCATATATCCACAGATACTGGCTGGGAAAGACCCCCCCCCCCCGAAAACCTGCCAATCACTGTAGACAACATTGACCTAAGCAGACCAATGGTCTGACTCCTGTGAGATTGGAAGCATCAGGTAGCTTCCTAACTTACAGCGCAATCCTGTCCAATTTATGCCACCGGTGTAACTCAGTTCAATCCTATCCAATTTACGCCACCGGTGTAACCCAGTGGTGCAGCGAGAACGGGAGGCCCCAGAACGGAAAGGGGATTCAAATCCCCTTTGGAGAGGATTTGAATCCCCTTTCCATTCTGGGGCCTCCCGTTCTCGCTGCACTGCTGGGTTACACCGGTGGCGTAAGTTGGATAGGACTGCGATGTTAATAAAGACTGGAGTTACAGTACTACAGTATGTGCGGACACAGCTTCCCAACAGGAACTGAAAACACTGTACTTTTCAAAACTGGAGGCTGATTATTGGAACTGTGGTAGCAACTCTGGTTCAGGCTATTGAAGGCTTCCTTCAAGCATCAGCTAGATTAGAAAATAAGACCAAGAGATCTAAAACGCTGAACCTGCCTCCTCCTCCTTCCTGGTTGCAACTTATATTTATGTTCCAGGCAGGAAAACCAAAAGCTGCCACACTACAGACTGACATTCTGTCAGTGCTAATGCCAGTTTGTGACAACTGGTATTTAAACTATAAACTATAAACTGACGGTGTCAGCAAAGTTCCTGAATGTTTAAATCACTGTCACAATTACTGACTCTTTAGCCACTACCACCCTGACTTTTCTCCTCTAACTATAGCTCTGAGAACTGCTGGTCAGAGATGAATATTCTTCTACTCACCAGAGCTGCAAGCTCTCTAACATTTTCTGAAGCAATCTAGAAAATTATTTGACAGTGGCTTAAAGAAGCTGACATAGCACAATGGGGCTTGGGGCGCTTGTAATGTTCCCCTGCAAATCACAGTTTGCAAACTGAGAACCAGCCTTGGGAATGTGGGTCCCTTCCCTCACTGCCCAAAGCAAACTTCCATCCCTGGTCAACTGTAACCATGATTTAGCATTTCCTGGACACTGATGACAACCATGTTTAATGCTAACTATGGTTGTTTTGTAAACCAGAATTTGAAGCAATGGTTTGACGTATGCGCAAACCATGGTTATGAAAGTGAAACTATGGCTATGAAAGTGAAACTATGGAAACAACAGTTATGAAGAAGCCTAGTTAGTATTCACTGTGGTTAGCATTCACACAAAGACAGGAAATGCTAAACCACAGTTACACCTAATAATGGGATGGGAAATTTGCTACGAAGACGAGAGAAGGAGGGAGGGGTGGAGAGTGCTTTCTTGGCTGATTTTATATTTGCAAATTGTGGTTTGCAGGAGTCAGTGATCCATTTGCATTTGGCCTTTATGGCACAACTCAATGTTGGCAGTTGGTCAAGCCATTATTATAGTTATAAACTTGTTAACCAGAAACATATTTTAAAAATATACATCCTTAAAGGTGACCATCTAAATTGTGACAAAGGAAATATCAATAGGGTTTGCCCTTTACATTGTCACTGATTGACAGGTACAACGTTGTACACTGTTGCTCATCTTAAAGTGTGTCTACTTTTGTAAAGAACTAATGCTATAGTTATTTTTGATGTAAGGATTCTCCCAATTTCTTACAGAGTTATGTGTTCTGCATCATTACCTGTATTATACTGATATTCTGGAATTTAAATCTGGGTTTCACCACTCCAACCACTATACCAGAGGTTCCCTAACTCCTGGGAAGGCCTTACGCTGCTCTAAGTAGCAGCGGGGCCTTCCCAGGAGTGGCGATGACACGCCTGGGATCGCGCCGCCGCCGCCACCGCTGCGCCCGGGATCGCCGTTTTTACCTTCATTGGTGGGCAGTGGGTGTCCCTCGGGGGTTGCGGGGAGCCTGCGGACCCCTCCGCAGGCCGGAGCCTGCGGACCCCTCCGCAGGCCTCCCCAAGCGTCGGAGCAGCGCTCCAACGCGATCGCAACTGACTTCCGGTTTCACGTAAAACTGGAAGTCAGTTGCGATCGCGTTGGAGCGCTGCTCCGACGCTTGGGGAGGCCTGCGGAGGGGTCCGCAGGCTCCCCGCAACCCCCGAGGGACACCCACTGCCCACCAATGAAGGTAAAAACGGCGATCCCGGGCGCAGCGGTGGCGGCGGCGGCGCGATCCCAGGCGCGCCGTTGTCGTCACCACGGGTTGCCATGCCCCTTAAGGGCATAGCAACCCTTTCTTCCCGGCTGGGGCGTCGCGACGCCCCAGTTAGGGAACCACTGCACTATACCATACTGGCTTCCTACCACTTACCACTGGCAGAAAAGGAGTATTACCAATGGAAATCATTTCCAAAACATAGGTTGCAATCCTATTCTACTTACGCCACTGTTGTAACCAGCGGTGCAGTGAGAACGGGAGGCCCCAGAACGGAAAGGGGATTCAAATCCCCTCCAAAAGGGGAATTCAAAGGGGATTTGAATCCCCTTTCCGTTCTGGGGCGTCCCGTTCTCGCTGCGCCGCAGGTTACAACAGTGGCATAAGTAGGATAGGATTGCGTCCTTAGAGGATTTAATTACTTCTAGCTAGGTTAACCCATGTTACAATTCAGCACACTTATTTCATTCTGGGGAAGTGGAAAATACTGATGTTAACACAGCTAGAGGGGAAAAAAGGACTGATCCTACTTGCTTTTTGCCTGGGGCATCTGGTTGGGTATATATAGAGCTGAGTGACTTCATTAAAGTCAATGGGATTAGTTCAGATGACTTGAAAATTAAACTTTATAGATTGCAGCCTAAAATGTTGGACCGAAGTGCCCACATTTTTGGATGTTATCCAAGTTGAAACAAAGTTCTAAACCCTTGGAGAGTCTCCAGTCCTTGCCTTCCTGTCTTTCGGCCTATTTTGTGCTTTGATAACTCAGTTTGTTAATCAAGGTAAACTAGGTAAAACTGCAGCACAGCTGGCGCAAATAAGCAGTGAATACCTTTGGCATCTGCCAGTGGTAATCACAATTCTAGTAAGATGCAGATTTCAAGAATGTGCAGACTTTGTTTGTTCAGGCCCTCTTGGGTTGTCACTGAACTTGGTCAGTGAATACACAAGCAGTATTGCCAATAACCCCAGTATTTATAGAACTACACTTTATAGCTAATCTACTGACATAGAGGACATTTTCATCATGGGTTTGCTTAGGCTTACCAGATCTCCAACCGGGACAGAGTGCTAGACCTTTAGGAGAAGGAATGTGGGCAGGTGCAGCTTGTTAAACCTTAGAGCACAATCCTAGGCATGTCTACTCAGAAGCAAGCCCCATTGTGTTCAGTGGGGCTTGCTTCTGAGTAGACATGCCTAGGATTGTGCTCTAAGGTAGAACAAGCTGCACCTGCCCACATTCCTTCTCCTAAAGGTCTAGCACTCTGTCCTGGTTGGAGATCTGGTAAGCCTACCTAACCTCAGCTGAGTCATGGCAGTGCTGTCCCTGTCATTTTGTTTTGAGACACAGGTCTGCAGCGTAAACAGTAGTCAGGGCTTGAGGATCCTAAATGTTGTAAATTCCACTGGACACTTAGGCTTTTGGAGGGATTGCTTTGGCTAAGCCTCCCGGTCTTCAGTGGGCACCTCAGTCTCCCACCTATCTGCCTAGTCTCCTATGCTGTAGCACTCTACCTTGCCCCCCACCATCTCCCTCTACCTTTCAAGTTGAATTCATGCTGGGGGGGGGGGGCGCAGAATGACTCAGTAGCAATTTGCAGTCTCTGGATAGAGGGAAAAAAACAATCATGGCTGCTCATGCTCCCCTCTCACCTGCTGGACTTCTCAGGTGGGTTCCATGTTGCAGGTTGGGGTTTGAGGTGAGGTTCCAATCAATGTGTGCTGCTGTTGTGTCATTTGGCTCCTCCCTTTTTTGTTCTAGGCCAATTGGAAGGAGAGGAGGGGCAGAAACTGGCATGGCAACAGCATGAATTCAATTTGAAAGGTAGAGGGAGATTGAAGTTCCCAGCTCCTGAAAAGCTGAAGTCCATTGGCTTATCTCAATTAGACTAGGGTATTTTAGTCACCACGTCCCAGTTTTAAGATGCGACTTCTAGAAAAGTAGTCCCCCAGAACTGTAGCATGTTCCTAAAATCACCAGAAAGCAAGTATGGAGCATGATATACAACGATAATCAGACCCCCTTCAAAATGGTATAAGTGTTTCAGAACATACTCTTAAGGTGGTTAATTAGAAAAAAAGAGAAATCCTTAATAGAGTTGAGCATGGGCTGAAAAAGGTCAAGAACCCTACTTTGCTCCCAATTACTTAATGAAATGTTTTATTGGTTTCTATTACTCCTGTAAAAAGAGAACAAGAAGCAGCCTTTTTAACTTTATCACTTGGGTCAAATGTCACCTTCAGTCTGAAAAATACGGAACGTGGCCAGGAGCTGCTCTGACGCAGCCAGCCTTGTCATGCCCAAAAAGATTTGGTTGAAAAGTCCTCTAACCTTTTCCATGGCACGAGATATATTGATCCCTTTGACTGGATCGTCTCTGGAAAGGCCAGCTTTGTTCCAATGGGTCAAAGTTCACCGCCTCCCATTCGCCATCAGTAAACACCAACCATTCCCGCTGAGCATGAGAAATCAATTCTTATTCACATGCTTTCCAAAAGCTCTTTTCACTAACTGAACTGCCTAGGCTGATTGGGGTCGGAGAAATAAAAACTACGTTATGATGCAGAAGGTTGAAAGGGAAGGGATTGGTGAAGGCAGGAGGTACCACTCACCATTGCAAGAGCAGCGTACGTTTCGGTAGAATCTGGGACACACAAAACTAATCCGCGCCGTGCTGTACGTCATCAGGGAATGAGAATCAATAGACAGGCTCTGCTCGCAGTGCTGCTCCTGACAACCCAGTCCAGAGCAATTCTTCTCCAGAATAGCGGAGATGCGAATCACATTTTCCAAGTGTCGCCTTGCATTGGTGAGCTTCTGAATCAAGTAGGCAGGCTTATAGAAACCGCCAGTGTGCATCTGAACTGCAAACAGCATGTCAAGCTGATTGGTGCCTGCCACTGGCTGAATACTGATAATGTGCAGGCTGTCTTGCTTCTGGGTGAGGACAGCATTGCGCAGGGTGCGCCTAAATCCGCGCATGTGGAGCCCCACAAAATCTTCAGGGGAGACGTTCTCGAAACGGATGGTGACCGTGTTCTGCAGCATTTCCTGCATCAGTTGCTCCACGTGGACCGTCACATCCATGGGTACCTGGAACCGCCCATCGCTGACAGATACATTCAGAACATAATTCCCACTGTCCAGCCCTCCTAGGGCGATGATCTTTCCATCATGGTTGTTGACTTTGAACAAACTCTTCGGCTCTGACTTCAGGCCAAACGTGAGGACATCGTACACATCTTGGTCCGTTGCATGTATCTTTCCAATAACACCACCTGGAAAGTCATCTTCCATTGTAACAATAAAAATCTCCAAAGGGATGGCTGTTGGCTTGTGGATGCTTTCTTCAATCACTCGGATCTGGATGTAGGTGTAGGATACCTGCTGAGGCTTCCCAGAATCTTTTGCCTAAATTAATAGATATGTTGCGTTAAGAAACAAACTTCACTTTAAATACTGGCCAATAATAGTGTAAACATCACAGCGTCCCTTTCTGGAATGATTTCAGAATCTCTATACTATAAACTCTGGTCCCAAAAATGTCAGCTGGGGAAAACAATGAAACATATATGCACATCTGAATAATTTTGCAAGCATTTCTATGAAATTTACCCATCTCTGTTGGCCAGAACCCAGTGAGCTTCCCAACCAGACTGATATTGACTTTTCTGAATTGTTGTATAAGTAGCCAGTGAGAAACTATAACACAGTTTCACTTTTATGGCTTACTCCTCATCTTAATATAAAGCTACTTTATAATATGTAGCCCATGCATGACTGTGATGCATCAACTGGGCTTGCCTCTCCAAGTTATCAGGCAGAGGGCTTTTTCCAGCCTACTAAGCTGAAGCCAGGATGGTGAAGTGGTTTGGGAGTCGGACTTAGACCTGGAAGATCTAGGTTCAAATCCCCGCTCAGCCACGAAGCTTCCTGGGTGACCTTGGGCCAGTCACTATCTCTCAGCCCCACCTACCTCACAGGGTTGTTGTGAGGACAAAAAGGAGGGGAGGAAATATGTACACCACTCTGAGCTCCTTGGAGGAAGGGCGGTATAAAAATGTGAAAAATAAATAAATAAATAAATAAATAAATAAATAAATAAATAAATACATCCTTTAACTGAAGATACCAGGGATTAGAACTGGGCCCTTCTGCATGAAAATTATTTATGGTATCCCTATAGCTGAGTTATAGATGTCTCTTCATCTTATAGGAGAAAGAATATGGATTGGGTGTGGATTGAAGGCACACTAAGGAGGCACATGCTACATCCTATGGTGGTGGTGGTGGTAGGGGGACAGTTGGAGAGGTCTCCTTGGGGTAAGTGAAGTTTTGTTCACATGCCCTGGGGAAATAGTCCCTATGGGACTCCTCGGTCCTGCGCCAGCTATTTTACAACTGCAGGACCGAGGTGCATAAAGGTGATGGAAAGGGAGACGGATAGGATTCGCTTGTGACATCAAACCCGCCCTCTCCTTCCCTCATTCTGCCTCCCTCCTCCTGCCATTCCTACCACCTCCTGCCCGCACTGCCACTCTGGTGGGACCACGCATGCATGGCCGCCAGTGACTGCGCTGGTGGCTTCACTGTGCTGACCAGTGGCACTGGAGCATGCAACACCATTGTGTAACTTCCGGCAGGATCCAGGCAGCTCCTGCCAGCTCTGCTGGCCGAACGCGACTGTCCTGCTAGCGAAGAATTCAAGTAGGATTGGGCTGTAAATTATTGATCTGGAGATGATCCCTAGTTCATTTTCAAGTGATGTTCAGAACTATGATGAAAATAATAGAAAAATGCTGAAAGAACAGAGATTTCTTTGATGTTTCCACCGTACGCTGAAGCAGCAACCCATTTTGTAATTTACACTAAAAAGCACCTTGCCTCAATGAAACCATCAAAGGAGCTCCTGTCACTGTGCAAGCTTCTCTTTTATCTTGTCCTTTTGTTTTGGGCTCAAATTGGGCACAAAAAACAGAGGCGCAAGTTGATGGTGCAGCCACAAGTGTGCAATGCACTGTAGAATTCTGTTTTCATTAGTGCCGACTTCATGAGATCCTCAGCTTCCTCCAGGTATTCCTTGCTTAACACAGTGCACAGTCTGAACAGTGAAGGCAGAAGGTCTGTGGCTAATGTACCTGTGCAAATATCGGACAGTTTGGAGGGTGGCGAGCAGTTGATTCCACCCACTCTCTGTCAATATTATTTTTTGCAAGGCTAAACTTGTCCAGATTACTCTCCATCCAAGTGGGCAGTACTGTATATGCAAACTGGATGAGTGAGTATTCAGAAAAAGTGTATTGCTAGATAGAGCCCTACAGCCCCATCATATGTATGTCCACTCAGGAGTAAGTTTCATTCTGTTCAATAGAGCTTACTCCCAGGAAAGTGCACATAGTTTTGTAGGTCTAACGTTGTCTTTCAGTGATTCCCCCTTGCTTTTATGTATTCAGATCATTCATCCAATCTGTTCATTCTATTTATTTATATTCCTTCTTGTTAAAAGAAAATTCAAAGTGGCTAAGTTGTCTATCAAAAACAACCAATATAACAGTTAATATAAATAGTCAACCAACAACTGAGGAAAAGAGAACATTTGCCAAATTTATCCTATTTTTTTACTGTAGAATTTTTGGTTTTGTCTCTGCAGCAAAACAGCATCTTTTCCAATTTGCGTGGGGGAAAAATCTTATAGCATTAAAACGACGACTCTCAAATTCCATTTCATGCTAATGATGTTGCAAGGTAGCCGGCTATCTATTTATCCAAGGAGACTTCAGAGCAGCTGACAAAATGCACAATCTCAGACTGAGCTAAAATCTTTGCTCTCCTCAATTTCACCAAAGCATTCGTAGAGTGCTTTGGAGGCATTTGGGGCAGTTTCAGGAAAGAGTAAAGGGGGCAAACATGATAGTGCTGCCCGGTGTAAATTCATGATCAAGGTGTATTGAGGTAACAATCAGGAGATTAATTTCCCACCACCGTTTGCAGAGGTTCGTAAAAAGAAGGCAATACCTGAACGCAGAGCACATATTCAGTCGCAACCATGTGCTTGAAGATTACCGCTGATCGCAAGATGCCTTGTGGGTCCAGCGCAAACTCGTCCTCTTCGTTACCCGCCACGATTGAGAAGGAGAAAGGGGGGCCATTATGCAGGGAGTCTTTGTCTGTCACCACGAGTTGCAAAATGCTTGTTCCCACTGGTTTATTTTCCTTTGCACATACGCAGTGTATATGGAAAAAAGAGGATTTCAATTCAAATATCTTGGCACATTGCTGAGACAACATGTGGCATTTTCGTAACAGAGGATTTTTTTTTCTCTCCAGTGTTTTAATTTAATTCTAATTCAATTCTGAAGTACAACCAGTTCTGGGGTTCTTGGTGCACAGTACAGGGTCAAACTGCAGCAAAATGCATGTCCGTTTTGCCAATTTGTACTGTGATCATGGCCTAGGGTAGTGGTTCCCAAACTGGGAGGTGCGGCTCCCAGGGGAGCCGCAGATACCAGCCAGGGGAGCCGCGGAGTGCCACGGAATCCTCTCGGAATACAGTGCAATGCTAATTGGCAGGCATCAACATCATGTAATGGGGAGCCACAGCAAATGGTCACCAATAGTCAAGGGAGCCGCAGGTCGAAAAAGTTTGGGAAACACTGGCCTAAGGACTTATTCAGATGATCATTAAGAATGAGAGGTAACCTTTAACCGGGAATGTGTTCACATCTACATTGAACTGGCTCTATGTAGACAAGTTGAGGTGGCCTATCTCAGACAGCAAATTTTGGCTCTATTGGAGGACAGCAAATTGTCCATTACTTAGTAAAATTATATTTTATCACTAAGAAGGCATCCAGACATACCGTACCTCCAGACACACACCATTTTAATTTTCAACCTTGGGCATGAACGTGCCTTGGATATCTATCTCTGAACACAAACTGAAGCAGCAATATTTTAGTAGTAAAATAATTTTTTCTACTGTCCACACTGTGACTTGAAACAGGGTATACATTTTATTTGCAGGACAGACAATACAGAAATTAGACAATTCTATACACAGTTTCCTGGGAGTGAGCCCACTGAACACGATGATATTTATTTGAGAGTAGATATGCATAGGATTGTGCTGCTAGTCTTTTACTGTTGGAACAGGCCACTTATGCTCAGGCTGAACGAAAGTGAACTCTGAAGAAAACTCTCATATTCTCTCTGGTCCAATAGCAGCCACAAGGAGTGCAATCTGGATCAGGATAGCAGCATGGGGCAGAGGGATAAAGCCATCTTGGTCATGATCCGGATTGGGCCCCCTATGTGCTACCAAAGGCGTCGCTATAGTGGGGGCGGTGCCGTAAATTGCGCCCCATCCTAGTCCCCGTTTACAAGTCGGCACGAGGTGGCCCCGCACCCTCACCGTCGGAGCCGTTCCGTGCGAAGAAGGCAGCAGGCGCCACCTCGTGCCGGCTTGTAAACGGGGACTAGGACGGGGCGCAATTTACGGTACCGCCCCCACTGTAGCAATGCCTCTGTGTGCTACTTTATAAAGGAAAAACAAGCGCACAGCAGTTCAGCATGTGTTCAAAGTAACATAGGCCCTAAAGTGTTGCTGAAATGCTAATTTCTATTGATCTCCTACATTGATCCTCTGCAAGTGTACTCTGCAGTGGATTGCAATGGGTTAAAGGGACTTACTCCCAAGTAATGCATGGGTCTGAAGCCACTGTTACTAAGCTGCTGCTTATGCAAGGTTGAAAAGATTTCCGAAAACAGAAACAATTCCAGAACAATCTTGTATCGGTGGTAAATCCTGTAACAGGGATCACTGTTGAGTGATCTCTGCAAACACAATACCTGTTGTGGAGTTAAAGAATAACACTTTTAATCCTTTCCTTGGGGAAAAAGGAGATAACTCAATACCCCACCGGGCTGATAAATCTTCAAAAGCAACTTAAATTGTAACCAAATGTCTTCATATTTCAAAGGTTGGATGAGGGTGGATGTTTTTTGATGTCAGGATAAACTTACTTGAATCACAGCTGTATAGTTGGCAGGTGTAAACAAGGGGCTGTTATCATTCACGTCAGAAATGTCAACATTGACAGTCACAGATGCCGACAAAGGCGGAGTGCCACTATCTCTGGCCTGTATGACTAATGAATACCCGGACACCTGCAGAAAGTAAACATCTTAAATCAGCCTGAAAAGGGTTCCAAATTCTGTATCACACCTATTTGTCGCCATCTCTGTGTATCTAGACATGCAACAGAATGAGGTGAGAATGAGCAGGTAGAGACCTGAGGTGGCTGAATGGGCTGCATCATTTCAGACTACAGGAAGGGGATTTTGAATAGTGAGTGCCCTATGTAAAACTCCCTGCAAGTAGAAAACTAGCACAGCAGGCGAAGGCTGAGGGCTGAGACAAGAGGGGTGAGTTTTGTTCTCTGAAGCAGGCGGTGGGCCCCAGGGTGCACGCCTTCTCCCGGATCTTACCTTGTCTTCTTTGCAGCGTGAACGCTTGGCCCTCCCGCCCTCCCTGGCGCTGTTTGGCTCAAAAAAGGAGCCAAAACGTTGGGGGGGGAGGGTGTTTCCGTGCCGCGGAGGCAGGGCGGCGGCGGCCCCCACCCCACGAGGTTCTACGTTCGTCTCTGGTGATGAGGACTGCTGCCGTCAGTTCCATTCAGATCAACAAAGATCAATGTGTTTCAGTGTTTGCTGAACTCTTGCTAATTTCAATGGAACTTAAGCATGCCTAATGCGTTTCCTCAAGATTTGTCCTAGAGTCTACAGATGGCAATACATCCGCATACCCTCTGCTTCTCATGCAGTCTGCTGAGAAAGTATTTGCAATGGTGATTCCAAATATTGACAGCTTTATCCTGCTGTCATGTTAATACAGAAAGGAGGTTTTCTTTTGCATGAAGCAGTTTTGAGGCAAACAGATACATTTTCCAAGGGGATTTTTTTAAAAACCTGCTTGCTTGCCTAATTCAATGCCCTTATTATCTTGCTGGTTTGAATATATCAGGTAAGATATACTGCTGTGTTCCTAATACTGCTGTGTTAGTTAAAATTAATTTGGGGTATACTGTGTTGAAAAAGAGCATATGTGATTGCTTTGTGAAAAGATAAACTGTTTCTTTTTCACTCCTTCCAAAGGACTGTTCTCTAAGGAGACCCTTCTATTCTAATTAGACCAGATCTATACATGGAGCAAAACAAGGTGGTAGAGGAGGCAAAGCAGACTGTTCCATTTCAGACTACGAGTGGGAGATGCTCCCTTACGTAAAACAAAAGCAACCCCCCCCTAAGTAAATAACTATTATATCAGGAAGAAATGTTCTAGCCTACCTTGTTTCATGATGTGCTACTCTTATGTCCTAAACCAGTCGCCAACCTTTCAGAATGAATGCTGGTCCTTTAAATGGTTGCATCGGTGAGGGCATTTCAGCAGGTGCAGCTGCTTTAGCAGCACCATCAGCACTTGCAGCTGCCAAGATTCTGTCTTCTACACAACTCTTAAGAACCCAGTGGCCCTAATGGTGGAAGGTTGGCCACCCCTGCCCTAAGCCTATCCTCCGCCATTAGCACCGATGCAGCCATGCAATGGCAGTGGGCGATTAGGAGGCCACCTCAAAGGGAACTTTCCTTCCCTCACCTCAAGGTAATCCCCCTGTTGCCCTATGGGTCTACTTGGATCTGCACCTGCTCTTTGGCTGGCGCAAGTCCAAGTGGACTCGAGGAGGCATGGCAAAGTCAAGCAGGGGGCATAGGATATTGGCGGCACCATTGCCACCGAGATCTGCCCCCTGCCCTCCCCTCCCATGTGCCTCTCCAGGCAGCCACAAATCCTGCTCCTCTCTGTTCTGTTACTCCATCTCCCGGCCACTGGCGTCACTGCAGGGGGGCGGAGCTGTAAGTTCCTCCGTGATCGGAGCCTCCGTTACACGGAGGAACGAAGCGCCCCGCCCCCGCGCCTTCCGAACCAGTCAAAGCAGTGAAAACAACGCGCAGGGAGTCTCCTGCGCGTTGTTTTCACTGTTTTGAATGGGTCAGAAGGCGCGGGGGCGGGGCGCTTCGTTCCTCCGTGTAACGGAGGTTCCGATCACGGAGGAACTTACAGCTCCGCCCCCCCCTGCAGTGACGCCAGTGCTCCCTGCCCACCCTCACACGCCCGGCAGTATGTGACAGCACATCGCATTTTGCAATGCTGCAAATCATGTTGCTGCTGCGGGTTCTGGCAGAGTGGTTGGGGGATAGGATTGGGCAGTTATACACATAAGGACTTTTTCACACAGGGAAGGACTGTAATGAATGTAATTATTCACCTGCATTCTGAAGTGGTACAGTTCATTCTACCACCTTCAGATGTTACCTTCTGATTATGCTGCCTATGTAGACTGGGCCTTCAACAGGTAAATGATGTGAAAAGGTGAGTGGCAGAATGAGCTCTTCCCAAGCACCACAAAGACCGGAGAGCCACATTGACAGTTGCCTGACTTGCTTGGACTTTGCTGGTGCCCAAGTATCGATCTTACCAAAAACCACCAACAGGCAATCACAGACAAACTAAAAGGCAAAATAATTCCCTAACACATCTAAATGCCACCGTTCCTGATCTGGAACTTAGTCCACGGTCAGCTGGAAGAGTCCATCCCACTTCCCTGATTCCCAGGTGGCGGACCACACACAGATACTTTATCTGAGAGTCAAGCTACCTTGTGCTTGACCAGGTTAGATGATGTCATAGGGTCATCTGATTGGATGAGAGGAAACCACTTGTCCACTCCATCCCACCCCTTTACTTAGACAAGTGGGCTTCACTGACTGCCCAGTCATTGGGCACATGTTAAACATGGCATGAGGGTTGGCATGAGGGTCTTCAGCTGGGCCCAGACATGAAGACAGAGCAATCCAAATCCTGCACGTGGGTCATGTAGCTGTAATGTTTAACTTGCCCGTGACTGTGCTTCCCAAATTAAGGAACTCTCCTCTTTCTCAATCCATTTGGCCGTCAGGTTAGGGTTAATGAGTTCCACTCTGTGGAGACTTAGTGGTTAGGTAGGGGAATGTTTTTGATAACTTTTTACTGAATGTGCAGGCACGTTTTGGCCTCAGTGTTATTTTTCTGAAAATCAGATATATTCTGAGCTTAAGTCACCACTGAAGTCAAGTGTGTCAGAACTTGGTACATGCTTCCAAATGACATGTGATATCTTGTGATATTTCTACTATGTAAAAAAGGATATGTTAATATTCATGCCATCAGTCATTACTAAAAGCAATGTGAAGAAAGATACTATTTCTAATGAAGTGGAGAAGAAATCAACTTGATATGGCCTTACCCGTTCTCGGTCCAATCTCTTTTTAACCTTTATAAGTCCCAAGGTAGGATCAATGGAAAATTCATTGTTTCGATCTCCATTAATTATGGAAAAATGAATCTGGCCATTGGGAGGACTGTCCAGGTCTTCAGCTATCAACTTTGGAAAGATAAGCAGTGAGAAACAGAAAGATGGATGAATACATTAAAAGTGCCATGGTATACGGATTACAGTTAAGCACTCTATTAATTTAATTCATTAAAACACAAGAAAGTGCATTTGTTTTTCCTAGCATGACGCTTGTGCTACTTCAGAAGAGACAAATCAATGTGTGTCTTATGGGGATGAGGTATGTTGCCATCATTAATCCTTAACGTGAATTGGGTGTGTTACGTGCTTGTCAGTGCTTGGGCATAAGCAGCCAGGAATGCACTGCAACTCCTGGCAATGCTGCTCAAAGAATACAGTACACCCCCCCATATCCACTGGGGATATGTTCCAGGCCCCTCCGTGGATATTTGAAACCGTGGATAGGAGTGAACACCTCCTCTATGGTTTCCTGAGGGGCCCCCGCCCTGCCTCCCCTGCAGGCAGGCGTGCGTCCCCCCCCCAGCTCCTATTTTTCTTTCAGCAAGCTTTGTTTCTTCCTTAAAACAAACAGAGAAGCAACCTCCATTGCAGGCAAGTAGAACGAGACTAAGTCCTAGAGAGGCTCTGCAAGGTTAACAGAAACCTTGCAGAGCCTCTCTAGGACTTAGTCTCATTCTACTTGCCTGCAATAAGCAGCCAGAGGCTGCTTCTCCTGTTCTTTTAAGGAAGAAATGAAGCTTACTGGGAAAAAAGTAAAAGCCTGGGGGGGATCCCCACAATCCGTGGATAACTGAAACCGGGGATAGCGGATCAGTGGATATGGGGGCCCACCTGTACAAGTGACACCATCTCTGCCTGCGGACTTACAATACACCTGAAGTTCTTGGTCAATACAAAGCAACGGTTCATGGGAGCAAAGCCTCAGGTTCAGTCCCACAAGCTGCATAATGGCACACCCACATGGCAACAGTTTCTCAACTCACCGTTATCAATGAATCACCAACTGATGCGTCCTCACTGATGACGGCGCTGTAGACCTCTTGACTAAACCTTGGCGCATTATCATTCACATCCGTCACGTTTATATTCACTGTCGTCACAGCGCTCAGTGCTGGGCTGCCCCCATCTTTAGCTTCGACCACAAGGTAGAAATCCTTACATATCTCATAGTCCAGAGTTTCAATCACAGATATGGACCCTTGGAGATGGAAAATGGAATTTTAGCATAGTATAAACCGAAATGGATGTAACCAGTTCTTTGAATATTGATGTTAGTGATCTCAGCCATTGCCAAGAGAACAAGATACATGACTAAGACCCGCTTTTCCCTATTCTGTGAGTAGGAAAGTGGGTAAAAACATTGGAACAATCAGATGTGAGGCTCATATAACACAAGCTGGTTTCCTGAAACTACTCTTCAAAGTATCTCATAGGGAAAAAGTAACCTCAGAACCAGAAGTACTGGATGTATTGTGTGAAAAGACTATTACCTGTGCCCTTCTCCCTTTTCTCTCTAGGACATTCTCATCAGAGACGCCGGGCGCCCTCCCGGCGCCTGGGGAGCGGGGCCTGTGCGCGTCACGTCGACGCGCCCCTTGTGTGACGTCGACACCCCCCCGCCCGTTTTGTGCTCATTTCGGAGCCGAACGGGCTCCAGGGAGGGTGGGCGGGCTGATCCGACGCTTCGCTTCGGTGAGTTCCCCCTAGTGTGCCCTCCCTCCCGCCTGGAGCTCCTGCTCCACGCGCTCCACCAAAGTTCCGCCGCTGAATTTCTTATGCTAATAGGACTCAGAAGCGTCTCTGGATCGCGGCGGGAAGGGCGGACCGCCTGGGGGCAATGCGCGCAATGGGTGACGTGCGGTCGCGCGCGTGCACCTGCGTGTCGCGCGCAGGCGGTCCGCCCTTCCCGCCGCGATCCAGCGACGTCTCGGAGGAGGCCTCAGAGCGTCCGCCCTCGGCGGAGCTCCAAGGCCTTCTGAGGGAAACCCAATGCGACACGTCATATTTAGAAGGTTTAGCGCATGCGCAGAACGTTTGAGGGCACATCTGCCCTCAGAAACGTACTGCGCATGCGCGAAACCTTCTAAATATGACGTCGCATCGGGCCTCCCTCAGAAGGCCTTGGAGCTCCGCCGAGGGCGGACGCTCCGAGGCCTCCTCCTGCCCAAGACAGCCGGCCGGAGAGGATGTCTCCGGAGCCGGCAGCAGCGGAGGCTTCGCTGCTGCCGGCTCTGGAGACATCCTCGCCGGCCGGCTTTCGGGCGGCACGGGGGGTCATTAGGGCGGCGCGCCTCGCACAGGGCAGCGCGCGCCCTAGTGACGCCGCTGATAGGACTTATCAGACTGGCCAGCCTAAGGTGGTTCCACAGCCATGAGAACAGGCAGCAAGACCTACCACTGCTGGTTACAGCCCACCACTACCCTCAGCCATACATGTGTGGATTGAAGATACCGGATACACTTCATCCAACCTCAGGAAGAAGCACTGTGTGTGTGGACATGGACCAGCACAAAACATCAATCTGTCATTGGTCCACAAATAAGGAGATGTTCTTTGAAAGCCTTGATTGGGCTTTTTACATAATTATAAGACAGCCTGGAATCTTTGGTTCCTGCCACTGAGCTGTTGATAAGGGAGCTGTCGCATGTTAATGCATAATAAATGCCTTTCCCCCTCTCTCTGGTGATTAAACGTCACTGCTGTTTTTTTTACTGATTTATCTTCTCGCCTTCATTGTAAAATACAGCTTTAACCATTATTTTTCGTACCTTTTCTGGGGTGTTGATATGCTAATGCCACTCTGGGTCTTCCAAATAAATAAACCTTAAAGTGTACTTGGGTAGTATTTTAAAAACCCTTCTGACTGAGAAATGAATTTCCATGACCAGGAAGAGGGGGAAAAGTAGGGAAGAAGATCATTTCATCATATGAGGTCAATCATTCTCTAACAGAGAAAATGAAGAGTTGAACTGAAAAATTCTCCTAGAAGAACCTTCAGCCAAATTTGGGGACAAAGCTCCCTTTGCCTCTTTCACACACTGGGGGGGGGGGGGGCGTAGGAGGCAATTTACAGGGATGGGGCTAAACTAAGCAACACTTCTCCCAGCTGCTGACCATTCCCTCCCCCCCCCCCCAGAATGATGTTATGTCAAAGCATTGCACCATTTGGAGGAGCATTCTGGGAGAAAAAATTGGCAGCTGCTAGCTGAGAGATGAAACGATGTGTTTCGTTCCCACTTGTGAAAACTGCAGAAATGTTGTCCCCCTTGCAACATGCAAATGGTGCTGTAAAGTGTGTGTGTGTGTGTGTGTGTGTGTGTGTGTGTGTGTGTGCGCGCGTGCGTGCGTGTGTTATCATCTATAAAACAGGGCCTCTCTATGAAGTCCCTGACAATATTTCTGAGAGTGTTTTCTATTCTGCCTAAGCCACTGGTATTTGCTCATTTCGATAAGAATTAGATGGCAAGCCTATTTGCATCTTTGCTGTTCACCCTGAGGGAATCACAAACTAGGTAGGTATGATGAAGCAGATGACAGCTCAGGATAGTCCTGGATTAAAAACAAAAGCCAAAACAACCCTCAGCTGCTACAATGAAAACGTCTGAATAAGGAAAAAAGATATGGACTTGAAATGTGATGCATTTGAATATTTCCAGGCTATACATATAACAGAAATATAGGCGTAGACTCCATTGTCATCATGATATAAGAAAAAGCACATAGTCTGCATACGCTGGTAAGAATTAAGTCTGAAACAGAGTTTTCCAAATACATGGATAAATGGATCATGCTATCTTATAGATAAGACAAAAGATACATTAAACCAAGAATATCTGCAGGAAGAAAAAATGTTGCAAACTTCAATTCATCTACTTAATAGGCATAACAGATTCTGATAGCAACACTGGATCCCCCCCCCCCCCAGCATTTACAATATCTTGTCCAGAAGGAGAAGCAGAGACTAACAGTGCAATCCTGTGCATCGGTGGGTTGGCAGAGCGTGCACTCTGACGGCCTAGGGTGTCGCGAAAGTGTCGTAAAGCACTTTTGCGGCACCAAGAGAGTAAGCTGTGACGGTGCTGAGGTCGCTCACTGCCGTCCGAGGACACCCGCGCCGCCGGACACAGGTAAGTGCTGCACCGGGCGTGGAGAGGGCGGGTCAGGGTAGCAGGGGAGGGGGTGATTGGCCGACCAGGTCAGGGAGGGGATTATTGGCGGCACGCTCTGCTGATATCCTAAGCCCTTCCTGGGCCTTGCCAGCCTTACACGGTCACAGACAGGGATGTATACTGGACAAAGAAACCCCAGCACTTTGTCTTGGGATATGAGAAGTCACACCCATAGCAGCTGCTTATGTTTTAAGAAGCCCCAAAGGTTAAAGACTATAGGGAGGAGCAAGTGAGGCACTTGAAAATAACCAGGGATGTTATGTGTGCATATTCATGGGTTCCCTATAGGGGAGAAAAGCAGGATAAAAAACTAAAGATCCAACAACAACACCATCTGAAGTGGTCTCATACCATTACTCCATCTAGCAGAGGAGGAGCCAGACCATTTTTGTTCCGGGGCCCAAACCCTTGACACCCCCCCCCATAAAAACGCACGGCCGTAACACTTCACGCCCCATGGCGCAGCTGCGCCGCAAATTTTTGGGATTTTTGATTTCAGTTTGGAAGCCTCCTTGTCCAATTTGTACCTCCTGTCTCCATTTCCAGCAGCACACATGATGAGGCATTCATATTGATGTGAATTTTGTGAATTTTGCTCTGCACAATAAACTTGAAATTGTTCCAAACATCAAACATGTGGTGTATTTCCCCTTAATGCCCTCTAGGGGGGGTGAGTCAGGACTCCTGGGCTGCAAGGCAAGGCTGCAATGCAAGGGGGGAAAAACTACAATCCACAGCATGGATCTTGTTCAGTCCAAGATGGTGGCGCCCAGGGAAAATGGAGCCTGCGCCACTCCGAAGCAAGATAAGTGGGCCAAAAGCAAACACACGCCCTGGGGGGGGCAGCTGCAGCAGGGCGGGGTGGCAGCTGCAGCGGGGGACGATATTTAGAAAAAAAAAACCAAGAAATTGGTTAAAAAACGGAACCCCCCCCCCCGAAAAAACGGAACTTTTTCAGAGGCCTGCGCCCCCCCAGGGGGCCCAGCGCCCTACGCCCTGGGGCCCACCGCACCACCGCCCCATATCAGGCGACGCTTCTGCCATCTAGCGAAGTATTATTTTGTTTTAACTCTGAATAGCAGTGCTACTCCAGGGACAGGCAGAAAGGTCTTTACTAGGCTTGGCACCGAATTTTGAAACAGTAAAATCTGGAGTGAATTTCAGCGTGTACCGTCCCCTCTGCTTCTCCGGGTGAAACATTTGACAATGTTCAAAGGCTGTGAGTTTCTATAAGGCAAGTAAAATTTCTGAGTGGGTTTCTGCAGATCCCTAACTGCTATCTGAAATCCTGGAGGTGGCAGGAGCTGAACCAAAAACTTTGTGTACCCAAAGCATGTGCACTGCTACTGAGATGTTGCTCCCTTGTTTGACCTTTTCCTCCCCCTCTGGCCTTAAGGCAGTTGCGTTGGCTCCAGGCCGGCACAGGCCTGCACCAGCCTCCATGCGTCAGATCCGGCCAGCACATGGCCCAGGAGGGTAGTGCGCAAGGGAGGGATGAGGCAGGCGGGGGAGATGGGCTGGACGGACCGGACCAGGGAGGGATTGGCAGCAGCAGCGCATGCCAAATCCTGTCCCCCCTCCCTGGCTGGTTTCCCTTACAGGGGGCTCCTGGATTTGCACCAGCTAAACAGCTGGCACAGATCCGAGACGACCTGTAGCGGGGCTGGGCCTTTACCTAGAGTAAGGGAACGAAAGCTCCCTTCCTCCGAGGTGACTTCCCAGGTCCCGTTTTGTGCTCAGGATCCAGCACTGCCTGCGCTGGCCTTGCTGGGTCCCTCGGTGCAAAGTTAGGGAGGACTGGGCTGTTCATCTTCTTCCATCCCCTCCCCGCTTGCCAAGACTCCTCTCAAAGACTTTGGCCAGTGTGGTATAACAGAGAAAATGTCACAGTTAGACTGAGGAGGGCCTGGGTTCTAATCTCTGCTAAATTATGCAACTGACTTTTTTGTGGCTTTGGGCCAGTCTCTTTCTCTTTCTCAACCAAGCCTACCTCACATGACTATAAATCAAGCAGTAGCATGTACATTGTCCTTGAAAAAAGGGTGGAATAAAAATGTAATGAATGAATCAATCAGATCATGGACCTACCTGTGATAGTTCGGAGCAGCGGTTCTCAAAATTCTCCCCATGAGTTGGGGAAGTTGTAAGTCCTTGTGAAGGTGGGCCGACGGCAGCGCTCACAGGATTGCACCACTCCTGGGAAAAAGGTTTTTCTTACTTACCAGGGGGCGCGCCGGCCCTCTGGAGGGTGTGGGGGGGAGACCGTGGCCCCCTCTGAGGGCCTCCCTGCTCTTCAGATCGGTTCCCTGAAGCGATCGAGACCCACTTCCAGTTTTGGACGAAAAATGGAAGTGGTTCTCGATTGCTTCAGGGAGCCGATCTGAAGTGCAGGGAGGCCCGCAGAGGGGGCTGGCGCAACCTGCAGTAAGTAAAAAAAAATCACACCTTTCCCCCCCAGCAGCGGTGGAACGACGTTGCTGCATGTCTCCACCCCCCTTAAGGTGGTAGCGGCCACTTCACGGTTTTCATGGTGGGTCGCGACCTACCACTTTGAGAACCACTGGTTCAGAGCATCAGTTTGCTAGCTCAGGAAGTTCCCTTTTCAAATACCAATGCACAATGAACCATAACCTCACAGTGCTCACTCCCCCATATTTAATAGAAGGATAACAGTGCTATTCTACAAAGTTGCTGTGTTGATTAGTTATGCAATGTATGCATAGCATGATACAAATCTGTACACACACACACACACACACACACACACACACACACACACACAATTCATGCACCCAATCTGTTACTGTTCCTACAAGTCTTATGGATTGGGGCATACATTTTGTCTATTTTTTTTAACCGCCTGTAACCTCCCTGCATCTTCAGGGTACACACTGAAACAAACAGATAAAAATAGATGTATTTTTCACCCTGTTTCTGGGCCTGTTTCTACATACCTGTTTTGGAATTGATCCTAAATTTCCCTTTTTCGTTCCCAGATCTGATGAGGTAGGTAATCTCTGCATTTGTGCCGATGTCTTTGCTAGTGGCAAACACAGAGAGAATTTCAGCCCTGGGCGAAGTGTCCTCAGGCACTGTGACAAGATAGTCTCTTCTTTCAAACACCGGAGGGTTGTCGTTAATGTCCAAAACTGTAATTGTGACGGTGGCAAAGGAAGAGAGGGTCTGCACGATGCTCTGGTCGGAGGCTTTTACAGTGACATTATAGGAAGGCTGAAGTTCCCTGTCTAGTGGATGCTCCAAAATGATGATTCCCGAGGCCTTGTCTACAGAGAAAAAGCCTTCTGAAGAGTCCACTAGGGAATATACAATCTTCCTATTCACACCTGGAAAAAAAAAGAAAACAGCAGATCCTCTTAATTAATTAAGAAAGTCAACACATGATGATCCTAGGACAGTTGTTCTCGAACCTTTTAGCACCAGGACCCCGTTTTTAAAATCACACTCTATTGGGACCCACCTAGTTTTACGAGACGCTCACTGGCGTCACTGCGGGGGGGGGGCGGAGCTCTAAGTTCCTCCGTGATCGGAGCCTCCGTGCCTTCTGACCCAGTCAAAGCAGTGAAAACAGGGAGGAGACTTCCTGTGCGTTATTTGCACTGCTTTGACTGGTTCGGAAGGCGTGGGGGCGGGGCGCTTCGTTCCTCCGTGTAACGGAGGCTCCGATCACGGAGGAACTTAGAGCTCTGCCCCCCCTGCAGTGACGCCAGTGGAGACGCTCAAACATTTATCTCCCTATATTTACACAAGCTTGCAAACTGCAGGAGCTCAGCTCCTTGCAAACTGCAGACGCTCAGCTGTTTGCAGGGTAATTAGCAGCTATCTTGCAAATGGCAGGAACTCAGCTCTTTGAAGGGCAATTAACAGCTATCTGATTTTTGAATAGCCTCAGGGCTTGTGGCAATTACCTATCTGATCTTTCCATCACCTGGGACCCACCAGAAATCAGGTCGCGACCCACCAAGTGGGTCCCAACCCACAGTTTGAGAAACACTGTTCTAGGAAATATGGGTTCCAGAAGGCAGTTGATCATATCAGCATCCTCTGAAACAAAGAGACACCGAAGTAGGATCCTGAAGGAGCAGCAGGCAGTTCTGTGGTACCCAGAGAGGCCAGCTATGCAGCATGACCAGCCTCACCAGCTGACTCTGCACCCAGACAGGTGACCCAGGGAGGCAAGGCAGCTCCATACAGACTAGCCCTTTAGCTTGAGCCACTGGCTTCCTAGAAAGCAACTTCTGCCAGTCTGAGCTCCTGATCACCACACATCGCCCCACTCATCATCTGGAACATGACATTTTGCTTGCTTTAAACGGTGCCTCTTGCTTGTGGCCCATCAGATGTTTGATTTTGTGGAATACGAGAGGATTACAGCAACAAACACAGCCCGATCCTGCCTAAGATGTGGTGGCTGGCAAAAATGGCCGACCGCGGCATCCTAAGCAGAATGCGGCCTGTGCCGGCACGGCTGGGACTCACCTTGGGGGAAAGGGACATTTGTCCCCTTCCCCCAGTATAAGCCCCAGAGGCTCCAATGGGCCGTCTTGGATGATAAAAAGCGGGTCCGGGTGCTAAAAGGTTTGAGAACCACTGATGTAGAGGGTGCTCAACCCTCCTTGTTGAGGGCTTTGCTAAAGGCGAGAGCCGACCCCAGCCAGCTGCTAAACTGCAGAGATTTGTATGCTAATGTCGACTCCCTGCTCGAAGGGAAAGTACTCTGTGGTTGCCAACTCCCCTTCCATTGCAGTGGGACAGTTGCTTCAAACCCAATTAAACACAAATGCCGAAACAAAGCCACGTTCGCTCTCATGTTGTTGTTTTTATTTGCACAGTCCAGCAACGGGAACAGCAAACAAAGAACATTGCTGTAAACACACCGAAGCACTATAGCTGGCAATTCCCCCCTCTCCGCGACCGCTAAACATTTGCGACCCTATTGTTTGGAAGCAGAAGCTACAAGCCTGACAATAATCAGACACACCAGAGCCGTTGATTCCTCCGTCTAAGCATATTCTGTTAATTTAAAATGTTGTGACAGTATCTTTTAGTTTTTTATACAGTGACAGAAATACACTGTTGAAAAGAAACCGATCAAAAGCCATGCAAATTGCATTTGTTTTCTGCCTGACCTGGCAGAACTACAACAGCCTCGCTTTTGAGAGATGCAGGACTCTCTTTTTTTTTTCCAGTCGCATTCAGAAAGAGCGGTTTCAAAAACGAAATGTGGAGTCTTGTTTAAATTGCATTTTGAAAGATGAGACGACTTTCCGAGGAAGAAATTGCATTTTTTAAAAATACTCTTTCTCAAAACACTGAAGATAATATCATCAATCCTTGAAAAAGTCATAAGAAATCAATGGCATTTAAATTATATTTTTACCATTTCTCATGGACCATGCCAATACACATGGATACCGTATATTTTCAAACATTCAAAATTCATTAAAACATCTGCCATTGAAATGATGATTTTATTAGCTGTCTATCTGATACACCAAGGATATACCACTTCTAAGCATTCAGCAGTCACTACAAAAGCAAGGCCTTGAAGTGATAGCCTAATCATCCATCATTGCTCATATTTATTTGTACTGTAACAGTTCCCAATGGTCCCGATGTGAGATAAAACACTGGTGTATTAGATGGCATATAAATCTGGGATTACAGATAGCTCCAATTTTTATAGGTCAGTGAGGATTTGGAAGAATTTGTTTTAGTATCATTTCTGCATGGAACTGTCGTAAAGGATCAATCTATATTGGCCTGCAGTGTAATAAAGAGAAACATTTAGCCTGCCACATGAGTTTGAGATTCTTTGCAATTTAGTGTATTTTCTGTCAGAGAGAGAGAGAGAGAGAGAGAGAGAGAGAGAGAGAGAGCATGCAGCACAGCCTCCACTGGTGTGGTGCAGTGGATAGGATTGGGCCCTTAATGTTCTTGGTTGTCATTTCATACACAGCATTTTTTTAACACAGAGAGAAGGTCACAGACAGCGCAATCCTGCGTAAGGATCTGGCCGGTGGCCCAGGGCCGCCCGCCGGATCCTGTGCACCGGCGGCAATGCAGCCGCCGGGCCAGAGGTCTACTCGGGGAAGGGGACGAGTGTAAAGCCTGGCCAGCCTGACTGGCCTCCTTGGATTTCCGCCAGCAAAATTGCTGGCGGAAGTCCGAGGAGGCCGTGTAATGGCCCAGCCGGCCAGCGGGGGACGGGATGTGGCTGAGGCCATCCCCATCCCATCCCGGCTGGGCCAATGCCCCCCTCCCCAGCGAAACGCCCCCCTGCCTACTGGATCCTTACCTGGGTTCGGCGGCTGGCCTCTGCACCGGCTCATGAGTCGTTGCAAACGTGCTTTCCGGCACGTTTGTGATGTCTCCCGGCACCGGAACGCTTGTTCCTGGCCAGCCTGACCGGCCTCCTTGGATTTCCGCCAGCAAAATTGCTGGCAGAAGTCAGAGGAGGCCGTGTAATGGCCCAGCCGGCCAGCGGGGGACGGGATGTGGCAAGGCCATCCCCATCCTGGACCGGCTGGGCCAATGCCCCCCTCCCCGGCGAAACGCCTCCCTGGCTGCTGGATCCTTACCTGGGTTCGGTGGCGGCCGCAGGGGTGCTCCGTCGCCAGAGCAAGGGAGGCTGGCCTCTGCACCGGCCTCCCTTGCTCATGAGTCGTTGCAAACGTGCTTTCTGGCACGTTTGTGACGTCTCCCGGCACCAGAACGCTTGTTCCTGGCCAGACTGACCGGCCTCCTTGGATTTCCACCAGCAAAATTGCTGGCAGAAGTCAGAGGAGGCCGTGTAATGGCCCAGCCGGCCAGCGGGGGACGGGATGTAGCGAGGCCATCCCCATCCCGGACCGGCTGGGCCAATGCCCCCCCTCCCCGGCGAAACGCCCCCCTGCCTGCTGGATCCTTACCTGGGTTCGGTGGCGGCCGCAGGGGTGCTCCGTCGCCAGAGCAAGGGAGGCCTACCTCTGCGCCGGCCTTCCTTGCTCACGAGTTGTCGCAAACGTGCTTTCCGGCACATTTGCAACGTCTCCCGGCGCTGGAACGCTTGTTCCGGCACCGGGGGCAGCCTCAAGATTGCGCTAAGAAAGAATCAACAAACACGTGTTCCACGAGAGTTTACTCCACAATCAGAGTCAGCATCTCCTGCTCAGTGTATACCGTTTTAGCAAGCTGAATGTTCACAGTGGGGCAATTGCGTCGCCTGATATGGGGCGGGGGGGCGGTGGGCCCCAGGGCGTAGGGCGCAGGGCTCAGGGGGTGGGGCGGGGCTCCTTAGGTTTCGGGTTTTTTCGTATTTTTCTGGGTTTTTTAAAACTATTTTCGGGTTTTTTTAAGTCTTAACGGGGCATCTGTGTGTATATGTATGCTTTCCCCCCACTTATCTTGTTAATGGAAGGCTTCCAGCGACGATCTTCTTCCTGCTCCCGGGCGCATCTTCTCCCTGCGCCTGGGCGCGAACTCCGTTAAGCCCCCAGCAGCGCTTTCCAGAGTTTGCGCAGGCGCAGAAGGTCGGCTGGAAACTTCGTTGTTCTGTAGAAGACTTGCGCATGCGCAGAACGACGAAGTTTCCAGTTGACGTTCTGCGCCTGCGCAAACTCTGGAAAGCGCTGCTGGGCGCTTTACGGAGTTCGCGCCGGGCGCAGGGAGAAGATGTGCCCGGGCGCAGGAAGAAGATCGTCGCTGGAAGCCTTCCATTAACAAGATAAGTGGGGGAAAAGCATACATATACACACAGATGCCCCGTTAAGACTTAAAAAACCCTGAAAATAGTTGGGGAGCAAAAACGTTTTCTTTCCCTTCATCTCCTCACTTCCACCCAGTCATCCACAACAATACCAAAAGTTTTCTAAACCAATCCTTAGAAGCTGCCTGCCAGCCACCCTCCAAACTCTGCAGTTCCATATCAAAAATAAATCTTTTAAGTAGATAATAAAACTATGTCCATGGCATCTTTGCAAATCATAAGAGTGCATGATGGCTTCATGTCTTCAGCACAAAAAAGATTTATAGCCATATTAACAGAGTGCTGAATCAAGAGATCTCTTTTCATATCCGCATATCAATACTGTCATGTTTCATTACTAGTGTCTTTCCTTACTAGCGTTCGACCCTAATGGCTAATCAGCATGGAGAACTGCAGGTCAAACATTATAGAACGAAAAGTGCAACCAATGTCTGTACTACTAATAATTACCAAAAAAGCTGCTGATTCTATGTATTTCTTTCCCCATCGCCATATTCACTTGCCTGACATCAAGTGCCCCATGGCATCAGGAGAGAATCTTGGGAGATGCACAGAAGCTGAATTTTGGGGTTTTTTGCATGTATTTTACATTTGCATTCTAAAATACGAGCAAATCTTGAATTTGAGATCTGGATTCTTAATTCACCCCAAATTCAAAACTTCACAACACATAATTTTTATAATTATCATTAGGTTTTCAAAATATGAATCTGACAGCGCAATCCTGTCTACCTTGAATGTGGAGTGGGTGGCGCGCCCGCCCCGCATCCAAGGCAGAAAGGGCCAGGGACCAGCGCAGCTGTAGCACACCTCATGAGAAGGGGACTTTCATCACCTTCCCCCAGGTAGAGTCCCAGCCGCAGCAATGCATCTACTTGAATGTCCACCGGGTATATTGCAAGCAAACATTTGGAAGGCTCGTGTAAGGTGAAACAGGCACGGGAGTGGGAATAGGATTGTTCCGCCAATCCTACCCCCAGAATGCTTCCTCTCACCCTCCCCACGCCCCTCCCCCAACCGGCACAGACCAACCTGGTCGCATTGGCGGGGCGTCAGGATCTGGGGTGGGTAGACCGCTGCCAGCGCGGCCTACTTGCTGGGTGACACAAACGTGCCTTATGGCACGTATGCAACACCCTGGACCGCTGGAACCAGCATTCCGCTGCTCCACCATGTAGACAGGATTGGTTTGTAATTGAACTCGGAAGTTTTGGATTCAAATGCAGTCGCTTAGAATTTGAATTCCAAAGGCTGAATTTCATGATTGTTTCATCACTCGCGTTAAAGAACACTGACATCAGAAAACAAATGATGGGACAAAGAAAGAACAGAGCCAGCCACTTCTACCTATCTATAAAATGTTGGTGGACAGCTTTATTAACAGGTGTACCACTTACCTACATCAGGATCATTGGCTTGGACTCTTGTAAGCAACGCTTTAGTAGCTGTGTTCTCATAGACACAAGCGGTGTAGTGGTCAGAGGAAAAGACCGGTGGATTGTCATTGACGTCTTCCAGAATCAGATGGATTTCTGACTGACAGAATCTGCCTCCTCCATCAGTTGCCCTTGCGATTAGGTTGTATACAGGGATCTTCTCGCGGTCTAATGGAGCCAAGGTTTTGAGTTCACCTAAAATGAATTAAATGGGAAAATGTAAAGACGTTCTGTTATTCTTGTGACTAAAGTGCAATGCAATTCCACACACACACACACACACACACACACACACTTTCATACATAATTAGGCTTACCAGATCTTGAACCGGGACAGAGTGCTAGACCTTTAGGAGAAGGAATGTGGGCAGGTGCAGCTTGTTAAACCTTAGAGCACAATCCTAGGCATGTCTACTCAGAAGCAAGCCCCACTGAACACAATGGGGCTTGCTTCTGAGTAGACATGCCTAGGATTGTGCTCTAAGGGTTTAACAAGCTACACCTGCCCACATTCCTTCTCCTAAAGGTCTAGCACTCTGTCCCCGTTGGAGATCTGGTAAGCCTATACATAATGATAGATTGACATACTTACATCTGTAAGTACGTCTTGACTCCAGTACATATTGGCGTTACTCTAGAACAGGGGTGGCCAACCTTCCACCATTAGGGCTACTGTGTTCTTAAGAGTCGTGTAGAAGGCAGAATCTTGGCAGCTGCAAGTGCTGATGGTGCTGCTAAAGCAGCTGCACCTGCTGAAATGCCCTCACTGATGCAACCATTTAAAGGGCCAGCATTCATGTTGAAAGGTTGGCCACCACTGCTCTAGAAACTGCTGAATACTTGATTAACATCAGTTGAAGTATGTGCTTTGTTATCCCAATAGTATACACAAATACCAGTTTAAATTGAAAACCTGGATTGCTGTTTTCCCTCTTTGGTTCTTATATAATGCCTTAATTTAGCTGTACAGTGGGCCCTCCACATCCACGGGTTAGCCATTCGCGGGTTTGATTCAAAGCGGATGGCCGCCATGGACGAGAAGGGCCCTGTCGATCCTGTAAATGGTGTATATATGTATTTTAATATTGTGTTGTAAGCCGCCTTGAGTGCCCTCGGGAGAAAGGTGGGGTATAAATTCTTTAAATAAATAAATAAATAAATAAATAAATAAATAATTAAAAAAGGCGTTCCTTTAAATAGCTGTTTAAAAACTGCTTTTCTTACTATTGTAGGGCGGCAGAGCAGCAGGCAGGCAGTCTCCGGAGATCAGAACGGCTATTTCTAGGTCGTGCCAAGGCAAGCGCCCCCCTCCCTTGGCCCTTAGTCCCCCCAAAATGCAACGTGGAAGCGTTCAATCACTTCCGTGTTGCATTCTGCAGCACACCAGGGCCAAGGGAGGGGGTTGCTTGCCTCGGCGCGACCAGGAAATAGCCATTCTAATCACTGGAGACTGCCTGCCTGCCGCTCTACAATGGTAAGAAAAGCTGTTTTTAAACCGCTATTTAAAGGGAGGCTATTTTTAAAAATGTTTTTAGCGGATTTCACTATCTGCAGTTTTTGCCCTCCGTGGAAGGTTCAGGAACCAAATCTCCACAGATAAGAAGGTCAATTGTACAGCAATTGCATATTCAACAACATTTGATACCTGGGCAGGCAGCAAAAACAGGACACCTACTGAATATTTAGCAAACAATTACATATGGCTTGGGTTTGTGTGTGGACATAGTTTCATGGTTCAAAAGTTATGCACATCTTTCCTGGAATAAAATGCTTCCTCCTGCAGTTTGCAGATAGGAAGCAAAAGCAACATACGGCTAACATTCAAAATCATTCATGTTTGCTCAGATAACACTCTCTACCATTCTGTCAGAGCCAGGGCCAGTTGTTGTGGGTCTACATGGATCTAAACACAGCCTGTTCTCCACGCCAGGGTCCCTGAAATCAATTGCTAGAATCAGGGGCTTGAGGTAGAAGCTGGAGAGCATACTTCTCTGTTGATTAGGCAAGGGAGGAAAACCAGGCTACTGGATAGCCAATCCAGAGGCATCATACTGTCTATCAATCACTGGGGATGCTATTGCCCTGAAGAGGGCTCTGAGACCTACGTGCTCACAGTCCAGGCTAAGTTCCAGCCTCAGGTCATGTGGCTTGTGACTGAAACTCCCAGGCCTTCAGGTTTTGTGCTACCTTCACAGACTTTCTTTGCTTCTTCTAACATGACAAAAATGTTCCTCACACCTACTGATGAGATAATTAACTACGGAGGTCCCTATTATTGCAAACTGACAACTCGGCTTCCTGACTATCAGAGCTCATGACCCTTGTATTTTGTAGGTCAGACGCACCACACGGAATATGGCAAAGCACCAAGCTTCCAAGACTCTTTTGCTTTCATTATGTGAGCTACATTAAAATCTGTGAGCAACTTCATTTGGCAATGCCTTTGTGGAATTTAAATGATTCTCCTTCCAGATGCATGAGACCACGAATTTTCTGTGCGATTGCTGGAAAAAGCCTTTCCCAAATTTAAGAAACCTTTACAAACTGAGCAAAACCTCTGCCTTGCTCATGAAATCAGCATCTTCAGTTCAGGAGATTTACCAGAGGAGACATGACTTACAGCACAATCCTACAGTATGCATGCCTACTCAGAAGTAAGTCCCATTGAGGCAACACAAGAGGCAATGGCTTCTTCTTCCTTACTGAAATGAAGAAGAGCCTGGACACCTCAACGGGCCCAAATCTGAACTGATTTCAGGCTGAACCCAGACACAGAAGTTTGGTCTGAAATAGGTGTGCAGAGAGACAGACTCACTCCTCAAAGCCAGGTTAAAAAATGAGATTTGGTGTGGTTTATTACTTCCTCACCCTAGCACTTGGGGAATCTACTGTTTCAAGCATCAATTTATCCCCAAAATAACTTCAGGTCTAAAGTGCTCCATCTCTGAGATGTTTACTTTGCTTTCTCAGTGTGAGATAAGCTACTGCATTTTCTCTTTATTTGCTCCCTTGAATAGTTATCCCATTTCCCCATGCATTTAATGAAGGAGTGTGGAGGATACTGCCTTTGAAAAAAGCACTGGTCCTAAGTTCTGTGTTTTCTCCAAACAGACAGAAGTAGTTACACTCTACTTGGGAACACAGTCTTTTCAATTCACCTCATGATAAACCGCAAAAAATTACTTCTAAGCCTTGATGGGGATAAGCAACCTCCTGGTTGTTGGAGTAGGTTTTCTTTGTGCCAGGTGCAAGGGAGTGGCAACAGGATACAAGTATCTTGTTGTCTTGTGCTCCCTGAGGCATCTGGTGGGGCCACTGTGTGATACAGGAAGCTGGACTAGATGGGCCTTTGGCCTGATCCAGCAGGGCTCTTCTTATGTTCTTATGTACTAACCCAACATGAAACTCCTGGGAGCCACACACCAACTGTACAGAGACTGCCATCATTTTGAAAGCAAACCACCAGCAAGCTCCAGCGCATGCATTACCAGTATGAAAAACCTTGTAATCTTACCGCTTTCTGAATCTAAGAAAAACTTGCTGTTCCCAGCGCCATACAGCGAATAGTGAATTTCACCATTGGATCCAATGTCTGCATCTTTGGCGCCAATTTTAAGGATGACTTTGTTTGGAGGAATGTCTTCAGGAAATAATGACATGTACGTAACCTGAAGAACAAACCCAGAAATGACAGAACGTAATAGGAATGCTGAACAGGATTTTGGGTACAGTGAGGAACAGACTTTTGCTTCTCTTAAGTTATCCTTAGGTGATAATTTGTGTTGAGACAGGGTTTGAACTTGCAAAAGTAAGCTAAGAATAAATATCAGCCACAAAATACAGAGACACCAAGAATAAAGTAAACAAATGCATGTATAACACTGATTGCATGTAAACACTCAAGTATAACATGGTGGTGGGGTAAGGCAGCGGGGGAGACCAAACACTGCCTTCCATGTTCCATTACTGTGGCTGTTTTAAAAGACCACCAACTGTCAGCAACATAGGGAGGGGCTAAGAAAGCAAGCCCTCCCCTTGCCATTACTGCTGCCGCTACAGAAGCTTGTCAAATGTTAGCAGCAGAGGGAGGAGAAAACGCCAGTTCTCCATTTGCCGTTTGCTGAAAGACCGTTCGCGGACAGCGGCCAAGGGAAAGACCAAACTCAGCATCAGGAGTAATCTTCCCTATTATGATGCATATGTTTGCTATGATTCTATACTGAATTATCATAACTGCTTGGTGCAACGGCAATTTTGTGAGCTGGTTTGAGCATGCCAATGGAAAGGCAGGCTATGCAAATATAATACTTATCCCCAAAATAACTTCCTGGCCAACCTACCTGATCGCAGACAGGGTTGTTATCATTAACATCTGTGACAATCACTTCCACAGCGGTCTGAGTTACAAACAGCCCATCGGTAGCTGTAATGTTCAGGAGATAGACGTCCTGCTCTTCCCGATCTAGTGGTCTCTTGACATAAACCTTCCATTCGTTCTGAACCAGACCAAGGGCGAATTTTCCTTTGGGATTCCCTCCTGCATGGAAACAAACAGAGGAATATTTCAGGGTTCAAAATTCAAATTCAAAGACCTTTATTGGCATAACCTAACCAGAATATAAACTACATAAACACACCACAACAATCAAAAGGTCACTAAAATAACAAAGATATATAAAAATAAAATAAAGATATATAAAACAGATTACTGCCCCCTCTTCATGAACATTTCCTCTACAGACATAAGAAAGTTTGCAATTCCCTCTACCACCTCTACTGGGCCGTCACTGAGTAGGTAAACCAATTTCTCTTCATCCATGAGGCCAGATTTAAACACTAACATAGGGTCTAGAAGACTCTCCCAAGTGTCGGCATGAATTGGACAGTAAAAAATTATGTAGGATAGGGACTCCACCGACAGTGGGTTGCATGGGCAGCAGCAATCAGAAAAAGGAATCCTCCCATAACTTCCCCTGGTGGCTTGGGAAGGTATAACATTAACTGTGCAATCCTGCGCAAGTTATGGGCGGCGGACCTAGCGTTCCGCCGCCCGGAATAGCTGTAAGTGTGCCGTAAGGTACGTTTGCAGACTACTTTAGAGCCGGGAAGGCTGGCACAAGGCCGGCCTTCCCAGCTCCGCCGGTCGAGGACTCAGCCCTCCGCCAGACCCAAGCAAGGTAAGATCCGGCAGATGGCTAGGAGGCTCGGCAGACGGGGGGGAGGGACAGCGGAGCCAGGAGGGCGTCCATAGGCCCAGACGCCCCCAGTGGGGGCGGGGGCATGGCGTCCGCCATATCCCAGTCCCTGCCAGTCTCCGCAGGGCGGCTGGGCCGTTACACGGCCTCCTCCGACTTCCGCCAGCAAAATAGCTGGCGTAAATCCAAGGAGGCCTATCGGCCCCAGCCGCCGTTACACTCGGGGAAGGGGACGAGCGTCCCCTTCCTCGAGTAGACTTTCCACCAGGAGCTGCCTGCTGTAGGCTGCTCGCGGTGGAGCACTGGATCAGGCGGACGGCCTCGGCTGCCCACCCGATCTTTACGTAGGATTGGGCTGCCCAGACTGGTTAGAAAGACCAAATATGGAGTCATACGGCCAAAGAACAGTGGATATTTCAGACATAATGCTAAACCATGGTTTGTGTGGTCCGAACCAACACCATCTGATGAAACATGATTTGTGAGTGGCCACCAAGCCTGGATCTCACACCACATAAACTACTGTTTTAATGTTTAATGAGCAAAACTATTGTTTTAATGTTTATGAATCAACAACACCGGGAAGACCCATGAAAAGCTGAGTCCTGAAGATAGGTTCCCATGAATGCATTTTGATTGCATTTCTACTTGTTGGAACAGCTAGCCAAGTTCTTCGGTGATGTAAAATTGTGTACTTGGAAACTTAAGGGAACAGCATGTAGGCTGGTGCTTTTTATGTCCAAATGTGAAATACAAAAATAAGCAAAGAGGAATGCTTATCTGAGCCAATTACAACTAGAACAGAAGTCTGCAGCCTTTTGGGTTACACAGAAGGGAAAGGTCAGCCCTTCTGGAAAGGGGAGTGTGACACTTCTAATATTCTGTACAGATCAGCACAGGAGTTCACTCTTCAATCTGGACACACAAATGGATCACATTCCAATTTACATCACTACCATTTTCTGTCTTTTTTTCTTCTTAATTTAAAGGGACAGGGAGGAGTGAGAGAGGATCAAAAAAGGAAGAAAGAGACAGGATGGCCAGATGTAAAGAAGGACAGAGATTCTTTACCTTTCTCTGGGTAAAGACTATTGAAACATTTTCAGTGTTGTGGAACAGATCTGGATACATGTTCAATGCATTCTGACTAATGCACTTGTTTGGAGGGCATCTCATGTGTGTTCTTCAAACCGTTAAATACTTAATAGGTTATGTCTGTCTTTACCCATAGTAGTGTAAAAAAGGAAATTTCAACAAGTGCAGCTTTTCTCACCTTCTGCATGACAAGCTGCCAAAATGTCCTCTTCTAAACAACTATTAAAAGACACAACTGCCCTGTCTTTCTCTACATCTGCTCACCCTAGAGCAGAGGTTCCCTAACTCCTGGGAAGGCCCTACGCTACTCTACGTGGCAGCGGGGCCTTCCCAGGGATCACGCTGTCACCGCCACGGCCGAAATCGTCCTTTTTACCTACATTGGTGGGCAGTGGATGTCCGGCGGGGTGTGTGGGGAGCCTGGGGACCCCTCTGCAGGCCTATCCAAGTGTTGGAGCAGCGCTCCAACGCGATTGCAACCCACTTCCGGTTTTACGTGAAACCGGAAGTGGGTTGCGATCGCATTGGAGCGCTGCTCCGACGCTTGTGGAGGCCTGTGGAGGAGTCCGCAGGCTCCCCACACCCCCCGCCGGACATCTACTGCCCACCAATGCAGGTAAAAAGGACGATTTCGGCCACGACGGTGGTGGCCACGGCGCGATCCCGGGCGCGCCGTCGACACCATCGCGGGTTGCCATGCCCCTTAAGGGAATAGCAACCCTTTGTTCCCGGCTGGGGCGTCGCAACGCCCCAGTTAGGGAACCACTGCCCTAGAGGGAGAGAAGTAGAAAAATGAACATATAAACAATTACTATTGTAGCCACATGTTTTAGGCTGAGATTACAGGTAAGTCTTGAGTTTGAAAAGGTTGAAGAATACAGATTTAAACCGAACAGCCACCTTAAATGCAGGAACAACAACATTTGGGGGGGGGGAACCCTTCATAATGTCATTTGCAAAATCTACCTTGAGACAGTTTCTCTAAACCTAGCTTCCTTATCATTGCACCTAGTGCAAACGTAATGCTATCCAATGCTGTCTTAATCATGATAAAGAAATCAGATTCCCCCAAGTTCACGTGCTCCTTCCCTCTCCTATGTGTCTGCTCCTTTTTTCTTTTTCGAGCTATCTATGCTGAGCTCAAAACAGAATTTGCCAGCTTGGCTTGCATCATAGTTACAAAGTTGCTGTTAAGATAATTGCACAGGTACCGCTAACCACAGATGGCTCCGAAAAGAAAATTTATTTATTTATTTATTTATTTATTTATTTTTCACATTTTTATACCGCCCTTCCTCCAAGGAGCTCAGACTGGTGTACATATTTCCTCCCCTCCTTTTTGTCCTCACAATAACCCTGTGAGGTAGGTGGGGCTGAGAGATAGTGACTGGCCCAAGATCACCCAGGAAGCTTCGTGGCTGAGCGGGGATTTGAACCTGGATCTTCCAGGTCTAAGTCTGACTCCCAAACACTAAAGGGAAGAATATATCTGTGGGTGAGAGGTGAGGAGGGAGGAGAAGGCGATTCTGAGGTGACTGGACAGCATTAATGGCCCAATCCTGTCTAACTATAGGCCGGAGGAGCACTTGCTCTGCCGGCCTACAGCGTTGCAAAAGTGCCACAAAGCAAAGCACTTTGGTGGCATCTTGGACGTAAGCGGTGCCGGCGCCAATGCCGGCAATGCTCACACTGCTGCCCTCCAGATCCCACGACGCCAGACACAGGCAAGTCCTTCGCTGGGAGGGCATGGGGAAGGTGGGCCAGGGTGGCGGTGGAGGGGGTGAATGGCCGGCCAGGGATATCGGCGCCACGCTGCGCTGATATCCTAACCCCCTTCCCGGGCCTGACTGACCTTACATAGCTGATGCGCATCCAAGGAGGCCCATTGGGGCCGCCGGGGCTTGCACCGGGGGAAGGGAACGAACCTTCCCCTGAGGTGAACCCTGACCCTGCTGGTGCAGGCCGCATCCTGCATAGGAAGCAGCAGCAGGCTATTTAGGCCAGCCGGTGCATCTTAGGCAGGTTTGGGCTGCCCGTCTGCTCTGGGACACAGCTGAGCAAAGTAAACACACTGGAGTCCCCCCCCCCCTTTAATTTTATTCAGTCCCTTCAACCTTGCCTCAGAAAACTGGCCTTCTCTAGGCCTTCTTCACTCTCCTGCCACACCTTCCCAATTCCTCCCAGCGTTAGCACTTGCAAAACATCGCAGATGGTTGACTTCATGTTAGCCCGCTGATAACTCTTTAGCTCACTGTGGTCACCTACCACCTGAAATAATTGCGACAACAGCTTGAGGTACTTCTATCTCCTGTACAAGAGACAAAGCGGTAACTTTCTAAGAAAACAAAATCATTTAAGCCAATCTTAAATGTTGAGATGATCTTCTTGTTTAGCTCCTCTTAAGGGCAATCAGACTCAAACAGGGAACAATCAATAACCTCCTCCTCTCATGACGGCACAATTGTCTTTTTCCACTTCAGTCTCAAGAGAGGATGTACTACAACCCTCTCACTCTTGTTACCAAGACAATTTCATTAGCTGTTGATTATGCAATCAAGGGAGTGCAGCAGGTTCTATTAAGGGATCTTCTAATGAAAGCTTTTATCACACTGCAGTGTTGTTTTTGTATTCATTACAATTCTCGTTTGGGTGTGTGCGGGTGTGCGTGGAGTCTGCATAACATACAGAGACACGGCTCTTAAGTAGACCTAACGAGAGGCCGTTTAAGGAGCAGCTTAAAGATAAGGCCAGCAATTAGATCGAATTTATATAAGAGGAAATGCCAGCGAGGAGGAGAGGGGACAAAGCTAATCAACTTTCTATTACACTGAACCCGGTGACATTACTTTTCTACATCATTAAACTGCAATGGTGGCCAAAGCAACTTGGAATGCTCGTGTCTGGCCATCCTGTGAGACGAAAATAAAGCCGTTTCACATGCTGGGGGATGAGGAAAATCAGAAATGGTGCCAAAACAATCCTGCTGCCTGGTTGTTAATGTTTCCAGGAGGTATTTATGCCTTCATTTAAAATGTTATGTTTGCCTGCCTTTTCTATACAGCAGTGTTTCTCAAACTGTGGGTTGGGAACGTGACCTGATTTCTGGTGGGTCCCAGGTGATAAAAAGATCAGATAAGTAATTGCCACAAGCCCTGAGGCTATTCAAAAACCAGATAGCTGCTAATTGCCCTCCAAAGAGCTGAGGTCTTGCAGCTTGCAAGATAGCTACTAATTGACCTTCAAAGAGCTGAGCTCTTGCAGTTTGCAAGATAGCTACTAATTGACCTTCAAAGAGCTGAGCTCCTGCTGTTTGCAAGACAGCTGCTAATTACCCTGCAAGCAGCTGAGCTCTTTACTTGTAAATAAATATATTTATTTCTAGATCACCTTTTTTTCCCAAAGTCTTGTAAACCTAGGTGGGTCCCGATAGAGTGTCATTTTAAAAAGTGGGTCCCCGTGCTAAAAGGTTTGAGAACCACTGCTAAATAGTCATCACATTCAGCATGGCTCTCCTTGCTTTGGAGCTTTCTTGGGGTATTTGGATGGTCACTCTCAGTGGCAGAGAGCTAGGCTAAGACCTCTGATCCAGTTCAGCATTGCAAAATGATAGCAGTCTTGCTTTTACAAGAGTCCACATTCTACCTTTATGAATGCAGGCATTCAGTCGGAAGGTGCAGTAAATCATGGCTCCCTGATGTGTACCTGTACAAGCAGGTGTGTTTGTGGTATTCATACTTTACACCAGGGGAGTCAAACCCGTTTCATACAGCAGGCCAAACAGCATTCATGGCACCTGTTGAGGGCCAGAAGTGATGTCATTAAGTGGAAAGTGACATCATTAAACAGGTGATGACCAGAAATAAGCACTTCGTTCTCACCTAGTAACTTATTAGCTGCAAATGTAAGAAAAAATATGCAAATCTTGATCATATTTTCAAGATATGGGATAGGCCGATTATCACACACAGACTGCCCTGTTAGCAGTGCCGCTTCTGCCGAGACATCTCTTTGCACTCAGCAGTTGAGAGACGCTCTGTGAAGTGATGCCTCGGCAGAAGCAGAGCTGCTGAAAGGGCAACCCGTGTGATAATTGGGTTCTCACAATGTATCAGCACAGCAGTGTCTCACCCTCTCACCCCTCTTGGTCTGCCCCTTCCCCCTGTACCGTTCCTTGCCTTCTCTCATTCTGTCTCCCTGTCCCAGCACCTCAGCAGAAGCAGCATTGATGAAAGAACGACGTTGGGAGAACTCAAGTATCATGTGGGCCACCCTTTCAGCAGTGAAAGTAGCACTGCTGAAAGGGCAGCCCGCATGATAACTGGACTCTTCCAGCACCACCCTTTAGCAACACTGCTTCTGCTGAAGCATCATTTCGAAGCTCAGCAACAGAGAACAGCTGATGACGGTGCTGGGAGCACTAACGTCACTGGCCCGTGGCGGGGTGGGGGGTGGGCTGCCGCAGGGTGACGCGCGCAGGGGGGGGACGCATGTCACCCCGCCCCGCGCATCACCTCCACTGCCGCCGGCTGCGCGTCACCCGGCCCGGGCCATCGGAAGCTCCGAGGCCTTCTCCCAGCCTCGGCCAGGAGAAGGCCTAGGGAGCGTCCAACCCGGCCGGCGGTCGGGCCGCTTCTGCGAGGCCCTATGCTATGTGGCTTGTTTGCACCGCTGGGCATGCGCAAAACTGCGGAAACAAGCCGCATAGCATAGGGCCTAGCAGAAGCGGCCCGACCGCTGGCCGGGTCAGACGCTCCCGTGGCCTTCTCCCGGCCGAGGATGGGAGAAGGCCTCGGAGCGTCCGACGACCCGGTCCGGCCGCTGCGAGGTCCATCATGGGGGTGACGTGCGCCCATCTCACCACAGGGTGACGCGCGCCCTAGTGATACTACTGGCTGGGAGAGCCCAATTATCAAGCGGGATGGATAAAGAGCTCCTGTGGGTTGTATTCGGTGTGCAGGCCTTATGTTTAACACCCCTGCTTTACACTGACATTGGAAACACCTCCGATGTACGAAGTACATGTAATGTACGAAGTAGCCCAGAGCTCACAACATCTATTTGCAGGCAGTTTTTTGTGCATTAAAGCAATCATGCATCTACTTTCTGAGGTGTATCACAGGCTGTTACTGAACCACACTTGACTGAACCACACTTGACAAGATATAATACAAATAGTGAGATCTAAACAGTACAATAGCTTAAATATTTCTGGGAGTAAAGGGGAAAAATACCATCATTCAGGAATCAATGTTTTTACCACTCGTACGAATGCCCTCTTGCAGACCTCGTTCTGTGGTGATTAATTAACTTTTCCAGCAACATATTTAAGCAGCTTCTATGTCCCAGGGGCATTCTAATTAATTCATTTTTCACTGTAGATTTTTTAAATGGAAGACTCCTGACTGCAAATATTAATGGCTTCTTAAAATCTGTCGGCAGTTTTCTTCTTACATTCTGTTTGAGCAGTACAACATCTAACCATTAGCTCCAAAAACAACTTTCTCAAAAGGCCCTAAGGCTAATCTGCATTTTTCTTTCTTTGTTGTGTTGTTTTTGTTTACTTGGGGTTTCAATAACACCCCTTCCCAACCACCCCCTCAGCGAATGTTATGGAACTAACTGGAGCTCAACAAGATGAAACATCCAAAATAAAAATACAATCTTCCAAACAGATTTCAGGAAAGCGCACACAAAATAAGTTACACGGAAAAGATAATGTAATCATTAAAATTCATTACAATTTAAATTGTTTAAAAAACAACAACAACGTGACTATACTTAACTGTGGATTGGTTCTTACCCTACCCTAGCAGTGTGATTATGGCTTTTATGATACAATTGCAAAATATGTGTTGGGAAGACGACATGGGAAAGGCATATCATATGGTTACTGTCCACAGTAGTACCATCAACTCTCAGGGAGGAGTGATAAATCAGTCATACGCTTCTCATATGTGATTTCTCTGTCGTATATGGTAATATGGAAAGGAGCCACTCAGGATGTGGAACTCCTTGCCACAGGATGTGGTGATGGCACCTGGCCTAGATGCCTTTAAAAGGGGTTTGGACAGATTCATGGAGGAAAAGACCAGCACAGGTTACAAGCCATAAGCAACCTCCTGGTTTTAGAAGTGGGTTTTCTCTGTGCCAGGTGCAAGGGAGTGGCAACAGGAAACAGGTTATCTTGTTGTCTTGTGCTCCCTGAGGCATCTGGTGGGGCCACTGTGTGATACGGGAAGCTGGACTAGATGGGCTTTTGGCCTGATACAGCAGGGCTCTTCTTATGTTAATCTGCATAGTATCTAGGGCTGAGCAGCCACCCCCCACTTTGACACACCATTGAAAGGATGCAAAGTTGGGATTTTCGAGGAATGCTCGGACAGTGCATCCAGTGGCTTCCATTTTCCTCAGGATTCCCCCTAAAAGAGAGCAACAAACATTGCCCTTACTGTGACTGGCTTTAAGAATGATGCTATCTGATGATATCACTCCATAGTGCTGTTCGGAAGCCAATCAGAGTGAGGGCATTGCTTCCTGCCTTCACTCTAGGGGGAATTCTTGGAGAAGAAAAGGGCAGCCACCAGCCACTAGGATACTGAGGAGTGCCACCATTGCGAATACATCCATTTGCTAATAGATTCATGCAGTAAAGTTATCCAGAGATAATCACAGGGTTGCAATTAATGTAGTGTGTGAACCTATTGGCACCTGGGAATCCTCTGAATGCATATAGCAGCTGTATATGTATATTTGGAAGAGGTCAGCACCATATCTAAGATATGGTGGCTGTTGGACTAGATGAGCCCTTGGCCTGATCCAGCAAGGCTCTTACGTTCAAGCAAGTTCTTGATCCAGCTCAAGCAAACTAGGAATTTATGTTGGCTAAGGGTTGAAAAACCGAGGGAATAAAATAGATTTTTCAGTATAGTGGGAACGCATCCCATTATTAATCCCAGAGATGAATCACCAGCTCACTGCACGAATGACAAAGGGGGCAGGACAAAGTAACCATATCCAAGATGGCTGCCACTTCCAGTAGATTGATCCTGATTATGGAAACTTTTGAAAGCCAATGTGGTGAAGGGTACAGTGTGGTGGATGTCGGTTGCGATTAGGATAAAAAGGGGAGGAGTAATGTTGCTCTAAGCTTCTTGGAGGGACGACAGCATTCAAGTGTAATAAATAAAATATACTCTGGTAAACTAGGGATTTGGCAAACTAGCTCACGGTAGGGGAGGGAGTGAAAGCACAAATGAATAGATCCCTGAGTCTTGTAGGAATCTTGCCCATTATTAATCCCAATGAAGGTAAAGTGTTGATGTACTGACCCATTAGCATCAAGATACACTACGATTTGTGTATCGCCTACTAATCATGGAAATGGTTTGTTACTCATACCAAAGGAGGGGGGGAAAGCCCATAGTTAAATGCTGAAAAGAATGAATGAAAAGAGCTGAGATCTCCCAAGAGCATAACAGTCATACGATTTTCTGGGTTTTGCTCAAGATGGATTTTCCACATTTTGTATGTAATAGTTGCTTTTCCTTGGGGGTCACATCTAAAAGATTGTTCAGAGTGCACCATACACCATTCTCATTAATTATCCCTTCTCCCCCACCTTTAATGCAGTGATCCATTTACTTGCCCAGACTTTGTTAAGTAAATGGTTCATGCATGATTGTATTTACAGAACAGCCTTTTGAGCCTGAAAAGACAGAATGGCTTTGGCAAAGAAAAGCCAAACAGTCCAATTGATCCCAGTGGAATGTTTAAGCCTGCATACTGAGCTCATTTTGGGGGCAGACTGGGCTCCCAGTGTTTCACTGGTGAAAAAAGAGCTGCAAGTGTAATTTAAACCTTTTAAACTGAGCAATTACTGTCAGAATTTCTATATGTCTGAGAAAACAAATATAGCGAAATGTCCATACTATTATTCTGTAGGATTTGTACCTCAATAAAGAACACAAAGACAAGTACACTGTCTCGTGTGCCAACATATCTTAGCCTTCAGTTCACATTGATCAGTTTTCTCCCAAGAAAACATAGCTTTGATATTGATGTATTTATGTAGGCTGGAAATCAAGGGTGGAAATCAGCACAGATAGTTATGTACTATGTAGAGAGCTTCAAAAGACCCTTGCTCTCCAATCTTCATATCCAGCGTTTCTCAAAGTTCTCCCTGTGAGGTAGGGAGAACTTTGAGTGCTTGTGGGGGTGGGGCCAGCGGTGGCGGCGATCCCGGGGATTGCTGCCGCCACCGCAAAAGAAATTTTAAAATGCAATTTTCGGACTTACCAGGGGTCCTGGAGCCCTCCGGAGGGTTTGGAGGGGCCTGCGCTACCCTCTGCAGGTAATTTACGACAACTTCTGGTTTTCTCCCCCCTTAAGGCAATATCGCCTACTTCTGACCCACCACTTGGAGATATCGCCTACTTCCGACCCACCACCTGAACTATGGGACTGTAAAGCACCTGGCAGGCTACAATATATGGCCGGTGGCTATGTTCAGTTTGGTGGTCACAAATGTACCAGCCTTTAAATTGTAAATATGAAATTAAGGTGATTCTTCAGAATAAGGAGGAAGAAAGGAAATCAGTCAGGAGTGGGGCTGCCTTCCAGTGGTTTCGGACACCAGCCTTTAAAAAGGTAAAAACACCAGACTGATGATGATGAGCTCATTTAAAATTTCCATCAATGATGCCGTTCAAATGAAATGTTTTAAATGAGATTTCCCTTCCAGAAATGGAAAGGATGTTTTTAATTAAATAAAATAAGGCAGTTACAAATGAAAAAGACTCCCCCCCCCCACCCCTACCCTGAGCCAATCCGAGGATGAAATGCTGCTCATTTTCTCTGGCTGATCATGCACAACGATGCAATCCTTTCCATGCTGATAGATCAGTCATGAGGGGTTTATAGCCTGTTATATGGCAGCACAGCGTGAAGTGTCAGTCTGGCAAATTAAAAAGGCCTATGCAGACGTTTTGTTTTCTTTTGCTTACCCCTTGGTTTCTGTCAATTTCAGTCAGACAATGCCCTGAATGGTGGGCTGTGTGGACCTGAATTGTGGTGCTGTAAGATTCTAGGTGTCTTGACCATGGTATTTTTAGTGGTTGGATCCAGGCACCTTATTCTCTGTGTCACTCTGGCAGCCTCCCAGAAGAGAGAGCTAGTCATCTGTTCTCTGCTGTGCCTAAGTGCCAAGGTTGCAGAAGACTAGAAAACAGTACTGCAACAATGAGCAGCTCATACAAGGGTCAATGAGGTTTCATCTGACCCTATAAATCCTTTGACTCTAGCTCCTGCATCTGAGTTGTGCAAAACCAAACTGTGCAAAATCAGTTGTGCAAAACCAAACTGTCATCAAATTACTCCTAGCTACGTCTCATCTTCCATCTTCTCCATTTCCTTCTTCAATAGCTTAGCAGCCCCATCACTTTTAGCTCACTAGTCCACCTTGCTTTGCCTCCTGGACCACATGTTGGAGAAGCAAACCTTCTATTTAGATCAGCCCAATCTAATCTATTGATGTCCCGTGCCAGCACTGGCTCACATCAGACTGGAAGTGAATGCATGGTGCTACCTTATGCTAAGGCAGGACACTGGTCCATCCTGCTCTGTGCTGGCTACTCTGACTGGCAGTGGCATTCCATGGTCTTGAAGAATTAAGTTACTTCCTAGCTTTGCTAATGGAGATCCTTCTTAATTATATAAGCCAAGAACTGAACTGAGGAATTTCTGAATGCTACGCATGTAACCTGCAGTGGTATCGCTATGCGGCCCCCGTGACATCACTACCGGAAGTGATGTCTCTGCCTCCGCCACTGCACATGCTGTCAGAGGTGCAAGGCGGGAGGGTGGGCCAAACCCATCACCGCTGCTCCCGCCGCCAAAACGGAGCGGTTGTTGCAGCCGCCGCCCACTTTGTCACCCCCTCGTGTCGCCTGGGGGTGGACCCCCGCCCCCCCTGGTGACGCTTCTGGTAATCTAGGAATGAGCTGTGGTCCCTCCCCTCCTCCAGACCTACAGCCTGGACAGGCATCTTACCTGTAATATGGTAGCTAACTTGGCGGTTGACCTCCGATGTATCCTCGTCCCAAGTGCTGAGGACAGCCACAACTTCACCTGGTGAGTCGCTCTCCTTCACAGACCCCCTGTAAAGCTCATGTTCAAACACTGGAGCATTATCATTGATATCCGTCACCGTGACAGAGATCAAGGTGGTTGATGAGAGGGATAGGGTTTCTCCCAGGTCTGAAGACACCACAGTGAAGGTGAAAGTGGGGTTCTTCTCATGGTCCAAGTCTTTCAAGGTGCTGATCCAGCCACTGTTGCTGTCAATGGTGAACACCTCTGTGATTCTGTCTGCCTCCAACTCTGCTAAGAGAGAGTAGGTCACTTGACCATTTGCCCCCCAATCCGCATCAACTGCTTTCACTTGGACCAGTTTAGTTCCTATTGGCATTCCTTCCATTATGATAGCTTCATAGTTGGCAGCCTCAAACACAGGTTTGTTGTCATTAATATCCAAAACCTTAATGTCTACATCCACTGTTAACACAACATCCACCTTATCGAGCTGGATGGTTGCAGCAACTTTAAAGTGAAAAGCAGGATTTGTCTCGTGGTCGAGCCTCTTATCTAATTTTATGATGCCGGTGTCTTGCTCTATGATGAAAACTCCATCCTTGTTGTTTTCAGTCAGTTCGCCATTCACTGTGCTATAGGTAGCACCTTGATTAGGCAAAACGTGCAGAATGTCAACAGTACTGCCTATTACTGTGTCTTCTGTTACTGTAAAGGAATACTGGGGCTGGGAAAATGAAGGCAAGATGGTTTCTGGAGGTAAAACATGGATGTACACAGGAATGAGGGAATGCCTTACAGGAATACCACCATCAACAGCTTTGACAAAGAAGGAGAGCACTGTGTTTCTTAGTTGGTTAAAATTACCCTTAGTGACCATCCATCCATTATCGGGGTCAATTTCCAGTAGATCCGCAACAGAGACAGAGGCCTCACTGTACAACGAATAGGCAATCCTTGCATTTGCGCCATCATCTGGGTCAACTGCTTGCACTTGGGTGACCAAATGACCTTTCCCAACATCCGCTTTGACACTAGCCCTGTATTCCATCGTCATGAATTGGGGAGCATTGTCATTCTCATCCACCACGATGACTCGCACAGTGCAGAAGGTAGTTCTCCCCCCTCCATCAAGTGCTCTCAAAAATATAGTGATGTCACCTTCTAAAGGGATCTCCCGATCAAGCTTCTCAGTTGTGATGATCTGCCCATTGTTATCAATTAAAAAACGATCCTTGGCAAAATCGTTTATGATTGAGTAGCTTATTTGTCCATATATGCCTGAATCTCCATCTGTTGCTTTTACATGGATTACTTTGGTTCCTGGGGCAGCGTTTTCTCTAATTTCCACCACATAAATACTCTGCGTAAAAACAGGACTGTATAAGTTAGCGCCAAGAATCTGGATATGAACCTGGGCTGTGCTTGTGAACAAACCATCAGAGACAGAGACGTTCAAACTGTACATCGGCTCCATCCTCTGCTTCCGATGGTTCGACAGAGTGATGACGCCACTCTTGCTGTCCATTACAAAACTTGTGCGGTCATTTCCAGACAAGATACTGTACTCCAACCGGTCAAAATCGGAGCTGTCGGCATCAGAAGCTTGGACACAAGTCACGAAATGACCCCGAGGAGCTAGCTCGCTGACATAGGACTCGTATATCAACTGGTTAAAAACGGGAGGGTTGTCATTCATGTCTGTCACAAAGATGCTAACTAGAACTTCACTACTCAGAGGAGGGAACCCGTTATCGGTTGCCCTTACTTTCAAACTGCATTGCTGCATCATCTCATGGTCCAGCAAGCGGGCGGTTAGGATCAGTCCGCTTGTGCCATCAATGTGAAAATAATCTGTGCTGTTGAAGGTGTCCTGGACTATCTGATACTGAATTATTTTGTTGTTCTCAGAATCGGCATCAGTAGCAACCACCTGCAATACAGAAGTGCCAATCAAAGATGCTTCAGACAGGGTGGCGTTATATGCAAAGTGGTCAAAAACCGGAGCGTTGTCGTTGACGTCATTGATAATTAAGTCCACCGTGACCTCAGCTCGGGCACCAGTGAGAGCATCGCTGGCTCTCACTGTCAGTTTGAAGATGGGGTTCACTTCATAGTCCAATGGGCTGATGACACTGAGGACTCCAGTATCAAAATCAACGTTGAACTGATTATAGGGATCGCCTTCTACAATGATGTAGATGATACCTTGGCCCTCTGGGCTGGTTGCATTGATGCTCAGAACTGGGGTGTGCATTTCTATATCTTCATTTACAGAGGCAGTATAGAACGCCTTGTCAAAAACGGGCATTGCTTTGTTAACGATCGTAATAGGCAATTCTACCGATGCAGACAGTGATGGATTGCCTCCATCTTTGGCAATGACAATAATTAAATACTCTATGTTGGATAAGTCAGAATTAAAGGCTGCTTTTAACGTGACGCTGCCAGTGTGCCTGTCAATTTCAAAGTGCCCATAGTCCTCCTTCAGCAAGTAAGATACATCGCCGTTTTCACCCTTATCTTTATCAATGGCTGTCACTCGATATATCAGGGTGCCAGGATCAGCCTCAACTTGCACAGCAGCGTAGTATGGGAGCCCTACAAACACAGGGGCATTGTCATTGATGTCTTCAATGTGAACTCTGACAACCACCCTGGCTACCCTCAGATGATCCAGCTCACGACTAGCCTCTACAACAAGCTCGAATAGCTCCTGCTCTTCTCTGTCAAATGGAATGCCAGTAGTTTGAATGACACCCAAGGTGGATTTGATTTTGAATTTGTTCCCTGGATTTAATATGCTGTACTTCAAGGGTTCATTAAGGCGGTTTCCAACAGCATTGACCACTGCTACCTTCGTGATATTGGTACTGTTTTCAGAAATTGAGGTGGAATAAAGGCTTTGGGTGAAGTGGAGACCACTGTCCATAGCTTCTTTGACCATAATGGTCACTACAGCAGTGCTGTAAAATTTCCCATCGGACACTTTTGCAATGAGCATATAATGATCTTTAGAAAGGCTGTTGTTTTTTATCGTCAGTACCCCAGAAGTGGAATCAATTAGAAAATGCTCCGTGTTGCCTTCAATCAGGCTGAAAGTCATTTCAGGCGGAACTTCCGAATCTGGGTCTGCAGCCTTGATCTTAAGAACCTCCACCCCAGTGTAAGTTGGAAGAAGCAAGGTGGTCTCAAACATAGCCTGACTGAAAACCGGAGGATTATCATTGACATCTGTCACATCAATGGTAACTTCGACTGGACTTTCTGCAGTAAGCTGTGGATTGCCACTGTCCCGAACATGGACGTGAAAATGGAAATGCGCGATGGTTTCATGATCCAAATCTGCAATAGTTCTAATTGCACCTGTACTGGAATCGACAGTGAAATACTTCTTAGCAGTAGATTCAACAATTTGGTAGACCAGCAAAGCATTTTGATTACTGTCGGCGTCTGTGGCTCGTATCACTAGGGGGTTGTTTCCTAAGCTCCGAACGATGCTGTTTATAGGTGCGGCCTCACTGATACTGCCCAGGTACTTTAACGAGAGAAAAACTGGTGCGTTGTCATTTTCATCAACAACCTGGATGTTCACAGTGGCATTTGATGCCATTCCTGCCATGTTTGTGGCTTGAATGGTGAGTTGGTAAGAGGAAGTGCGTTCGTAATCGAGAGGCTTTTGACTAGTAATGACTCCGGAGTAAGGGTTTATAGCAAAGGCTCCATCGGTGTTGCCATCCTTGACCTCATAAACTAGGGTAGATTGGCTGATGGCCGAGACCAAGATGACTGAAGTTCCAAAGTCAACATTTTCATTCACTTCAGCTTGCCATTCCTTGTGCGTGAATTTGGGGTGAGAATTGTCTGCCATTGTCACAGATATGCGGACAATTGCTGTGGCGGATAGTGGTGGAGAGCCTTGGTCGGTCACTTTGACGGATAAAACAAATTGGCCCATGGTGGTCAGGTCTGGTTCCTTCAGCACTGTGATGATGCCAAGAACCGGTTCGATCTTAAATGTGTTCCCAGTGTTCCCTGAAAGAGGAAAAGAGGAAGACATGTTAAAAAAAAGTAAAACTTGGAAAATGTAAGATCAGTTTTTACACGCATCTGCAATGTACATATTGAATGTGTTCTGGAACTTGTTTGTCAAAAAACCAAGGAATTCATATAAAATCTCATATGTGTGGAATGTACATTTCTTGCTCCACTTTCCTTCTTGCCCAGGTTCCCCATTGAAAATATCTTTTTTCTCATAGCACAGTGTTTCCCAAACTTTTTCAACCCGTGGCTCCCTTGACCATTTGTGACCATTGGCCGTGGCTCCCCATTACATTATGCTGATACCTGCCAATTGGCAATGCACTGTTTTCCGAGTGGATTCCATGGCACTCCGCGGCTCCCCTGGCTGGTTTTCGCGGCTCACCTGGGAGCCACGCCTCCCAGTTTGGGAACCACTGTCGTAGCGGTTCCCAAAACTGGAAGTGTGGGGAAGATAGAGGGGCACACTTGACTGGCCTCCACTGAGCGCGGACGAATTGTGCTTGGATAGCACACTACTTAATTGGCTTGCATGGACAGTCAGCAGCTCTGTTCCTTGGTTCTAACCAAGGTACTCTAACCGAGGTAGGTTGCTCTGGGCACTCTCCCCCCCCCCCAATCAATTAGTTCTAAATGAACTCTGGTGGCTCCACTTGTTCAACAGGGATATCCCCTTGGGAGAAGGCTAAAGAACAGAACTTAACTACCAGGGGGGGGAAAAGTCCCTATTAAAGTTGCAGTGGCGAATCACACAATATGCCTGGACAAGGAAATGTACCTGCTCTCAAAATAGCAAGACCCCAGGGGGAAACTCCACCCCTTTTGGTGGGCAAGTGCTGCTGGGATACATGAAGACAAAGGAAGCTTGTCGAAGGATAACTGGCAGTGCCGACGGAAGGTCTAGAGTGGCTTGCTCCACAAAGAAATACCCAGATTGGAGTGAACGTGTAGCTGCAAATCCCACATGGGTGGAAACTCACAGATGTATTTTCCCACGGAATAAACATACACAGGACAGGGCTTCAACGCTACAATCTTATGCACACTTATCTGGCAGCAAGCTCTACTGAACACACAGGGACTTACTTCGAGTAAACATGCATAGGACCGTGATGTAAGGCTGTGATTCCACACAGGCTTAAGACATTGCATTGACAGCAACTGAGGATTTTAGGATCAGAGAGCAGACACAAAATAGAGAGAAAAATAGAGCTAAAACCAATTGAATAACTCAATTGTTCAATGCATGAACCCATGGCCTGAAATAAAGAGAAGCTGGAGCCATTTAAGATTACTGATTCAGAGTCTCAACAGGACTGCATGCAAAGTATGAGATCTATTTTGTTTTAAAGAAACATCCAAAAGAAATCATAACCGTGAAATAGATAAAAGACGGTCATGGCAGCAAGGTTTGTTTATTGATCTTAGTGGATAGAGAGTGGATAGAGACGAGTCATTGTTTGTGAAGATACAAATGTGCTGGAATGGAACGGCTGTTTGCAAAACAACATATTACAGTACTGAGTTTGGAACAAGGGGCTCTTTTGTCAAAAGCTTACACTGAAGGCAGACTTAAGTTCTAGCGAGGTGCTATACTTTTGGGTACAGTGTACCTGGGTAGACAGGGAATGGGAGTGTGCTGGCTAGCCATGCTCCCAGCAGCAAAATATTCTGTGGTGACACCCCCTTCTCTCCCCAAGTTTTTTGCAGGACAAACCCTAAATTCGTGGAAAACTTCTCCCCATGACCTGGAACTTTGAATGGCCAAGAAAACTGTCCAAGCAGTGGAAAGAACGTCTCCCTGGGTTCAAGAGCTGAAGGTAAGGAGAGCAGGGGGTCCGGCCATGGACAACCCCAGCGTGTAACCAGCCAGCACCCTCCTGTTCCCTCTCTACCTATTAAATGCAAAAGTATAAACCCTCAATGCAGAACTACGCATGACAAGAAACTCAGACCTGCCACTGCAAAGGACAGAACGACATTGAATTTCTCTCCCCACTGGCTTCCTTGTGACATGGATAGTCCAACTTACTCCATATCCTGCAATCATCAGTCTGTGCGTTATTTCTCTCTCTGCATCATTGGCTGCTGCTTGGGGATGATGGGGTCAGTCTGACTACATGCTATCATGCTACATGGCCCCCTCCCTTGCCACCTCTACCCGCCCTCCCCATGCCTAACACGACCTCCCTGGATTTGCACTGGCCATTTTGCCAATGCACATCCAAGGAGGCCCATAGGTACGCTTACCAGATCGTCAACCGGGACGGAGCGATCTCCCCTTAAGGGGGCGGGGCACGTGGGGCCCAGAACACAACGCGTTCTGGCCCCCCGCGCCCCGCCCCCTTAAGGGGAGATCACTCCGTTCTGGTCGACGATCTGGTAAGCGTACCCATAGGGGCCACTGGGGCTCTCCCCCGGGGGAAAGGGACGAATGCCCCTTTCCCCTGAGGCGACCTCCAGCCCTGCCAGTGCTGGCCCGATCCGGATCTTAGACAGAATTGCACTGTATTAAGGCTGCAATCCTATGCACACTTTCGTGGGAGAAAGTCCCATTGAGTTAAATGGAAATGACATCTGAGTAGACATGCATAGGCTTGTGCTGTAAGAGGGTTGTTTCACCTGGCTGCCCTCTTCCAAAGGGAGCTATTTTTCTACCCTTCCTCTGTTGTGGTCAAAAAGGTAACTTTTAGACGTGGGTGAGTGGCAAAAGGTCAGGGGAATCTTGCATACTTGGCAGTGGCGTAGCTAGCCTCGTGGGGCTGGGGGCTGCACCACTTGACACCCCCCCATGATGCCACAAGCCTCACCCCTCGCTCATGATGTCACGAGCCCCGTCCCTCTGGGCTGTTTTCCGGTGAAAATACACACACACAACGTTTTTTCGCTGGAAAATGGCCATTAGGAGGCCGCCCGGGTGCGCAGGGGACGAAAAGTGCCGAAAACAGCGGAAAACACCGCCACAGGTTTGTGCACACACACCCCGGTGGTTTGTGCACCCCCCGCGCCGCCCGGCGGAGGACCACCCCACTGCCATTCCTACACTACTGATACTTGGATTCCTAGAAGTTCCCAGCTTTTGCCTCCCTTACTGCTTATGCCACAGTAGCACCTGTATGAGTTGGTGTGCCCCAGTGTCAATCAATGGGGTATTTCCTCATGTCTGGTGGGGGTGACCATTGCTGTGTTGCTCATTCCTAAGGCCTGGTGGAAAAGTCACCTGGGCAGTGACTTTCTTTGGCCCCAAACCTGCCCCGTAACAATGCCTGACCTCTGGTGTTTCTCCTCTGTACCATTTGCTGGACAAGCTTAGGACACGGCAGTCATTATGCCGGCACTGGTGTGCTGTCACCATGGCGTCTAAACAGGATTGAGCCATCAGGCTGCTTGTTAAGATTTTCGTAGGAAGCCCCATGTCTGAGGTACGTTTGGCTGGGACACAAGAGAAGCTTCTTGATGTGGAAGGGAGGCCTGCCATGCCCCTTCTCTGCTGGCCTGCCAGCCGTGAAAAGTGAAACCCTTCATGTTCAAAGAGGCCTTTTCAGTGGTGTTCCTGTGGTAGGGGCTTGACAGTAAGTCGCGCCCCAACCTACTACTGTGTTCACGAACCGGAGCGAGGAGGTCCCGCTCCCTCACCATCGGAGCCATTCCGCGCAGCGAAGCCGAACAGGCAGGAGAACTGCCCATTCGGCTTCGCTACGCGGAATGGCTCCGACAGCGAGGGGGGTGGGGCCTCCTTGCTCCGGTTCGTGAACGTGGTAGTAGGTCGGGGCGCGACTTACTGTCGAGCCCCTACCTCAGGAACGCCACTGGGCCTTTTTATAGCCTTACCAGCGTACCAGACTCAAGGCTGGCTTCGACCTAGAGCGGACCCGAGCCGCTCCCAAGTGTGCACCGCGGCTGCCCAATGGGGTTCCGGCTTCTGTCGCGTCGTTGACTGGAAGTTCCGGAAGCTGGAACACCATTAGGCAGCCGCGGTGCACACTTGGAGCGGCTCTGGTCCGCTCTATGCCGAAGTCAGCCTCGATTCCGGGATTCTGGTAAGGCTACCTTTTTGCCTTATAGGTTGCAGTGAGGTTTTTTGTTTTTTGTTTTTAATTTGCAGCCCCAACTCTAGTTTTGATACTGCTTATATTGCTTTCCTGCTGTTTTGTTGTTTTAATCGGGTGAGTTTTGGAACTTGCCTGGAGCATTTTTCAATGGAAAGGCAAGGTATACATTTTTCAAAATCAGTACCATCAATAAATGAATTACCATGGTTTTACCTTCAGTGCTACAGTCTGTCTACAAATTAACAAAGGAACGAGTGCATATGCAACAGAAAACACATGCTCCATCCTGGAAATACCTTATACACTGGGTCCCCGAGTTATGGACGTCCGTGTTACGGATGGCCGCATTGACACTTTTGCACAGGCACATTGTGGAGCTTTTGCAGAGGCACTAAAGTGCTAGGCAAGAACCAGTTGTTTCTATTTACATACATATCTGTACATGATGACTCCACTGGCATGTTCATGCCCCTACTGCATGCATGGCATTTCTGGGATAGAGCATACTGTATGTGATTCATCTGTCTGTGGATTCAGACATTTGTCAAAATTGGGCCCTCTCTCCTAGAAACAGATGTTATTAAAGCATGAGATTATTGGCTTCTATTATTCAACCCTGTGCTCGCTCTTGCTGATTTCCCTGCAAAGTAAGTAACCATGTACATAAGCTGAACCCATCAGTTAAAATTAACATCCTCACTGCACATTCTTTCATGGATCAGAGGAACGGCAGCTTCAGAAAGCGGTATTATGCTGCATCCAGGAGCATCTGTGGATAATGAAACGACGGGAATTCACAGTTTTATTTGAAACAGAGGCTTGAAGCCTTGAATTGCGGGCAGAGAGAGAGACGAAAAAGAATGCAGTCACAGGGAGATAAAGTCACATTAAAGGGTTTCAAGCTTTTGCACAATTGGTTTGGACAGATGCCTCACACTGCCCCACGTCCTGGCCATTATCCGATCCCTCCCTCCTCCTTCATTACTGGAGCCATTTTATAGTTTTATTTTTCTTATGCTGAATTTATTCTGTCGCACAAGTGCATCCATTCATCATAGGGCAGGGGTTGGCAACCTTTTTGTTTAAAGGGGCCAGATGTTCAGCGGCACAGGGACTCTGTGTGTGATTAAATTGTGGAACTCCTTGCCACAGGATGTTGTGATGGCACCTGGCCTAGATATCTTTAAAAGGGGATTGGACGGATGGGTGGAGGAAAAGTCTATCACAGGTTATAAGTTATTAGGACTATATGCAACCTCCGGGTTTTAGAGGTAGACTATCTTTGAATCCCAGGTGCAAGGGAGTGGAAACAAGGGATATGGGTATCTTGTTGTCTTGAGTGTTCTCAGAGATATCGTGGGCCACTGTGAGATACAGGAAGCTGAATTAGATTGGCCCTTGGCCTGATCCAGCAGGGCTCTTCTCAGTGATGTAGACTTGAGTCTATTGACTCGGACTCAAGTTGCTCCAATGACTCTACTTGGACTTGACTCGGCGATTATAAAAGACTCGAAAGACTCGACTCGAGACTTGGAGCCTTTTATGACTAGTCAAATTTTATTCAGGTTTAAACCTGTTTTCCCCTTTAAATAGATAGGGACTCGCAACTCATAACGAAAGACTTGGGACTCGGGGGCAAAGACTTGGGACTTGATTTGAGACTTGCAGCTCAATCCTATCCAATGTACACCACCGGTGTAACCAGCGGTGCAGCGAGAATGGGAGGCCCTAGAACAGAAAGGGGATTCAAATCCCCTCCAAAGGGGGATTCAAAGGGGATTTAAATCTCCCCTCCCCTCCAAAGCCTCCCGCCCTGCCCTTCCCCCGCTGGTTACACCAGTGGTGTAAGTTGGATAGGATTGCGCTCTTGGAGTCAGAGACTTGATCCACATCCCTGGCTCTTCTTATGTTCCTAAGTGGCGAGGCACCCGACTCTTGCCTGCTGATTCTCTGTTGCAAGTAATGCCACCCCCTCCCCACCACACACAGAGCTTTGGAGCTCTTTTGCAGTGGTCCAGGTTCCCTAACGCAGCCCAGTCATCTTCCTAATTACCTGTCTTAATTTATTCTAGCAGAAGGCACACAACCAAAGCAGTGGCACATCATGTCCCCATTTTAGGCTCCCTGATTCAGTTGGGTAGGTACAGTATAAGGACAGGATGGGGGTGGATCGTAGCATTCCAATGTGAGCATGAGAGCTGCACTGGACTCTTACGACATCACTAAAGGGCTATCCACACACTGCAAAACTGGGTCAACGCCTAGTGGGGCAATTGGGTTATGCTTGGTCCACATCCTATCCTTTGCATATGTGCTGCAAGGGTGTCTACATATGGACACATCATGATGTATGATCACCCTCAGACTATACACTATTGGGCATATGCACATAGAAGTCCCTGGATATACACACCATAGGATTCTCCATGTACATGCACCATGTAAATGTTGCAATGAAAACCAAAAAACAAAACTGGATCTGCACTAGAGAGGACAGACATAAATGACTGTTTCTATTAGGTGTTTACAAATGGCTGAAAAGGCTGAAACAATAATGTTTTGGAGATTCTCTGATCTCTTCCCTACATGCTGTTTTAAAACGTAAGCAGGGAAACATCAGAAGTAGTCCCCAGTTGTAGAACTTAAGTGGCCATGGGTTTTAGAATTGTTTCAAACTAACAGCCTAATCCTATCCATCGTCAGCCCATAGCATGCAGTGCCGCCGACGGGGCACATGCTGCCTGCTACGTAGGGACGATTACGACGACCAGATAGCCCAGGAGAGGGAAGTTAAAATCTTTTTTACCTCCCCATATGCTGCCTGGCCTCCTTGGACCTATGGCAGCTATTGAGCTGGCGTAGGGCCAAGGAGCCTCAAGGGGCATGTCAGGCCGTGAAAAAGGGGATAGGATCTTGGTGTGCAATGCTGCCACCCAGATACTCCCCCTCCCACCACCAGTTCGACCCAAACCCCACCCCAATCGTTCCCTAAATCCACCTTACCTTACTAGCAGGGTGTCCGGAAGCTGCTGGCACACATGCAGAGTTGCCCCCAGCAGTTTGCATTGGCGGCACCAAAGTGCACCGTGGCGGCATGGCTTTCATGCCAGCAGAAAAGGGCTTACGCTGACGGATCAGGAGATCTGCCAGTAGCACTGGATTGGGCTGCCAGTGTATCTTTTTGTGAAGCTTGATATACTGACTACAGCAGAAAACAAGAAACAGCAACAAAAATAACACCTGCTTAGTGCCTTCTCTAGAAGGTGCCCTCTCTAGAAGACAAGCTAGATAAAGGTCAGTTAGATAAATATTAGGTCAGATGAGGCGCTTAAATTTCATTGATTTCTGTGGGCCTTGATCACAGTTAAATTCTTGTGGATTGAATTTCTAGCAGAGAATTACATTAAATCATGTGGTTCATTGCATGAAACTTGACAGTACCCAGCAATTGGCAGGCTGTTCAGTCCCTGCTTGCTAACCTGCTTCTATTGTGTAGATCAGCTCTGCGTTTTCCCCTTTGTCTCTGTCCAAGGCAGTGACCTGCAAAACCGCAGATCCAACAGCAGCCGATTCAAACACCGAGGCTTCATACAAAGGGCTGGTGAAATAGGGGCTGTGATCATTGGAATCCTCCACATTGACAATCACCCTGACCAAGTTCCGTCGATAGGGAAACTCTTGGTCGCGAACCTGGAAAGAAGAGAAAATGATGACGTTGAGAACTAATTCACAGAGACAATTGGGAGATGCCACCACAATTATCCAAAAATGATATTTTGGGAGAATGTCTAAGTTGCTGCCAAGGTAAGAGCTCGAAGGAAATTAGATTAGACACATTTACAAAATTCTCTCCGTCAGAATTTCTTCTCAGATTTTGGAGTTTCAGTTTACTTGATTTTGTTTCTGGAGTGGCACCAATGTCTTATTCATTAATCTTTTGCGTACGATTTCCAGACTTTGTTTTCTGTCAAACTACACTTGCGCATAAACATGTGTAATAAAAGTGCCTCTTCTTTGTAAATATGTCTCTGTAGGTGGGATCAAATTAAGGCTAAGGCACTTTGGAAGAGGGAGGTTCACTCTTCCATGCATCGTTTTCAAGGAGTCACCCCTCTGACATGGGAATTAGCCCCTGAAGAGCTGATTTCCTCACATGGGGGCTTCAGGGGGCTAACAGTCACTTTGGAGATGATGATTTTCTGCTTGAAAAGAGTGCATGGGGAACAATGAGCCTCTCATCTCATGCCCTGGCCTTGACCGGGATCACCCCTATCCTCATGTGGCCGTGTTTTACAAATAAGAGGCACTTCCAGTTGGAAGCATGCCTCTATTCCACATATCTGCATTCACATCTAGTTTGGCCCCAAGGCTGCCGCAGAGGTGCAATGTGCTGCAATTTTTCATTTACGTCTTTTTTTCTTATGGATAAACTTGATGTGCTCCAGCACAAATGTGCACTGATTAATAGCCAAATCCTACCTAAATATCCCCCCCCCGCTGATGCATATGCGCCAATGGAGCGTGAGGTGCATCCTAGGGTGGCGGGGCAGTTGGAGAGGTAAATGAACGTTCCTCAGGATAAGTGAACTTTTTGCCCTGGGGAAAGCCTCGGCTTTCCAAATGGGTCTCCTTGGTCCTGCACCACCTATTTTGCTGGAGTAGGATGAAGAAGTGTAAAGGTGGTGGAAAGGGAGAGGGAGAATGTTGCTGCGAGTGCCACTGAACCTGCCCCCTCCTTTTCTCATTCCACCTCCCTTCTCGCCCCCTCCCCACCAAGAAACTCCCCCATTTCTCCCCCTCCCACCCCTGTCCCTCTCAACATCCGCCATCACTGCCAAATCACCGACACCAGCAGTTCGATGCAGTCAGCTCTGCCATTCAGCGTGCTGGCAGCTGTGCAGGGTTCACCGATGGAAGTGACGTTCCACCAGCATCCTCCTCCGCCTGCCGGTGGAACGCGAGTTTGGCCAATGGGGCAGCCTGACAGGATCGGGCTGTAAATCACACAGCAAAATGAGATGACCAACAAGAAGAACCCTTTTTGCTCTATGATCTACCTCTATGATCTAATTAACGTGCACATGTGCTATAAGAAAAAGGCGTAAACCGAAAGCTGTGGCAACCATGTGATACTTTGGAAATTAATTTTAAATTTTTGAGGTTAAACCAGAAGGGAGCTGAGTGGAACATGAAGCAGAGTGAACCCAGTGAATAATAACAGAAAAGAATGGGAGAAATCCATTTATCCCTAGTTTAGATAAGACCATAACATTTCTCAGGAAGCTTGGTACCCTAGAGGAAATTCAAGGAGAGCTGGGAACTTCTTAAACCATTTTAAAAATTAATTTCTTCTTCATAACATTCAGCATCCACTTCATAGTGGAACAATTTCTGCTCTGTAATTTAGGCACACAAGGCAATATCTCCTACCTGGAGAAAATCCCACAGAAGTACGTGATAAATCAGCCCACTTTGCTTTCAAGAGCTGAGTGCAGCAGAAACGATAATCACCTAGTTAACGGCTTCCAAAAGAACGTTAAAAACTTCTCCTCAGAAACTGTTCAAGAAAGTCTCTTCTGATAAAAGGCCCAGGCATGGAGAGATTACAAGGTTTCTTCCATGTTTTCCCTCAAGATGGCAAAACCGTTTTGTAAGATAAAAATTCTTTCATAGTAAGCTCCACAAAGCCTCAGCAACGAATGAATGAATAAATAAATAAATGCACTGTAGTGCAGGGGAGAAAATTAATTATGACTGACTTACCAAATTTTAAAGCCTTTCTGCTTATCGGAAGACTATAGCATATACCTATTAAAGATACCAATTGTGTTTTGAGTACAGAGTTAATATTCCATTCTTACCATTATGTTTAGGATGTGCTTATCCTGAGCTTCGTGGTCTAAGCGTTCAGCGGTGTACAGCACTCCTGTGTTGGGATCCATTCGGAACTTCCTTACGCTGACAGAGTCAATGCTGCTGTGAATGATGTAGCTGAGTTTGTGCTTCTCGTCCCTGTCTATGGCTTCCACTTGCAGAATCTCTGTGTCGGGGAGGATGTCCTCAGAAATTGTAACATCATAATTTGGCTGGGAAAATTCTGGGCCGTTATCATTGTTGTCCAACACTTTTATTAGAACCTGTAGTTAAGGAAAAAGAGAGGAAAACAAGAAGATCATATCAAGAGAAAAGGTATAAAATAAATCTTACAAAAGTGACATCTGGCATATTAAGAATGTATTCCTATCATGGCATATGAAGAATATATACTGTATACCAGGGGTTCTCAACCTTTGGAGGCCCAGGTACCCCCTATCATGGTCCAATTTTCTGAAGCACCCCCTGCTAATTAACTGCTAATTAATTGGATTAATCAATTAATTAACTAGGTAATTAATCATTAAATAAAAAGTACTAAAACAATTTTAAATGTGGAAAATGTCTTATTTAACTCTCTCTCTCTCTCTCTCTCTCTCTCTCTCTCTCTCTCTCTCTGTGACACACACACACACACACACACACACACACACACACACACACATATGCAAGGATCTCTTTTTTTCTCCAAGTCACACTTCCCAAAATCAGCTCCTCCCTCCCCCACCCCACCAAATTACATTTTCCAAAGTACAAAAATAAACCCAAAATCAAAATCAGAGAGACAGAAGGGCTCTGAAAATAATTACAATTTAAAATCCATGTTAATTTACACTTAATTAGCTGCTGATGGGGCAGATAAGGGGCAGGGCTTGGGGTACCCCCAGAAAGAGGTCCGTGTACCCCTAGGGGTACGCGTACCACAGGTTGAGAACCTCTGCTATATATTATTTACTGTATATATTTACCGCATCTGGAGCTCTTGGAGGTGTATGTGAGGTTTACCCAGGGCGAAGGTGAAATGGTCACCCATTTTGCTGCAGCATTCTCAGGCAGTGGAAGGTGGGGGTGCCACTTGACAGTGTTTTCAGGGGGAATTTGGGGGTTGAGGACTGAATTTACCACAGCAATCCCCCAAAGAGTGGGGAAGGTAACTCCCAGCAGTCACCTTCCCCACTCTTCAGACCACCACTCCTATGTATGTCATCATGTGATGCTATGTCATTATGTGATGTCATCACGTGATGTCATTCTGAGGACCATTTTGGGGAAACCGTGGCAGCTGCCAGAAAAGGCACTGCTGTGTGAAACACAGGCTACAGGAGAGAAGAAATACGCAAGTGGGAACTTTAAGTCCACTTTTTGTTACCGATATACCTTCCCCACCCACCCCCCAAAATTGGGCCAAACTTTCAGCTCATTTCCAGGTTCACTCAACTAAATATTCAGGAACTCGGAGTTTAATAGGGACAAGTAATGAGGAAATTGCCACAGCATATGAACAAAGTAATAAATGTTTGAATTGTAAGTTAGTTTTTTTTTCTGTAAGCAGTCAATGAAGTCAACCGTAGGCCTGGTCTACACATGCAGTACAAAACGATGGCCCAATCTTGAGGCAGCAGAGGGGCTGTACCGCTTCAGATTACAGGAGCATGAATCATATTTTTAATACCACCCTCCCCCCATAATATTCCCTGCAATTATATGAGAAAGATTCTGGCCCAATCTGCTTGCTGCACTAGTTTGTATTTGCAGGGGAGGGAGGAGGGTTCCCTTCACAAAGGGGAGCAGTCAAAAATGCAAGCCTTTCTGCAGTCTGAAGTAAGGTAGTTCGTTCGATCACTTAAGAATCTTACCACTCCATTTCCATCTCAGTGTGCTGCATGCGTCAAACCAAGCCACGGGAGCCAACATCGCTCACAGTGGCGAGAGTGGCTCCCATCATCACATCATAGCAGCCACTTTACAGCAGCGAATGCTACAGGCAGCCAGCAACTGTTTTTTCCAAATGAGTTTAGTGAGTGCATGGTGGTGATTGTGGGCTCCAAAAAACCTGGAGGGAGCATAAAGCTAATAACTCCCCGCCCCATACTTTAAAAAATATGTGTAGACTGAGGATATATACTAGGAAGTATTTATGGGGCTTTGTTCGAGCCCAGTCCCTTACACCCACACTTTGAATTTTAATGGAGAAAAAGAATTACTTATGTGCTATTATAGCAGTATTTTATGAAAAGAGGTTGCCCTCAGAGAGATGAAACATTAGCTTTCCATGATGTTAGCAAGACATTTTGTTGAATACTTTACCAGAAAACGCGTAAACAATTCCAAAAAATTGCCTGTAATGACCCATCCTGGAAACAGTCTAGAGGCAGTTGTAATAAAATTCTCTCTAAGTTAAGATTATTATATGTTACTTAGGAAGCTGAGGTAGCCTTGGGGAGGAGTTATTTTGTGAAACTTACAGGGCCCTAGGAAGGAAGAAATACCCAAATTTGTTGAAGATAGAGGAAAGAGTAGAGCGGGGGGGGGGGGATATATATTCAGCAAAAATCCATAGTGCTAATGATGACAAATATCCCTTGCGTCTTATGGCTTGAGTTTAGTAAATGCACATCAGGTTACTGCACTGGCCTCATTGAGAAAACAAAACAAAACTGAATAGTAAAATCATTTGAATTGAGTACAGGTGGGCCCCCATATCCACTGATTCGCTATCCACGGTTTCAGTTATCCACGGATCGTGGGGACCCCCCCCCAGGTTTTTACTTTTTTCCCAGTAAGCTTCGTTTCTTCCTTAAAGAAACAGGAGAAGCAGCCTCTGGCTCCTTATTACAGGCAAGTAGAACGAGACTAAGTACTAGAGAGGCTCTGCAAGATTAACAGAAACCTTGCCTGGTCTGCAAGGTTAACAGAAACCTTAGTCTCGTTCTACTTGCCTGCAATGGAGGCTGCTTCTCTGTTTGTTTTAAAGGAAGAAACAAAGCTTGCTGAAAGAAAAATAAGAGCTGGGGGGGTCAAGCATGCCTGCCTGCAGGGGAGGCAGTGTGGGGGGCCCTCAGGAAACCATGGAGGGGGTGTTCGCTTTTATCCAGTTTCAAGTATCCACGGAGGGGCCTGGAACATATCCCCAGCGGATATGGGGGCCCACCTGTAGTAAAATCATTTGAATTGAGTACATGGAGATTTGGATGGCTATGCCAAAATACTTTTTCTTCTCTTTCTCCTTCTTCTTGTAGTGGGGGGTGGGGGGCAGAATGAAAGCCCTACAGCACAATCCTATGCATATCTTTTTTATGATTTTGTTTTAATTGTAATAATGATCTTTTTAATCAATTTTTAGATGTTGTTTTTATTAGTTTTCGTTAACTGTTTTTTACTGTTTTAAAAAGTGACTATTTCTGTATGTTCTTTTTCGTATTGTATTTTCTTTTCTGGTGTAAGCCGCCTTGGGTACCTTCGGAGAGAAAGGCGGGATAAAAATATTGTAAATAAATAAATAAAACAAATAAAAATCTACTCAGAAGTTCCATTTATTTCAACTGGACTTACTCCCAGGGAAAGGTTATAGGATTGAAGCCCTAATTCTGTCCTTGTTAGAGTCCAAGAAATGCTGCTTTGCTATGATATGACCACTGGTATTATTTAATTAACACCACAAAACCGTACAGTGAGTTTTAAAGAGAAATGGCTGTAATCCCATCAGAGACTCACAGCGCAATCCTATCCAACTTATGCCACCAGCTGAGCTCTGCTCAATCCTATCCAATTTATGCCACCGGTGTAACCAGTGGTGCAACGAGAACGGGAGGCCCCAGGACGGAAAGGGGATTCAAATCCCCTCCAGAATAGGAATTCAAAGGGGATTTGAATCCCCTTTCCGTCCTGGGGCCTCCCGTTCTCGTTGCACCACTGGTTACACCGGTGGCATAAATTGGATAGGATTGAGCAGAGCTCAGCTGGTGGCATAAGTTGGATAGGATTGCGCCCTTAAAAACATCATGTCCTTGAGGCAGTAGCGTAGCAAGGGTGGGGCAGGAAGCTGGGCCACCCTGGGAAACAGCCGCAAGGGGATGACAATATCGCCACCCGAATATAAAGCCCGTACCGTGCTTCCGTGATGAGGTCTGGAGTGGCCAAAGAGCAGGAAGCAGGGCACCTTTTCAGCGTTTGTTTTTTGCTGAAGGGCCCTCCCATTCGCCCTTGGCTCTGTTTCACTCCAAATCCCGGCAATTCGGAAGCAATTGGTGGTGACACAATGAAAGGATGGCACCATTGCATCACCGCCATACTACTTCCAGGTTGCCAGGGTCTGTGCCTGTGCAATGGGTACCAGGGATGCCTCTGCCTTGAGGTTATGAACCCAAGTTATTTTTTTCTCAACATCTGAATCCTGCTGCCCCTCCTTCAAGGCAAAGACCAGGGCAGCATACATGGGGTTGGCCTGCAGTATGCTCACCACATCCCTGATTAGGCTGAGAGGTAGTGATTCGCTCAAGGTCATCAGGGATTTGAGCAGAGGTCTCCCTGGTCATGACGTATGAACCTGCCTTATACAGAGTCAGATCATTGGTCCATCTAACCCAGTATTATCTACTCTGACTTGCAGCAGCTCTCCAAGATCCCCAGGGAGAGAACTTCACTGGTCTTGCTACCTGAGATCGTTAACCGTCAAAGTATTGTGCTACCACTGAGGCTTTGTCCGTCTTGTGGTACAGTACTGCCCCCATATCCGCTGGGGATATGTTCAAGGACCCTCCTCCGTGGATACTTGAAACCGTGGATAGGGGCAAACGCCCCCTCCATGGTTTCCTGAGGGCCCCCTGCCCTACCTCCCCTGCAGGCAGGCACGCCCCCCCAGCTCTTTTTTTTTTTCCAGCAAGGTTTGTTTCTTCCTTAAAACAAACAGAGAAGCAGCCTCCATTGCAGGCAAGTAGAATGAGACTAAGTCCTAGAGAGGCTCTGCAAGGTTTCTGTTCTAGGACTAACAGCACAATCCTGTGTAACTTTGCACCAGTGTAACAGTAGATGCACCAGTGTAAGTGCATTTACACCGGTGCATCTGCTCTTACACCGGTGCATCTACTGTTACACCGGTGCAAAGTTACATAGGATTGCACTGAAAATCTTGTTCTACTTGCCTGCAACAAGTAGCCGGAGGCTGCTTCTCCTGTTTGTTTAAGGAAGAAACTAAGCTTGCAATCCGTGGATAACTGAAACCGTGGATGGCGGATCAGTGGATATGGGGGCCCCACCTGTATATATTCAACAGTCTGTCCACTACACCACATGGCTCCGTTTATAATCTTACATCAGAGATCTTAACCTTACATCACTCCAGTGATTTTAGGAGAGTGTAGTAACCTTGGAGCATACATGGAGCACCCTGACAGTGGCATCGCTCCGGTAGGGGCGGGGCCGTAAGTATCGCTCCGTCCTAGACCCTTTACCGAGCGAGCAGGAGGCGGCCCCGCCCCCTCACTGTCGGAGCCTTTCCCCTGCGGAGAAAGCAGCAGGCAAGAGACCCTGCCTGCTGCTTTCTCCGCAGGGAAAGGCTCCGACAGTGAGGGGGTGGGGCCGCCTCCTGCTCGCTTGGTAAAGGGTCTAGGACGGAGCGATACTTACGGCCCCGCCCCTACCGGAGCGACGCCACTGCACCCTAACTTTCCAGGACTCATCTTTTTATTTCAATGCTTGAGAAAACTGTGCATGTTCAAAGAGTTATTAATTATCATTATACCGCTTTTCAACATAATGCCTTACATTTCAAATGTAATGAAGGAATGTAGTGTTAATGTAAGAGAACTGGCCCTGGTGGAGAAAAAGAAAATCTAGCTAGAGAAGATTAATTTAAAGTCAACAGGGAAAAACAAAACCAGCATGTGTTCATTTCATATCATTTGTTGCCCAAACATTACAAGAATCGGCAGTACAATATGCCATCTAATATCATTACGCCATCAGGCAAAAATATCAGTTATAAAATTACTCCCTACTCACTCAGGTTCTCAGGAATATCAGGGATCAAACTAGGAAATCTGTCTATTCCAGCAGGCTTGCCTGTCTTTCTTGGCCAAATTCCCCCTTATAAGAACATAAGAAGAGCCCTGCTGGATCAGGCCAAAGGCCCATCCAAGTCCAGCTTCCTGTATCTCACAGTGGCCCCACCAGATGAACATCTCATCCCTTTCATCTCAGCTTGAGAAAGTTCAACCCTATCCAGGTCTTCCTTTCTGTGCTCGGCCTCCTTTGCCTTTGCAGAACTAGAGGGGAGCCCTCCTTAGTCCATGCTGATATTGAGATGCCTGCCAGCAAGCTTCACCGTTCTCATACTACCTCCTCCTCGTGAGACGTCTGGATCTCACACTGCCAGGAGCCACATCCTCGTCACTGTGGCAATGAAACTGCGCTCACCCCGGCTGCTCTGTCTGACATGGTGCTCTGTTGCTGCAGCAACCTTCACAGAGACATTGGCATCTTCAGCATCTTCACCTGGCATCTTCAGTGGCATATGCTGGAGCATCTTCACCTCCAAGTGAGTCATGATGGCAGCCTGGGCTTTGGGGGTTGGTGAAGTGTATGGTCCCATCTTTATGCTCCTCAAAGACTCCGCAGTTCAGCTCTGCTCCAGTCTTCACCTCTTCACTGAGAGCTCTTTGTTCCTGCACCCAAATCTGTGCCCTTGAACAGAGTTCTTAGATTCTCAGTTCAGGGTAGACTGTGACTTCTTAAAATAAGAGTAATGCACATGCCGAGCTTGTAAAATAAAATATTTCTTCACCCAGCGTGTAATTCATCTGTGGAACTCCTTGCCAGGTGGTGATGGCACCTGGCCTAAAAAGGTAAAGGTGACCCCTGACAATTAAGTCCAGTCGTGTCCGACTCTAGGGTGTGGTGCTCATCTCCATTTCAAAGCTGAAGAGCCAGCGTTGTCCGAAGACGCCTCCATGGTCATGTGGCCGGCATGACTCTCCTTGCCGCAGCACGTAGCATGCAGCTGGAGCACGGAGCGCTGTTTACCTTCCCGCAAGCGGTACCTATTTATCTGCTCGCATTGACATGCTTTTGGAACTAGATGCCTTTAAAAGGGGTTTGGATAGATTCATGGAGGAAAAGACCTTCACAGGTTACAAGCCATAAGCAACCTCCTGGTTTTAGAAGTAGGTTTTCTCTGTGCCAGGTGCAAGGGAGTGACAACAGGAAACAGGTTATCTTGTTAGCTGTGTGCTCTCGGAGGCATCTGGTGGGGCCACTGTGAGATGCAGGAAGCTGGTCTAGATGGGCCTTTGGCCTGATCCAGCAGGGCTCTTCTTATGTATGATTTTTAGTGTTGTCAACTTTGAGCGAGACTGGGAGCACATGCGTCAGTGCTGCATGGACAATAGTGTGGCCGAAATACATTTGAACTTTACAGTAAGATTCCTGAGGTATGTTCTTCCATTACTACTTTTGGGGAAATGTCAGCGAAGAAAATTATTAATACTTGTGTTCTGCCAAGTACCAACTGGCTTTGGAAATTCCTCTTTGTCACAAAATTCCTCCTTAATGCAGTTTATGCAAGGTTAGCCACTCCGATACAGGTTCATTTATCAAAACATACTGAAGAACATGAGGTTTGGTCCAAAGTAGCAAGATCTGTAGAACAGATGACAGGATAAAATCCATAGCTCTTGGAAGCAGGCCTCTCTAAGGAAATACAGGGCGTAAACCACTGGAACAATCTGGCGACGGAACAAGTGTTCCATTGCCGGAAGATGTCGCGAACGTGCCGAAAAGCACTTTCGTGATGACTTTGGAGTAAGGGAGGCTGGTGCAAGGCTGGCCTCCCTCACTCCGGCTCTCCATGTGGCCGGCAGCAGAAGGTGAGTCCTCCTCCGCCGGCCGCGTGGGCGGTCTGGAATGGGACGAGGGGCCATTGGCCTAGCCAGCTCGGGAAGGGGGCGGGGATAGCGTCGGCCATATCCCCGTCCCCGCCGGTTACACCGTTACATGGCCTCCTCTACTTCTGCCAGCTATTTAGCTGGCGGAAATCTGAGGAGGCCGATAGGGCCATCTCTGGTTTAAACCTGGGGAAGGGGACGAGCATCCCCTTCCCCGAGTAGACTTCTGGCCCAGCGCGTGCCAGGCAGCCTGTGTACAGGATCCGACGGACGGCCCTGGGCCGCCCACCGGCTCCTTAGTCAGGATTGCGCTGACAGTGTCAGATCCAGCTCTGGATGTGGGATAATTGGCAGTGCAGAAGAAGTAAGGGCAGGGGGGGCATAACAGAGAGCACAGGGGATAGCAGTTGCGCTGCGTTGCTAAAACTAGTCAATAAACCTGACCTGGATTTCACAGGATTCAAGCATAGAGTTCATATGAGTAGCCGTGGCCTATTGCTGTTATAAGGTTTCCTGGCTGGTGTGGATGTTCTCCCCCCAGTCTGTTTGCTTCGCCATAGGTGTAGGGTGGGGCACAAACGGAATTTCCAGGTGAGAAAAAAATAAGGAAGAAAGAGGAGACCTCAAAAGTGCACTGAAAAGGATTTAATGGTTTAACGGCCTTATAAAGGGGTCAATGCCCAACTTTTCGTCCTGATGCACTGGGAACCCAGCCGCTCAGGACAATGAAAGAAAGAGGAAGGAGGCAGAATGCCAAGACGATGGAGAGGTAACACCCCTTCCTCACTTACAGCCACTTTCGCCACAACCAAAATAATTGAATTGAATAAAGGGTATGTTTGGGGAGGAGGTTGGAGAGCTGACGAGGAAGGTATGGGCATGTCTTCCTGATTTTTTTTATTTTTTTTTTGGAAGAGATCAGATAATTTATGGGTTAATTCAAGGCGAATGAGGGAATTCTCACTCACCACTAATTTTGGAAGATCAGTCCCATCAGTTCAAAGTTGCTTGCAGCTTTTCAGTTTATATCTTGGATGCTCTACTGCAGGGGTTCTCAACCGGTGGTACGCGTACCACCAGTGGTACGTTTTGGTACCTCTGGTGGTACATGGACTGCTGGACCCTCCTGAACCCTGCTGTGACACCCACCCCCGTGAAAATGTGGTGCTTTTGGCGCCGCGTTTTTGCTCACGGGAGGCTCCTGCCTTTGGCCGAGCCTCTCAGGAGCGAAGAAAGCAGCTCACCCGCCCACCCGGATCCTCTTACTGGCCTCTGGTGGCCTCCTGTGCTGAAAACCACTTACTTCCAGTGGCACTCAGTGTGGCTGAGGCAATGTCGGTGGAATGCTGCGCCGAGTACGTTGAGAACCCCTGTTCTACTGCATTATCAGGCAGGATATCAAAAGCATTTCTCTTATACTTCAACATTAGAACATGGAAGGAACAAGAAAACAAGACTCTATGACATAACTCTATTCTTGTGCAATAAAGATTACCCAAGACTAGCGAAATGCCCACCACATGGTAGAATTGTGAAATCTGCAGCGTGGCCCAGCTTGTCATTTCTGAGTTCAGAGCTTGCCAACAGAAAGGAGGACAGAGGGAGAAGATAGGCATACTGTCCGCTGTGCCTGCCAGCCACTTCCAGCCTCTTGCGCGTGTCCAAACCGCTGAAAAATGCAGCTGGGAGTCTCTGGAGCCATTTACAGGTTGCTTCCAGTAGTGGTTTTTGTTTTTCTCAGTCAGTTTTCCATCTCAGGAGGAGGGAAGTGGCAAAGATGCTGGGAAAAAGGTAATGTGGCACCGCTCCCGACCCCCGACCCCCCTGGATTTCATATAACACTGGTTTTCTTATCCACTGTGGTTCCAGGAACAGAACCCCAGCAGATAAAAAGGTCCTACTGTAAACAACTCTACATAGCTTGCCCATTTCTCCTGACACTGTAAGGCCTGTTTCTCACAAACAGCAGATGAACAACAGATGAGGTGATAAACCTATGTCTAGACCGACACACTACTTTGGACTGCAGGTGGGAACTTGCATTGTGTCTCTATACAAAAACACACCATCAAAATTTCCTTTCCCCATATCTTTAAAATAATAATATTTTTTTTAAAAAATCTAGCCCATAGAGAACTGGACGTTACGGAGAAGGGTTCTAGTTTAGCCTTCTCCTTGAAACGTTTGTTTTCTCTATGTAGAAATCTTTTTTCTTCCTGGAGGAGCATTCTATCATGTAAGCCCACTCCTGCAGCTCGAAGTGGTACAGTCCAGACACGGTTTGACCATCTCATTTGCTGTTTCTAAGAACCGGGCCTTAACAACCTTATTTACAGTCAAGAGACACTGCCTCAGAATAAAAGATTTCCTTCTCCCTACTCACTTCCTATTTCCCACAGTTAAAGTAATTTCAAATAAAGGCTCTTTGAGGCCAGCGCTTATAAATTAGGCAAACTAATACTTGACATTAGCAAAGAGGTTGCATTCCTGCCAACCTCCCCCCCCCCCGATCTGCAGTTGAAAAACCTGAAAAAAAAAACCCGATCTGCAGTTGAAAACCTGAAAAACCTAAAGCAGATAAATATCTAGCACATACATACTCATAAGAACATAAGAAGAGCCCTGCTGGATCAGGCCAAAAGCCCATCTAGTCCAGCTTCCTGTATCACACAGTGGCCCCACCAGATGCCTCAGGGAGCACACAAGACAACAAGATAACCTGTTTCCCGTTGTCACTCCCTTGCACCTGGCACAGAGAAAACCCATTTCTAAAACCTCTAAAACCAGGAGGTTGCTTATGGCTTGTAACCTGTGATGGTCTTTTCCTCCATGAATCTGTCCAAACCCCTTTTAAAGGCATCCAGGCCAGGTGCCATCACCACATCCTGTGGTCAAGGAGTTCCACAGATGAATTACACGCTGGGTAAAGAAATATTTTCTTTTGTCTGTTCTAACTCTCCCTCCACTCAATTTTAGTGCATGTCCCCTGGTTCTGGTGTTGTGCGAGAGGGAGAAGAATTTCCCTCTATCAACTCTCTCCATCCCATGCATAATTTTATACGTCTCAATCATGTCCCCCCTCAGGCGCCATTTTCTAGACTGAAAAGCCCCAGACCCTGTAGCCTTTCTTCATAAGGGAGGTGCTCCAGCCCACGAATCAATCTGGTCGCTCTTTTCTGCACCTTTTCCAATTCAACTATATCCTTTTTGAGGTGTGGTGACCAGAACTGGACACAATACTCCAGATGTGGCCTTACCATCGATTTGTACAAAGGCATAATGATATTGGCCGTTTTATTCTCAATCCCTTTTTTAATGATCCCGAGCATGGAATTGGCCTTCTTCACAGCCGCCGCACACTGGGTCGACACTTTCATCGACCTGTCTACCAGCACCCCAAGATCTCTCTCTTGATCCGTCACAGATAACTCAGAACCCATTAGCGTATATGTGAAATTTTGGTTTCTTGCCCCAATGTGCATCACTTTGCACTTACTTACACTGAAGCGCATCTGCCATTTTGCTGCCCATTCTCCCACTTTGGAGAGATCCTTCTGGAGCTCTTCACAATCCCTGCTGGTCTTCACCACCCGGAAAAGTTTAGTGTCATCATCTGCAAACTTGGCCACCTCACTGCCTATCCCCAACTCCAGGTCATTTATGAATAAGTTGAAAAGCACCGGTCCCAAGACCGATCCTTGGGGCACACCGCTTTTCACCTCTCGCCATTGTGAAAATTGCCCATTGACTCCCACTCGCTGTTTCCTGGTCTTCAACCAGTTCCTAATCCACAAGAGGACCTGCCCTCTTATTCCCTGACTGTGGAGTTTTCTCAGGAGCCTTTCATGAGGGACTGTGTCAAACGCCTTCTGAAAATCCAGATATATAATATCCACGGGTTCGCTCGCATCCACATGCCTGTTGACCTTTTCAAAAAATTCTAACAGGTTTGTGAGTTGTACTCACAGTTGTTTATTTGTACTCATCTCTTCCAAAGCTGTTTTCAATGATGGCCCTCAAAAATGCCTCTAGTTTAGGCCCAAATGCTTTTGAATTTAAAATGTATACGTTGCTAGGAATCATTTTACTGACCTTTGAAGCTAAAAGAAACCTTTGACCAGGCATGGTGTAATTGTTGCACAACCTGTTAACGGCTCAATACTATGGAGGCCAGCTGGCAGCGGAATGCGCAACCTGCTGCTGGAGACTGCTGAAAAAGCACCATAAAGCACTTTCCGGCAGCAGGCTGCCTGCGGGAAGACCAGAGCCTTCCTGCATGTCATTGGCTCTCCTGATACCCGCTGGAGCAGGTAAGCCAGCGGGAGAGGAGGGACGGGGTGGGGGGAGGTCGGATCAGGGGCAGAGGGAAACTAGGCGGGGAGGGGGAAGAGGGCAGGGATCTGGTGGATCAGGTGGCAATGGTACATGCTGGATCTTATTCCCCTTTCCTGCTAGCACAGGTCCGAAGAGACCCATTGCAGAGTGGGAGGCTTATGCAGGGGTAAGGGAATTTAAATTCCCTTTCTCTGCTGATGCCTCCTGATCCGCCCCTCCCCACTGGATACAGCACGCCCGTTTTTGGCACAGCTGCATCAGCAGGGACTTGAAAGAATAGGATTGGGCTGTAGAATTGTGTAGGTTCTATGAGGTGGAAGGGAGAGGAAAGAGTGGGGATCCTTCAATTGTATAGGTGGAGGCCTGCCTGTATAATTAGTGAGGTGGGAAAATAGCATTCTACCATGATAAGTGTTGAACATTCCACTGATCATAAAATCTGACCCCTCCATCCCATTGTTCTGAAATTCAGCAAATAGTAACTAGCTTACAGTTTCCATCATCCCTCCACAAAGTGTGCAAATTCGTTCTGAAATGAGGGAGATACAGCAGTTTAAATCCTCAAATCCTCAAACCTTGAGGAGCCACATTTACCTTTTTTTTTTGTCCATGGATAATTGAATTTGCTTGGGATTGATGTGCCTGGAACTGTTTCAAAAATGTTCTTCTTTTTTTTTTTTTTAAGTGTCAGGATTTTTTTTTTTAGTAATTAGCCTGTGAAGTCTTGCTGTTCCCATGGGGGACTGAGATGGCATGCTGTTTTTATATTTCTATTCGTATTGTTTAATCCTGTATCGGTTTTAACTTGTTACTTGAGAGTAAGCCCCTCTGAATTCCATAGGACTTAATTCTGAGTAAAAATGCACATGATTATAATTAGCTTCCTTTCATTTCATTGCCACATAGTAGTCAAAGGACACAGGAGCTCTATTGGAAAAATACATTGGCAATGGCTGAAGTTTTTCCCCAACATGGATATGCAGTGATAGCGGAAAACACTGACTGCTGAATTAAGTTGTTAAAAGGCAGAGGAACTCTTTCAGAAAGAGAATTTGGCAATGTGAGGTCCGTCCCCCCCACTCACCATGAATATGAAGAGATAGAAGAAAACACTACTACATTGAATTTCTGCCTGTCACATAGTTTCACCAGCATGAGTGGAATAATGTAAATTAGGTATCTGATCACCCCAAAAGAGCACTTTATGAATGCTATGGGGCACATTCATGGTAACATAGCAGACCAATACATGCATGTGTGTGGGAAGTGGGGTCTGGCATATCAGGGTCTTTGGCATGGTTGGCCTATCCTGCAAGGCTGTTGTAACAATTGGGAAATGCATATATAAATGCAAAGTATTGATGGCACAGTCTCTTAGCAGTTGATTTATGGCAAGCAATTGTGGATGTTGCTCCTATAGAGCTTCTGCCTGGACATTTACTATGGTAGTAGATAACATTTTGGGGTAGCACTGTGCCTTTAGAGATACGTCAGGCAGACACTCATCAGGTGTATCCCTAGCAAGTGACTAGTGAGTGAGTGTCACCTACTGAATTGGAGAAGTGTCACCTGCTGCCTCTACCCTGTTTCCCTGAAAATAAGACCTCCCCTGAAAGTAAGACCTACCATCATTTTTGCGTGATTTTTGCTGGCACTCATAAATATAAGACCTCCCCTGAAAATCGCAACTTGCAACCTACTGCATTTTTGGAGCCAAAATTAATATAAGACACTGTCTTGTTTTCAGGGAAATATGGTACCTGGATGCAGCCCAGCCCAGCCCAACAACAAAGACTCCAGGGCAGGCCTAGCACATCCATGGGGCTCTATGTAGACCTAATTCAGGGTCTGGATTAACATTTTGGGCTTACAAGAAATGTATCTGGTTATTCCAAATTATTTCTGTATTTGGATTACAACCTTATACTGATCTTTTACAGAACCAGCCACTCCCAAATGCTTCTGTGGTTTTCTTTCAATTTTCATCATTTTCCATGCCCTGCACGTGCTGTGTGAAAAGAGGATTGGGGTTACACTCCAAATAGATTGTCCAAAGGTCATTTGTGAGCAGGGAATAAAAAATGTTCCATTCTCCAGAACTATGAATAAAGGCTGTGGTTTGAGGTTCATTCAAGCAGGAGACAATCTGGGGGGGGGGGGGGGGGGGAAGGTATGGGTTTTGAATGATTCTGCAACTGACTACATGAATAGTTCACAGGAGGGCAAAAAATATGAAGCAAGCACATAATTCCCCACCTTTTGACCCAGCTAAAACAAAGACACAAAAAGTGTGGAAAAAGAAAAACAGAAAAGGGAAGAAATGTCTTTCTATGTACACTATTAGCCTAAGGTTATCTCTAGATATAGCAAAACCAATCAATTCATTTTCACAAATACGTCCACCTTCCCAAACCCCAGCACTGAATGTTTGGGTCACTTATTCCCAAAATGGCAGATGCAGCTTTTGTAATGATGGGGTTTTCATGGTTTGAACAAGTATTTGTGCATCATTCCCTGTTAAAAACAAAACTAAACCTCAAACAGATCTGGCTACTGCTTATCAGCCCCCCTTCAAATGTTCAGGCTGAATTGTAGCACGTCTCAGGTAGAGCCTTCTCCCTCGCAAGCACCCCAGCTCGTTTACTCCATGTCCCATATCAAACTTGCCTGCTTACTTTCACCTTAATCATCACATTCAACATTCCCATAAAACCCCTTGGAGATGCTTCACTACAAGCACAAATCTGGGTGTGTATCAATGCAACCTGCATTGGGCCACATGTATGTTCTAGCTACACCAAATGATTATCGCAAGTGCCCGTTAAACTCTGCATTTTCATTGTATATACAAGCCCCAAGATACATTCAAGCGAAATGAAGCTGCCTCATTGCCCGTGTTTCTGGAAAAAAAATGTACAAGCAAAAACATCCCGAGGCAATTATAAAAAATGGCGTGTACAAATCCAGCCTTCCGTAAATTACCGCATAGCCTCGAGCAGTGATGAATTGGGCAGAGAAAACACAAAAAGCCCGTCACTGGTATGGTACTCTTGCTCAGTCTTTGTTGAAGTTAATCAATCTGACAGGTACCTTCATACTCACACTCAGATAATAAATCAAGTATTCTCTCCCCCCCCCCCCGCTACCGTCCTGCAAAGCTGCATTAAGATGGATCCTTGCTAGCATCCTTTGGATGGATCCTTTGGTGGTGGCCTTCTGGCCACAAAGGGAGTGTGACGGCTGAGGACAGCTGATTAACACAAATGTAATCTTTCAAACCACTCGCTCTGGGAGGCAGCTTGGATCAATGTTCTGCTCCACGTCTTTCCCACCACCCCCAGACCTCTCCTTAAATTTATGGAGGTAGGCTTAGTGCCTTCGAAAGTCTCTTAAGTTCTTTTGGTTAGCTGCCACCAAAGCCAACACTCAAGTAATACAACCCCGGTGTGAAATTAAACCACAGTTGTTTTTGATTCCCTTCACTAAGGAAGTGGTGTGCTACATGGAAGGGCTGGGAAGGGAGGAAGGAAGTCCTAATGGTTTTCAGAAAGAAAAAAATACACTCTGTAATAAATGGCCAACAACACGGTTATCCGAGAAACCGAAGCTGTTCAGCAGATCCACACGGCTGATCACATTACTGAACCAGAACGTCTCTGGCATTTTTACAAGGTATTTTACCATCTCCAACTGCATCGTCAACACACTGCCAGGACAAAAAAAATTAAAGGATGAGCAGGTGCTATGGACAAAAATGAAATACAGTCTCATTCCATGGGATGGAGCTCAGCTGTTTTCAGTGATGTAGACTTGAGTCTATTGACTCAGACTCGAGTCAGACTCAATTTGCGTTAATGACTCGACTCGGACTTGACTCGGCAATTGTAAAAGACTCGAACGACTTGACTCGAGACTTGGAGCCTTTTATGACAAGTCAAATTTTATTCAGGTTTGAACCTATTCTCCCCATTAAATAGATGGGGACTCGCAACTCGCAACCGAAGACTCAGGACTTGGGGGCAAAGACTCGGGACTTGACTCGAGACTTGGACCCAGAGACTTGATCCACATCCCTGGCTGTTTTTGTGGTCAGCTCTAACTGTGCCACAAGGGGAGGGAGTGGATTTGATTTTTATTAGAAAATAAACTGACTTAGCGGATATGATTTCTTACCGCCACCCACTTCTTTCAAAATCATCCATTGTTGGCGAGGGTCATTACAAGAGCAGGTGCTTGTGTGTGTAACAGGCAAAAGAGTCCATGCTGAGATGGGGAATGAGATGTTTAAGGCTCGTCAGGAGATCTGTCACTGATACTTTTTGGAGGGCAGAGTTTCATCCTAGCATATGGATGGCCAGTTGAAAAACTGGTTTTTAAAAATGAAGGTTATTTTCAGACTTAAAAAAAAAAAAACTACCAGTGAATATGGTAAAATACAAATAGGTTATCACATGATAATTTCTAGCTAAAAAATGTGATACGTGTGTGTGTGTGTGTGTGTGTGTGTGTGTGTGTGTGTGTGTGTGTGTGTGTGTGTGTGTGTGTGTGTGTTTGGCAGAAAACACGAGGAATGAGAACTCCAGGCTTCATTTCCCAGCTGCAAAGAGGTGAGGTTGGGGGTGATTTGCAAACCAGATAAGATGGGGGGTAGGGTGCTTAACCCCTCCCTCCACCTATAACTCCCCTTCTGCAACCCTCTTTGCTGCTTTCCCACTAGTCCCCTGATGGCGAACCTATGACACGCGTGTCACTGGTGAGACGTGAGGTCATTTTGGGTGACACACCGGCGTTTCCCCCAGGGCCCCGACACACCTTACACTTTCGCAGGTTTTACAGGCTTGTCTTGAACATTTAGGACAGGGATTTGTGGCAGACCTCTTTTAGTATCTAGTCACTTATTGATGTTAAATAAAATGCAATGTGTTCTATAGTTTTCAGTTCAGTTCAATTCAAAATTACTATTAAAAGTAGCAGTAGTCAAAGCACTATTAAACGTTCGGGGGGGGGGGGGGAACGACACACCAGCAGTGTCAAGTTAGGCATTTTCAATGTTTTTTCCATTTTTTTGACACACCACGCCCAAATGGTTCGCCATCACTGCATTAGTCAGAGTTCCTAGACACTATTTTGCATTGTCAAGTAGGAAAAAATGGCAGTGGGGAGAGAGCTGAAGAGGGAGCAGGAATGAGTGAATGGGTGAAACGCTACAGCCCATCCCTACACCGTTTTGTAGCAGAGAATCAATGGTTGGGGGTCCCAGTCACTTGCCACCCAACACTTAAGTTCCGCCTAAGATACTGTACTTGATTTTCCACATCAACAATCTTCATCTCCAAGAACCTTTCCTGCTTTATGAGATCTTCTAACAAATGCTTATTGATTTAATGCAAGCATCTGTAGTTGGGGGAAAACGTTTTGGCTCTGTCGTTTTATGCTTTGCTAAAGGGTTTAAGCACAAATTAATTGGAAAGTTGAGAAGTGAAGGTGGAAAATGGAGAGAGTGGATAGAGAGAAGTTCTTTTCCCTCTCACACACCACTAGAACTAGGGGACATCCACTCAAATTGAGTGGTGGTTGTTGTTCAGTCGTTAAGTCGTGTCCGACCCTTCGTGATCCCATGAACCATATCCTGCCAGGCCTTCCTGTCCTCCACTATCTTCCTGAGTTCGCAGTGGAGGGAGTATTAAAACAGGCAACAGGATACAGGTATCTTGTTGTCTTGTGTGTGCTCCCTGAGGCATCTGGTGGGGCCACTGTGAGATACAGGAAGCTGGACTAGATAGACCTTTGGCAAGATCCAGCAAGGGGGAGCCCAATCCTGCATTTAGAGCCCAATCCTGTCTAGGACTGCCGCAGAGTGCAAAAGTACGATGTGCTAGATCCTATCCAGGTTTGGGCCAGCACCAGCGCAGGTGGAGGCCTCCCCCCCCCAAGTAATGGCCCAGCTGCCCCAATGGGTCTCCTTGGATGTGCGCCGGCAATATGGCCGGCGTAAATCGAGAGACCCATGTAAGGGCCAACAGGCCCGGGAAGGGGGATAAGATTCGGTGGAGCGTCGCCAATCCCTTCTCTGTCCCAGGCCCGGTGGGCCAATCCCCCCTCCCATTCCACCCTCCCCCCCGCACAGGGGGGCTCTTCTTATGTTCTTAAAATGAAACGTGTGTCAGAGATGAGATATGTGGCAAGAACTGCGATGGTGGGTGCAGGGCATCAGTCACTTGGTAATGGATTTATCGAAACCTGAGGATTTGGGAACTTTCTCAGTTTACACAGGGTGCTGGTCAGGCCTGTTGGGCTTCATGGTCACCTTCAATGAATGGAGAATGCACATCAGAACACACCCCAACCTTCCCTGCAGCTGTGCTTTGCTGGGCAAAAGTAGTCGTGGTAATTAAACTTTCTTGCAGGAAATCTTATCTGCTGTTACTGATCTTCTCATTAAATAAGCTTCTGAAGATCCAGCATCTCCCAGAACATTGTCTTGAAGTTCCACAGAAATAGCCACAATTCAGGAAAGATCAATCATGATGCTTTTTTTTTTTTTTTTACAAGTTTGACTTCTTTTACAAGAGGAGTAGGATTCTCTTGGCTGAAGTCTGCCGTAGGGTACAAGATAAAAAAAAAACCAGATGATAGTTTTCTGGAACTTTAACACAGAATACAGATCTTTAACAACGGGCAATGAGACAGTCATCAAATGATTGATTATCGGTTCAATCTTTGCTGGCAGATAAGAAGTGGAAATACGACAACTGGGACACTGAACAGTTGACTATCTTCAGTAAAAGATGAAAAGGTGCTTCAAAACTTTCTCTAGAATTCAATAATGATGTTAGTAAAGTTTGTGATTACCTGGTTTGGAATATCAATTTGTTCAGCTCATAACATTTGGATGTATTATGAACGGAGTATCATTTTTCTAAAAGCTGTTCCTTACTGCCTTAAAAATCAGCTGGGGTTAGGGGGGTGGTTGTGCTTAGCTCTGCCTGTGGCTAGCCATGAAATAGGGGCAGAAAATTAACTGAAAACTGCTTTTAGAGCCCAATCCTGCTTTTAGAGCCCAATCCTGTCTAGGACCGCCGCAGAATGCAAAAGTACGATGTGCCAGATCCAATCCAGGATTGGGCCAGCACCAGCGCAGGTGGCCAGCACCATTGCACAACACCTCTACCCCAGAGTCCTGGCACCCGGGGCCTTGGGCACCCACAGAGGCGTCACTACGGTAGGGGCGGAACCGTCAGTTGTGCCCCATCCTAGTCCCGTTTACAAGCCGGCACGAGGTGGCCCCACCCCCTCACTGTCGGAGCCATTTCGTGCGGAGAAGGCAGTCTCCAGCCCGCTGCATTCTCAGCACAAAATGGCTCCGACGGTGAGGGGCCGCCTCGTGCCGGCTTGTAAACGGGGACTAGGACAGGGCGCAACTTACAGTACCGCCCCTACCGTAGCGACGCCTCTGGGCACCCAGGCCCAGGCTCTTAGCTACGCCATTGAGCCATCCCCTGCACTCGTTCATTTCGAACAGAAGAAGCATGGACTGAGGAGGCTGCACGGCGCATGCTTTGTAAGCAAAGGGAGGGAGATGGAAGCACGCCCGATCGTTCTGCCCTCCATAGGAGGGCTGCATATGGTGCACACGCGCATTCAGGTGGCAGAGAGACACACACCCCTTCCCACCACACAGGGCAGCTTCACACCAAGACAAGGACTTCCAGTTCTAGCCCCAGAAGCTCCTGTCAACAATTCACAATCCCTAAACAAAGCAGAAACTATTCAGGCAAGGAAAGTGGTACCTGGGTGCTTGCCACATTTGTTCCATCGGTGACCTCCACAGTCATGTTGTACACCGACCTTTGCTCGGCATCCAAGGGCTTTGCAATGACTATGGTCCCCACACCTTTGTCTGCGTCGAAAGAGCTCTCGAAATTCCCTCCTAATCGTTATTACAAGAAAAGGTACAATTAAATTCCTGGGGTTTTGTTTTTAAATAACACTTAAAGCCCAGGGTACAGTCATTTATCGAGAAGCATTGCACGCAACATGCACTGCACATTAAGCCATTGTTGTTTTAAGTTAATTTTTCCTTTCAAGCGCCATTTGTATATTGTAAAACAGATGTCATAAAGGAAAAAAAAGAGAGAAAAGAACAGAGGAAACAACAACCCATACCACAGACAAAAGATTCAGCAAGGCATCCAAGCGAAGCATAATTGATTCCTTAAAAGGCTTTACAAGGCTATTAACCTAGAAAGACTTGTGCTCTTGTTAGTATGAACAAGCACTTTCTCCCTTGTTAGATATTCATTTGGGAGCAATATTTGAGCATTATTTGCATGACACTTCCAAGGAAGTCAACAGGTACTGTGCCAGGGTTCCTGGCCCAGCCTTCCATACAAAAGGAGTATTTCAATTAATACACTCCCATCCTCCCCCAATAAGAGATATCTCCCTCCCATTTCAATGACAGGGTCAAACCAGACATGACATTCAACATACAGTATCATTACAACCGCCACTGCCAACTTCCCAACAGGGATGGTGGGTTGGATCAGGATCGGGACTGTGGCAGGCAGGTAGGTAGCATTTAACCCTTTGCCTCTCTGCCTTAATCTCAACCGCTATCACCATTCACTATCCAAAGCCTGCCTTCATCCTTCACACTAGTCCTCACTGCCAGGGACCCTGCAAGGGGCAGAATGCATCTCCGTATGCAGAACTCACAGAACCCATTGAGACGTCCTTGAAATATGCAAAGTCTCACTCATACGCCACCTACCATAATGACAATCATTTTCCTAATCATAAATATTGAGCAGTTGGGCTCAAATCATAACCCTCTTAACCACGATAACTTAAACACAATCAACCGCAAATTAATCCAAATCTGGTCTCCTGTTTTACATTTCAACAAACGCTCTCTGATTATCTCACTTATATCTTGCAACTTAGCTAAATTAAGATTTCTGTATCCTTGTGTCTCTCTCTAATTATCCTTCATTAAAAGTACAGTTTTGCCCTAGATGGAAGATTTTCTGCTACATTACAAGAGAGTGATAAATAACTTGAGACCGTAGAGTTACATAACAAAATTGACATTATGTTCAGAACTACAGCTGATCAAAAGGAACCATAGATGCTTTGGCTGCCTGCTCCACTTTGCCTTCCAATGAAATAAAATTCATTGTAACTGCAATGTAGAGAATGCTTCATGAAGAGAGAGAGAGAGAGAGAGAGAGAGAGAGAGAGAGAGAGAGAAGAGAGAAGGGCAGAAGTCAGGCAAAGGTTTTTCGCCTACGCTGCTTTACATAAAAAAGCAAGGCAGATTAATGGCTGATACAGGCTTGATCTTGCAAACTGTAGGATGCCTTCAATTCACATGAAGAGCAAGCGGGATACAAGCCACAGAGACAGCTTAGTGTCTGTCTGGATGGGCACATGGTGGGGAAATTTTACTCCCTTGATTATCATCTCCTCCTCCTCCTCCAGCCATTTGGAAAGGCTGTGGAAGAAAAGAGTTTCTCTTATACTCTGAAGTTGCATTCATGCAACTCATTCTCCAGCATACTGAAGGGAAATTTCACATTGAATGTACAGACCAAAAATGTAGGCCTTGTGCATATCTCACAGCGCAAGCCCATCCAACTTACACCACCGGTGCAGTGAGAACAGGAGGCCCCAGAACGGAAAGGGGATTCAAATTCCCTCCAAAGGGGTATTCAAAGGCCCCTCCCCTCCAAAGCCTCCCGCCCTGCCCTCCCTTGCAGGTTACACTGGTGGTATAAGTTGGATAGGATTGCGCTGTCGTTGGCCTATTTCCTGAATTGGCAAAATGGGAAACCATAAAAAGGGTCCCCCCCCAGGGCCTATTCTGATGGTCAATGATATTGCCACCTTGCAGAAGCTAATAAGGTCAGTGCCTGGATGGAAGACTATCTGAGAACCTCATGTACACTGCCTGGAGTCCCAGCATTATTACATTAATACATTTAGGGCCCAACCCTATCCAACTTTCCAGCACTGATGTAGCCATGCCAATGGGGCATGTGCTGCATCCTGCGGTGAGGCAGGGCAGTCACAGAGGCCTCCTCAAGGTAAGGGAACATTTGTTTCCTTATCTCGGGGCTGCACTGGTGCTGGAAAGTTGGATAGGATCGGGCCCTCAGTTAATTAATAATACAAAGCATTAAATTATGGGCAGCCAACTGGGGGCCGAGGGCTTCCCATTGGGTCTTGGGTTCAAGAACTCCACCCCCATAGTTGCTTTCTCCTGCACAAGCTGATCCAAGAGCTGTTTATTTCTCTGCTCTGCACCGTGAACACCGCTTTGGTAGACACCTTCTCTGATGATGCATCTGAGCCGCTGATAGACACAAGAAAAGGGTGTTGAAATCCCCTTCCATTGCGCAAACAGAGAAAAGGCTCTCTCCCTTTAGATCATAGGTGGCCAACCCACGGCACAAGTGCCACTTAGTGGCACACCGAGCCTTTTGAAGTGGCACGCACTTCTGTTCCTGTTCGAGCCGAGCGCTGAAGTCCCTCTCTCTTTCTCGACCCCAGCGCGCCTTTCCAAGCCTGTGGCACTAGAGGAGGTCTCTGCACCCCACTGCGCCTTATTCTTGCGCTGTCCCTGTGTTTTAAATATTTTCATTACCTTAAATTTATTTTATTTATTTAAAGTGGCACGCTCAAGATTATCTACATAAAATGCGGCACACTGCGTGCCATGAGTTGGCCACTACTGCTTTAGATACTTCTGTGCCCAAGCCAAGACACACAAAATAGAATTGTGCAGCCTCCGTTTCTGTTTACAGCGGGGAGGAAGGAATTAAAAAGCCAGTTGCTGTGTCTTACTCAACAGGCCAGTGGCTGGGGCCAATGTCGCTGGTCCATCAGCCCTTGCTCAGTTCAAAATATGGCCCGTGCTAAGCCAACATGGACTTAAAATAAATAAATATTATTCCAGTCTTATATTCCCACAGTGAGAAATAACATGAGCATATCGTAACACCAATTATTCTTTCCAGCACTGCTTAAGATAACTAACAGCGCAATCCGACCCAACTTTTTTTGCCGTTGTAACCAGCGGCACAGCGAGAACGGGAGGCTCCAGAACGGAAAAGTGATTCAAATCCCCTCCAAAAGAGGAATTCAAAGGGGATTTGAATCCTTTTTCCGTTCTGGGGCCTCCCGTTCTCACTGGGCCGCTGGTTACAACGGCAAAAAAGTTGGGTCAGATTGCGCTGTTAATGTTATCTCCAAATAAAAACTGAATCAATTCACCTTTTTAAAAAAATAGTTGAACATTTTTATTTTTAAAAACCCACATATTTTTGGGGGGGAAATTGTTTACATTTATTTATTATGGCTGTACGCTGTCCTTTCTCTAAGGAGCTTGTTGCCAAACGACATGTTGTGTATTGATAATTGTGGTAATATTTAATTGTTCCTTACCAGACACTTGTCTGGTGAAAATTTCACCCCTTTGCCAAAAGCTGTTTTTCTCTTAGAGGGTCAGAAGAAGGTATGCAGCTTTTGCCCCACAGAGACAAAAACAGCTTGGGTGGTGGGAGTGATTTTCATCAGACAAAGTTAGCAAGGACAGGATTAAAGCCCCCCCCCCCAGGAAAAAAAAAAGGTTTTCTGCTCAACAGAAGCCACCCACAACTGCTTTGTATAAAAGCCCTCAGGGAAAAAAAATATTTATTGAACTACAAAAGTGCAGTTTGGCCTGGGGTGGCGCGACCTGGAATGCCCCCTTGAGTCTGCCGCCTTTACGCTAAAAAAGCCGAAATTCTTACCATGTTCCTTCTGCACTACTGTCAAACCCACTTCTCTCTCCAGGAGAGAAATGATCTGCTTCTCACTCGAGTGAGGGGGAAGCAGATCACCCAAAGAAACTAGCACATCAAGACAGAGGTGTAGCAAGCCTCTGCTGCACCCCCCGTGACGTCGCTAGCCCCGCCCTGCTAGCAACGTCACCCTGGCGGCATTACGGCCACAAAGACTCTCCCCCACGAGAAAGACGGCGGCAAAAGGCTACTGATGGCCCGGGCGGGCAGGCCAATCCTTCCAGCCGCTGCAAACCGTGCGGCCATTTTGCAGCCGTTGATGCGGCGGCTTGTGCATCCCCCTATGTGCCGCCTGCCCCATCGCTGACTCTGTCTCTGTATCAAGAGGTATATGCTAAAAAACCCCACCCCTCTCTGAAATCAACTACACAACCCCACAAAGGAGTCTTATTAACACATCAATACAGTAAGAGGGATATGCTAAAACCTTCACCTTGATGTGCTAGTTTATTATATGCAGGGAGCTTTTGATGTAGAACAGCATTCCTGCCTGACCCCACACTGACATGCTACAGTCCATCCTACCGCCTCAAAACTCTATTACCTACTTCCATTGCATGTGAAGACCAGGCCTGAGTTCCTTCGAATGGAAATGCCAGGTTTTAAGCCTGGGGCCCTAGGTATCCAAAACATATTTTCTCCCATGAGCAATGGCTTCTCTTGCATTCTAGAAGATTCTGCTTGGTGCACTGAACCTAAGATAGCTCTTCCCATGGGTCCTCCTCCTCACTCCACGACTTACTGCATTGTGAACCTGATGTTAATCTGATTTCACGCCAAAAAGCACATCTATTCCCTACATCCTTCTACGCATGTCTAAACGACTTATCTAGTCTCAGCTGTTACATACACACTTAACAGCATTTAATTGTAAGCGGACACATAATTGTTCTTGACATTTAATTAAAGTTATGGTGATACTGAGGTATTAAAACATTTCTATTGGATTATGGGCTTTTCATCATTTGCTTGAAGCCAACCCTCCCTTCACTTTCCACAGAAAAAGATAGGCTATCTCTCAATTCACACAGGGGGAAAAATCTTTTTGAAGACAAGATTTGCAGATTTGTTAATGTAAAAAATTGTGATGAAAAAGGCTGGCCTTGGGACAGTCGGGCGCTTTTTTTTTTTATGGGAATGTTTTATACTGATAACCGTGAAGGGGAGGGGGGGAAGTATGACTGTTAATTTAAGTTGCTTTGTAACCATCTTAATGAGCAATCAGAAAATCATAACCTTATCAGACCACGCTTCTAAGGAAACGTTGCCTTTAAAAGTTTGAAGTAATTAAAAGGGGACGCTACCACAGTGGATGACTTTAAAATGTCCTCCATCTGTTGCTCATAAAATGGAGATTAGCTTCAAGTAAACCCAGTATTTCTCGGGGTTTCCCCACCTCTTAAATCCCCCAACTTTGCTTAACTGATTTGTCTTCGGTACATCAAAGGCTTTTGGGGTTTTGTTTCAATAGTGTCTCTAATTTATTCAAGAAATACGGAGGCTGCAATCTCAAACACACTTACATGGGAGTACAGTAAGTCCCACTGAACAACTTAGTTTTGAGTTGCCACGCACAGGACTCCAATGCATGTGATTACGCCCTGGGAGTTATGCTCGGACTCTTCCCTCTGCACTCCAACTGGTATCTTGAAGCTGCACTTTCAGTTTCTTATACAGTCAAATACTGTCACTGCTGCAGCTTCCTCTGTTAGAAGGGAGAGCTACCTATCTTATCATCCCCAATGTCACATTTGTTTAAGAAAATGCAGTTAAAAAATCCAGTGGCATTGCTGGAGGTGGGGTGGAACGCTGAGTTCCGCACCACGCTGACCTCCGTTACTCACTGGCACGAGGCGGCCCCGCCCCCTCGACTTCAGAGCTATTCTACGCGTTGCCTTCGCCCCACTGAATGGCTCTGAAGGCGAGGGGGCGGGGTCGCCTTGTGCCGGTGAGTAACGGAGGTCAGTGCGGTGCAGAACTTAGCATTCCGCCCCACCTCCAGCGACGCCACTGAAAAAATCTATACTGTCACTTCTCAAAAGAAACATTCTGAACAAATAACATTTTAACGTTCTGAATAAGGAATGCTGGGAGACTGAGCCGCCTAGCAGTTGTTCATCATAAAGTCTTTAACGTGTAGTGGTGGGGTTTGTATATCTGGGCACGTGCAAATCTGTCCTGTCCTGAGCAGCCATATTGGCTGCTGCCATTTGTTAGCGGCCTTGTGGTTGCTAGTGTCACCAAATGGTCTGCTTCTGGATGTGAGATAAAAGGATCCTGTATATCATAATCTTCCACGTCTGGTGTATTTTCAATTTTCTGAGGTAGCAGAGGACAAATAAATTTGCGATTCAGCCTATATGAATGCCCACTAACCTAAAGTGTATATGTACAGGGATTTCCATGCAAATTCCTTTTTATCTAAGGGCATGTCCTTTCGCGAGGAAATAATTGGTCATGCACTGGATCCTCAATATGTAGCACTGGTAGTTCTTTATCATGCTGTCATAATAGGCTTTATTTATACGGTGTTTGTGTTCCAATTGCTCTTACGTGTTTTCTGCCACTTAGATTTCAAGAGTGCAGAGGCTGTGAGTTTCGGTGAACGTGTGTAACTGTATATGAGTTGATGCACTAGTGTCTGCACTGGGAGTGTTATGCCGCTCCTCAAAAGCTTGCCAGATGTTTTATTTCCTTTCCCCCATTTGTTGTAAAAACATTTTTGCAATTTGGGCAACAGATTCAGCTTTGCCATTGGATTGACTGTTATACGGGGAGGTGATAATGTGATGAAACTCCCAATTTTTCAAAGTCGTCCAAATCTTTACGGGTGACCTGGTCTTGAAATCACGTGGTCACATCTGAAGTCACATGGCCAGGTATGCCAAATATTAGGCTTACCAGATCCATACCGGGACAGAGTGGCCATTGTGTTCAATGGGGCTTGCTTCTGAGTAGCCATGCCTAGGATTGTGCTCTAAGGGTTTAACAAGCTACACCTGCCCCACATTCTGTCTCCTAAAGGTCTACCACTCTGTCCCGGTATGGATCTGGTAAGCCTACCAAATATGCTGAAGTGATTCAGGGCCCTGTCTATTATGGGTGTTGCTAATGTACTTGGCAGTTTACCCAAGTCCCATAAATCTGAACGATAATCCACAAGATAATGATGGTTATTTTCCACAAAGAGATCCATTTCTAACATGTTCCAAGGTCTGTTTGGAAGGCTGTGTATCATTAGCGGTTCCTTATATTGATTTGATTAGGACTCAGCATCACAGTTCCTAATTAGGTCTTGAATTTCATTAGTAATACTAGGCCAGTATACATCTCTGGATTGTCTGAAATATTCATCTATGTCCGAGTGACTGCGATGTATTTACGATAGCATCTCTTTTCCCAAGGCTTTGGGGATGAGCATTCTATGTCCTTTAAATATATCATTGTGGACACCATCAAGGCAGTTTCAGTATTTTCAAGCGGACACTGGAGCTTCTCGCCATGTGTTTGGCCAACCTGCCAAATATCAGAAGTTGTAGCTCAACATCCTGTAATGTGGTTTTGTGGACTCTTTGATGTTCTTGTTACAAGAGGCATTCTAACTCCTCTTGGAGTTCTTTTGCATCAAGTGAATTGAATTTTTCATAGTCTTGTCTGCCTGTGTTATTTTTGTGACAAGGGTACCCTGGACAGAGGATCTGCTATATCCACTTCAGCTCCCTTTTTATATTGTACTCTTTTTATATTGTACATCTACGGGATAATGCTGCAGTCTGAGTAGACTGTGTTGGAGACATTTGGTGGCTGACAACTAGTTTCTTAAAAATGACTTCTAGTGGTTTATGACCACTGTTAGTGATATATACTGGTCAAATTTTTCACAAGTGAATAAAATTCTAGTAGCTGTTGCAAAGATTTAGAGTCTGGGCATTTGCTGAATTACTCTCACTTTCTCAGAGTCTGGTTGCAAACCTAAAGAGATATTAAGTGAGGATCCATGTATAGGCTTACCATCGTCCTGGAATTGACGCTGGCTTCGGCCTAGAGCGGACCCGAGCCGCTCCCAAGAGTGCACTGCAGCTGCCCAACGGGGTTCCTGCTTCTGTCGCGTCGCTGACCGGAAGTTCTGGAAGCCGATTGGACAATCGCAGTGCACCCTTGGGAGCGGCTCGGGTCTGCTCTAGGCTGAAGCCAGCGTCAATTCTGGGACGATGGTAAGCCTATCCATGTAGGGATACTTCCTATGTAGTCTCATCCTGTTCTGAGTTTGAGGTTGATTGTTGTGGCCCTTTCCTGGAGACAGATGAGACTGTAGTCATGGTCTACTACAGTTGTTTCTATAGCTATATACCAGGGATGTGGATCAAGTCTCTGACTCCAAGTCTCAAGTCAAGGCCCAAGTCTTTTCCCCCCAAGTCCCGTGTCTTTGGTTGTGAGTCCCTATCTATTTAATGGGGGAAATGGGTTTAAACCTGAATAAAATTCAACTTGTCGTAAAAGGCTCCAAGTCTCGAGTCGAGTCTTTTACAATTGCCGAGTCAAGTCTGAGTCGAGTCATTGATGCGACTTGAGTCCAACTCAAGTCCGAGTCAATAGACTCAAGTCTACATCACTGCTATAAACTAAAATGTCATCTGAAGTTACACCGATTCCTTTGAGACTTGCTAATGCATCTTGCTGGCAGTGCTGATATTCTTCTGCAGCCAGCTTTATTACAAAAGGCTTCTGTAGCCAGCTGCAGTGCCGTTCTGGGGTCCAAAAACTAGTAAGATAGCTGCCTTCTTCCTCTTAATAAAACTTGCCAATATCTATCTTTAGCTAGCACAGGAAATATTTTTTTCTGTGTCAAGATCAGGTAAGGTCTCTTCTGTGGTGTGTATTTGGTAATGAGCTCACAGCAATGCTTTGTTTGAATGATCTAGATCGGTGCAGTTGCAACGTTTTCCAGGTTTCTCTATGGCCACCATATTGCTGATCCACGTGGGAGATTCTGTTACTCTGGCAACTATAGCATCTGTTTACATCTGCTTTACTGTTTTCATAATCATTTCTTCCAGTGTTGCAGAAACCATGATGGCCTGGAAGGGAGAGTTCAGGTAACTTCTCAAGGTCTTTAACTTTGAGGGAAATTGCTTCTGCTGAACAGTGAGGTTCAAGGCTTGATTGTCTTACCAAAATGTTGGGCTGGGTGATTCATTTCATTTCACAATGCTGATTTTCAGCAGAGTTGCCATAATCTCCCCACCCTCAAAAGAAAAACACCCCCCCCCCAAAAAAAAACACCCCAAAGTTCCTGTATCATCTTCCCTTCAACCAGGAAGCTGGAGCCAGGATGAGACTGTGCACAGGCCTGTCAACTGACTTATTTTATCTGTTTGTTTGATCGATTGCTTTTGTAGCTCAGCCTTAATGCTGGACTATGAGAATGAGAGAGTTTCAATTTGTGTAAGGTAAGATTAATTAACATGTGTCAGGGGGATATCATTGATTCCCCCCTCCCCTTTGCGGTTCTATTTTTCTCTCTCTTTTTGCTGTAACAGGAACTGCACCGCAAAATAATCCTGCAGAGAAAGGCTTCCAAAGTAATACAGAAAGAATAGTCAACTTCCCGAAAGCACAAGAGGTTCCCTTCAGGGTGCAGTAGGACAGTGAAAACAGAATTGAAGAATGATTGCTTGCAAACCAAAGAAAGAAGAATTTTGTCAAAGATTCACAAATCTTGGCTGGGCAGCCAGCCAAAATTTGTGGTCACCGTTGAGCTTGCCTAGGGATGAGTGAATTTCACTGGTTCTGTTCTGGTACGAGTAGGAGAATGAGGCTGCAATCCAATGCACACGTTCCTGGGAGTAAGCCCCATTGAATGCAATGGGACTTACTTCTGAGTAGACATGCATAAGATTGTGCTGTTAATGAAATTCTAGAATTAGAGCAGTCAGAGTTTGCCGTGATTTTCAGTTCCTTTGGTTGATTTGCATCTTTCTTCTCTCCTTCATTACCAACGTATGTGTCTGTGCGTTAATAAATCACTGACAAGGAGGAACCTTGAGGCAACTGTACATATGATTGCACTGAGACACGCTTTTGCACTGAGCTTTAACGGTTTGCATGTGGACTCCTACACAATGTAAAACACCACATAAAAATAATCTTGGCATTGCCTTGTGTACAATAACATCAAGAATGTGTTCTGTACATGTTTTATCAATGCACATGTGCACATTGGTAATCGGTAGTGGGGATGGAGGCTAAAGATACAGATGAACAGAAGGAACCAAAAGCTGCAGCAAACTGCATATGCACCACAGAATATGTACAAAATTGGGATTTTTTTTTTTTTTAAAAGAGTGATCAAGGATTCCTTGTGCACTGACTCCAAATTGGAAACAAGACAAGATAATAAGGACATCTAATGTTCTGGGGGAAAATTCAGATGGGGAGAAATTCAGAAACATCCCTAAGCACGGCAAAGTGTCAAGCCTCTTATGTCATGCTAAGCTTCAGAGGTGCTCAGAAACAGTAACTTCCAAGTGCCTGTGAAGCCCAACAAGATGGCAGGGCAATTCTTTTCCTGAACCTGGGAGAGGCACTCCAAAGCAGCAAGACTTTTCGCTGCTTCTGAGCACCTATGAAGCATGGCATGAATGCAGGGACAGGCCTGATTAATGAAGGGGCTGCATCTTCAACCAGGTTCCCAGCAGCCAAACTTTGGCACCTTCCTTCCTGTGTCACCAGCACTGACTGCTAGCTGGGCTGAACTTCAAGGTACTATTTAGGCTGCCTGAACATCCAGTCAGCTGACTCTAAAGGCCAATCCCAGCGCATAATGACCAGGCCTCAGAGTGAGCTCCACCATCTGAACAACTTGCTGCTAATGTGAAGAGGTTGCCTACACTCCTGCATTTTTTCCCTGCAGCGCAATCCTATCCAACTTACACCACCGGTGTAACCAGCGGTAAAGCGAGAACGGGAGGCCCCAGAACGGAAAGCGGATTCAAATCCCCCCCAAAGGGGGATTCAAAGGGGATTTGAATCCCTTTTCTGTACTGGGGCCTCCCGTTCTCGCTGCACCGCTGGTTACACCAGTGGTGTAAGTTGGATAGGATTGCGCTGTTTGATTAGGACCCCCTGCTTGACCTCATATCTGATGTCTGAAATATAAATAAAATAGCTATAGGTGGGTAGATTTTATTTATTAAAATATTTATAACTGGCCTTGAGACCAAATATCCCCAGACATACTAAACTCAATACAAAATCATATGTCACGTAAAAACTTGCTAAAATTATTTTAAACACTCCATAAATACTATTTTTTTTCAAGCAACATCAATTAGAGCAGCAGCAACAAGAGGAAGATAATCGGGGCAACCTTCAGGAAGAGGGTGTGGGTCGGTGTCTAAAATCCAATAAGGAAGGAATAAGGTAAACTTATTAAGGGAGGAAGTTCCATACTCTTTGGTGCCAACACAAAGGAGGTCCTATTTTAGGCAGCCAACACACTTTAGGTGGTAGGGCACACGTAGGTTCATTATCACCTAGGGGAGTCTTTTGGAGGCGAAATACATAATCAGAAATAAATGTAAATATGGACGCAAGAAGTCTTTAAGGTGATGGGACCATATAAGACTTTAAAGATTGAAGCTAGAACTTTCAATGGGGCCTGGAAACCAACTGCAAAACAATGAATTTGCAGGAAAATTGGTGTTATATGCCCCACATGCAACCTGTGTTGATAAGTATCTTACAGGCTGCATTTTGTACCAGTTACATTTCCGGGATGCTTGTCAATGCCATTCTCACACAGAGTGCATTAGCATTACTCACACAGAGTGCATCATCATTACTATTACGAATACTTATATACCACTTTTCAACAAAAACGTTTGCAAAGAGGTTAACATAGCAAAATAAACAAATTATATTTAAATAAATTATAGTAGCTTAATCTCTAAAATGGGCTAGTATTAATATTTTCAGGCTGGCAATTCTTGTGGACTTGTTTGCAAGGCCATTCCAAATTATTTACAAAATCTATTTGTGGGGATAAAACTCGGAGTAAACCAAAAGGCAGGCAGTAAGTACGCATAAATATGTGGGTTGCTAATAAACAGATGTACTATAAATATATGCATGATTCTATGATTAAATCCATGTGGCATGTTCCAGGCAGCTAGGAAAGATACAAGTACAGTTGGCTTCAGAGAATGCATTTATATTAAAGAAGAAGAAAAAAAAACAAAAAATGCAGCTTAGAAAGTTGTTACTGTAGCAAATGTGTTTCCACTGAAGGTACCTTCTGTCGAACAGTTCTGCCCACAAGCTGTCTGTAGGATATAGAACATCTCTCGCGCATGCTTGCCACCTTGAAGCAGAGCAGTCGGAAGCAGAAAAAACAAACAAACCAAGGTAACAGAATGCAAAAGAAAAAAAGAACAAAAAACAAAAGCATGAAGAGAAAAGAGAGAGAGAAATGAGGGACAGCCGATCTAAGTTACCATCAAAATACATTTAGAAATGAGATTAGCAAACTATGGCCAGAGAATTTAAATGATGGACAACATTAGAACTGCAAGTCAATCACATATTATGGAAGAGAAAGAAACAATCCAGCCATACAGATTAGCTAAGGCATCATAACCAAAGCGTGAAAAGTAGTATAGTAGTATATTATATTAGCCATTTTCAGTTCAGCATCACAAATGCAGATTTAATTCCAAGGAGCTAATCCCTTGTTAGTTATCTCCTTATCAAAACACACACAAATACTTGTAGTTTCCTCTCCTAGGGCTGTGGTTATGGCACCATGCCCAGACTTACCGACTATGTCAAACCACAGAGGGATGTTGGCCGGTTGCACAGAGACCACACCGACAATTTCTGTTACTCGGTCGCTTTCCATGACGGTGAAGTTGTAGAATGGCTCATCAAACGTCAGTGGGATCGGTGAAGGTGGCGGTTTCTTAATCCACTCAATGTGGAGGCGTGCTGTTGAAGATTTCTGGGGCCGGCCATTGTCAACTGCTTTTATCTGTTGCACATGGAGACAGTACAAGTGACAATTCAGCACACTTATTTGTGAAGCATATTTTTGTCTCTCTCATCCCCTATGTAGACCTACAGCGTCTGGGGCTTTTCAGCCTAGAAAAAAGGCGCCTGAGGGGGGACATGATTGAGACTTATAAAATTATGCATGGGATGGAGAGAGTGGAGAGAGGGAAATTCTTCTCCCTCTCGCACAACACCAGAACCAGGGGACATGCACTAAAATTGAGTGGAGGGAGAGTTAGAACAGACAAAAGAAAATATTTCTTTACCCAGCATGTAATTCATCTGTGGAACTCCTTGCCACAGGATGTGGTGATGGCACCTGGCCTGGATGCCTTGAAAAGGGGTTTGGACAGATTCATGGAGGAAAAGACCTTCACAGGTTACAAGCCATAAACAACCTCCTGGTTTTAGAAGTGGGTTTTCTCTGTGCCAGGTGCAAGGGAGTGTCAACGGGAAACAGGTTATCTTGTTGTCTTGTGGGCTCCCTGAGGCATCTGGTGGGGCCACTGTGTGATACAGGAAGCTGGACTAGATGGGCTTTTGGCCTGATCCAGCAAGGCTCTTCTTATGTTCTTATGTTGATCCACCTTTGAGGGCCTTTCGTGGGTCTCTCCACTGTTAGATTTATAGTGAGTGGACAGGAGAGATGGAGGTTTTTTGGGTTGTGTGGCCTGGAATGTTTGACAGGCAGAGAAGACTTTTCCATTTCAGTAGACTTTCTGGAAACTGCTTTCAAAAGTTTGTCTGCTGATACTGTTTTCACACATTGTTTTAGATCAGTGGTTCTCAAAGTGGTGGCTCGCAACCCACCATTGGAACCAAAAGCTGTCCTCTGCCCCCTTCCGGGCCGGGACAGCATGGTGGCAGCGATCCCAGGAATCTCTGCCGCAAAAATTTTTTAAATGCAATTTGGGGACTTACTGGGGGCCCTGGAGCCCTCCAGAGGGTTCAGGGAGGCCTGCGCTACCCTCCGCATCCCCCCCCCCCGAGCTTCAGATTGCCATGGAGCAGCAATTTTAGACTACCAGTTTTAGAAAACCGGAAGTGATCTAAAATCGTTGCGGAGCTTAGGGTGAGTGTTTCGGAAGGGCAAACCTCAACAGCAGCAGCCAAGCCTGTCGGACAGATCGGCACTGCACTTTGTGTCAAGGGTATGCTGTTTCTTAAACTAGATCCCAGATAGAAAGGCAGCGTTCTTGCTTCACACTGTGAGATGTAAAAAGCACCTGCTTACAGTGTTGTTTACTCTGACTTGGAAATCACTGATGAGGCTTTTAAACAAGATAGGATTGAAAAAAAGAAGCTATCGATCTGCATGGCACACCACCAGACACCTGTGCCCACTCAATACTTTCCTGTTTACTATTCATTTAGGTTCCTCCATCAATTCATGTACAACGGTTCCAACATGGGCTCCAATTAATGTTGTGTTAGGGTGAGTCTGCCAAGGTCTCTTTATATTCATTAAGATTCAGACTGTGAAGCTGTTTTATTCATATTGGATGAATACTCTAATGTTATGGTCAAGTTGAATAGGGACACCTGAAGAGGCTAAAATTCAACTCTTACGGAACAACCCTATCAGGGCCTTATGCTGATGGATCTCGTGATCTGTCAGCATAAGGCTGAGCTCGCCATCACATGAGCTGCTCTGACAGTTGGAGGATCACAATCGATGGTGTGGGAGCTGGGAAGCCGGCAGCAACAGGACGCCATACATCTGCCAGAGCAGGTAGGTCAGTGGAGGGGGCAGTTTGGAGAAGGATCAGGGTGGGGATTGGGCCGGCTTGGAGGGTGGGTCAGGGAAGGTCTTGGTGGCAGCTGTGTCCACGACATCCTATGCACCAAGCCCAGGCCCAACACATCCCCTTAGATCTACCAGATTTACACCAGCAAAATAGCTGGTGTAGATCCGAGTAGACCCATTGGGGCCCAGGAAGCAGTAGAGTAGGTAAGTACAAATTTATTTACATCTCTGCCAATGCCTGGGCCCAGCCAGCCCATGGGATACAATGGAGACTGTTTCAGCACCGCTACATTCCTTTAGTGAACTTAAGCAAGGTAACCATGTAGTCCTTGAACCAGACCCCAAGGAAAAATCTCAGAGAACCTTCTTGGACTCTTGCTGAGTGGACCATGCAAGACCCTAAAATAAGACCTCCCCCTAGTCTGAGAGCCCATTTTGATTGAAGCCCAGATACCTCCAAATTTAGGTCTGTCTTGATATGTTCATCCCTGTTACTAGTTTCTTGCCAGTTTCCTTTGCACTGTGTCCCCGCACACCCTTACCCAAAGAGGTGGAGGTACCTGGTGAGGAAGGTTTGCTAGAGATAGGAGAGACCTTGCCAAGACTCTCCTCACTTGGAAAGGACATTGATAAGCATGCCCAAGGTTGTCATTCACAGTAAAAGTGAAGTCTAGAATGTCACCAGTGAGCCCATCATCTGCTGGTTACCCCTCCTCCCTTCTCAAAGGTACCATTTTTTGCTTGGGAGCAAAAGGAGGAGATGGTGGGGGGAGGAGAACTGGTAGTAGATAAGAACATAAGAACATAAGAAGAGCCCTGCTGGATCAGGCCAAAAGCCCATCTAGTCCAGCTTCCTGTGTCACACAGTGGCCCCACCAGATGCCTCAGGAAGCACACAAGACAACAAGATACCTGTGTCCAGTCGCCACTCCCTTGCACCTGGCACAGAGAAAACCCACTTCTAAAACCAGGAGGTTGCTTATGGCTTGTAACCTGTGATGGTCTTTTCCTCCATGAATCTGTCCAAACCCCTTTTAAAGGCATCTAGGCCAGGTGCCATCACCACATCCTGTGGCAAGGAGTTCCACAGATGAATTACACGCTGGGTAAAGAAATATTTTCTTTTATCCGTTCTAACTCTCCCTCCACTCAATTTTAGTGCATGTCCCCTGGTTCTGGTGTTGTGTGAGAGGGAGAAGAATTTCCCTCTATCCACTCTCTCCATCCCATGCATAATTTTACACGTCTCAATCATGTCCCCCCTCAGGCGCCTTTTTTCTAGGCTGAAAAGCCCCAGACACTGTAGCCTTTCCTCAGAAAGGAGGTGCTCCAGTCCACGAATGATTCTGGTCGCTCTTTTCTGCACCTTTTCCAATTCAACTATATCCTTTTTGAGGTGTGGTGACCAAAACTGGACACAATACTCCAGATGTGGCCTTACCATCGATTTGTACAAAGGCAGAATGATATTGGCCGTTTTAGATGGGTGAATGCTGAGCTGTATTCCCCCCCCCCCCAGCAAATGCTCAAAAGAACAGTTTTCCAAGGCACTCAGTAGGAACGTTAAAACAAAACAAATGGTTTGCAAGGAAATGCAAGCAGAGTTAACACATTACCAAAGCCCTGAGGAAGCTTCTTGATGGAACGTAATTTGATAAATCAACAATAAAGAAAATCTGTCCTTGAACCCTGAAAGTGAAGCATCTGTTTCTTTTAATAATGAAGGCTTACGGTTAAGATGTCGTAGCTCCCAGCTGTAAATTGTTTTCTGGAAGACACCATCCCAGTCTTGGGGTCAATGAAAAACTTCCCATCATCATTTCCATCCACAACACTGTAGGAAATCTCCGCATTGGGACCTTCATCCTTATCAAAGGCAAAGGCTCTGTAGATGGGCTCCCCTCTCTTCTTGCGGTCCCTCTCAGGCAACTTGATCTGATAGACTTTCTCTGGGAACTGAGGTTTGTTGTCGTTTTCATCTAGAACCTGAACCACCAGCCAGACTGTCGATTGCTTGGGGGAGGATCCACCATCGGTTACCGTAACCTGAGGAATGTACATGAACAACAAAAGTAAGATTTGTGCAAAGTAAGAATTTGTGCAGCAGAATGGCTGAAAAACAGCAGGTGGAGTGGCTCAAAAGAAATGGAAAACTAAGTTGCAATAGGAACAGATAAGAAAAACAGTCCATCCTGCCATTTAATAAACTGGGTAAAGTACGGTTTCCACATTTTTATGGTTACAAGCCATAAGCAACCTCCTGGTTTTAGAAGTAGGTTTTCTCTGTGCCAGGTGCAGGGGAGTGGCAGCAGGAAACAGGTTATCTTGTTGGCTGTGTGCAGTGCTCCCTGAGGCATCTGGTGGGGCCACTGTGAGATACAGGAAGCTGGACTAGATGGGCCTTTGGCCTGATCCAGCAGGGCTCTTCTTATGTTCTTTATGTTCACAGGAGAACATTCAGGAAAGGAACATGGAATATCCTCAAAGAGGGCAGGCCTTCAAAAGACTCACCATGGATACAATCCCGCCTACCTGTTTAGACTGTTCTTTCACACTCAGCGTTAACCCAAGAAAGATGAGAATTTGACTTGTCAACTTGACTTCCAGTCCTGCTACCAATGAAGGATTGGAAAGTGGGCACACGACAGAGTGCCTTTTTCATTGTGTTATTGAAACTATGGGATGACCTCTCCTAAAAGGCACATTTAGTCCCCTCATTGCCTGATTGTAAGTGGGCACTTACGTCCTTCTTTTCTCAAAAAAGCATTTTTATGGCAGAATCCTAACGAATGGGGAAGGGGGCAGTGATGGGGTCAGGGGGTGGGCAGACTGGGAGGGGGGCAGGATCAGTGGTGTCCTATCCTATCCCCCATCCCGGGCCTATTTCGCCAACACGGATCAACTCGGACTTGCGCTAGCAATATCGCTGGTGCAGGTCCAAGTTCACCTGTTGCCGCTGCTGGGGCTTGGCCCCGTACCCCAAAGAGATCTCCAGCATGCAAAACTCCCCTGCGAGATGCAACACAGCCTGAGCTGGCACCACTGCATCGCCGCGCGGGAGTTTAGTTAGGATTGGGCTGTGAGTTGTCCATTTAGGGCTTGTCATTTTTTTGCCATATTTAAGTTCCATCTTTCTTCTATGTTGGAACTGAAGTGGTGTCCATGGGTTCCAAGTATTCAGGCAGTAGAGAGACCCAGAGTCATTTTGCGTCAGTATGGTTGCTTTCATACAGGCCTTCAGAGCAGACCCCTAGGTCCTACTGCTGCAGTGGGCTTTTATTGCTTTCTGATTTTTTCATTGTATCTTAATATTGTTTTGTTGTCAACCAGTGGTATCTGGACTGCTGTAAACTGCCTTGCGTATCTGCTGCAGAGAAAGGCGGAATATGAATTTTAACATAAGTAGACTTATCATACGTTCCGGAATGGCCGGGACCCTCCCAGGTTTTGGGCTCTGGTCCTGGCATCCCGGGAGGTATGACGCCATCCCGGATTGCCGTCGCCTCCATTTTCGTCTCGGATTGCCGCACAAGCGGCCCATGAGCCCTTCAGAACGAAGGGCTCAGAATGAAGGGATGGAAGCCCTTCGTTCTGAAGGGCTCCCGAGCCACTTGTGCGCATGCGTGTGTCTTTGCGAGCTGCACGCATGCGCACAAGCGGCCTAAGTATAAGCAATAGAGAATATAAATAACATGCTATTCTGTTTGCAGGATTTTTGTTTGTATTGCTTGTGTTTCTAGTTTCTAGGTGTAGGGTGGGCTATAAATCTAAACGAAGGCTTCCCAGTGATTTTTCCTTTTGTGATGATTCAGAGTGATCAGTTGGTGCCTTTAAAGAGAAAAGATAACTGGGGCGGGGAGGCAGAGCAGGGAAAGTCAACTAAATAAACTGCACAGCAGTTAACCAGCAAAACAATCCAAGTGAAATGGGAGGTCAGCACAGTCAGACTACAGAAAAGAAAAAAGAAAATACAGGATCTTGGCTCAAAACACTCCAATGCTGCCACTGTGGGAACTGGCAGGTTAGCAGCTTTTTACAAAAACAGAATCCAAAGTACTTTCATGGCAGGAAAAAAAAATCTATTTCTGTCTCACTTTTCTAGAGTTACAAATGTTCTAACTGAAATAGGGAGGAGAATGTTGAAACATATATGGATTTTATTATTTTTTTAAGGATGCACGTTACTTTCATCTCTTGGTAGCTGTTTGATCTTGCATTATTTATTCCTACAATACTTCTCTTCTCCTCCCCCCCAGGTTAAATGATTAGCAATTCCATTTTACAGCACAATCCTGGAAATGAATCTGGCGACAGAACCTGAAAACTTTTTTGTTTAAAGAAGCCTTCCGAGTCTTGGTTTTGTTTTTTTTAACATCTAGCGGTTACAGGTGTGGTGCTGCTGTTCTTGTATTCTTGTTTTAAATTGTAATAGTGGTCTCTTTTATCGTTTTTAGGTTGTTGTTTATGAGTTTTTAATTAACTGTTTTATTGCTTTTAAAGGTGATTGATTTTTGTAACTGTTTTTTTCTTGTTCTTGTAAGCCACTTTGGGTCCCTTCGGGGAGAAAGGCGGGATGAAAATATTGTAAATAAATAAAATAAAATAATCCAACAGTAGAACACTTTTCACAACAAAAAATTTGGAACTATTAGGCCAGATTTAGATCTAGATCCTTGGACTCAACCCAGGAGGACAGGAGTGCCTTATAAGCATGTATTTTTACCTGTCTGTACCTAGCAAGGTCAACCCTTATGTGTCATGGCTAATGCCTATATGTTCAGGATAGATTTAACAAGAGCTTATTTTCCAAAGCTTTCTTGTGAGGACTTCTATTCAGTGGCGATTCCCCAACCGCCCCCCCCCCTGCACCGGAAGTGAGCATACCCACGCGCAGGGCAGGCGGGCAGGCCAAACACACCGCCGACACTCCTCGCTCACACCGACGAACGGGGTGATTCGCATTGCTGCCGGCTGCCGTGATATCCCCCCTGCCCACCTGCCGCCCGTGGCCCCGATCCTGCTGCCCTGGGGCCCAACACCCCAACGTCCTCTCCCTGACAACGCCTCTGCTTCTATCAGCTTTACACTCTGCAGAAAATGTAATACACAAAATACATAAAATGCAAGAGGGAGCTAGTAATATGCTGCGCAAGGTTCATCCACCAAAACAGAGAATACTCAGCATTTTTTTTTAATTGGGAAGAGGAAATTTCTTGCAATTCTCATCTCTTTTGAAATTGTCCTTATTAATCAAGAGTGTGCTGATGTGGCAGTATCATTTGAAGATGAAGTTGAAGATTTTGAAGGATGCAGCATTGCACAAAAAAAGGAGAACAGTGATACCACACCTGCAAGTCAGAAGTAACCTACAGAGAGCAACTGCAACAACCACAAAAATTGTTCAAAGTGCTTAATTTAATGCGCGAAAGCCAAAAGGGAGGCACTAAAGTGAGAAGAGAAAACAAAATGCAAAGTTGCTGATCAAAAGCAATACACACACACACACACACACACACACACACACACACACACACACACACACACACACACACACACACCCGTTCTACTATTAGCCCAAACTCCAATTTATTATAAAACATATTCCTTCAAATTATCATCAGTGCTAAGGTTCAACACTTCATCAGGAGGAAATGTAACCAGCACATTTGATATACAAACTGCAGTGGGTCCTCAATAGGAGCGTGCAGTCCCTCCTCGTAATGATTTTTGCTAGGTTTATCCAAACTCTTCTTATTTGCATTGACATTCTTTGATATTTCTCTGGAGCAGGAACCACTCAATTAGCCTCACTATTTCACTTTAGATGGGATTTGGTAGTAGTTTGGGTCACTGTCCCAAGTTTGGATGGTCACCCCCCCCCCAAGTTTCCCCACTGCATGGCTTTTTTCCACTGGTCCCTAAATCCAATCACAGAATCCAGTGTTGGGAATAGACATATTTTATTGATATCTTGCATTTTAACCCCACCTTCTTCTAATGCTGTGGTTCTCAAACTTTTTAAAATGACACTCTGTTGGGACCCACCTAGCTTTATGAGACGCTCAAACATTTATCTCCCTGTGTTCACACAAGATTGCAAACTGCAAGAGCTCAGCTGTTTGCAGGGCAATTAGCAGCTATCTCGCAAACTGCAGGAGCTTAGCTCTGAAGGTCAATTAGCAGCTATCTGATTTTTGAACAGCCTCAGGGCTTGTGGCAATTACTTATCTGATCTTACCATCACCTGGGACCCACCAGAAATCAGGTCGCGACCCACCAAGTGGGTCCCAACTCACAGTGTGAGAAACACTGTTCTAAGGAGCTTGGGATGGCACAGATGGTTATCTCCCCCATTTTATCATAGTAAGAACACTGTGAGATTGGTTGGTTAGGGTGAGAGAACATTATTCGTCCAGGGTGACCCAATGCGCTTCATGGCTAAGCAACTGTTTGGTTGCCTCTTTCTCCAGTCCAAGGCCAATTAAGAATTGGAATTAAGAACGGCTCCCTCCTTAGAGACCTTTCGGCGGGGCCTTAAGACATTTTTATTCAGGTTGGCATTCGATGTCTGACATGGTGGGCTGCCTTTTTAACAAATGGCTTTTAACAAATGTAAATATAGGTGACCCACTGGGGTTGTTTGTTTTAATTACTTGTTTTTAATCATTTTTAATGATTAAACATTTTTATCTGTAAGCCACCTTGATTGCCCTTGTTGGGAGAAAGGCGGGGTATAAATAAATAAATAAATAAATAAATAAATAAATAAATAAATAAATAAATGTGATGCGTAAGAACATAAGAAGAGCCCTGCTGGATCAGGGCAAAGGCCCATCTAGTCCAGCTTCCTGTATCACACAGTGGCCCCACCAGATGCCTCAGGGAGCACAAGACAACAAGATACTTGTATCCTGTCGCCACTCCCTTGCACCTTGTTGTTGTTCAGTCGTTAAGTCGTGTCCGACCCTTCGTGATCCCATGAACCATATCCCGCCAGGCCTTCCTGTCCTCCACTATCTTCCTGAGTTCGCTCATTTTCATGTTTTCATGTTTGTTGCACCCTTGCACCTGGCACAGAGAAAACCTACTCCTCCAACCAGGAGGTTGCTTATACCCATCATGCCTCTCTGGCTCCTCCAGAAAACACTAATGGCAGATGCAGACTACGCTTGGATGTATTCTGTGGATCCCAAGCAAGGATCTCAGGCTCTGAGAAGTTTTGCTGGTCTCCTCCGAACACTACTTGCTTCCTCAAAATTCATTGGATGTTTTGCCGGTCAAGCCAAGAGTCTACCAATTATTCTCAAAAATCCTGTCATGGCAAAAATTGGGAGCAACTTTACATCCATTGTTTCCCAGCAGAACTTCTTGTTTTATATTCTCAACCTTGTTTCCGTATCCCCTCTGGATACGGAAAAAAAAGACATTTTAGGTGTCCTCTAGAGACAAAACACTGCTCTCTTGTAGTATAATCCTAAGCATGTTTACCCAGAAGTAAGTTTCAGTATGTTCAATGGGACTCGTTCCCAGAAAAGTGTGCAGCCTCTATATCTCAACACTGACCGTGAATGGATAACTTAACTTCATACACTGAACGGTTGGGTGGAACTCAACTAGAGGTGGTTACAGCTTCATCAGAAAATACTTTTACAAGCTCCACCTGCTTTTGCCTGCCTGCATAGTTTCCAGTAAAGGAAGCTTTTGTATCAAGTATTGATACGAGGAGACATTCTTCTCCAACTTTGACTGACTCGACTTTGGCATATAATAGTTGTTCAAAAGCTCTTGTCTGCGCACTTCAGGGGATAAAGTATCTCCCAGCCTGACTCCTCTTAGAGCCCTTCTGCCTGCTGAGAGGTATGCTCAAACTACAAAGCTCATCACATTACCATCTTTCCACAGGCTCATCTACCATTCATTTTCTATTCACGAAACTTGCTTGATTCCAATCATCCGCTGCCAGCGGGAACTAAACACACTTCTTGAAAGTTTCCTTAAAATTATGGTGATTGTTAGAGAATTCTAATCTCCTTTTCAAGCTGACTTGCTCAAATCTATGGAATCACACATCAGACCTTTAGCAGCATTTCTTGCAGGTGCGAAGGCCAATTACCTTTTTTCTTTTCTGTATTTTTTTGGGGAAACTATTGTATCTCCTTTCCTCCTTTGTACCTTTATGAAGAGCTTCTTATTTTGCTTTCTGGTAAACCATAACTTTTTTCACATTTAAAATTCTTTTAGTACTTTCTTATTTAACGATAAATTACCTAATTAATTGATTAATCAGCGGTTAATTAGCAGGGGGTACTTCAGAAAATTGGACCGTGATAGGGGGTACCCGGGCCTCCAAAGGTTGAGAAGCCCTGCTGTATAGCGCACATGTAAGCATGATTACTCAGAAGGAAGTCCCGCAGATTTCAGCAGAGCTTACTCCCAGGTAAGCAGTGATCTTCAACTTTTACCTTCGGGTAAAGGTTGCTGTAAATCCTTGCAGTTCAGTGTCCACGGCACTGCCGGGATTGCGACGCTGGGGGAAAAAGTGGGTTTTCAGCCTACCTGGGGGTCTTGCCGGCTCCAATTGTAATCGCAACCCACTTCCGGTTTTGTCCTACTTTTAAAGTAGGTTTTGCAGTACAGTTCAGAAAACTCTCTCCCCCTGCACACAATTAGGGAAACTATCCAAGAAGCAAAGGAAGGAGTCAGGAAGTGTGGGCACCATGAATTCGTTATGCAGGTAAATTATCGTTATTGTTCTGAAGGTAAATTATCATCAAAATACGCTCACAGTTAGGTTAGGAGGAATCAAATATAGATAAGAAGAGACGAATATGTGCAAACACAGGAGCGTTTAGACCTTGGTCCTGGTGGAGAGCAGGATTAGACTAGACAAGAAGAGGCGTACAATGAAACGTTGTCATGTCCATCCCGTGCCTAAAATGAGCTATTTGTTTGCTTATTTTAACTGGACATATAGGACAAAGCTAGGGTGTGTATATGTGTTTCTGTTCATTTTGTCCTCCTTTTTTTTTCCTTCCCCCAATCTATCCCTTGTTTTTTCTCCGACGTTTTCCTCCTTCTGTATCTCTCTTTCCAGGTTTCCTTTGGTATTTTTCTGTCTCTTGTTGTTCTCAATATTTTCCCTATACCTGTAGTTAAGTTTTTGTTTGTTTGCTTGTTTGCCTTCAAGGTTTGCTCATGGACCTCCTGGAACTACTAGGTCTGATCCACCACGTTTTTTCTCACCATCTTACTTTCAGTGGATCCAAACGTTCTAGTGAAGTTGGAAAAGCTGAGCTCAAGATGATCTGAGGCGCCTGTTGGGGGACATGATTGAGACATATAAAATTATGCATGGGATGGAGAGAGTGGAGAGAGGGAAATTCTTCTCCCTCTCGCACAACACCAGAACCAGGGGATATTCACTAAAATTGAGTGGAGGGAGAGTTAGAACGGACAGAAGAAAATATTTTTTCACCCAGCATGTAATTCATCTGTGGAACTCCTTGCCACAGGATGTGGTGATGGCACCTGGCCTAAAAGGGGTTTGGACAGATTCATGGAGGAAAAGACCATCACAGGTTACAAGCCATAAGCAACCTCCTGGTTTTAGAAGTAGGTTTTCTCTGTGCCAGGTGCAGGGGAGTGGCAGCAGGAAACAGGTTATCTTGTTGTCTGTGTGCTCTCGGAGGCATCTGGTGGGGCCACTGTGAGATACAGGAAGCTGGACTAGATGGGCCTTTGGCCTGATCCAGCAAGGCTGTTCTTATGTTCTTATCATACAGAACTAATCTTGAATATTTGAATAATACAGCATGGACAGATGGACGAAATCTCAATTTTTTACTGGATCTCCTATGGAAAATCTGGAGTGCAGCAGAGTTCAATAAGCCTGTTATGTTCATCTAAACTGATGTTCACGAGAGTATATTAGGTATTCACTATCTCTATGCAAAATGGCTTGTGATTGTCAGTTACTGAAATAGGTTTGTTGGGTACATGAATGTATCTGAGATTCTTGTCTATAGTTTAACAATGCTTTGGTTAGAAAACATTTTCTAAAAAATAAGAAATACAGACCATGCGTCTAAAAAAATGAGTGATACAGACCTAGCAGACCACAACACTTGTGTTTCAACAGGGTGATCTGGATCATGGATAATGATCTCCCCATTTTATTCCCCCCTGAACTACAAAGAGGTTTGAACTAGAATAGGGATGGAATTGTGATTATGAACCTGTAACTACTACTGTATTCAACATGTTATTTTTCCCCTGAATTATTCAGAAGGAAGAGATGAATTCCATATTGACAATCTTCTTACTTCTGTTAAACTTATCTACTCTTTCCGACATGTGTGTTAGATCAGAATACGTGCATTCCTTAAAAAGAAAACAAAGATAATATCCTACAAGCTTTAGTGGAGCAGGATAGAAAATGATATGATGGTTCATAACATTTTTCTATTTTTTGGCATCTTGAATTCCTCAGGCTAGGAGGGAAAAATTTCAAGGACAGACTTCACTGCACTTGATGCTTTAGAGTTTTGGTACATTTTCTTCCTAAAAAAGATGTCCCAGTGAATTCCTGAAGTACTGTATTTGGTCAATGATTATACAGTAAACTGTTATTTATTGTCAGAACCAATTAGTCATGAGGAAATAAATGAACTATTCAGTATTTCTATATAGCCTAACAATGAAATTGTTCATTGTTACAATAAATCATGCAATTTTTTTACATATAAAAAATGCCGCAATTTATGACCTTAACTATCACTTTGTGATGGCAATCTATCAAAGTTTCCTCCACACATTTCTCGGGCACATTTGTCACAGTACAAACCAAGGTGGTTACCTCTGAAATAGCACTTACCGTATATACTCGTGTATAAGTCGTATAAGTCATGGTTAAGTTGAGGGCATGTTTTAAGCCAAACCTCATGGAATTTGTTCTGACCCATTGATAAGTTGAGGGTAAAACTTAGAGGTGTATGGAATTCTTTAAATTATTTGAAAACGACTTACCAGTAATTGTTCTGAGGCAGCAACAAAAGTTTGGGGAGGGTAAAGAAACCCGGAGTCATTTTCCCTTGTTCTGAAACAGCACAGAACGGAGCACTTCTCCGAACAGAAAGAAATGCGAAGGAGCTTATGGGAGTTGTAGTCTTTGTGAGGGCTACTGCTATGGAAGTACTCCTCACAAAACCTACAACTTCCATAAAAGCTCCTTCACTTTTCATCCTGTTTGAAGAAGAGTTCTATTCTGTGCTGCTTCAGAATAAAGGAAAATGGCTCCGGTTTTTTAACTCACCCCATCCCGCTTCTTAGTCTGAACCCCCCCCCCATCTCACCAAGCAGCTCATTCTTAGAAGCCCCATGTATAAATCGACCCAGTTTTCAGGCCCTTCAGGGTCAATTTTAGGGCATTTTTACTTATACATGAGTATGTATGGTAAGTACAATTAAATCTCTATACTGACTTTTTGTTCATTTCCAGAAACTGCACAAGCTTTTCATCCTTCCCCTCAAAACTTTCCCCTTATCTCTCTGCCCTCATATCCTGACAAATCCCTACCTGCAATCTTCACTCACCCAGCTTCATCACCCACAGCCACCTGAGGAAACCCTGCTCCCCCTGCTCCTTTCAAAGCATGTCTGTTGACTGAAGGAGGGTTAGGATATGGTGTACGCCGACTGCTCATCATCCCTCCCACATCCTGCCCCAGTCTCCTCTGGAGTTTGACGTTGGAGCTGCATCGACATGGTGCATTTCTGGTGTTGTGCTGGTGTTCATGGCGCTCTAGCAATGGGTGGATTACGACACCAGCAGGGCTGTTGCTGCACTGGTGTACAAGGACATATGCTGGCATATCTCGAGGACAGGATTGAGCCTTAATTATGATTTTCATTATCACAGTATGTACAGGTGGGCCCCCATATCTACGGATTCACTATCCACAGTTTCAGTTATCCACAGATTGTGGGGAAACACCCCCCAGGCTTTTACTTTTTTCCCCAGTAAGCTTATTTTCTTCCTTAAACAAACAGGAGAAGCAGCCTCTGGCTGCTTATTGCAGGCAAGTAGAACGAGATTAAGTCCTAGAGAGGCTCTGCAAGGTTAACAGAAACCTTGCAGAACCTCTCTAGGACTTAGTCTCGTTCTACTTGCCTGCAATGGAGGCTGCTTCTCTGTTTGTTTTAAAGGAAGAAGCAAAGCTTGCTGAAAGAAAAATAAGAGCTGGGGGTGGGCGCACACGCCTGCCCGCAGGAGAGGCTGGGCAGGGGGCCCTCAGGAAACCATGGAGGGGGTGTTCGCTCTTATCCACGGTTTCAAGTATCCACGGAGAGGCCTGGAACATATCCCCAGCGGATATGGGGGAAGTACTGTATTTGTGACCCACTGCATTAGAGATGGAAAGCCTACAATTTTCTATGGCCTTTGAAAAACAATTTGAAGGAAAAGCAAAATTGAAGGCTACCATATTTATTGTTTACCTAGTTTTTTTGTTGAACGGATACATCATTTGTTCAACTTGGAAATCCTATGTTTTCCATGTCATTTTCTTACCCCGTCATATATAATGTTGTCTACATTTGTTGCCTCATATAGATTTTAGTCTCTGGCATAGTTTTGATCGGTGGAGTAAGAAGAACTTAATGTGGTCAAGGAGATGTTCCATTAGGACAGATATCCCCTACATACACACGTTATCCAGAATTGGTTTGTCTAGCTCAAAGTCAACCTGCAGTCCATTGTAATCTACAGTGCCTGTGCATCATGAAAGAAACAAAACAATATCGCAATATCAAATCAGTGCGCCTAGGAATGCTGACAGGTATTCAAAAGTTGCCTGAAAACACAATACAGGGCTAAAGACGTTCTTCTAATAAACCAAAAGCTTGTAACAACCACCAGTAAAAGACACCCTGCCACTTGAAAATTTTTGAAACACTGGGACGTTTATGAAAAATACAAGTGTGGAGATTTAATTCTGATTCAATGCCTTTCTCGATGCCAGTCTGTTTTGGAAAGTACGGAGTGCGGCAATTGCCTTGAGGAGAGATGCGGTTAAAGAGGAGGAGACCCTTTGTCAACCCTCTGTTCGCTTGGTGGGTGGGCACCGAACTGCAGAGCTACAGAACTGAAGAAGCAGGCAACAAAGTGAAAAATCTATGAACCCTGAACTAATCTCTCGATAAATTAATCAAACCGAAACCAGCACCACTTAAGACCATGAAAGAGAGCAAGAACAATAGACCAAACAGCTCCGCGTTCTGCCGATTGTTAAGGAGAAGTGCAGAAAACCACAACCATCCGTCGTTTCTACTAGCTCTGCCATTCCTGTTTTATGCAACCCATAACAAGATACCATTTACCCAATTTAGACTAAATTAATTATATTTGCCTGTAAATTATTCAATTAACTGTTGCTGAAATGAGGAGGCACAAATGTTGATTATTTTTAAATTAAAGCACAAGAGTAGAAAAAGTCACGACAATTTGCTTCTTTTAACCGCTTTAACCAAGGGGAAATCCCTCCCCTCCCCACCAAACTACTAGGGGCTGAGTTCCAATCTGCCAGGTCCTCGGCAGGTCCTCGGTCATCACATTTCAGTCATCACACCAGACAGAAGAGGGCTGGAAGCTGAGCTCTGATCCTGCTGGAGGCTGTCCTTATCCTTTCCCTCTCCCCCAATAAGAAAAGATGCTGAGAGCAGACTCTGATCAGCTGGGAAGGGAAAAGGGATGCCCAAACACAGGTCGTCCCCCCCCCATGCTCCTGAGGGGCCTGGGCTCCAGTGCTGTAGACTGAAATTCCATCAAAGTACTTCCATCTTGCATTTTGTAAAGACAGAGTAGTGTATCATGTCAACTGGATTTGCATTTTGGTTTCTCCCCATAATCACTCAAGGCTTGGTGTAACACACTGGTAAGGAGACTAACAGCCCAATCCTGTGTAACTCTTGCACCGGTGTAACAGTAGATCCACCAATGTAAAGTGCACTTATGCTAGTGTAACTTGCCGTACACTGACGGACACCGGCGTAACCCCCCTTGGCTGCCGCGCATATGCAGTTCGGATGCTGCTACAACTCCGCCGATGCAGGGGGCATTCTGGGGGCATTCAGATGCCCCGGAATGTCCCCTGCACCAGTGGAGTTGCGCTGGCGTCTGTACTGTGTCCGAACTGCACATGTGTGGCATCTGAGGAGGGTTACGCTGGTGTCCATCCTGTGTCTGCCAGCGTACAGCACGTTACACAGGCATAAGTGCACTTTACACTGGTGGATCTACTGTTACATCAGTGTAAGAGTTACACAGGATTGGGCTGTAAGCTATGAATCAAGGACTCCCTGGGTGGATTCTCATCTCCGTAGGCGATGCACTCATTCTCTCTCAGCCATAGCCCCTGCACTACAATATGGGGATAATAATATTGACCCACCTTACGGAACTGTAAGCATCACAAGAATGATGTGAAGCGATTTGAACGTTCACAAGCACTATACAAATACTAGTTGCTATTATTATTAAAACCTCTTGACCAGCAGTTCAAACAACCAGTCAGCTACAGCTGTGTCAGAAAAGTTGAGTCAGTGATGCTTGTAAATATGAAGTGTGGATCTCTGTAATTTTGTCTTTCATGAGTTACTGTCCCTTGAAAAATTTCAGTTCACCAACAGCCCAATCCTATCCATTGCCACCAGTGCCGAAGCCACTGGTGTCACTGCGGGGGGGGGGGGAAGCTCTAAGTTCTGCCGCGGTCCGACCCTCCGTTATACGGGTGCACGAAGCGGCCCCGCCCCCTCGACTTCAGAACCATTCAAGGTGGTGAAAGCAACGCTGCTGGCCATCAGACAGCCTGCAGGAGGTAAGAGAAAACATTTTGCACTTACCTCCTGGTAAGCTGCCTGATCGCCAGTGGGTCTCCTCAGACATATGCCACCTATTTTGGTGGCATATGTCCGAGGCAAGAAAAGGGGCAGGAATGTTTTAAAAAACAGAGTATAAGATCCTGCGTGGACCATTGAAACCGGATCCACCCCTACCCCGGTTCCTCTCCCTGCCCAGAAATGCCCCTGTTCCTCCCACTCTCTCCTCCTTCCCGTCCATGGCCCACCCCCGCCACTGACTTACCAGGGGCTACCAGGGGCTCCAGTGAGGCCGCTGTCACCTGGCCGTTGCCGCTGTTCGTGGCGGCAGCCAGGCTGTGCGCTATGGCACGTCACATTTTGCAGCCGCAGTAAAACGCACTGTGCCGCCAGAACACAAGTTCCAGCGGCACAGCAGGCCCATAGGATTGGGCCGTTAGTTTCACAAGAACAAGGACCCTGTGAGAATTTTCTAGCCAGTGTTTCCATAGTGATACATACATACATGTAATCAATGGCCATTTAATGAATAATCTATACGTAATCAGCAGTTCTACTAAGTTAACCTGCTTTAATTGCCTTTGTGAGCTAAAGAATCTGTGTTCCAGCACCACTATTCTCACAGACCTGTATATATATTTGCTCTTTGGTTAACCAGTTCTCACCCAGGTGAAGGAAAGACTACTAAACCTCTCCTCTCCTTTTCCTGAATAAGTTTTATTTTTCTGTTATTCTCTTCTGTCCCAATGGCCTACACTCTGTTTATTTTAATTATAGGCTAATGTAGTTATTCATTATATTAGATTTCCTAAGCCTCAAGGATACGGCCAGCTATAAATCTAAACAAAACCAGCACAATATACCATATTTCTTCGAGTCTAAGGCACCATCGATTCTAAGGCGCACCTTTACTTTCAGTACCACCAGCAGGGGAAAAAAAATCAATTGATTGTAAGACTCACCTCCCTTCATTAAATCTACCCCGCTCAGCACCAACTCTCCCCAGCATGTCTCCTGCAGCTGAGGATGACTGAGTGCACTGCCTTTGCATAGCATTTCTAGCCCTGCCAGAAAGTGCCATTTCCTTCGTTACCTGGGCTTGGGGGAGCTTCAGGGAGGCCTGCACAACCCTCTGCAGGCCTCCCTGATCTTCAGTTCGGCGAAAAGCAGCGATTTTTGGCCATTTCTGGTTTTCGCGAAAACCGGAAATGGCTGAAAATCACTGGGTTTTGCTGAACTGAAGATCGAGGAGGCCTGCAGAGGGTCGTGCAGGTCTCCCTGAAGCTCCCCCAAGCCCCAGTAAGTAAGAAGATAGCATTTTGGGGTGCTTTTTGGAGACCTTCGATTCTAAGACGCACCCCATTTTTTGAAATGCTTAATTGGGAAAAAAACATGCGTCTTAGAATTGAAGAAATACAGTAAATGTCAGCTTACACTCAGGCTGATAGTCTTTCGGTTACTGTACATGAGTGTGGTACAATGGAGCCATCACTGAGATCCATTGGCCAGAATGTTGCAATGAGGGAGTAAAGGGTAAGTAACGCCACGACAGACACCGCTGCAACTCCGCCGGTGCAGGAGGCATTCTGGGGGCGTTTGGACACCCCCGGAATGCCCCTGTGCCGGCGGAGTTGCACTGGCATCCATGCTGCATCTGAACTGTGCATGCGTGGAGTCTGAGGGGGGTTATGCTGGTGTCTGTCCTTTGTCCATGGGCATACAGCAAGTTACCCTGGCATAGGTGCATTTACACCGGTGGGTCTACTGTTACACCGGTATAAGAGTTACACAGGATTGGGCTGTAAAGGAATGTTCTGGGCAGCCCAATCCTAACATAAAGATCCACCGGGCGGCCGAGGCCACCCGCCGGATCCTCATCTCCGCCGCAGGAAGCCTGCAGCAGGCAGCCAGCAGCGTAAAGTCTACTCAGGGAAGGGGACGCTCATCTCCTTCCCCGAGTGTAACCACGGCTGGGGCCAATAGGCCTCCTCGGAATTCCGCCAGCTATTTTGCTGGCGGAAGTCGGAGGAGGCCATGTAAAGGACCTGGATATGGCGGGAGCCATGCCCCCACCCGGGGCGGCTGGGCCTACGGGCGCCCGTCCGGCTCCGCCGACCCTCCCACCCATCTGCCGGATCCTACCGTGCTTGGGTCCGGTGGCGGGCAGAGTCCTCGGGAGGCGGAGCTGGCTGGCCTTCCCGGCTCTAAAGTAGTTGCAAACATGCTTTACGGCACATTTGCGACTAGTGCGGGTGGCGGAACGCTCGTTCCGCCGCCTGCAAAAAGAGCAGGATTGCACTATTAGTCTCCTTACTGTTTTGGAACAAACCTGCTTCTCAAGTGGCTCTCTTAAAATAATGGGATAGTCGGGAGCTCCCAAAACTGTGGTGCCTGAGGGCGGAGAAAAGACGGCCGCCTCTACAACAATGCCATTAACCACTTCGCAGAATTTCACAGAGCCAACCACTTGCAAAGAAAACTACTGGGCCTGAAAATGGAATCGCGATGCTCTCAGTGATGCAGCTGACAATCCCGTCATCTTGCTGGATCCTATCAATTAGGAGAAGTGCTCCAGTCCCTGAGCCGACTGATCAGTACAGACAATTCTTAACAGCAGCCAGACGTTTGGGTTTCGAAGCACACAATTTTCATCCTCGAATGCTAAGCAGCTGTGCATACAATGGGCCAGTTCGTTTTCCCTCTGCTTCACCACTCACTGGTATGGACCAATGTAATGTGTCAACTGGGAGCTCATTCATCACTTTTTCCCGTTGCCACCATGAGATAAATTAACAGTATTTATATACCGCTTTCCAACAAAAAGTTTATTAATAAATAAACAGTTAATAATACTGTAAATAAATGACTGATGGCCACATCCCTGATTGGCTGGTTCACACACTGTGTTTGTCCATACAGTTGTATACCTGAAGGCAGACAGTCAGGACTGTTCCTGTAGTGTAGATAATATGAGCTGGCCTGTAAGGGCCAGAGTCACAAATCAGGGGCTCCAGAAGTGACATCCAGCACTACTGAGCAACGGCGAGAATTGCAGGCCTGCTCTCTGCTGCATTTCAGCACCACTACTGCAAAGGGCCAGAAGCGGTAACTTCACCTACTGGCTCCACGAGGACCAAGCAACACAATGAGCCATTGATTAGGTTAACCAGCGGAAGCTTGGGCAACTGGCTTTCACTGACTGTTCAAACCAGTGCTTTTTCAGTTAACATCTCAGTCCTTCTGAGGATTTCAGGGAAAGTTCTTGAATCCCTGAAGATGTTAGTCAGCAGGGGCTAACGGAACGTAGGATTTTTTCTAACATCTCCTGTTTTTTTTTAACTTCCCCCCATTGTAGCAAGGGAATTTGGAAAACAACTTTGCCTTTGGCTTGATAAACCGGAAAAAAAAAGTTTTATTCTAACGAGCTGAGCCATTAAGTTTGGCCTTGTGCTATGAAGCTTCTTGTTCTCGCTCAGGTTCAGTGGCGTCACTGCAGGGGGGGGGCGGAGCTCTAACTTCCACTGAGATCGGAGCCTCCGTTACACAGAGGAACGAAGCGGCCCCGCCCCCTCGCCTTCGGAGCCTTTCAGGGAAGCGAAAGCAACGCACAGGGAGTCTCCTGCGCGTTGCTTTCGCTTCCCTGAAAGGCTCCGAAGGCAAGGGGGCGGGGCCGCTTCGTTCCTCCGTGTAACGGAGGCTCCGATCTCAGCGGAACTTAGAGCTCTGCCCCCCCTGCAGTGACGCCACTGCTTGGGTTCCTCAGTCTGAGCGGCCTGCTGCTTAGCACCTACTGAACTGAATGACTCCTGCATGTGAAGGGGTAGAGGGGCACTGAGCATGAAGACATGTTGCCATATGAGTTTTTAAAACACCAGGAAGACACATATAGGTCATATAGGAGAGACGTAGAGGTCAGAAGTGGCCACACAATCATGGCAACTTGTAGTCTGGGCCTGACTGGTCAGTAAGCAACTTGAAATGTGAACGTTAGACATGCCTACAGACATGATGGAAACACAACTGTTCATCTTATAAGTGTTCACACAGTATTAGCTCAATTTTGGTCTTAACCGTGTTGTAAAGAAGCTGCCTCTTTCGAGAGTCTCCCTGTGAGTTCCCAGAGGGCAGATCCCTGACTACTGGTGTAGTGGTTTGGGAGTCGGACTTAGACCTGGAAGATCCAGGTTCAAATCCCTGCTCAGCCACGAAGCTTCCTGGGTGACCTTGGGCCAGTCACTATCTCTCAGCCCCACCTACCTCACAGGGTTGTTGTGAGGACAAAAAGGAGGGGAGGAAATATATACACCACTCTGACCTCCTTGGAGGAAGGGCGGTATAAAAATGTGAAAAATAAATAAATAAATAATACTGTGGCTTCTATAATGGTGAATTTCTTCTGTGTACCGGATGAAAGTTGGTGAAGTTCTGACGTCACCGTCCCCTGTATTGCCACATGTGGCTTTCATTTTGCATTCAACTGCAGCTTCCCGACAGTTCTTTGGCGAGCCCAAATGTTTTTTTGGTCATTTGACCAATACTCAAAATTCACCCTTAAATTATAGAGCTGTTTCATTTCTGGGAAGTACAAGAGTCATCCTAGAGAATTTCTGTCTAGCTAAGTAAGTTAATGTTCAAGCTGTAAGTGGCCATTTCCTCCGCACCGAGTGCCGTCTTGGCAAACATTAAGCCTCAGGCTGAACCCTGCCTATTTTATATCTCAGTCGGTTGCAAGCCACCAAGAAGAAATGGCCAGATTTCGTTGACAACTGTGTGCACAGTTTTAGGATCAATGCTTATATAATCTTTTTAAATTAGGCTTTGAACAATCAGCCTTCTGTCCAGTGCTAGACAATCACATAACCCTAAACAAGCAAGTTGGCACCATTCGTACGGTTCATAAAGCCATGGGTAGTTAAGACCTTCCGTCATGAAAGACAGCAAACCTGGCAGTATTTTGAGGGGAGAAGTTCCCAAGGGAAGCCCAGAGGATTGCAGAAAGCGACTAAGAGCACAATCCCATGCAAGTCTGCTCAGAAGTGAGTCAGAAGCCGAAGAGCCAGCATTGTCCGAAGACACCTCCGTGGTCATGTGGCCGGCATGACTCTCCTTGCCACAGCGCATAGCACGCGGCTGGAACATGGAGCGCTGCTTACCTTCCCGCAAGCAGTACCTATTTATCTACTCGCATTAACATGCTTTGGAACTGCTAAGTTGGCAGGAGCTGGCCAAGCAACAAGAGCTCACCCCGTCGCGGATTCGAACTGCCGACCTTTCGATCGACAGCTCATGGTTCAGCGGTTTAACCCACTGCGCCACCCGCTGGCCTATCAATGGAGCTTACTCCCAGGCAATTCTGTATAGAATAGCAGCCTTATGGCCCAATCTTATGGGCATGCTGCGCAGCTGGAACTTGTGTTCTGGCGGCACAGAGAGCTTTACGTGGGTCGCAAATTGGTAGCTGCTCCCGGGCCACGCCGGGCTTGGGACGCACTTCAGCGGCCTCTGCGGGTCTCAGAACGCCCCTGGGAGAGACCAGAAGTGACTTCCAGTTTACCTCCGGTTTCACGCCTGTCACTTCCAGTCGCTCCCGGGGGCATTCTGAGGTCCGCGGAAGCCACTGGAGTACCCAGCGTGGCCCAGGAGTGGCCTCCAGAGGCTCCAAGATGTCACACCATGGAGCACTGGATCGGGAGAATGAGCACCCAATGCGGGAGAACAAGGTGAGTCGCAGCCGGGAAGAGTTTGGGGACCACTGTGTTAGCTTATAAAAATGCAAGCACAACATGAAAGCAGCCAAACCCAAATCAACGTTAAACAATTAAGATCATCCGTAGCAATAAGGCATACTGTACATATACATAGCATCCACATCAGTCCCAACATATCTAAAGTCCACACACCGCTGTCTAAGTTTTTCACCAGTCTCCTGGAGGAATGAGGCTTGTGGGTCTCCTTGAAAAGTTAATTCCTAGCAAAAGTTTCCTTTCTTTGTAATTACTTGCCTAATCTCAAAAGGCAGAAGAGCTTGGGAAAAGGAGGAACGTCTCCAGCATGTAGAGATACATATGGAAGGAAGTATTTCTTAAGACACACTGGTCCTTGCATGTATCACTGGGGGCAAGAAGGAGCTTGTTTCCCATCTTGCATTATGCTGCTGCTTATACATTAAGAGTGTGTGCAGCATAATTGCTTGAGGAAAAATAATTCTGGTGTTGCAGTAGTGGAGGCTTGAACACCAGAACCTAAACCTCTCTTCTGCTTACAGCTAGCACCCCTGGTCAAGAGAATGCTCCTAAGGGCAAGAGTTTCTTGAAAAGCTCAACTCATAAGGCACAAAACTGGACATTTAGAGCAAGATGTGGTGATGGCACCCGGCCTAGATGCCTTTAAAAGGGGTTTGGACAGATTCATGGAGGAAAAGACCATCACAGGTTACAAGCCATAAACAACCTCCTGGCTTTAGAAGTAGGTTTTCTGACAACAGGAAAGGTTATCTTGTTGGCTGTGTGCTCTCGGAGGCATCTAGTGGGGCCACTGTGAGATACAGGAAGCTGGACTAGATGGGCCTTTGGCCTGATCCAGCAGGGCTCTTCTTATGTTCTTAAGATGCTTGCCTAGGAAAGCAAGAATGACCCCATGTTTGCTGCACCACATTCCAACACTGCTCAGTACTGGAACTGAGAATAAAATGTTGGATCTATTTTTCCTTTTTAAGCCTCAATGTGCAAGTCAATGAGCTGTAACTGGATTAAGCATTTCACTTCCATCAAACCGCACGTGCACACTGGCAGAGCAGAACAGACATAATTTATATTCTCTCTCCACCTCGGAGTGAGCTGATAGAAAAAAGGAGCTTGTATATTCATATCTGAGAATTATTCACTTTCAACATGCATATCAGACAGCTGTCACTCCATTTGCTCTCTGAACAAAATCAGACAGCTCATCTCACGATACGAACAAGCTGTAAAGGCAGAGGAAAGGAAGCCCCCAACAAAGGAGCTATGATTGTGCACAATACCTACACTGATGTTGTTATGGACGCAACGTCAGAAAAATGCTACCCTGGAGATGCTTGGACATCACTTTGATGCCAGCATAACGCCGCTGGGGAACAGGCCAAAACGGGGAGGAGACAGGAACGCCAAGCTGCTGTAGGTAGGAGCAACCCCATAAGAGTGGGACTTGGGGGGGGGGGGCTCTCTGTTCCCAGAGTCCTCAGTATCCTCACTCTTGGACTTCTTGGGCTGGGGGGGAGGTCCTCAGTGATCATGAGCCCCTTGTTCTCTGCTGCCATGGTATATGGTGGACAGAGGGACAGGGGGGCAGCATACTGGCAGGTGCCGGCAATGAAGCAAAAGACATGGGGTGTGGCCAGCAGGCTGCTCCAGGAGGTGCCTTGTATCACATGTCAGCCCAATGATTGGCCCATACCTCTGATAGGTCCATGCGCTATGGCCTCCCAACCACATGTGCCTGTTTGCAGTGATGCAAGTTGTTAAATGTCAGATGAAGCACATGTTGTTTGCCTTCTGCTGTGGCAGGGTGGTTAGAGAGCAGCTTTGTGGAGTAGCCGGTGTGAATTCTAGACCTGCCTCCCTCTCTTCTATTGTCCAAGCTATGGGTGTTTCCAGCCAGTCATGCAAAAGGTGAGTGCTTTGCTAGTTAGGGCATGATTCTTGGCTGGGCTTGAACCTGTCTAGACTTATTTTCAAGGCCAGAAAAAAGAAGAAGAAAGTGACGTTCTTCGGGTCAAAAACCCAATCTCTTCCTTCATATGTAACAAAGATTAAGCACCGATGGGTCTAAACAGGATGTAACTACCCAAGAAAGTGATCTAGTAGAAATGTCAACTCGGGGTGTGTGGGTGTGTGTATAGGAGGAGGGAGTGGTTAAAAAAAAAGGGGGGGGCAACTTCAGATTCACAGTAATCTCCTTCTTTGCTGTGCAGCTCCAACTCCTTCATTCAAATTCAAGCTTTGCACTGATCGTTATGAACAGCGCAAAGAAAGATCTTTAAGGGTATTATGTCACAGTCAAATTTAGAGGAAATAAGTGCCTTACTCCAAAAAAGAATTAAAGGACCTTCACACTTGCAGGGGCCCATCAACGCCCCCTTCCCTCCCGTGCATCCACACGCCATGCAAGCGGAAAACGGAAGCTTTTAGGTCAATCTCCAGTCAAATATCTTTTCACGGGGAGCCAATTTTATTCTCTTTTTATGCCAATCAGGCTCTAATGGGAGGAAGAGTATGAAATAAATCCGGAAGGCTAAAGTGGTACTACTGGGAGACCATGGTTATATTGGCAATTAAGAGTTGCCCCAGGAGGTTAATTAACCACATTAAGAGCCAAATATTTCACAAAATGCTTCACAAATGTCATAAAAGAAACGCTTCCCCTTCAGACAACTTAGTGCCGAACTGTCAACAGTCTGTTTGTTCTTGTCGTTGAGAAACATACTGTCGACTAGGCAAATGCTAATGCATTATTAGCATCAGGAAAAAAGGCCAATCCACTCCTCTAATCTTTGTACCTGCCAGTCTATAATTTGGCTTCTACGAATCTTAAAGTTCCTGGAGCTCTTGGGTACTAAATCATTCCCCATGACTACTTTCAAGCAGACTGCTGCAGCGTGATTTTGCGTTCATCTGCATCCTATCACGGCAAAATACTAGGTGGATTCCCTTTATCAGCATGTAAAGCAATCAGGCTCAGGGAGCGAAAGCCTAACTGCAATGAATGAAATACTCCATCAATCCTCCTTCCCCAATTAAAAACAGGTGCCATTTTTTATTTTAAGGGATCCTCTCAGGAAATATTCAGTCTGTTTTGTTTCATTTATATGCCCAAAGCCTGCAGGCCAATAATAATAATAAAAAATCATACAGGCCCCCAAACTTCTCATTAGTACACTTACTTCTATGCCAAGTTAATTTCAACTGACTGGTTTTCCTTGATAGTGAAAAGGGAAAAAAAAACCTGCCGTCAAATGTTGTTGTCAACATGGGGCGCATCTATGTTCAGCTGCAATGAGAAACCATGGCTTGGCAGTAAGTGAACAATCCCTGGGCTTGCACACTCCCTGTTCCTTCTTGTGGTCCGAGTTCCTCCTTCATGCCTGATTTAGCATTATATCTGAACCATGTAACCCATGGTTTTGGTAAACCATAGTTTGAGTGCAAGCCACGTTGAATCATGGTTTCCAATCCAATATGGTTTGAGCACATTGTAGTTTGACCTTTTTGGATGCAACAGCAAACTATGGTTTGATGATTGAATTTTTTTTGGGGGGGGAATCAGGGTGTGCAAGAGGAAGAGAATGGAGAGAAGGGAGTGTATGTGTGAGCATTCATATTAGCATCAAACCATGGTGGGGCACTATATCTGAACAACAACCCATTATGTAGCTTTGCCTGGCCATGTTTTTCTTTTTGGCCCAGAATACACTGGAATACGTTAGACACCCAGAATACGTTAGTAGAGTTCTCGCAGAAATTTCACTTTAAAGGAAATCATTCTGAATTGGTGTGTGTGTGTGTGTGTGTGTGGGGGGGGGGTTCACTCATGCAAAACATCTGAGGAAATTCAAGGGAAACTAGAAGAGCCTGGAGTAAGAATAGCAACATTCATCTGGAAACTGGCATCTGGGGCTAGATGGGTGCCCAACATTTGGCTTTCAACAAATTTTGACTAAAGCCAAGTGAAAAATGAATTTGGGGGTTGCTCTGCAGAGATCAAGAAGTTTAGTTCACTTTTTTTTTCTTTAATTGTCATGACAGAATTGTCCTTTTGGAGCAGGTCGCAGATCTCATCTTACCTCAAGGAAATGTTCTGCCTGCTGTTCACGATCTAATTTTCTTGATGTTGTGGTTATAAGCCCTGTAAGACAGAGGAGAATGATGTTCAACTTCAGTAACTGCTAGAAGAGAACAGGTCACCTATTGGCTGGAAGAAGTAAGGTTAGAAGGGGGAAAATGTGCATGGGCTTCTAATGAAGTTGTTGAAATGGGGGTGATAGTGAGGAGGGGGACACTTTACCATGCAAAACTCATAAATAGCTTATTTTGTTTATACAGACAAGGCTCTCATTCCATCCGGTGAATGCCCCTTATTATTTTTTCAATTATACATAATTTAAATTATACATTTATTCTCACACATAGTAATTGTCCAAGTGAAGTTTTTCATTAGTGTTTACAGTTGCTGCTACAAACGTTATACATTATAATCTATGAGTAACCCCATTCTTTCAACTATTATCTGTACATTTTCCAAAAATAAAAAATAAAAAAAATCCCCAAACCCAAACAGTATTGTTTCTTTTAAAAAGCAATCCTCCATTGGTTTCTTTTAAAAACCAATGAATAATAGTCTCTTTCAGTGCTTAAACTAAGAAAATTACATATCAAAGACATTCAGAGACCTTCCATGATTCATGACACTGACTGAATCGTTAAACCAATTTTAAGTTTCAAGGATACTTTGCAGCAATTAATGAGCTCGTCCCAGTTTGCTTCTATTGGAAAGTAGTTACATCACCACCTACAGGACACATGGGGCAGTGTATTGTCCAGGATGGAGATGACTCAGAGGTTACCTGTCTTGGACCTTTACTTTGTCCTCTTTGACCTGTGTGAATGTGTCCCTACGTGGCTTCCTCCCTCCCTCCCTCCTCTTGATCTCTTGAGCCTGCAGACTTCTCTCCATGAGCTCTGAACGGCCACATGGACTCCACCATACCATGAGGTCTCACACATCCATGTGAAGGGAACAGCTCTAGGATTCTCAGTTCCAAGTCTAGGGACTGTACAGCCGACAAAGATGAACAACATGCTATTGAATCATAAGCAACGTATCTTTGAATTTTTTTTCAAAGCTTGATTTCGAACCCTTGTTGTCCAACAGCTTCTATCTTACAAACCAATTTTTTCTTAGTAAAAACATAGGCTACTTTTACAGCCCAATCTTAACTAACCCCCCCCCCCCCCCGCTGATGCAGCTGCACCATTGCATTCCATCATTGCATTCTGAATGCAGGACGGACACCAGCGTAACCCCTCTTGGACGCCACGCATGCACAGTTCAGATACAGGACAGACGGCAGCACAATTGGTGCCATTGCATTCTGTGGACATTGCATTCTGCGGTCATTGCATTCTGTGGTAGGGGGGGCAATTGTGGAGGTCTCCTCATGGTGAGCGAACTTTTGTTCCCTTACTCTGGGGCAAGTCTGTGCTGCTTAAATGGCTCTCCTTGGATCTGTGCCAGCCATTTTGCTGGTGCAAAACTGAGGAAAGTAAGGGCCAGGGAATGGAGACAGGATCCTGGTGCATGCCAGTGCCCCCAGGATCCACCCTCTTCCTCCCCCTTTCCGCCTCCTCTCTGCCCCCCTCTCCACCCAAACACTCCTCCATTCCTCCTCTGCCCCGCTTTGTTCCTCCCACCACCTGCCCCCACCACAAAGTTACTGGCATTGCCAGCCTAGCTGTGCACGCCGGGGGGTGCATCATGTCCACCGCTGGGCCAGTGGGAGCCTTACAGCGCAATCCTGTGTAACTCTTGCACTGGTGTAACAGTAGATCCACTGGTGTAAGTGTACTTATGCCAGTGTAACTTGCCATACGCCGATGGATGCAAAATGGAAACCAGCGAAACCCCTCTCGGACGCCGACACCATTCGGATGCAAAACAGACACCAGTGCAACTCTGTTGGCACAGGGGGCATTATGGGGGTGTCCGAACGCCTCTAGAATGCTCCCTGCACCGGTGGAGCTGCGCTGGCATCTGTCCTTGCACGCGTGGCGTCCGAGAGGGATTACACTGGTGTCCGTCCTGCGTTCATTGACGTACGGCAAGTTACACTGGCATAAGTGCACTTACACCGGTGGATCTACTGTTACACCGCTGCAAGAGTTACACAGGATTGCGCTGTTAGTTAGGATTGGGGCCTTAATCTGTTTAATCTGCTAGCAAGGTATGGGTGTTGGTTACTTGTGCTGCTTACTGGTAGTGTATTTTATGTGTTTTGTTTTTAGCTATTCTAAAGTATGTTTTTATTGCATGTTGTATGCTGCTTTGAGCTTGGGATAAAGTGGGATATACATCTTCTAAATAAAATAAATAAAATAAATAAAATACAATTCTGTCTTAGTTTCTGACATTATCTTACAGCAACTGGTTTAAGAAGATTTGATTTTACTCCAATTGGACACAACCTACTATTTGCTGTGCTACACTTTATTTTTCAGGTGTACGCTTAAAACATCTTATGTGACCACCTAAAAATATAATGCATGAAAGTAAAAAAAAATCAAGATAAAGAGTTACTATGCTACACATCTTTGGATAAAGAACAGGAGTCACATGTCACCTTTGGGCTCCTTAGAATATTGACTACCTCAGCATATTATCCTGACAATGCGTGTTCCTAAATCCATGCTTGCTGAGATTATATGAATGCGGGAGACGGGAGAAACGTACATAAATGAGTTGCTGGGGAGGAACAGGAGGTACTTATCCCTAGATATTCCCTAGAGCCGTTTCTTCCTCTCCCGCTCCAAACATGAGCTTGGCTCCATTTTCAGAGCCCAGGTGGGGAAAAGAAGATAAACGGTTTGGAGGGAAGGGAAGAATTAATGGGTAGAAATAAACAGTTTCTCTTCCAATTGTTCCCTCCCTGCAAACACCCCCTTCCAGCTCCACATTAGCAGTTCAAGAAAAGCGCGCGCGGGGGGGAGGGGGTTGATAACTCTTTGTTTCCCTCATAATATCTAGTTCTACTGTGAGCACATACAGTTTTCTGGATTATTTAGAACTGGAAGTTGAATACTGAGTGATAGTCTGAGTTCCTTTTGCTCAATTTTGAATCAGCTCAGTATATTTATGAGCTTCTCCAATGAGTTGTGTGCAAAGCAAGTTAGTCCACACAAATTCATAATCCAAACAAGTTACAGGTAGTTCTGAACTTCAACATTATTCTTGTCAAAATAAATCTATTCAAATATTAGGGTTACCAAAGTCATCCCGATCCCTTCCTTTGAAGGGAACGAATCAGAATTTTGAATATCCAGGAGTATCTGAACCAGGTTTTTGCTAATCATAACTGTCTGGGAAGTTCATTAGATGCGATCGTACTTGCTCACCACCTCTGACGCAGCATTCGCTGTACTCAGATATCTTTGCTGTGACATGGTTCTCTCTCTCCATCTCTCTCAAACACACCCACACCACTTGATACCTCATCACTTAACGCTTCTCAGCTAGACTGTCTGAGAACTGCCTCTGATTAAAAGTACTATACTTGTGATATGTCAAATGAAGTAAAAGTTATCTCTGTTACAACTGTGATGGCTGATTCACACACAGAAGCTGATGTTTGATGTTGAGTCACCAGGCAATGAATATGCACATGTGAACCAGTGTTTAGTGGAAATACAACAGACAAATTAACCTTGGGGAACCCGTCTTGTTTATTTTTCAAAATTGCATACCACCTTTTATTGCTGGTATGCACAGCAGTATCACCATTGCAAAGAATACCATAAAAACAATTAAAAACCAAAATCACATGCCATTGTATGTATTATACTTAACACAACTAAAAGAGCAGCAAAAGACATCACCACCCTAAGAGCAGCAAATAAAAAAGAAAAACAAACATGCTGTATGGGCATGGGCGGAACCATAACAGCAAATCATAAGAACATAAGAACATAAGAGCCCTGCTGAATCAGGCCAAAGCCCATCTAGTCCAGCTTCCTGTATCACACAGTGGCCTCACCAGATGCCTCAGGGAGCACAAGACAACAAGATAACCTGTTTCCCGTTGACACTCCCTTGCACCTGGCACAGAGAAAACCCACTTCTAAAACCAGGAGGTTGCTTATGGCTTGTAACCTGTGATGGTCTTTTCCTCCATGAATCTGTCCAAACCCCTTTTAAAGGCATCTAGGCCAGGTGCCATCACCACATCCTGTGGCAAGGAGTTCCACAGATGAAGTACACGCTGGGTGAAGAAATATTTTCTTTCAGACATTCAGCTCACAATCTGCTATGCTGTTCAGCTGTGCTATGGAAGGAGACATTTTCTTTTGTCCGTTCTAACTCTCCCTCCACTCAATTTTAGTGCATGTCCCCTGGTTCTGGTGTTATGCGAGAGGGAGAAGAATTTCCCTCTATCCACTCTCTCCATCCCATGCATAATTCTATACGTCTCAATCATGTCCCCCCAAATCAAATCAAACCAAACCAAACCAAATCAAATCACCTGCCAAGTCCAAATAGACAGGACTGACGGCACAATCCAGTCTAAATATTCGGCGGCGGAGCAAGCACTCTGCTGCCGGAAGCCATTGCGAACATAAAGCATGTTTGTGACGACTACAGAGCCAGCAGCCCTTACTCCACTGCCAGATCGCCCCTGTGGTTGCCGGAAGAGGTAAGAGATCCCCGGTGGGCGAGGACCAGGTGGCGAGGGAGGCCAGAGATTGGTGGATCTGGCTCGGGAGGTTGGTGGATCTGGCCCCTTCCCCTGAGTAGACCTCCGGACCAATCGAGATTAGCCCGGAGCGAGGATAGGAGCCTGGGCCACCCGCCGGATAGTTAGGCAAGATTGCTCTGTGACTTGGTTTGCACCCAAAGAATATCAACGAGGTCAGGAAGATCTTCCTTGGGAGGTACTTCTGTAACTGGGGCACATCCAGAGAAGGCCTTCTCCCAGTCGCTATCAATCTAGCCCCAAGGACACTCAAAGAAAGACATCCAGTGATTATCATAGCTGTCAACTATGCTCAAGCAAGAGAACCTAGTCCTTTCGATCAGCTGTGCTAAATGCTGATTGTAGAGTGTTTCCCTTCTCATTAACGGATTTGTCAGGCTCATCCCCTATAGTCATAATTGTGATTCTATACAGATTCAAATTGTTCATTAAACCACAAATGGATTCCTAGTCTTACTTATTTCTCAGTTCTGCTTTTTGTAAAGCCCCAAGGAACCCACAATTTCCCCCTTTCTTCCTTAGTTAAGGAAGGCTCATTATGAAAGCTTGAAAAACCTCTTGTCTAGGCTAATACAATACAAGCGAGGCTTTTTACAGCACAGCATGTAAGAGTCTCTACTCTTCCTGACAACAGGCAGAGAAAAGTCATCACAATAATATGGGGCAATTTTATTACCTGCCGTGGATAAGATGCCTTTGAATCACTAACAGCATGCTTGTCTAGCGAGCACAGTCAAGTAGAGAGTGACATAATGAAACAGGCTTTAAAAAAGCAAATCACCTAAAATAAGTTAAATGTGACTCAGGGATGTACATAAACATACCATTTTATATAATTATCCATGCAAACCTAAAATTTGTAAGAGAATGTATTCTTATTATCTAGAATGAATGGGAATTTGTTAATATGGGGGAAAAAAACACAAAACCCCAAGAAGAAACATGTAATTATTTTTAAAAGTTGCTGCATTATTCCTCTTTGTTGATAGGACAATGAGAGTGAAATGACCTCTCCGTTTGAGATACGCTAAAATAGAGATAATGCTGTTCGTTAAAGAGCACAAACCTTGAAAGTTTTCTGCTGAAAGCTTTGTTTTTTAAAGAGGGCACCCCTGCCATTTATTTCTTCCACACTTTCTGCTGCAAAACTCACCCACATCTCTCGTTGCTCCAAATACATCATGGTTCTGTATTCACGCTTGCATTCTGCACAAGCTTCTCATCCATATTTTCAAAACCCGTTGTCTCCTTGAAAGCAGAGTTTTCACTCGTCTCTCTACCAGGGTGGGATCAGAACTTGGCCACGCTGGGGACTGGCTAAGGGCCCAGGCTCATCAGAGGCGCCATCTGGCCAGGCCGAACCCTGCGCCCTCAGAACCAATGGCGGTACCCAATGGCCTCCAGAGGGTGGGCCGGAAAGGGCTGCCATGGAGACCCAGTACAGGGGTTTGCCCCAGGGCCCCCATCAAATTGGCGGCAGTTTCGTTCTCCGCTCTCTCTCTCACACACACACTGTGATCCTCATGCAGCTCCACCAAATACGTCCTGTTCCCTCAGAAATCTCTGCCCTTTCGTTTGCTGCCCTTGGTGCCTTCATGATGCTACCTCCTTTATTCCCTTTAAATCTCCTCAAAACCCACCTTTTTTGTTACGCCTCTAACCCGATCCCCTAGTTCTCCAGTGTTTCCCAAAAGTTTTCGACCTGCGGCGCCCTTGTCCATTGGCGACCATTGGCCGTGGCTCCCCATTACATTATGTTGATTCCTGCCAATTGGCAATGCACTGTTTTCCGTGAGGATTCCGTGGCACTCTGCGGCTCCCCTGGCTGGTTTCCGCGGCTCCACTGGGAGCTGCGCCTCCCAGTTTAGGAAACACTGTACTACACTGTAATATACTCTAAGTGTATATGCAAAATACTCACATATTCTTCCCGCATTCATTTCCATTTGTGGAGTTCCACAATGTAACAAGTGTGCCTTCCCCCCCCCCTCCTAAGGGTTCTGGAAAATTCACAAAGGAGGTGTGCAGTCCCTAATTTAGCCCTACAGGGCAAAGTATGGGGATGCCCCCACAGACTTGTACAGGAGGAAAACACACTGTCCTTGAGCCTGTCTTACAGGGCAAATTTGAAAGAAAAAAAAAAAACTTCCCCTGAGCACAAGGGAGCATTTTCATGGGAAATTTGCATATAAGTGTGGGTCAGTTAGTTGTTTCACAACACTGGTCGGGTGCTTTGAGACTCATAATTTGAGGCAACCCCACCAATGCTTTTGACTGTGGCACTGCCTGGAGGCAATCGTTTTCCGTTGTGAAGAAGTTGTGAGCCATGCGCTCTCAAGGATGGAATTGTTGCAAAGCAGGTTGGGATTGACAATGTAACATCTAGTGCCATCCACTCCACTGAGGAAAGGATGAATCTACTGCTCCTTTAATTAGACTTACCATCGTCCCAAAATCGAGATGTGCTTCGGCCTAGAGAGGACCCGACCCTGTCCCAAGAGCGCACGGCGGCTGCCCAATGCGGGCCGTGGCTTCCGCAGCTTCCGGGAAACGAGGCAACTGTGTTGGGCAGCCACAGTGCACTCTTGGGAACGGCTCGGGTCCTCTCTAGGCCGAAGCATGCCTTGATTCTGGGATGAAGGTAAGCCTACCTTTAATGGCCATGTACTACGATAATAAGATAAGGCACAAAAAGCAAATTGTCTGAAGAACATTGTATTCTTTTTTTTAAATTTTAATTTTTTTCACATTTTTATACCACCCTTCCTCCAAGGAGCTCAGAGTGGTGTACATATTTCCTCCCCTCCTTTTTGTCCTCACAACAAGCCTGTGAGGTAGGTGGGGCTGAGAGATAGTGACTGGCCCAAGGTCACCCAGGAAGCTTCGTGGCTGAGCGGGGAATTGAAACTGGATCTTCCAGGTCTAAGTCCGACTCCCAAACACTACACCATCCTGGCACCATTCTTCTAGTATTGTACTGATTCTAGTATTGTACAATTCTAGTATTGACTGAGAAATACCAACTCGTGCTTTTGGTGTTTCAAAATCAAAGCACAAAGGAAGGGGTATGTACAATACTATGCAGGGCATATTATAGCGCACTACAAATTAACCTGGGTTAACAGGCAATCTCCCTTGTGGTGGTCTCTAACAAATAATTTTCAGCACCCTCAATGCTATATATTCCCAGGATCCTTAGGGGAAAGCCATGCCAGTTAAAGTGGTATAAAACTGATTAGAGTTTATAGTGTAGACTGGGCCATAAATTGTTGCATTTTTTTATTCTATTTTATTTTATATTTTATATTCTACATTATAGCCTGAGGCTAACATCTGTTATTGGAGTGTGGGCAAGCTTGTGACTATGTTGATTTGGATTTGGTCTATTCTAGTCAAGCTTGATGGAAGCAGTAACCGATTTTACTTTTTTGGGTTCCAAGATCACTGCAGACGGAGACAGCAGCCATGAAATTAAAAGACGCTTACTCCTTGGAAGGAAAGCTATGGCAAACTTAAACAGCATAATAAAAAGCAGAGATATCACCATGCCAACAGAAGTTCGTATAGTCAGGGCGATGGTGTTCCCAGTAGCAATGTATGGTTGCGAGAGTTGGACCATAAGGAAGGCTGAGCGCCGAAGAATAGATGCTTTTGAACTGTGGTGCTGGAGAAGACTCCTGAGAGTCCCTTGGACTGCTAGGAGATCAAATCAGTCAATCCTAAATGAAATCAACCCTGACTGTTCCCTGGAAGGACAGGTACTAAGGCTGAAACTCAAATATTTTGGCCACCTAATGCGAAGAGAGGACTCTCTGGAGAAGACTCTGATGCTGGGAAAGATTGAAGGCAAAAGGAGAAGGGGAAGGCAAAGGATGAGATGGTTAGACAGCATCACAGATGCAACAAACATGAAAATGAGCGAACTCAGGAAGATAGTGGAGGACAGGAAGGCCTGGCGGGATGTGGTTCATGGGATCACGAAGGGTCGGACACGACTAAATGACTGAACAACAAGTCAAGCTTTTATGGACCATTCGAGAGTTGAAGGGAGCATAAATTATCTTATTTACAAATTTTGTAACACACATCCAGCAACAACTGAACTGCCAGCAAAGGCTAAAGATATGTTTTGTTACTCTCCAAAGAACACTAAAAGTGAAACGACACAAGCTCTTTATTTTTCTAATGCAACAAAGTGCCTTGCAGTGAATATTTTAAGATAACATATAAATCAAACATCACTATAAATTTGCATATCACAGATGCACTTTATCTAGCAGAAGGCCTATTTACACTAGACTCATAATGAGCTGTAAACAGAACAGTGGCTAAGTGAATATAAGGTAGGAAACTCTATCGTGAGTGGTGGTGGGTTCTGCAGGAGAGATCAAGTACCTTGGGGCTCATACATTAGGAGGACTAAGAATCTGGGTCACAAGAGTGGTTAGCCATGTCTTACAAGTGGTACAGGAACTGGAGAGCTTGTGGGACATGCTATCAACTTCTGTGCTATTTCTTGTTTCCCCAGCACACATTGGTATGAAAGGTATGTCATGATGAATCAACAGGGTTATAGGGAGCAAAACTGCGACAGAGGCATAATATAAGAACATAAGAAAGCCCTGCTGGATCAGGCCAAAGGCATCCTGCTTCCCATAGAGGCCCACCAGTTGCCTCTGCAAAACTCACAAGCAGGAGAAAAGGCACCCTGTGCCTGCAATTGCTCCCCTGCAACTAGTAGGGGAAAAAAGTGACCGGAAGCGACTTCCGGTTGTGCGCGCAACCAGAAGTCGCTTCCGGTCACTTTTCCCTCCTTCTGACAGGCATTTGAGACTAGTACAACATGGCGCCGGAGGGAAGGAGCGGGCGGCGGGTCTGCGCAGCTCTTCAATAAGGTAAAATGGCGCCGCCCCCACCCCCAGTGGGTTCCCTTTCTCCGCGGATGGCCATCAAATGAAATAGTCACATCCGCAGATGGCCAATCCGCGGATAAGGAGGACCCACTGTACTTATGCCTTCATGTGAACATGATCATTATGTAATGGTTGGTTCTTGTGAGCACTTTAGACATTTCACATCCATTTGCACAATAATCCGTATAACATCCTAGGAGGGAGGGTTGGCACTGAAACATCAAAAGCAGTGCTTCTGGAGGGGTAGCTGTGACAGTCTGTGACAGCAAAAACAGCAGAAGTCTTATAGCAGCAAAATGAAACACAAGTGGAATTCCATGGATCTTCTCAAGGAGAAACTTCTGAGAAATTAAGGGAAGCCAAAGAAATGTCTGTAAGGCAAAATAAATTTATCAGGGTGTTTCTGCAAAACCCAGTAAAGTACAGTGGAGGGAAAGTGGCGACCGTACAACACCCCGTGGGGGGGGGGTGCCGACACGACAGCCCCCCCACGTGACACCACAAGGCCCAAGGCCACCAAATGAAATCATGGCAAAGAGAAGATGGTTTCAGAAACAACCAGAGGCGTCTTGGTTCACAGCTCCAGGTGTTCAGGATGAAATATCAGTGTATGAAAGTTTTATTTTTAAAAATACCGATTAATCCATTTATCACACAGTCTCTTGTTTCTGAACTTCAGCCTTTTACCGCTGAGGTTCTATGAAGCATCTGGTTTTGGATCCTCTGAACGGGAGAATTCCTCGGACACCACAAACAGAAAACAAAACATATATACAGTACCAGCCTTTTACCATTCTTAACACATCCTGCATTTTAACATTCTTGCCGCATTCCTTCCGACAAACAGACAAACAATGACAGCCATCAAGATGGAAAAGTCCGTAAGCTTACTGTCATGTCAAGGGCGACTTTGTGTTTCCTTCAAGGTCAAATCTCAAATGTTCCTGTAGCAGACGGCTGCCACCAGTCCACTAAGCAACAACTGGCCGCCTCCTTTGTTAGGTTGGAAAAGTCAGGAGTAACTGGGCATGGGTCTAGTCGAAATGGTCTTGTAAGCCACAGAAGAGTGCTTTGCAAACAGATGGTCAGGACCCCTGCTGGCAGTTGAAGCTGGAGACACCCCAACAGAAAGTACAAAAGACAGTAAAAGAGAATTCGCCCAACTAAGAAGAGCAGGAGCTGGGGGAATATGAGAGACACGTTTTCTAGAGGTTGCGGCTTCAGGAGAAAAGAAAAAGTGTGGAAAACCAAAGGTTTTTATTTTATTTATTCATTTATTTATTTATTTACAGCATAATCCGACTTAACTTTTGTGCCAGTTTAACCAGCGGCGCAGCGAGAAAGGGAGGAATTCAAAGGGGATTTGAATCCCTTTTCCGTTCTGGGGCCTCCCGTTCTCGCTGCGCCGCTGGTTAAACCGGCACAAAAGTTAAGTCGGATTGCGCTAATGGACTAATTTGTACCCCACCCTTTGGCACATCAGCGCTTCCAGGCCAGCTAACAAAATTAAGATGATGATGGTGATGATGATGATGATGATGATATAAAACCAACTAAAACAACAGAAACAGAACAAGAGGATAAAAACACAGCAGATAAAACCAGTTGTACAGTGGTTTTAAAAGCCTGAAAGAATGCCCGGCCCCAAAATTTCATCAAGGTAGACTGGAAGCTTTCCAGGAAGGTTTCTAGAAAACAGCATTCCACAAGAAGCCCCTCTCCTCAGCTGCCACTGGTCTCACCCCAGAAAGCAGGGGGACCTGGAAGAAAGTCTCCAACGAAGACCTCGCTGACAGGCGTGTTACCTGGGAGCAGGTACTCGGTACCCAGGTTCTTCAGATAGGGCTTTTGAAGTAGGCACCAGCACTTTGAATTGTGTTTCGAGGTGGACCAGAAGCCAGTGGAGCTGTTTAAGCACTAGACTCCAACAATCATGAGGTCATAAGAACAAAAGAACATAAGAAGAGCCCTGCTGGATCAGGCCAAAAGCCCATCTAGTCCAGCTTCCTGTGTCACACAGTGGCCCCACCAGATGCCTCAGGGAGCACAAGACAACAAGATAACCTGTTTCCCGTTGACACTCCCTTGCACCTGGCACAGAGAACTTCTAAAAACCAGGAGGTTGCTTATGGCTTGTAACCTGTGATGGTCTTTTCCTCCATGAATCTGTCCAAACCCCTTTTAATAAGAATAAGGTCTAACAGCGTGCATGAATACAAAACCACTAACTAGAAGCAATCAAATGCAATTGTTATATAATATTTTCTGCACACTTCAGCTGTAATGGTTGTGTACAATTAAGTGACTGCAAGAGTCAAAATGGTAAGATACAGGTTATACTGAGCAAAACTGTATATTCCCCAGAAGCTAGACGAGGCATCTTGCAACCTACTCCAGTTGGTCGGGGTTTTTTTTAACCCATTTTTGGGAGACTAGCCCCACCAGCTCTGATAGGCTGGTTGGAAATTAACGGACCTTCACATTTCCTGCTTCCAAGTGAGGTGAACGAACTGGACAATTGTGTAGGTGTAAGGTAAACCCAGCCAGTGGTGAGCTTAGACCCCCGGTGGGATGGGGGCTGCCGCTGTGACACGCCCCCACGGCTGCCACACGCCACGCAGCGTAGCGCGCCACCGCGGTGCGGAAACACCCCATCCCCTTTTTGGAGCCAAACGGCACCAGGGAGGGTGGGAGGGCCAAACTGTCAGCCGTTCTCGGCTGTGGGGAGGAAGCGCCGCTTGGGGCCCACCGCCCCTACCACACCAACCGTGACGATGCCTCTGAACCCAGCAGAGATCTGGAAGATAGAAGGTCTCACTCCAGGCTGTTGTTTCCCGGAGATACAGAGATGTTGCAATACCAGAGAGAAGAGAGAAGGAAAGCCAGTTCTGTCCATCCAGGACAAGGTTAACTCCAAAGCTGTTGTTTTCCACTCTAGTCAAGAAGATCCTAAGCTAGTGGAGATGATAATATCCCAGCTGAGCTACTTAAAATCCTAAATGATGATGCTGTGAAAGTGCTGCACTCAATATGCCAACAAATTTGGAAAACTCAGCAGTGGCCAAAGGATTGGAAAAGGTCAGTTTACGTTCCAATTCCAAAGAAGGGCAGTGCCAAAGAGTGCTCAAACTACCGCACAATTGCACTCATTTCACATGCTAGCAAGGTTATGCTCAAAATCCTACAAGCTAGGCTTCAGCAGTACGTGGACCGAGAACTACCGGACGTACAAGCTGCGTTTCGAAGAGGCAGAGGAACTAGAGATCAAATTGCCAACATGCGGTGGATCATGGAGAAAGCACGAGAGTTCCAAAAAAACACCTACTTCTGCTTCATTGACTACACAAAAGCCTTTGATTGTGTGGATCACAACAAACTGTGGCAAATTCTTAAAGAGATGGGGGTACCAGACCACCTTACCTGTCTCCTGAGAAACCTGTATGCGGGTCAAGAAGCAACAGTTCGAACCGGCCATGGAACAACTGATTGGTTCAAAATTGGGAAGGGAGTACGGCAAGGCTGTATATTGTCACCCTGCTTATTTAACTTATATGCAGAGTACATTATGAGAAATGCAGGGCTGAATGAATCGCAAGCCGGAATCAAGATTGCCGGGAGAAATATCAACAACCTCAGATATGCAGACGATACCACCCTAATGGCAGAAAGTGAAGAAGAACTAAAGAGCCTCTTGATGAGAGTGAAAGAGGAGAGTGCAAAAGTTGGCTTGAAACTCAACATTAATAAAACTAAGATCATGGCATCTGGGCCCATCAATTCCTGGCAAATAGAAGGGGCAGAAATGGAAGCAGTAACAGATTTTACTTTTCTGGGCTCCAAGATCACTGCAGACGGAAACAGCAGCCATGAAATTAAAAGACGCTTACTCCTTGGAAGGAAAGCTATGGTAAACTTAGACAGCATAATAAAAAGCAGAGATATCACCATGCCAACAAAAGTTCGTATAGTCAGGGCGATGGTGTTCCCAGTAGCAATGTATGGTTGCGAGAGTTGGACCATAAGGAAGGCTGAGCGCCGAAGAATAGATGCTTTTGAACTGTGGTGCTGGAGAAGACTCCTGAGAGTCCCTTGGACTGCTAGGAGCTCAAATCAGTCAATTCTAAATGAAATCAAGCCTGACTGTTCCCTGGAAGGACAGGTACTAAGGCTGAAACTCAAATATTTTGGCCACCTAATGCGAAGAGAGGACTCTCTGGAGAAGACTCTGATGCTGGGAAAAATTGAAGGCAAAAGGAGAAGGGGAAGGCCAAGGATGAGATGGTTAGACAGCATCACCGATGCAACAAACATGAAAATGAGCGAACTCAGGAAGATAGTGGAGGACAGGAAGGCCTGGCGGGATATGGTTCATGGGATCACGAAGGGTCGGACACGACTTAACGACTGAACAACAACAACAAGAAGATCCTGCAGGATCCTGATTGTAAGAGCATTTCTTTCTGTCAGGAATGTTTTTAGTTACAACCTGTTTTAAATTTCTTTTGAGCGTTGCCTGTGATCTCAAGCACAGAATTTGACTGCCTGTCTATTCTTCCCTTGTCCTGTTTTTATCCCCCGTATACCTTTTCCTTTGGTTTTGATTAAACAAAGCTGCCTGGTTCTTTACCCAAAGAGCAATTAGCTGTCACATCGCTTAAGCTTTACATGGCGAAACGCTATCCAGAGAGGTTGCTGCACGTGAAAGGATGGGAATGTGTAGGTGAGAGAGGAAGAGATGCTAAGCAGGAGCGTCAGCCGCGACGCTCCCTCCTCCTTTCCCCCTCACCAGGTACCTCGGTTCTGGAAGGCTGATAGCTGGCAGACAGACAGATGCACCCAAGCTGGGAGAGAAGGCTTGCAATGCCGCCTTAAACTAACCTTGCTGGTGACAGGAGGAACAGGAACAACAGTGGTGTATGTGTGTTGACGCTGCTTGAGAGGAACCTGGCCCTATATCCTCAACGTTATCCTAGCAATCACTACAGCATGTGAGGCTTGGATTCAGCTTGTGTGTCATACTCATAACGCAGGAAGCTCCCTTACACTTAGTCAGCCCTTATCTAGCTCAGGATTGTCTACATTGAACCTGGGAGCTCCTGCATGAAGTACGTGCTCTACCACCGATTTACAGTCCATCTCACTTTCTTGGAACTCACGTTACATCGATGGAAGGCCCGGGCCACTGGCGCTGTAGGAGCAGTGAGGGTGTGCAGAACAGAGCTGCCAGCGCAAATGGCTGGTGACTGCGTGCGTGTGCCACCAGCACACCCAGCCACCATCAGTGCTGGTAAGTTGGCAGTGGGGTGGACCATGGATGGAGAGAGGGAGGATCGGGGTGGAGGTTGGGGCCAGCTGGGGGAGGGCAGGGGAGGATAGCAGCAGCAGCAGCTGCACCACTATTTAATGCCCCCTTCTAAACTTTGACGTTGGGCCCACTTGGACCTACACCAGCCAAAGGGCAGGCATAGATCCATCGGGAACTATTGTGCAGCAGAAAATGGAAGTAAAAAAAAAAATCTACTTACCTCTCTGCGACGGCATGGTCTCCTGCCGGCCCACAGCATGTAGCACAGGCTGTGTCAGCGGCGCTACACGCTATGTGCCGGCCAAGGATAGGATTGGGCTGCAAATCACACTATGACAGAGTGGATCCACTTGATACTTCCTGGTCCCAATAAAAATGATTTGCTGACTGGTCTGATCAGTTGGGAGAGGCAGGCTCCCCTCCCAAACAGAGATCCCCTTTGCTCACCTCCAACTTGACACGAGATCTGACAGCTGCACAGAACAGTGTGAAAACCTTTATTCCCACACGCAGAAGACTAGATCAGGGGTGCATCTACCTTGAGAGAGCAATTCACAGGACTGGCCAATCCATGAGGCCAACTGAGGGGAATCACTTCGGGCAACACACTGGCAGGGGTCACTAGCCACTTTCCACCCACTGGCTTCTACTACTTCCTCTTCGTCCCCGCCCCACTTCCTGAATTGGAAATGGGAAGTGGGGGGGACGAAGAGGAGGTGCGGATGATAGCAGAGTGGAGAGCTATCTCTTCTGCTCAATGTTGTTCAGCAGTCAAATTTCCCCCCTTCCGTAGCTAAAAGGTTTCAAAATGTCCTCATTTAAAGACAAATGAAAACATAGATGGGTTTAAACAAAATTTGTGTCCTTTTTTGTCTGCCTCTTCAGACAAAAATCAGTGTCTCCTAAACAGCTAATTGTTAATATGGAGCCTCAACACAGATTTTAACAACTGTGTCACTCTCTCATTTTCAAAGAAAATTACAGTATTCTAGTCTGCTTGTAATTAGCATGTAATTAGTACTCGCAGCAGCAGCTATAAATACTTATCTAACTGCTGGCTAGTTTGGTACCCAGCACACATGATCATTATAGAATTTTCTTCAATTTTTCCAGACATAAGTGATAGAGGAAACTGGGTGAAACTTGGGAAGCCTATGGGTATAATGTATGCTAATTGATTTGGCCCTTTAGCAGAAGGCAAACTCACGCCATGTTAACGGGGTGGCCGTGGCACCCGAAGGGGCAAGGGAGGTAGGCAAACAAGTTGGGTATTCTGCACTTCAAAGGAATTGTGTAACCGCTGTTCTCCTCCAGTCAAATTCCATATTAATATGGGAGAAGAAACGCACAGAGGAAGCCAAGTCTCCAGTCTTGTATAACATATGCACAGGTCACAGCATGGCAATGTCTCAGAAGTTTTTTTTTCCTTCTTAACTGCAGGATTGTGGTGCAATACACGTCCCCCAGCAGGCAACACCTGCAATTTTGTAACTTACATAGCAGACCATCTGCTTTGCATGCACAAGGTTCCTGACACGTCAAGGTAAGGATTAGGGTTAAGGTTACAAAGCACAAACACACAAGGTAAATATAGAGATCCTAAGAGCTTCATCCTATCCTTCCCCCTCCCCGCTGATGCACTCGCGCCAAAAACGGGTATGCTCTATCCAGCGGGGGAGGGGGATGGATTGGGAGGCTTCAGCAGGGAAAAGGGATTTAAATCCCCTTACCCCTGTGTAAGTCTCCCGACCTGCGATGGGTCTCCTCAGACCAGTGGCGTAGCTGGGTCCTCTGGTGCCCGGGACAGTGACTCTTGATGGGGTCTCGGTGGGGGGGGCCTCCATCAAAAGTGGGGAGGCTGCTGCTGGAGGGGATAGGATCCGGCAGCCTGCCCACCCCGTCACGTCCCCTCTCTGCCCAGTTTTGCCCCTCCCCACCCCATTCCACCCCTCCCCGCCACTGCCTTACCTACTCTGGCAGGTGTGGGCAGCTCTGGCAACGGTCCTGGAGTGGCAGTGCTCCTAAAATGATTGACGATGGAGCGCTGTGCACTTCACTGGCAGCCATTTTGTGACCCTCTTATAAAGGGCTCTGCGCACTGGCCCATTCCTCAAAAGGACTGGGTCATAAGTGTGTCATCAATTTGACTTCGCATAAGACAAGACGGGGGGGGGATGGGGATCGTGGGTCAATAGCAAGGCTGGGCCAAGGACCAAAGCTGCCAGTCAATTTCTGCTATTTCTTGTGTGCTGAGTTGCAGGGCTAGAATGCCAAGGCTAAGCGATCCTCCAGTCCTGGGTGCCAGTTTGGCACAGTTGTTCTTGGGTAGTGGCTAGAATGGGTGACCGCATGAAAGGACCTCATTTTGTGATTTGATGGCCCTTGATTGTTCATCCCCAGCCCCAAATGAGTGCCACTTTTGTTTGTGCCACTTGTGGTGCCATTTGTGACGAGCTCTGGAGGTCAGTTACTTCGTTACCATGGGCTCCTTAACTGAGTTTCGTCATGGTGTTGGTGAGAACAGCTACTGTGACGATCCTTCTTTTGTGTTGCCAACAACTTTGTTTCCTGCAAGGCAGGAAGCTCCCAGGATGTGGCTTTTGTTCACAGGGTCAAATCCGCTGTGCAAGAAAGGTGCATCTGCCCATGGAATTTTCCGAGAAACAAAAACCAGGCAAGCCTTCTTCCAAGCCAGCCTGATAGAGTGGGGGAAGGAGATGGGTGATCACTCTGACAAATTACAGTAGAAGTATGGCCTTCCTCTAGGTCAGGGCTTCTCAAACTGTGGGTCACGGCCCGATGCAAAGGTGAGTCATCAGTTGTGCCCACCCTTGCCTCTGTTTAGCTCCAAATTGGAGCCAAACGGAAGCAACCAGAGGTCACTTCCGGGTTGTGACTCACCTTCTGCAGCTGCTGCCCCGTCGCGCCGGGCCCAGGATGGCCTCCATGGGTCTCGGAAGGCCTCCGGAATTAACTTCCAGGTCACGTTTTTGCTGATGCAACTTCCGGTCACGTCTGGAGGCCTTTCTGAGGCCTGCGGAAGCCTCCGGAGGCCGTCCCAGTGGGTCGCAACAGGGGAGCAGTTGCAGAAGGCGAGTCGCGGTGGCGGGGACGTTGAGAACCGCTGCTCTAGGCCTTTAGGATCTGAGGTCTCTTGCCATCAGTCCGGCTTCAAAGTCCTGGTCAGGGTCATGCTCTCCTGGCAGTGTTCCATTTCATGCATTTAAATAAAAGAAAGAGAAAAGTGATCCGGCAACAAGGGGAAGGACAACGGCAACAACAAAGCAAAAACGGTTGAAATAACTCAGCAGCCCATTCAGGGTGCTGATTCACCCCAGAAGTCTCCTTAGGGGGCAGGAGGTACTCCTTTGCCAACAAGATCCACCCTCTTCATCCTGCTTCCCACCCCCTGTAGTACTAGCCTGCCTAGGAATCCGCACTACAGGATACAGTGATTCTGAAGCAAAGTGGCCCAGTCAATGTTCATTTGCATGTCAATAAGGAGCACAGTCTACCTCCTGGAGGCTGTTTCTTAGCAGAATAGCTGTCTTGAGTGCTGGGAACAAGCTGAAAAGATTGGGCATACTTTCTTGTTAAGCTTTCCTCCCTAGTAATGAATGCCTTTGCGCAGTGGTCAAATTGATCCCATTTTCCATGTCTGAAGTTTCTCCTTGTAGTTTCCAGCTATCGTGTGCAAATCTTGAACACAAATTTAAATTACAGCAATGTGAGCCCTGCCAGGGGCTCTCTCATGAAGGGACTGAAACGAGAATTATGTTCTCTCTGCATTAAGTAAGGGGTAAGAATGACATGCCATGCTTGGCCGAGCATTAATCTCCCCTCCTGTTTAGTTGACATGAGTTTGCGTGTGTGTGTGTGTGTGTGTGTGTGTGTTACACTAGACATGGACTCTAGCGTTTAGTCTGCCTGATATAACTGCAGGTTACTAACTGCCAGATCCACAAACCAGTTAATCTGAAGTGCTTGGATTTAAATTAAAATTGGCACGGTTGAGCTAAGTATAATATCGAAATCACGAGAAGTAATGGTGCCTCTTCATTCTGCGGGAGTCAGACTCCACCTGGAATATTATGCTAATTCTGGGTACTGCAGTTTAAGAGAGATATTGGGAAACTGGAGCAGGTCCAGAGGAGGGTAAGTAGGATGGCAAGGGAGGTAGAGACCTATGATGGCAGGTTGAAGGTTCATTTGTTCCCTTGCCCCGGGGTAAGCCCCAGCAGCCACCATGGGTCAACTCGGACCTGAGCCAGCTCTATAGCATAAGTCTGAGGTAGTCGGTGCAGGAGGAATGAGCCTGGGAAGGGGGTCAGGATTTGGTGGGTGCCACTGCCGCTGAACCTGCCCCCTACCGGGCCCGATTCCTCCCCCTGCCCCATTTCCTCCATGTTCCACCCACCTCCCGCCCTGTTCAACACCCTGAGCGGTCTTACCTGCTCTGGTGGGTATCCCCGGTTCATCAGAGTGTGGACCCAGCCGCTCGCTGACTGCAGTGGTGGCTAGGCCGAGTGTGCTGGCTTAGTCGTGTTTGTGACTGCCGTAAAGCACGTTATGCCGGCAGAACATACGTTCCGCCAACATATCGGCTTGATAGGAATGGGCTGTTAATGGCCAACTTAACACACCAGATAGTATCAATCGCTCCCTGAAAAGCAGCTCCTATTCCCACATGCAACTCCTGTTTTATACCATGTACATCTTGTTACATGAGTTCCCAAGTTATTTTTTAAAAAATGCGAGTGATTCTGAATAGGGTGGGGGCAGCGCAGGGGGCACAGTCGTAAGAGTTTCCTCCTGGATGTAAAAATGACTAACCCTAATTCTTAAGCAAGGGGATATTTTGGATCTAGCAACAGGGGGGAGACTTCTCTTGACAGCATAGTTCACAAATCTGCCAAGAATCGTCTCGGACAAAGCTCCCATCTCTGTCTGCTTCTAAAGACTCTGTCTGCTTGCTGAGCCTCTTTCAAATGCAGCAACTTCCAATCAGAACTGTAACATGTTGCTAGAAGTTGGATGGCCTGCCTTTTTGATTTATGATAAAGCTAAACATTATGCGTTTTTTAAAAGACATACCTTAAGGAAATCTTTACTATGGGCATGGGAGCAGGTTAGATATAAGGTTTATGATAAAATACCCGGCTGGGTGAAACCGTTAGAAGTGGCTAACAGACCAGATTGGATAAAAGATTCTCAAAATAGATCATATAAAGAACTGATTGATCCCCAGGGGAAACTATGGGATGAGAATCAATTGAGGATGAAAGGTATCCTGATGGACACTTGGTTTCAAAATCAGATTAGAAGCAGGATACGGGAAGATCAAAAAGTGGGTTTCTACCTGGGTGATACTGACTTTGATAAGGTATTTTTAAATGATGATGACAAATATGTAACTAAAATGTACGATTTTTTGCTGGACTTTGAGATGATAGATGAAACAGTTAAAGAGGTTATGACACAGTGGTCACAAAATTTGGGACGAGAGATTTATTTTCAAGAGTGGGAACAGGTTTGGAATTCTGGTATTAAAATGGTCAAAGCTGTTGCATATAAAGAGAATCTTTATAAAATGTTTTATAGATGGTATTTAACACCTAAGAAGTTATGTAAGATGTATAAGAATGTTTCGAGTACTTGTTGGAAATGCAACAATTTGGAAGGTTCTTTTTTCCATATGTGGTGGACATGTGAAAAAGCAAGAAAATTCTGGAGGATGGTCCATGCGGCATTGGAAGGGATATTACGACATACGCTGTTGTTCGTACCAGAATTATTTCTTTTGAATATAATGACATCAGTAGTATTTCAAAAAGATAAATATATTATTATACATATAGTTACTGCTGCTAGGTTGTTATATGCTCAGCAGTGGAAAGTTGAGACGATACCAGATATTGATGAGTTAATAATTAAGATTTATGACTTGATAGAATTGGATATTTTAACGGAAAGATTAAGAGAAGGAGATGTTAAAAAGAAACTAGATTGGTGGCAACCATTTTATGATTGGTTGAAAAGATAAAATAAAATACTAGATTATTAGTAGATGTAAGGAGGTAAAAGATAGTGGGGTTGGAATATGTATGAAGCTAATTTTATTTAGCATAATTGAAGAGTGTGAATAGTCATTTTAATGTAGTTCGACGTCCGTTAGTTATTTTTCCATTTGTTTCATGTTGGTTACCCTTGTTGCCCTATGATTTTCCTTAACCTATTATCCCTGTAGTTTCTGTGTTTAATAAATAAAATTAAAAAATTTTTTTAAAAAAAGAACTGTAACATTTCAGATTGTACTCATGTCTGCTGTTTCAGACACTCCAGTACATTTGTGCTCCCCTTGAAAAGGCAGTAGTTATCAGGCGCTCCATCTTAAGAGTGTGCTAAGCATTCCCCCCCCCCCTTCTATTAGCATAAGCTACAGAAACACTCAAACTCCCATCACATTGTGGCATTATCTGAGTAACATTTTAAATGCAAGGAAAACTTCATGACGGGAGTCAGGCAAAGCTGCAATGAGCTGAAAGACTAGACAGTCCTATTTACAATGACAAGCACCAAACATGGGCCAAACTAATTATGGTGGGGGGAGCTGGGACATTGAGTGAGTGAGTGAGTGAGTGAGTGAGTGAGTGAGTGAGTGAGTGAGTGAGTGAGTGAGTGAGTATTCCCGGATTCGGCCGGGACAATCCTGGTTCGGGAGCCGAAATCCCAGGCTCCTGGCCGGTCTCCTGTTTGTCCTGGCTGTCCAGAACTGTGGCGCTGATATGGTTGCACTCAAGCTCATTACTGAAAAGGATTTTGGCTCAATTTTGCAGAGGTAGCAATTAGGCAAGAATGCATGGGAGACTGATTAATCAGGGCTGGGACAGATAGCGGGAGGAAGGTGAAGCACAAGGTAAGGAAGAAAGACAATTTTGTTACCTTCCCAAACACCCTTAGCAGAAGACTGCACCAGACATCAAAGACCAATAGGGAGTTCTCCTCACAAAATTGCTATCTGCAAACCAAGGAAGTGCCTAAGGAGAAGCTTGGAACTCCCCTCGCCAGCTGGCCCTTTGAAAAGGAGATGCTGTGGTCCACCACCTGAAGGTGAGAATTATCTAACCAGCCAAAAACCAGATGTTGGGGAGAAGTGGAAAACTCCAGTTCAAGATGAACCCAAACCAGGTGATGGGAGGTGAGAGTAGAGGAGGGGACCTGAGGATAGCCCTCTGCCCCAGCCAAGAAGATAAAAGATGGAACCCAGAATATGGGGGGGGGGGCTTCTCCTGCATCTGCAAGTTTTTTTCCTGCATCCAGTCTGAGGAGCAGACTTTAAAGGACGGCCCTGAGGGTGAGAGCTTGCGAGAATGTGTGTGCATGACAGAAAGCAATATAGCGCTACTATACTAATATGCCGTATTCAATAAAGCTTGCTTTGATTAGAATTCACTGACTGGAGCTTCCTGAGAGAAGAAAAAGGTCCTGCTACAGGGGTAAAGACTGGGGAAGACTGGTCACCTTCCTTGGTCCTTCCCACCCGTGAGGTAGGCCACTTTGACCTGGGTCTACTTTTTTGTTTCTGAAAGTGGTCGTGAATGCATTTTCCTTCCTCTCCCTATCACTCTGTTCAGGGTGTTTCCAGTTTTGATTTGGCTCGTCAACCAAGAGCTCAGAATCACTGATGCAATGGATCAGACCTAAAATGCTTGTGAGGGACTAAATTAAAAAAAATTATATCAGACCTAGAAAATCCTGCCGGCAACCTGTCATTTTTAAGAATTCTACACATTGACTAACCTCCAAAAAAACAAACAAAAATAGTTTCAAGACTACCCACTGGTGCCAGGTCAGAGCTTAGCTATGGAATCAACAGAGTACATGGTGAAGCCCTTCCTGGACTGAACCACTTCAGACTAGAAGAGATTTTCCAGTTAGAAAATTCACTCAAACAAACAAACAAACAAACATACATCTTCTCCCAGAAAGAAAATGCTTAATGTCTGCAAGAATGGTTAATGGTCATAGTATAGCTTTCTCTCTGGCAGGATGGGAATTTTCACCAGGGGAGCAGGCCCACAGAAAGGTGACTGGGGGGGGGGGGGGGGTTGTAATTTTTTTTAAAAAAATCTTGTGAAGCATGTGAAGCATCAGCGGTGGGATGGGGGCAAAGCATTGTTCAGGTCTATCTGTGCACCACCACAGTTTTGTGCGCACCAATGGTCCTTTTCCCCTACTTCACCCTTTTGCAGCTCATTATATTCTTCAAGATACCAGAACAGTATCTATGAAGTCACACGCACAGAGCACTGCAGGGCAGCCGGGGTGGGGTGGGGTGGGGGGCTGCATACATATTTAGTATGTATCCCAGAAAATCCTATTCACCGCCCCACAGGGGAGCCTTCGAATGAAGAGCCTAATAGACCAATGTCTAGAAAGTTAAAAATATTTTGTTTAGCCCTTTGTTATGTGTAAAGCAAGAAAAGGGTAGTCGTGAATAGGAAGGGGCCTTTGCTTTCCGATGAATTTTAACGTGCTCTGTGTATTTTAGAGATACCTTGAAATTACAGCAATTGGCAGGGCCGTTATAAGCTGCTGCAAAGTGCAATGCAAACAACAACGTTGCCTTCTGAGACACCATTTGGCCTCTGAACATTCTCAGGGGGAATATGTCGCGCCAACTGTAGTCCTATTTCAGTCTACCCACGAGGCAAGATGTCCTGGCATGAAATCAAAGCAGATTGACTTTTATCAAGGAAATGTTAAGCGTTTACATAGGCAAGTCAAAGCAGCAGATGCAGAGCACCTGAATCGTAGTGGTACATGAAGCTGCCTTATATTGGACTGAGTCAGGACATTGGCCCATCTAACCCAACACTCTCCCTACTCTGGATGGTAGCTCTTCTCCAAGGTCGCAGGCAAAAGGCCACTCCCAGTTGTGCTCCTACTGGAGACTGTTTAATTGGGATGGTGGGGATTGAACCTGCATATAAAGCATGTGCTCTGCCAATTCATTATGGCCCCTCCCATTCAAAGAAAAGACCGCAGAGACTGGCAGCCCAATCCTGTGTAATTCTTGCACCGGTGTAACAGTAGATCACCCAGTGCAAGAGCACTTATGCCAGTGTAACGTGCCGCATGCCAACAGACGCAGGACGGACACCGCCGTAATGCAGATGCAGAACAGATGTCGGCGCAACTCTGCCGAAGCAGGGGGCATTCTGATGCCCCCAGAAAGCCCCTTGCATTGGCGGAGTTGCGCCGGCATCTGTTCCATGTTCGAACTGCGCATGTGATGTGAGGTGTCCAAGGGGGGTTACGCATGCCAGTGTCCATCCTGCGTCCGTCGGCGTACAGCAAGTTATGCTGGTATAAGTGTTCTTGCACTGGGTTATCTACTGTTACACTGGTGCAAGAGTTACACAGGATTCTGCCCTGAGAGAATGTATAGCCAAAGCATGGTACTTATTCTTGCCTGGGGAGAAAGTGTAGAGAAAGGTCAAAGAATTCAACAAGTTGGCATCCAAGCACCAAGAGCACTTGAGTAGGCAGAAAGACTACAAGTTGTAAAACAACAACAACAACAACAACAACAACAACAACAACAAGTTCCATGATCCCCAGGACAAAATGACACTCCATTTATCATTTGCAGAGAGAGGCCCTGGAGGATAACTGCTGTACCAAAGTGATCCCTGTTACCTCTACCTGTTACCTCTACCTCCCCATATTTTGCTTGGAGAATGTGGAAGGATTGGCAGGGAAGGTAGAGTACAGTACTGGAAATGGGGTTCAAGTCAGGTCCAGTTTCTTGGAATGGGAACAGAGTTGTTTGAGCTGGGGGTGGGAGTCTGCATGTTGAGCTCTTCCCTACGGAGACTCACCCCATCACAAATTTCAAGAGGATGCCCTTTTCTTCCCAAAGACATAAGAAGAAATGGAAAATCCATTTTAAAAAAAATCCAGGTTACTAAAAAGTACAAGTCACTCTGGAAGACAGAACGAGGCCATCTCCAAATAAGTGAAGTGAACACAATTCTATTCAGCAGCCTAGAGACAAACTAATTTGCTTGTATATAGCAGCTGAGAGGGGGGGGGGAAATCACCCACTTGAAAAATGCAACTAGCCTCCATGGGCTGATTGTATACTCGTACTCTTCCAAAGCTGCAAATGTCATTCCAGGTCAGTATTCAATTTGGGGCCTGAATTTCTGATCGCTTTGGAAACGCCTGCACACATGCATTGTGCAGGACATACGCACACATGCACACAAACACGCCCACTCACGTGTGTCTTCTTTCGATAAGCGGAGCATTTGGCCAGGCAGCTTTTATGCCTCTCCCGCATCCCCACCCCCGGCTCTCCTTAACGGAATGAACTGAATCATTTTTAAGTAGCCGATGTTTTGCAACAGGAACGAGGAACTGACCCGTAACAACTCAACTGTGCTCTACAGAACAACTGCGGTTTCAACTGGTTTTGACACCGGAGCAGGAAGTCCGAGGATGCAACGCTACGGCCCCTTTCACTGTATGTTTTTGTCTCCGTTGCTTTGTGCCCGGCCTCAAAGAGCTAGAAGTTGCTTGTGACCACTTTTATATATTATACCGAGGCTGACGAGCCAAACCAAGAATGAAGAAAAAGAAAAAGAAAAAAAGCAAGCAAGCAATTCAGCAAATGACGTTTCCATGGAGAAGGTGCTGAGCCTGCACAAAAGGCACCAATAAAAAGTAGCGGTTCGCCCAGTGGTCGCCTTATTGTCACATATATTCACCAACACTGACACTTGAGCAATGCTTGGAAAGTGGTGAGGGAAGGCGCTTGGCCATCTGTTGCTAGGGATGACATCACCCCTCCATTGCTTACGCCTTCCTCCCCCGGACTGTGTTGGCCCCATTAATCAGCACGCCGCTGCAGAAGCCCATTCAGCGAGGACTCAACTGTCAGCACTTGAGATCCGCGGCTCAAGGGAGACGGGACAAATAGGGCTCGTCGCAGTTTGCAAAAGAGATTCGGGACTACCTAAGCATCTCCTTGGAAGGAGACCTTGTTATTTTAAGTTGGGGGGGGGGAATTTGCATTATTACATTTGCGGGGGAAAAAACCCAAATCCTAATTTTGTATGGATCCCCCCTCTCAAGAATTAGGAATTGGTGCCGTTTGATTTCATTGCACATGTAGACTGCAAGTGTAGCTCTCTTCAGATGTTTCCCCCCCCCACGTGTCCCTGAATGCACAGCAGAGGGGAATGTGCTGCTTGACTAAACATTTGTCAACCTTACTAGTGACAATATGAGTACCTGGCATGCTCTTCTGTCATCATCGCCTCTCTCTCTCTCTCTCCCCCCCCCATGTGTAAATGCACAGGAATATGTGACCTCTCTCAGTCCTGCATAAAGGACACTTTAAATATATATACTACTGACCTATGGCTTCTCCTCTTAAGGCAGTCATTCCTGCAGAAGTCAGTAGAGCAAACCAGGACCTGGGTACTGTAGCTCTGACCCACAGCCATGGCCACCTTTGAGAAATGTGGGCTACCCTGGATATCTAAGCAAAAAATTACAGTGCTTACAAAACAAAAACAAAAACAAAAACACATTAATCCCTGAGTTCTCTGGGGAACGCCACACCAGTTAATTTGGTTCCGAACCAATTTACATTTGTAGTGTATATGAGCCCTGAAAAGTGACTACTGGTTGACTTAAGGACAGATCATATCATGCTCCAAAATGCAAATTCTGCCCCAGGAAAATGACACGTTATGCACTCTTAATAAGCTAGATAAACAAGGATAATAATGATGTAGAATCAAATATTTGTAAAATATGGCCCAATTTACAGGTTACTGAAATTCTGAAATTTCTAACTGAAGTTTGTGTGTGTGTGTGTGTGTGTGTGTGTGTGTGTGTGTGTGTGTGTGTGTGTGTGTGTGTGTGTGTGTGTGTGTAAGTAAGTAAGTGAGCTCACGGAGAGAAAGAAGGGGTTAAGAAGCAATACAGGGAAGCAGGCCATGATCATTTGGAATGCGGGTATGGCTGGGGTCGGGGAAAGAACCACACAAGAAGCATAAGAACATAAGAAGAGCCCTGCTGGATCAGGCCAAAGGCTCATCTAGTCCAGCTTCTTGTATCTCACAGTGGACCCACCAGATGCCTCAGGAAGCACATAAGACAACAAGATATCTGCATCCTGTTGCCACTCCCTTACATCTGGCATTCAGAGATAGCTACCTCTAAAACCAGGAGGTTGCTTATGGCTTGTGACCTGTGATGGTCTTTTCCTCCATGAATCTATCCAAACCCCTTTTTAAAAGGCATCTAGGCCAGGTGCCATCACCACATCCTGTGGCAAGGACTTCCACATATGAATTACACGCTGGGTGAAGAAATACTTTCTTTTGTCCGTTCTAACTCTCCCTCCATTCAATTTTAGTGCATGTCCCCTGGTTCTGGTGTTGTGCGAGAGGGAGAAGAACTTCCCTCTATCCACTCTCTCCATCCCATGCATAATTTGTAACTTCTAACAGCACAGTTTCACAAATGTGTTCACCACTGATGACCATCCTTCTGGCTAGAACTCCCTCTCTTCTCTGAAGCTTCTAACAGCAAAGTTTTACAAATATGCACCAATGATGTTGACCATACTTTTGAATCTGGCTAGAACTCCCTCTCTTCCCTGGAGCCTCTCCCTGACTTCACACTGAGCCGCAGAGAGGCTCAGAAAGCACCAGGATGCCTTCTGGCTTTCCAAGCAGTTCCAAGGCTCAATGTGAACGGGGCAAGCCCTCAGCCCGCTATCCAGATTGAAAGCGATGGCTGCACTGACCCTTGGAGGCACTTGGAACAGCTCCAAAGGTAAGTGTGACATCACAAATGAAACACTATCCTTTCTTTTTCAAAAGAAGGGGCAGTATCAACGATAGGCACACATTTGGACTGGGTACCAAGATCAACCAAAATTTCTAACCCCCTGCCTAAAGCTAGAATGATGTGAAGATATTTGCCCTTACCCTGAGCTCTAGCTTGCTGCACTGTTTCCTAGTCAATCTCCTTTGTGAAAGAACTCCATCTGGGTAGCAGAGTTCCCACACCCTCCAGGAACTGCTGGATTGGGACTATTGTCTCCATGTTTTTCTGCAACAATGAGGGCTATCAAACCTGCCTTCTTCGAAACAAAAGAGTAAAGAAAAGGAACCCAAAGCAAAGCTGACAATCATGCCGATGCACCACATTTCAAATTCCAAGAAAAATTCCATGCACCTGAAATCACCGACGATGCACAGCTCTTCATCACAAAATTTAGCACAGATTTCGCCTCCCAATATTCCCAGCACAACCCACAGCTTCATCTGCTAGCTAGAAAGCTGGAACAAATGGCACGGGCACTTTGGCACACTAAAGGCATTAAACTTTCAGAAAGATGAAATGAAACATGACAAATTACTTAGCGAGTCCACAAAACTGTATAGACCAGAACACACTTGGGTCCTATTATTCATCTACCTTCTCTTCCAGTTTAGGAAGAGGAAGAAAGAACAACCCAGTTTCGTTTGGCAATCAGGTTTTCAAGGTTTTATGCTTATATAGGCAGATTATTCTCCACTGCTGATACTTATATGAAAGGACAAGCATCTCTATTTCCAACTGTGGCTAAATTCTGATTGCAACTTCAGCTATCAATATTTTTAAAACCCAGTGTTTTTTTTAGTGTGTAAGTGTTTAAAATCTTTTTTATTTATAAGAGCTCTTATGGTCAAATGTTTCATGAGACATGTGGCTACTGTTGAAAATGGCAATCCCATATCTTTCTCCTCCTCTTCTCTGTAAAAAGAGCAAAATGGGGATTCAGATTTTGCAAAAGAACCCAAACTACTGTGATTTGTCACTAACTTGTCAACAAGAACCTCTTGTATAATAAGAATAAGAATAAGAATAAGAATAAGAATAAGAATAAGAAGAAGAAGAAGAAGAAGAAGGTGGTTCAACTTTGCAAACTTTATAACTATGCTGAGTATTTACATTGCGCATGAAGGAATGACACGAACCACTGCCAAAGGCAGGCTGCTAGGGGCCGTAGGCCCCCATGGCACCTACTGCTGCTTGCAGAGGCGGAGCTGGGCAGGGGGTGGGGGGAGGTGCCCCCGGCGGTGCTGTTGGCCCCCGGGCGGAAGGCGGGGGTGTCAAAGCGGGCTGCGGCGCGGCGATTTGGCCCGTTTCGGTGGCACGAGCGGGCAGCGGTGGTGGCGAGTTTGGCCCTCCCGTCTCTGTGCAATAGAAAACGGCGGCGATGTCACTTCCGGCACAGGGGTTGGTCGGAGTGCCGCCACTGGCTGCTTGCCCCCTTATGGCACATTCAGTACGATCCCCTGCCACTGGTAGTGAGGTTTCAGCCTGATCAGATAAGCCCACTGATGGGCATCAGGCCTGGCCAATCCCTGATGTTGCCCCGCCTCCCACTGCTCTCCGGCATGCCAGGAGTGGGGCTGTGTCGCACTGGTTGCTTACTTTCCAGCTGTGTGGAGCAGAGCCAATCGGATAATTATCAAACTGGCTTGTTCATTGTTTCTTAATGGCAGTTGAAAGGCCTTATACTTTTGTCGGGTCTTGGACTGTAATCTGATGACATCATTGAAACCTTTATCTGTTTTTAGACCGCTGCTTTTATATCTCACTGTTCTTTACTCTTAAAATTGGCAGACACATTCAGTTATAAAGAACCATGTTTGTAGCGGTGGTGGTGGGAAACTTCAGTACCTTCCTTATCACCTTGCCACACCTGGTAGGTAGAAAAAAAACAGAATTCTGCAAAATAACAACATTGGCAGGATCAATGACCCCCAAATAAGAAAAAAAGGCAAATCGGTAGGAGTTACACAGGCTGTAGAATTTGGATTGCCTTGGTAGAGAATGCCTGCTACTTGTTATAAGTACACTCAGCCCTGTCAACACTGGCCTTGAGTGACAGATTTGTTTGGAAACCACACACACAACTGTTTCTGGCAAACGGGTGTTGAAGATTTCAGAAGAAAGAGCATCTACCTTGCAACCTCCCCGCTTGCTGCCCAAAGTGCAATAAAGCTGAAATAACTGGAAAATTCTCTTCTCCGTCACTTTGCAGATTGAGCATGCCACTTATTGGGCCTGTCATCGCACTCGCTCCTACTCCAAATAATAGCTCCTGGCACACAATGCTCATATATTGTAACGCATTAACAACAAGCTGTGAGGAGCTGGCAAGTCAGAAGCAAATTGCTGGCAAGGGTTTAGATTTGGTGGGAGGGGGATAATGTTATTAGTTGTGGTTCAATAACTGAACTTCTAGTGGGAAAAAAAAGGGAGAGAAACTTGCCATCTTTTGAACATAAAGAGCTACCTTACTTACACCATCAAGCTCTGTACAGGATTGCCTATGCTGGCTGGAAGTAGCTCTCCAGGGCTTCAGCCATTTCCGGCCCTTCCTGAAGATGTCAGGGTTTTTTATTGGGTAGCTTCTGCAGGCAAAGCAGGTGCTTTATCACAGAAGTACAGCTCGTCCTCTAACAATGTTTATTACATTTTTTATCCCATCCTTACTCCAAGGAGTTTAGGGCAGTGCGCACATCCCTCCATTCTCCTTAACAACCCACTGGAATCTAGACATTTCTGCCCATGAAACTCTAGGATAGCAAAACGAACAGTCAACCTTGTATGCAGAAGGTATTTTTGTTGAAACTTGTATCCTACCTTTCCATAATAAAAAGCCCAAGGCAATATAAACAAGTATGTAAAAAACACCCAAAATACAGCATCATAGCAAATAAGGATTATCAAGCATCTCCAGTGAAAACAATCTCAGTTTGCAACTCACCTCTGCTTGACTCAGAAATACGTACTGATTACAAGCATTTTCACAAACGTATGGAAAAAAGGCCTTACCTTTCCCCTAGAGTTCTACATTTTCTTGCAACGCGGGCTGCACTAACAGCCCAATCCTATCCCTTCTCCCCATGCTGATGCAGCTGCGCCGCTGGAGTGCACGCTGCATCCGGGGGGGGGGGGGCAGTCTCGAATGTCTCCTCTGGGCAAGGGGACATTTGTTCCCTTACCTGAGAGTAAGCCTCCAAGGCCTGGACGGGTCTACTTGGACCTGCGACAGTGACTTTGCTGGTGCAAGTCCACACGGACCTGGGTCGGGGGAATCGGTTGCAGGAGGGAGTCTTGGATTTGGCAGATCCTGCTTTCGCCAAACCCACCCTCTTCCCAGACCTGATACAACCTCCTCTCTGCTCCCGTCGCCGCCCCATTCTGCCTCCCCCACCGACCTAGCTGGGTTGCCGGGTCTTCCCGTATTCGCCACTATGCAAAGGGCTGCAGAGAGAATTCCTTTCTGTTGGCATTCTTGTAATGTGCGGCTTTGCACACTGCCGGAAAGGTTTTTGCGACTGACGTAAGCCAGTATCTGCTGGCGCTTTAAGTTAAGTTTATTTTAGACCTCAACTATTTCAGTCCAAGTCTGGGACAGCAATTGCTGTCCGCACAGAACTAAACAAACATGATCATTATAGCATTTATACTGAACATGGAGACATCCAGAAGTCTTGTTCCTTTTGTTGCTAATGTTCCACTTATAAGTTAAAGTGGTCATGAACACACAGGTAATGTGCATGGGGGGGGGAACTAGTAGAGCACATAATAAAAACCTCTGCCAGGATGGTGTAGTGGTTTGAGAGTCGGACGTAGACCTGGAAGATCCAGGTTCAAATCCCCGCTCAGCCACGAAGCTTCCTGGGTGACCTTGGGCCAGTCACTATCTCTCAGCCCCACCTACCTCACAGGGTTGTTGTGAGGACAAAAAGGAGGGGAGGAAATATGTACACCACTCTGAGCTCCTTGGAGGAAGGGCGGTATAAAAATGTGAAATAAATAAATAAATAAATAAATAAATAAGTTAGTGGTAATGAACACACAGGTAATGTGCATGGGGGGGGGTAACTAGTAGAGCACATAATAAAAACCTCTGCATATGCTATTGGTGACTTGTTACTGTTCTTGCCCACTGGTCCCTTGAATATCACATCACATCACATCACATCACATCACTCTCTCTCTCTCTGTCTCTCTCTCTCTCTGGGTCTGTGATAAAGTACTCTCTCAGCGCAATCCTATGTAACCTTGCACCGGTGTAACAGCAGATGCACTGGTGTAACAGCAGATGCACTGGTGTAAGTGCACTTACACTGGCATAAGTGCACTTACACCTGTCTGTCTGTGAAGGATCTTACTTGCTATTTTGACAACTTTCAGTACTGTCATGCTTGTCTTTGCATTTGAAGTGAGAATTACAAGAGTTCTATACCGGTATTTCTGAGCAAGGACACACTGAATTCAGCAACAGAATGAATCTCAGATAGCAGAACTGAGAAAGAGCTGGGCTGAGACCGTGGAGAGCTGCCAGCCCTGTGCTATCCATCTCCCCCTTCTAGCATGGGAATGTAAAGAGTATTGTTAAATTATAGGGCTGAGCAAATCCTGTGAACCATCTATGTCCAAATGCAAGCACTGAGGCAGAATCTACAGTACACAACACTCCCAGTTAACATGCAATTAGCACCACCAATGAAGTCAGCCCCATGCGAAAAGCAAGAGAGACGTGGGCCCAGGGAGGAAAAGGCATTCCTGCCAATTTGATGGCTTTCGTGGGAAGCTACAGGCTAATCCACAGAAAGCAAAACAAAAAACAAACGAACACAGAACAGAAAATGCGCTCAACTGAACCCACCGTGCTCTGGACCCAGCATGATCACCCCCAGGGCCCCAAGGAAAGAGGTGGCAGCAAGCAGGACAAAGCTTGGACCCAACGGTGCAGCATTCGACTGGGGTAGAAGGTGTTCCATTTCAAATATTCCACCCAGGAATGTTTACACTCCTGTCACTGGTTACATGCTACTCATCCTGGAACCAAAAAGCAAGGTCGAGAGCCTCTGAATTTCAAAGCCTTGACTCAGAAGAGTGTATGTTTAAGTCCATGGAATGTGTCAGTAACTCCAAGATTGAAGGGTTGAAGGAAGTCCAGGGGTTTGGGACCTAGAATGACTCCTTGCATAAAAAGCAAAGGTAAAAAGGAGGACTTGGGGTGTGTGTGTGTCTTTTTTTCCTACTTTAAACAACCTTCCTAACTGAACCCTGCGGATCCAGGATCCACAGTGATACAAATCTGCGGATCCTGGATCCGCGGATAGAGAGGATTCACTGTACATGAATTTGTCAATGAGATTTCGACAATTTTGACAAAATCAATGAGATTTTGACAAGTACTGTATTATCCCATGAAACAATCTCTTCGAACCTCCATTTCTCCAGGTCTCTCCCTTCAATAGTGCAGTTGTCATCCTGGCTGCACAGCTCTTGCGATTTCCAAGCTCTTGCAGGCAGCTGCAGCCAAGCTTCAGATCAGCTTCTCAAGGATGTTATCTGGGTATTTTTTTTTTAACAGCTGACTCCTCCACAATTCACTCCTTCGCACAGACACGCCAGCGGCCTCTTGGTCTCCCATCCAAGCAACTGATCCTGCTTAGGTTTTTCAGGCTCAACCTCCACACCACACCTCCTGCCCACCTCTTGATGCTCCACAGGCCGCTTGGATAAATGAGCAAGTTAGGATTAGCCTAGAGAAGAAGCTGGCTCACCCACATAGTGAAACCAGAACAAAAGCCCACATCCCTGTCCCAATCTCAGTGTTTTCTTAAATACATTAGGAATGTGCCAACACAGCATTTTGGCAGACGCTTAGAGCGCAGAATGCTGTGAAAGTCTTGCTGAACTACAATATCCTCTTAAGATGCAAAAAATGCCCATCCGACAGAGGAAAATTAGCGCACACACTTTTAACTTCGGATAAAAACATGCCAATATCTTTGCAACATGCTGAGAGCGAGTTGATATGGTTCCTTTTTATTTTGGTTAAAGGTACAAAGACGCCCCCCCCCTTCCCATCAGAGCTATCCAGCATGGCAGGTTATTCCCTTACCGAGGCCCGACGTATTGCAGCATCAAATGTCAACATCAAAACAATATAGAAAAAATAATTACAGACAGTGTTAGTGTTGTAAGCTGATAAGGACCAGATGGTCTTTTGTATTTATGGTTTGCTTTGTGCATACAAATGTGTTGGGGATCTAATTAGCCTTCTCCAAAACTCAAACTGGGTAATTACTATCATTATCCCCTTTTCAAATAAATCAGAAGTCTAAACTGCAATTAAGTTTGGGGTGTGTGTGTGTGTGTGTGTGTGTGTGTGTGTGTGTGTGTGTGTGTTACACAATTTGTAGTCACACATTTTAAAGATTGTTCATTGGGACCCCTTTGCCATTTTTTAAAAATCTTATGGTGATTGGCATAAAGTGCCTAGACTTAAAATAAAAAAAAAATATGGGAGGGGGGAAACTGAGGGAAACTAATAGCTCAGAAGAAAAGGGTTGGCACTTCAGCTGAAAGTGCTTTCCAAACAAATATTAAGTAAACAGAGAATGACTTCCTTCTTCCTACAGCGATACCACATCCACCACTCATATTGAGTGGCAAGTTCTTGTCATCTTTAAAGCTCAATTTAAAAACATTTAGCCATGGAAATATTGTCATTTGAATGTCTCCGGTAAGTAGAAAGTCACATTAAATAAAATTCAAGGAAACTATTCTATTGCAAGGTGGATATGTATTATGAAGCAGCAGCTGATAACAGGTTTTTCTCATTGCCACTTGATAGCATGATTAAGAAATGGGAGGCAGGGCAGGACTATGTAGATGAATGGGAGGTACTATGCAAGTAGGTATAGGCTTGCCTGTTGTTCACTCCATTGAGGTCTATTGGATAAAATCACCATGGGCAGCATTGCTTAGAAGGGGCAAAATCTCCTCTCCGCCCACCGAACCCATCACATCCTCATGGTCATCTGAATACACATCTTTACTTTTCCCATAAAGTCCAAATGATATTATTTAGTTCTATGGGGAAAAAAATTAGGATCCCACTGAGACACACTTGTGTGCACTGGGAACAAAAACCCTTTCCCCCAACTCTTAAGATTGGGTGTTTGAACAATCAAATTAGATTTGATCAACAGATTGGTCAATTATTGCCACATGTAATGGTCAATAATTTTAAAGCATTGACTTTATTAGAACAAAAATGATACTTGAACACATGATTTTGGCTTTCTGTAGGCTTACCAGAACAATCCTAGGCATGTCTACTCAGAAGCAAGCCCCACTTAACACAATGGGGCTTGCTTCTGAGCAGACATGCCTAGGATTGTGCTGTAAGGTTTAACAAGCTACACCTGCCCACATTCCTTCTCCTAAAGGTCTAGCACTCTGTCCCGGTTGGAGATCTGGTAAGTCTAGCTTTCTATGACTCTGCATAATGCAACGTCTGTTTGTTGCCAATGCCCTCTTTCCCCCAACATGTGTGTCCTAACTCCATGTTGGTTTCTCGCTGACATTTTCTTAGGAGCTAGGTAGGACGCTGCACTGGAGGGGGTGTGGTCAGGCTACCCTGGAGGGGGTGTGGTCAGGCTGCACTGGAGGGGGTGTGGTCAGGCTGAACTCTTAGGAGAGGTCATGCTAATCAAGGACCATTAAGGGGAAGGAAGGCTGTAGAGCTGTGTCTCCTTTCCTCCAAAGTCTTTTGGGTGCTCCATCCTGATATACTTTTGCTGCAAGTACAAATTCCTCCCAATTTGAGTTGTGTGTGTGTGTGTTTGTGTGAGCGAATGAGAGTGTTGACAACAAGCTGCAGTTTGTATGTCATCTGTTTTACTTTCAACCAAATGCTACAATTCTTTCAAAAGTCACTGTTTTCCTAGACTCAATCCAATCCATCACAAGAGCTTTATAGAGCAGACAGACTGATCACATGGAGAAGGTCCACCCCACCCCACCACCAGTTCCAACAGCAAGCAAGATGGAGTCATGAGTGGATGACAGGGACCTGGTGGCCACTGCTGACCACATGCGCTTCGGTTTGGAGTGGCCTGCAGTTACAGCAAATGGCCAGTAGGAGAAGCTTTGCTGTGCTGCTATTTACCGTATGTTTGCTCCTGCCTGCCACATGGCTAAGCCCCCACTCGTGGCAGCCCCCACTCCTGCCCTGGCTAATAAATGACACCATCATGAAATGAAAAAAGTACACTGCCATAGCTACACTGAACAATTGACAAAAACTGTCCATGACGAGGCGGTCAAGAAACAATATTTTACCAGTCACTTGACACAGGAGTCTTGTCTTCACTGAGAGAGACACATCGTAAGAGAGGCTTCTAGGATATGGATTCTCCTGAGGAAACGAACAATCTTTGAAATAATTAACACAATTTCCCAGGAAAAATTCCCAGCACACACAGTTTGTCACTAGGTTCTCCCCAAAGTGAAATCTGTTGCCAGTTTCTTCTCAAGCATTTGACAATATGTGCAAATTTTGCACAGCCCCAATTTTTGAGGGGTGGGCAGGAAGTCGTTATACAGGATTAATTGCAGGACATAAGCACCGAAGCTTCTCTGTGTGAGGCGCCCAAGTGATCCAGGAAACTTAGGATAGCAGGAAGCACATGTGGAAGAGCCTTAGGGAAAGGGGTCAGGTTGGAAGAAAGGGATTCATCATCAACTCCATCTGCTTGTAAATACGGGAGAGTTACAGAGTTCTGAATTTCTATATAACTACAAAACTGGCATGCAGCCATATTCGAAATTCTCATATGCCCAGAGTAGTAATTCCTTACACGATAAGAAGCGGCTGGTAATCTTTTCTACGAGATAAGGAGAGCACTTGTTCTAATTAACTTTTGAATCCGCCCCAATAGGCAACATGTAGCCAAGTGATTGGGGTATGAAAGCCTAGTGGTGCAAATAATTAAGGAAGGCATGTCACTCCTTCTTGGTTTCTTGCCCTCGGCATCGGAGATCACATGACAAAAAAAGTATCGTGCCACATGAAAGCATGACAGTGCAATAGTGTGCACCAATGAACCCGCTTAATGGAAAATGTAATCAAAATCTGTCAAAAAATTAGATAAGTGGAGATGACAATATTACAAGTTAATCAGTTCCTATTGCCCAGAAGGGAAAAAAAAACTTACAAGTTTCTGAACAATGGAATCTGTTCCCCCCAACAAACCCCATGTGCCATAAATCAGAAAAAATTGCTTTCATTTTGTGTATAATTTCATGCTGCTAATTCTGTTGAAGAATGGGCATGCATGTGGCAAGAGACCCAAACAGCAAGTGCACAGTGACAATCCTATGCACATTCACGTGGGAGTTAAGTCCAGCCAATTTCAAGTAAACATGCCAAGAATCATGTCACACACAACGCTTTACCGATTATCTTCTCATACAGTTCATTCATATTAAGATATTCAAAGCTTTAATTTTCAATCAATCTAGCAATATAAGGGGGGGGGGGCGGAGGAATCAGGAAAGTCATCTCTGAGATTGACAGCCTGTCCTGCCTAACTATCAGCCGGCAGAGCATGTGTTCCTCAGGAGTAAGTGGCGACGGCGCAGAGGCTGGAGATGCTCAGTCTGCCATCCCCCAGACGGCTGACCCAGGTAAGTCCTAGGCCAGTCGGTGGGATGGTGCGGGGAGGGCAGGCCAGGGTGGCGGAGAAGGGGGCCATTGGCTGGCCCGGCCTGGGAGGGGCCAGCCAATGTGAAGCCAAATTCTGGACTATGCTTCTAGACCAGCGTTTCCTAAAGTTCTCCCCAAGGGTAGGGGAGAACTTTGAGTGTTTGCGGGGGCGGGGTGGTGACATCGGTGACTTCCTGCCACCACTGCCAGGACAAAGACCCTGCGGAGGGTGCAGGGAGGCCCGCGGTCACCCCTGCGGGTCTCCCCAAGGTGATTGAAGCCCACTTCTGGTTTTTGGCAAAACCAGGAAGTAAAATGGAAGTGGGCTTCAATCGTCTCAGGAAGCCATTCTGAGGCTTGGGGAGGTCTGCAAGGGTGGCTGGGGGCATACCCGCACCCTCCGGAGGGCGGCACGACCCCCGGTTAGAAAAAATACCCCCTTTCTCCCAGTGACATTGGGAAGTTGCCGACGTCATCCCCCCTTAAATGGGGTAGTGATTGGTGGGTCATGACTCACCACTTTGAGAACCCCTGTTCTAGACCATTAGGTGGAGATGACCTGAGCCCTAAACAATTTTGTTGAGACGTAATGGTCCTGGTTTAGCTCCAATCGGGGCTTCTGGTCAGATTCTGTTCAACTGGTCAGAAACTGGTCAGATTCTGTTCAAGAATGGTATGAAGCCCTGATCTGAATTGCAATTCACGTGTTTCCTTCCCAACATGCCCATGGACTACAGCAGGGTTTCTCAACCCCTTCCCGGCCACGTACCGCCTCTGGCACCACTCTCCTGCTGCATACCACCGGAAGTGACTGGTGATGACATCATCGCCAGTTACTTCCAAGTTTTCAAGAATCTCTTCAAAACCAGAAAACACAGGTAGGAGACTCTCAGTGAGTGGGAGAACCCTTCTCAGCATTCCCGAGAGGCTCAACCAAAGGCAGGAGTCACTCGGGAGTGAAAACACGCCACCGAAAGCGGCACGTTGGAGCGGGGTTCCAGCGCTCCGAGTACCACCAGCAGTCGGCCGAATTACCACTGGTGGTACTAGTACAACTGATTGAGAACTGCTGGACTACAGCAAACTTGCCCAGAGGCTCTTAAGGTTACAAACACGCCCATGAATGGAACAAAAGTATACTGTACCTTTAGTAGAGCACTGTGACAAATAAAGCAAATCCAAGACGTGTGGATACTAAATGGGATACTGTACGAAATAAGGACACATTTACATTTACACATTTTCCTGCAGAAGTCAATGGACCACCAGACTGAGCATGCTAGATCAGATGCGGTTATAATAGTGTTCTGGGTAGCCCCCGCTTATGGCATATGGCCTCTTACTGGACGATGGATTCAGTACATGAAATCTTAGAAAGTGGCATTTTACAAAGCTGCTTCGCAATTCGGCATCTTTGACCTTAGCAGAACGCTGTTGATGGTTTGCAAAGCGGCCACAGAATGTGTCGGCCCCGGGGAGATAAATACATGTTTGGTATTTATGTACAGAGACTGTGTATCAAATCCTCAATTAAGAAAACACAGCATGTCAGCATTCGGCATTACTCTGTTCCTCGTTTAGCTATGGAGCTGCTTTGTTTGTTGGTTTGTTCGGCTTTTAATTTTTGACAACTTGGTGGAAGAGCCACGTTCGACACCCAAAAGGTCTTTTATTATTGGGATGAGTGGGTAAGGGAGGCCTCCTCTTTGTCCTGGATTTTGGCATGATGAGACATTCAGCCATCAAAATTGTTGCTAGGTTTTAAAACAATAAGAGCTCTTCGGCATCATATGGCAGCAAAGCTCAGGTGTGTGACCCAGCTTCAACCGACAAGCAGCAGCAGCAGCAGCAGCCCATCCTTGCTCTCCGATAAGTACATGTTTGACACGTGTCAAAATGTACACAGTTGTCTCTTGCACACATTATAGGTTAAGATGTACACTGAAAACATAGGTGTACCCAATTTAAAAATGCAATGTGTGCAGCATCCCTAACTGAGATAGATGTAGCTGGCACAAGTCTGAGGAGAGAAAGGGGGCAGGGCAGGCTGAAAAACAAGAGATAGGATCAGGTGAGCGCCATTGCTGCTGAGTTCCACCCACTCTAGCCAGCTCTACGCTTCTGCCCTGCCCCTGCCCTGGAACATTCCCAAACTCCCCCCCCCCAACTTACAGAGACTGGAAGAGGCTGCTGGCAAAGTGCTGCACCTCTGCTCCTTTGCAGCAGTGGCATGGAAACATGCGGCAGTGGCCTGGCTTTCATGCTGCCGCAAAGGGGCTTAACACGAGTTCTGGCAGCGCAAGGCCCAGATAGGTTTGGGCTGGGAATGGGGGACTGTCTGTGTGCAAAGCATGTGCTCTACTACTGAGTTACAACCCTTCAACTATGACTGCGGTTGTGGTGAACCCTTACTCGCATGGGGTTCTGATACCCGTAAGAAGTCCATGGTCGATGGAAGGACTTCTCTGAACCAATGAACAAAACGGTCGTGACCACATTTTCTATTTGCTCACTCTGTCCTTCACCTGCTGTGATACAGGGGCAGGGCCTGTGGCGGCGCTGTAGGTGGGGCGGAACGCTAAGTTCCGCACCGCGCTGACCTCCGGTACTCACTGGCACGAGGCCACTTTGTTACTCACCTTCGGAGCCATTCAGTGGGGCGAAGGCAACGCACAGGAGACTCCCTGCGTGTTGCCTTCACCCCACTGAATGGCTCTGAAGGCGAGGGGGCAGGGCCGCCTTGTGCCGGTGAGTAACGGAGGGTCAGTGCAGTGCGGAACTTAGCGTTCCGCCCCACCTCCAGCGACGTCACTGGGCAGGGCAATGCATGTCATTGAAATTATGGCAGGGAAACACAGCTCACAGATAGAAATGGTGTTTAAAGGTAAAACTTCTTTTACCTTATTTGTAAAACCAGGACACCAAAGCACTTAGCAATGGCATGAACTCCTCCTGCATGATTTCTGATGTTACGAGAGCATCAGCTGCTATAGTAGCACCTGATGTAGGTTCTAGGAAGTTGCATATAAACATGCGAGTCTTTCTTATGCTGAGTCAGACCATTGGTTCTCTTGTCTGTTTTAGTGGGTAGAGAAACTTCAAGGTCTCAGACAAGAGACATTTCCCAGCCTTGTTACATGAACAATGCATGTCACAGAAAATATGGCAGAGCAACAGAAGGTGTTCTAATAGACAATCTTTTCTAACAGAAGATTCCAGAGAGTCAACCTGGCACTATTGCATGCCAAACATGTGCTCGACCACTGAGCTAGAACTGCCCACACACTTGGCAATCGGAAAAGAAAACCACAAAGAGCTTTCCAGAACTAGCGTAGGACAGTTCAGTTAGGATGGGGCGAAGCGTTTGGGCCCCTGCTTCATGAGATGCTCAGACCCTGTGGGTCTTTTGTGATGTGTCCAACAGAACTGGAGTGTGGCTTGATTGCCTGTTAGTCCCTAAACTTTCCACTTACTGCCTGGCTGAGAACTGCGCACTGCTCGGTATGCATGTTGAAGAGCGTATTGTTGCCAGCTGTTTTCATCTTGGAATGAGAGAGTGGAGCGTCCTGTACTGTGCCTACCCTTGATATCACATCAAGGACAGCAGCTAAGTTCCATTCTGCAATCTAACATAACTCGCTGCGAGGACGGAAGAATTGTGGTTTCCTCCCAACGTGCTACGCAAGGGTGTGCTAAGAAAAGAAGTCATTGTGGGTGGCTCATCTTTCTCAGACATCCCTTGGTCACCCACTGGAGTGGATGTCTGGCAATTCGCATGTTAATTACCCCTCAACTCTGCAGAGAAGAGGACAAAGCCATCCGCTGTCATCTGGTTCTTATTTGCACATCAGTTACTCTTGACCACCTAGCTATTTCTTTCAATGCTGCTACCTGGTGCTTTCTTATTTGTAAAGCCAACAAATAATACACAGTTAAGAACTTTCTGGTGGCCAGTACAGAAATGGAAACTCAAACAACCAGTCGGAATGTTTTTCTCTCACCTGTTGTTGTCGCTTGCACATTTTTGCTTTCCATATACAAGAAAAAGGGAACAAAGAATTAAAAAAAAATTAAGGACAGGAAGAGGACCAAGGAGACTAAAAGCACAATTCAATTAATGTCTACTCAGAAGTAAGTCCCACTGGATTCAGTGGGGCTTACTCCCAGGAAAGAGTGCATAGGACTGCAGCCTAATACTAACTAAATTCCCACCACCACCAATGCAGCTGCACCAATGTGGCATGTGCTGTGTCCTGTGGGAGGGGCCGGTCTGGAGGCCTCAAGGTAAGGGAACTATTGTTCTCTTAGCCCAAGGCAATCCTCCGCTGCCCCAATGAGTCTCCTCAGATCTGCCCCAGCTTTTTGGCTGACCTAAGTCCAAGGAAGGTAAGGGCACTGGCGTCACTACAGGGGGGGTGGAGCTGTAAGTTCTTCCGTGACCGGAGCCTCCGTTTCACGGAAGAACGAAGCGCCCCGCCCCCGCGCCTTCCGACTCATTCAAAGCAGTGGAAACGACGCGCAGGAGACTCCCTGCGCGTTGTTTTCACTGCTTTGAATGGGTTGGAAGGCGCGGGGGCGGGGCGCTTCGTTCTTCCGTGAAACGGAGGCTCCGGTCACGGAAGAACTTACAGCTCCGCCCCCCCTGTAGTGACGCCAGTGGGTTAGGGAGAGGGAAGGGGACAGGCTTAGGATCTGGCGCATGCCAGTGCTGCCAAGATCCACCCCTCCCTCTCCTGCTCCACCTCCTGCCTGCCTCCTCTCTGTCGAGAAACGTCCTGTCCCTCTCTTGCCCCACCCCCTGCTGCACCCCACCTCTATCTCCAGCTTACCTTTGCTGCTGGAGGTAGCTGGCGGCAGCAACAGACCTCGAGCAAAGCCGCCATTTGCAGCAGTAGACCCAAAATTGCTAGTTACGACAGCAGAACTGCATAAAAGGCAGCTTAATCTCAGTTAGGATTGGGCTGTAAATGATATTATTCAGATGGTACAACTTAATACAGGGTATAACAATTAATAGGCAATCTAAAATGAAGGCACCTGAGGGGGGAGATGAGTGAGACATATACCAGTGTCATCAGTACTGACGGTTCATGAATTAGCCTGGCCAAGTGGGCCTTGTGATGGGTCTGGGCCGTCAGCCGGTGCCCCACCTGACTCCTCATGTTTGTGATGTCCATTCATATATGTAAATCATCATTAAGGCTTGGCTGATAGGGCAGTAACACTGGGCACTCAACTGAGTAAGTAACTTTTAAGGCGATTCATGATTTGCCTTTTAAGCAGCAAACGGATCAATGTGAGGAGGCCAGAGTGCCCCCTCCAACGACACTCTCCGTTGTAACATATGATGTGGGCACTCAATGCAGGGAACTGGCCCAAGGGTCTCTAGCTCAGGAGTAGAGCACTTTGCTTGCACAAGGTCCTAGGTTCAGCTCATGGCACCTTCTGCCAGATCTGGGAAACATCACCATCTGAAACCCTAGAGAGCTGCCTCTAGTCCGCATAGGCCAGTGGTTCCCAAATTGGGAGGTGTGGCTCCCAGTGGAGCTCGGAAACCAGCCAAGGGAGCCGCGGAGTGCCACGGAATCCTCTCGGAAAACAGTGCAATGCCAATTGGCAGGCATCAACATACTGTAATGGGGAGCCACAGCCAATGGTTGCCAATGGTCAAGGGAGCCGCAAGTCGAAAAGGTTTGGGAAACACTGGCATAGGCAATACTGAGCCAGATGAACCAATGGTCTGTTTCAGCATAAGGAACTTTATCTGTTGAACTGTATGTTCCTTATTCATGCAATCCCCTTTTTAGAGGAAATACTGCGTAGTTCATGCTTCCGTGCATCTGCATGCATTATGATGGTGGACAAGGGAGCTCAGCACTATCTCAGCCATAAGAACTGGACTGTTGCTGGATAATCATGCTAACTGCATGAGTGCTGAGTATGAATGTGCGAACCCACCCGGGTTCACAGGTGACCACTGAAAAGTTAGAACCAAAGATGAATTGCTTTATTGCCAAAGTTAACGTATCCAATGCCTACTGCTCTTTCCAAAGTTTACTGGGAATGCACCCAGAACATTTCTTGCCAGGAACGTCCAGTAATACAAATATACACTTTTCTTTATGGCAGCTTCCCAACATTACATTTCTGTAGCATATAAATACATCCCCTTACAGGTCACCCTCATGTTAACAATCAGACTCAAGCATCACATGGGAAAGGGTAAAAATTGGGCACTCAGTCAAGTAAAGAACTAGAAGATGATTCATCATCTGCTTTTTAATGAACAAATGGATCAATTAATTAACACCACTCTATTCTACTAGTGCTGGATCCCTCCTGCATGAGTGGATCGAATCCCCTTTTAAAGCCATTTAAGCGTGTGGCGTGGGGACGTTACACACATTCTGTGGCAGTGCATTCCACAAACTAAGCACTTTCCCATTCCGGTTCTAAATAGGGCATTCCCAAGACTGGAATGGGAAAGCGCTGCTTTCCCTGCTAATCCATTTCACTGGACAGCTCTGCATTTCTCTCTGCACGTTCTGTACACCATGAGCAGTTTGATAAACTGCAATGATGCCCTCATTACCCTGTTTTCTTAACTAAAGAGCCCCAGCTGCCTTCACCTTCCCTTGTAAGGAAGGTGTTCCAGCCCCCTTGATCACTGTAGCTGCCCTTTTCTAGCTTAACAATGTCATGCATTGCTTGTGAGGGGGTGGTCTTCCCCCTTGAAGTTTATAATCGAGAGCCATGGTGATTAGTATATTACTGGACATAGATGGGAGAGTCCTGGGTCTATATTCCTTCTTAGGTACATAGGAATCTGCCTAATATTGAGTCGGATTGCTGGTCCATCTAGCTCAGTATTATTTTATTTATTTTTCACATTTTTATACCGCCCTTCCTCCAAGGAGCTCAGGGTGGTGTACATGGTTCCTTCCCTCCTTTTGTCCTCACAACCTTGTGAGTTAGGTTAGGCTGAGAGATAGCGACTGACCCAAGGTCACCCAGGAAGCTTCATGGCTGAGTGCAGAGGTGTCGCTACGGTAGGAGCGGTACCATAAGCTGCACCCCGTCCTAGTCCCGTTTACAAGCCAGCAGGAGGCGGTCCTGCCCACCTCGCTGTCGGAGCCATTCCGTGCGGAGAAGGCAGCGGGCAGGGAGTCTCCTGACTGCTGTCTTCTCCACACGGAATGGCTCCGACAGCGAGTGGGCGGGGCCACCTCCTGCCAGCTTGTAATGGGACTAGGACGGGGCGCAACTTACGTTACCGCCCCTACCATAGCGACGCCTCTGGCTGAGCGGGGATTTGAACCTGGATCTTCCAGGTCTAAGTCCAACTCCCAAACCACAACACCATCCTGGCTCTCACTATTGAGATTAACCGGCAGAAGCTCTTAGCCTTTCCGACAGAAGTCATTTTCAGCCCTACCCAAAGATACTGGGGATTGAACCCAGGACTTTCTGCATACAGAGCAGATGCTCTTCCACATTAACCATGGACCAGTCACTATCTCTCATCACCGTCTACTTCACAGGACTAATGTGAGGAAAAAAAAAAGAGCTTGCAGGAAAGCCACCCTAAATTATTTGGAGGGTGGGACACAAACCTGATAGAAGGGCTTCAACCACCATCTCAGCTCTGGAGTGCCCAAGGGCTGCACTTTGAGCTCTGCTAGGAGGATGAGCATTTCTCTTAGCCGCTTACATTGGCCCTGGTCAAAAAGAACATGGCAACAGATCAACTGGGGTTGTGCCACCTGGCTCTGCCAACCTCCACATGTTCACCGCATCATTTGCACAGGAGCCTACACAGGTATACCTGAACTCCTGCAGCCTTCATATGCACAACCTGTCCCCTAGAAAAATGGAGGGTGATTTCTGAAAAGCTGAATACGTATCACTTTGCCGAAATGATTTGAGATGGGAGCTGAAGGAGCTCTGATTTAAAAAAAAAATTGCGATGAAAGGTTTTTGCTGGGATATTTGGTAGCTTCAAAGCACTTTTGTCTGCTCAGATTGTACCCCTGTTTAGAAAATGGCAATAGGATTTTATTATATGACCAGGAGGGAGCATTGCAATTATTCCCTCTGAATTGCAGAATCATATAAGCCCCAGAATGTCACCTTCAGTGCCCTGCAGGCAAGGGAGAAGATGATGTCTTCATTCCACAGTGGAAGAACAACAACAATTGTTTTAGAAAAGCTCAGATAAGACAGGTGAGTTTGGGCCAAACTAGATATGACTTTAAACACATTATTTGCCTACCTTTTAAAAAACAGTGGCTGGAGGCAGGGAGAGGGAATTGTCTGCTCTGGACTATGACATGGGGGGGGGGGGGGAGAAGAGGTAACCCTTTCACCCTTTCTTGCAGTTCCAACAAAAATACAACCCCCCCCCCTCTCTCTCTCTCTCTCTCCCTCTCTGTGCGTGAGATAGACGTTACCCACCCACACCCACACCCACACCAAGGTTCCAATCAATATCCCCTCTGCAACAACTATTAACAAAAGAAAAGAAAAAGGGCACGCAATATATTTCAACCCAAGTCTAGTCTTCATTTAAAGTATACCAGTTGCTGACAGTAAAGACACTGTCACCACTACCCAGCTTACCACTTATTTAGCACGGTGGTTTTCAAACTTTCTACCTTGGTAATTAATGAGATAAATCTCATGCACAGAGAGAGAGATTCCCCCTTCTGCACAATAAAATGAAAGACTTTTGCCCTCTAGTAGTGCATCGGCTTGTCCTATTGCTCTGCTACTCTCTTTCACTCTCGCCTATTCCAAGTGGCCCGACATTTAGACCAGGCCCCATGGGAGAACCTGTGGATTTTCATTTAAAATACTCCAGTTGCTGAACAGTAATGATATACAGTACTCTACTGGAACCTCATTTCCAGACTGATAATGTGCTACACATAATGAAATATTTAAGGCTGTAGGTGATTTGCAAGCCACATTTTTAAAAAAGTGATACCTTTGAGAAAACTGTGAAAACCACTAAGAAATTCTGCTGAACGATCACATCTTCCAGCTTCCTCCCCCTCCACTGCTCTGTTTTCCCTTACTAAGGAAGTTAGCATGAAAAATTGATTATTGCTGCTTAAGAAATCATCTGTCCCTTCTGCTTAATCCTTACCTGTAGTCATAAGACTGCCCTTGAGAATTCAGATTCATTCCAGCAGCAACTGATTGTGACATAAGAGGCAGAGGATGGTGAGTTTTGGGGGATGGAATAAACTAAGCAGTGGGAAGAGAAGAACTCCAAAGCAAAGAGATGATAATTTCTTCAAAGCACACATCCCCAAAGGGGAGTCGTTTTAAAAGCTTCTAAGCACCCTTTGGAAGCTGCTTTGAGTTTTATGATGGAAGAAAAGTGGGCAAAAGAGACAATAACTCAGTAAAACCAGTGGGAAAGCCACAAGAGCATGTGTATGTTTTAATATGCATATCACGCTGTGGGACCTGCACAGGGCCGGCCCACCCATGAGGCCAACTGGCAGCAGGTTGGTGCCCATCTCTGTCCGCCTACTTGCCTCCCCTGCCCCTCCTTCCACTTTCTGGATTAAAAAAGGAAGAAGGGGACAGAGAGGAAGAGGAAATGTGCTGAGAATATTGTGAAGTGGGAGGAGCAGAGGCCGGCACTTCATCAGGAAAGAGGGGCTGCATTTGGAAGCCTGCCTCAGGCATCATCACGAGGTCCTGGGACAGCCCTGACTGAACAATAACAGAGAAATTCACCAAATAAGCAAAGAGCCAGTCTTGAACTACACACACTCTCAAGCAGGACATTAGAATCTAGCAGATGATGCATGTTTCCTGAACGCGTTTAAATCAAAAAGGTGATTTATGTTTTGGTCAAAAATGAATATAGAAAATATACGACCAAGCAAAGGGCACTATGGTCAGCAGCAGAAACACTGCGGTTTCAATACTTATTGTGTTTTCCCTGTGTGTGTCAGGATTTCTCCCCAGTATCTCTTCTCAGCAGGAAGGAATGATTGCCCAGCACCTGGTCTGCCAAAAATATATGTCATATATATGCACTGATAAAAAGAGGCTTGCACAGACAACGGAGTTGCCATCATGCATGGCTCAGGAGAAGCGAAAGAATGGCACTTAATCGCCAGCACAGTCCACAGAGCAGAATAAATCGAGCGTGACAGGTCTAATAATAGCAAATCGTGTATTTACTGTACTGTATCTATTAACTGTTTGCTAAAAGAACAAAACGCCGTGCTCTTCAAAATTCAGCCAACTCTTAAAACTTATTGTGATATTCTATTCTGCTTGCCACCTTTGAAAATCACAACCATTTGCGATGCTCTAATCGATATTTTAACAATGTTTTTTTTTTAAGTGTTTTATAATTCTGTGGTTCTGTAAGCCTGTCTGGATGCCCTCTGGGGAGAAAAGCAGGATACAAATCAAATAAATAAACAAACCAGTATGATGATCGAAAGCTCTCATGGCCCGCTACAATCTTTATAGAGTTAAGATTTACAGGTTTAAAAGCCATGTAAAAATGTTTCCGTAGAGTTAAAAAAATCACACATAAAAACAGTTTAAAATCAACATTAAAAACAATTTAAAAAAACCGGAGGCTGTGCGCCTCCAGTTTCCCGCGCTTTTTTGTTTCTTCAATGGGCAAGTCTGCTGTGTAACTCAATGAACATCTTGGCAGCTGGCTGCAACTTTGACCAGGAGAGGTCCACGGAGGTGGACGAAACGTAGTCAAGCCGTGTTGTTTTAATATTTCATGTTTTTAATTGGACTACACAGCCTCTCAGGTTTGTTCAAAAAGCATGTTGTAGCTGCAGTAAAAATTCAGCTGTTGCACTAGAGAAAATTACCAACAGAACGGCCCAATTTAACTAATCACTATGGAACATATATGGGTTGCTTACAGGCTCTGCACTATAAATAATGTTGCAAAGCAGTCGCGGACATCACTGTCGGAGCAGCTTTGTACAGCCTTGTCTTAAACGACGAAAATGAATTTGTCCTTTACTTTGTCAGAATCTATCAAATGAGCAGACATGATGATTGCTGCCTCTGCCCTTTGAATCAAACTGTTAGAGAATCTGTCTTGTTAAAGGTGACCTGCAGAAGCTTGGATGAAAACTCTAGTAAGCTTCTGAATTGTACTGTGTCCTAACAAGCGAGAACAAAAGCAATGTTTCTGCACTAAAATGACTAACTTACTAGACTTATTTTTGTCTCCAACTTCTGTGTGTGAATACCTGCAGTCAAACTTGACGGTGTTTGCTTGTTAGTATTAATGGTATACATACCATTATTGGTCCATTATTACTGGTCCATTATTGGTCCAAGATTATTGGCCCATTCTAGTTCATTGTCCTCACTGATTGGCAGCGGGTGGCGCAGTAGGTTAAACCGCTGAACCATGAGCTGTCGATCGAAAGGTCGGCAGTTCGAATCCACGACGGGGTGAGCTCTCGTTGCTTGGCCAGCTCCTGCCAACCTAGCAGTTCCAAAGCATGTTAATGTGAGTAGATAAATAGGTACCGCTTGCGGGAAGGTAAACAGTGCTCCGTGTTCCAGCCGCATGCTACGCACTGCGGCAAGGAGAGTCATGCCGGCCACATGACCATGGAGGCGTCTTCGGACAACGCTGGCTCTTCGGCTTTGAAATGGGGATGAGCACCACACCCTAGAGTCGGACACGACTGGACTTAATTGTCAGGGGTCACCTTTACCTTTTTATTCATGGTCCTAGCACCTAGCCTTTTAACAAGATATGTCAGAAACTGAGGCTTGGAACTTCTGCGTACAAGGGAATGTGTTAGTCAGTGATGTAGACTTGATACTATTGACTCAGACTTGAGTCAGACTCAAGTCGCGTCAATGACCTGACTCGGAGGTTGTAAAAGACTTGAAAGACTCGACTCGAGACTTGGAGCCTTTTACGACAAGTCAAATTTCATTCAAAGACTTGGGACTTGGGGGCAAAGACTTGGGACTTGACTTGAGACTTGAACCCAGAGACATGGGACTTGACTCGAGACTTAATCCACATTCCTGTGTTAGTATACCACTAAGCTATGCCCCTCCCTCCCATAGAGTCAAGCCCACTATGGAAAACAGCAGAGTTGGGTATATCAGTTTCGTTAGAAATATATTCTCCTGATATGATCTAAGGCAGGGATTCTCAACCAGTGGTACTAGTACCACTAGTGGTACTTCGGCCGACTGCTGGTGGTCCTCAAACCTCCAGACCACCTGAACCCTGCTCCGTGGTGCTTCTGGCAGCGTGTTCTAGCTCCCAAAAGGCTCCTGCCTTTGGCCAAGCCTCTCAGGAATGCTGAGAAGAGCCCACACGCCCACACACACACGCCCACACACACACACACGCCCACACCCTCCTACCTGCGTTTTCTGGCCTCCTAAAACCTGAAAACCCGGACGTAACTGACGATGATGTCATTGGCAATCACTTCCGGTGGTAAGCAGCAGGAGAGTGGTGCCAGAGGTGGTACTCAGCTGGGAAGGGGTTGAGAACCCCTGATCTAAGGCTACTTCTGAAATTCATAAAAATCATGGAGTACAGAGTGACTGTAGATATTCCCAAATTTTGTCAACTCTTACTGAAATCCATAATGCTTTCATCAAACATCTTCTACTAGTTCAACTTGTTGCTTGCTTGCATACTGTTTGCTGAAATAAACTCTTAGTTTTGGCTTAGTTAAAAACATGGAAAATGGCACAACAATAAAGATACTACACAAATACAGGATGAGTTGTGACTTTTCTGTAAACACTTTTTGTATCAAGCAGCGTTTACTTTTAAGAATATAAATTCCATAATGCAGTGTAACTCTGAGCAAATGGTACATGCTTGGGATTACATGATTATGCAGTTTTAAGACTACAGAATCCATGATGAAGTGCAGCCTCAGGTGGAAATATATGTGCGACAGAATCCAATAAAACTGAAGTATTGGAACCACAGGTGGAATTGGGGAAATTTGTAACTGCCAATGAATATTTCAAAGGAAATCTGTTGTCTAGAATATAAAATGTATGTGAGGGTAGAATTCCTTCTGCATTTCAATCTATGTTCTTCAGGACTTCCCATATCCATTAACCACTTGGGTTCAAATTGGTATTGTAGTTTACTAACCTTCTCTTAACAGTTAAGCTCCCTTCCAAGTCTTCATTTTACCCAGAATAAACTGATTCTTTACCTGTGAGACAGAATCCCCTAGTGGGATTCAAAGAACCGCTGGAAGAATAGCTCTGCTGAAGTTCATCATAACACTAGAAGAAGTGGATTGAAAACTACAGTCTCTCACAAAAATCCAACAGAGGTTTGTAAAACAAGACATGAATGGCCCACCATTTGATAGAGTACAGAAAGATAAACCTTTTAAACCTGAAACATTCTAAAGCATTAAATGCACAAATAACTGTCATTTTCCCTCTATGGTGAAGTCACTTCTGTTTTGAGGTATGGTAGTTTAACAGAAATAGAGCAAAGAGACTCGCCCAGTGCATTTTTACTATCAATACAGAAGATGTCTTATCACCTTAAAAACCTGTCTGCAGTTCAAAAGGTTTTTTTAAGAATGTAAGGGGGGGGGGAAATAGGGATCTGAACCCTTTGGATCAGTGGCAAATGCCACTGAATTTATGCTGCCATCTAAATATAACAGTCTTAGAAAATCACATTTGTGATTCCAAGGAAGTATACGTGTTTTTGCACCCTCCCCTCATATTTTTAGTTGTTCTTCAAAAGGGGAGATATGGGCACATCCCCACGGGAGATATACTTTCTACTTCCACACTGGAATGATATACACTAAGGGTGCAATCCTGTGTAACTCTTGCACCGGTTTAACAGTAGATCCCCCGGTGTAAGAGCACTTATGGCAGTGTAACTTGCCGTACGCCGACGTACACAGTACAGACATTGGTGTAATTCCCCTTGGACGCCACGCAGGCACAGTTCGGACGTATGAAGGAAGCCAGCGCAACTCCAGCAGCACAGGGGGCTTTCCAGGGGCGTTCAGATGCCCCCCAGAATTCTCCCTGCGCCTGTAGAGTTGCGCCAGCATCCATCCTGCATCCAAACTGCGCCTGCACGGCGTCCGAGGGGGGTTACGCTGCTGTCCGTCCTGCGTCCGTCGGTGTGTGGCAAGTTACACTGCCATAAGTGCTCTTACACCGGGGGATCTACTGTTACACCGGTGCAAGAGTTACACAGGATTGGGCTGCAGCAGCGCAATCGTACCCAGCTCCTCTAATGGTGCAGCAGTGGTGGAGGGAGAACGGGAGGCTTTGGGATGTAAAGGTGATTTAAATCTCCTTTCCCTTACAAATCCTCCCATTCCGCCCTCCACCATTGCTGCACCAGTGGAGGAGCTGGGTAGGATTGCACTGCAAGTCCTCAAGTTATGAACTGGTTCCGTTCTGCAGGTTTGTCTGGAAGTTGGAATGTACGAATGAACGTTGTGAGCCCAGCACTATTGCACTTGTGCAAAAGCACCAGAACAGACAGATTGCGCATGCATGAAAGCTCCATCATGGCCGTCTGTAACTGAGACATCCGTAACTCAGACATCCATAACTTGGGCACGCAGTGTACATCTCTCCCAAGTGCCTGTCCAATCAGTATTTCATACCTGTAGTAATTTATGCTGCTACTGATGAAACTTTGTGAACTGTGCATAAAAACAAAACAAAACCCAGTTACATTCAGGACCAAAAAGGTGTTATCTTTTGATAATCTTTCACTTGTTATCATTTCAGGTCACAGTAGAGAAAGCCTGAGCTGATAGTGGCATGAGGAAGAGTGAGAAATTCTCCAATGGATGAAAACAGTAAGCTTCACTAAATCCCTGACAACTGCTTCTATAAATTACAATATAGCACACTGCGTTCCAGGAGATTGACAGCTTGTCTGCTAAATCTATACTGAAAAGGAGTGAGGGTGCACAAAGGCATCTGTGGTTCAAGGTTGGTTATACCTGCATCCAGAGGGATTAAGACACTTAAAATCTCTTCAAACGTAATTGGTTCCTATTGCACATATGATGGCTTTTGTGATCTTCCTGTCTGGTCCTAAGAAAACAAGAATAGACTTACTTTTTCTTTTTTTATATAAAAAGAGATCACTTTGTAACAATTTGCTATTATGCCTCCAACAATGGCCAACACTGGATACTTCCTGAAGAAATATAAAACCTCTATTATGTTTCCAACAGTATAGAGTTAGACATCGTACCATATTTTTTTTCCCAAATTTGTGCTTAAGGGCACAGTGTCACTCCCATATCACTGATCCTAACTAGCAAAACCTCAGCTCTTATTCATTATCCTTTGCATGAAAGAAGTATCTGTCCCACATCCTGAACTTCTGAACTTCACTTGGAATCTCTAGGTATCCACTCTCTCTCCAACTGGTGCGTATGGACTCACAAAGAAGGAAGGGAAGGCTTGTCGTAATGGTTCCTAGTTTTCGTTCTCAGGAAGGGGATAACTATACATTACAAGTCAACGTGTCCAGAGGCGTTGCTACGGTGGGGGCTGTACTGTAAGTTCCGCCCTGTCCTAGGCCCCATTTAATCTCCATTACGAAGGGGCCCCGCCGCCTCGCCGTCACAGCCATTCAGCCTCCTGCCTTCGCAGCACTGAATGGCTGCCTTCGTTGCACTGAATGGCTGCGACGGCAAGGGGGCGGGGCCCCTTCGTAATGGAGAGTAAATGGGGACTAGGACAGGGCGGAACTTACAGTACCGCCCCCACTGTAGCGACGCCTCTGAACGTGTCCGAGAGAGTTCTCCTCCTCCCATTTAAAAAGAAACGAAAAGCCACACAAGAGGGCAATTTGGAGCAGGGATCGGGAGGGGGGGCTGTTTTATCACTTTCACTGACCATCACCTTTCTGTTTCAACACCCACCCACCCTGGCTGCTTTTCTTTCAAAACGCATATGTTTGGCTCCAAATGTGTGTTTGCCTAATGTGCTTAGAACCTTGTTATTTTGCATTTTAAGGGAATGTCCGGGCGCCCCGGGAGCGCCCGTACTTACCTGGCCGACTCAGGAGGAGGAGGCGAGTGGCGCTGGGCCAGGCGGGCCCGACCCGCGGCGGGCGCACCCTCGGACCCCCGAGGCCCCGGGGGAGCCTTCTCTCGAGTCCTCAGGGGATGGGGGACGGAGCCGCGGATTCCGAAGACCACCCGACACCCTGCCCGACACCCCACCAGGCACAGGCGACGGTCCGGTCGGCACCATGGGCATCACGGGGCCCTGGTCTGGCTGCCCAGGGGGTTGCCCGGACGCCCCGGCGACCGGGAAGCCCGTCACCATGCCAAATGGGCGTGCACGGCCACGAAACGGCTGGCACAACCCCAACTTTCTTTCAGGCGCCGAGCCGATAGGTTCAGGTGCCTGTCAATCACCCTGGGAGGCAGGACTTCCTGGGAGGAGGCGGGACTTGCTATATAAGGAGTGCTATATAAAGGAGCAGCCGGCCAGTGATGAGTTAGTCAGCTGCGAGGCAAGGGAAGCCGTGTCTCCCTTCCTGCCTAAGACCAGCCGGCCAGCTGAGAGAGGCGGCTTGCGAGGTGGCTTAACCCCCGCCCTCCAGCTACCCTGAGGCCTATGCTGACCCTGCTGGCCCATACCCAGGCGGACCCCAGGGTTCAGCATTCTTTCTGGGAGTCCCGTTGGACTGGAGCCACCGGCACCCCCGGAGGGCTTCACAGACGGTGACCTCCCCTTCAGCACCCCCTTCCAGACTCCCCCAAGGGACCCCACTTACAGGGAATGATGTTGGGCACTTCCTCAGAATGTGAGTGTATCATGTTGATTGGCCCCGAAAGGAGGACCAACAATGGTGACACAGACCATAAGAGAGCCGCTATAGACAGCAATTACGCAATCTTTCGCACCCAACCAAACTGGCATGATGACATCAATGGGTTGAACTTACCTGTCTTGAGTTGTATGCGAGATACAGTGGCCATGTGATGGGTTCATTGCTGGCACAACTTGGAACTTAGCCAATTTTTACCCTGTCATCACAAAGTTGCTAAAAGCAGGTTGAAAAACGATGCAATAAATGTGGGTTGAGTGAGCCATGAAACGTGGCCCTAGGGAAACCCCATCAACAACCCATTCACAGGACTTCATCTCAGTAACATTTTGTTGTTTTCAGAGGTAGTATTTTTTTTAATGATGTTTGCCTTTAGAAATGAACTTAACTTGAGACACATCAAGTTAAATGCAATCAAATGATGTACTGTGGTTTGAAGCCGCACGCACGCTCAACCTGCGCTGGAGCTCTCCCTCTAGTCTAAAAGAAGCACCACCTTCTCTCCTTTTAGGCCAGCTTGGAAATCAGTGTGACTGAATGCAAGTCTTCTATCCTGGCTGGTGGCGCAATATGGGGAACCTTGCCTCCAGGAAAGAATGCAGACGGCGACACATGTTCGCTGCTTAGACCCAATGAACCTGCTGCTTTCCGAAGATTGATTTCCTGTATTTATGCACCCTTGCATGACAAATTGTTCTTGATACAGAAGCTGACAGAAATGTGAATGACCCCAGTTAGCCTATGTTTACTGATGCCTCATTTTTATTATTGAGAGAATAACTGAGGGACGGCTTTAAAAAAAAAAAAAAGAAGAAGACAGGTTCTTCTGGCATGCTCTAGATCAGTGGTTCTCAAACGTTTTAGCACGGGGACCCACTGTTTAAAATGACACTCTATCGGGACCTACCTAGCCTTACGAGACTTAAAAAAAAAAGGTGATCTGTAAATAAATTTAAGGAGCTCAGCTGTTTGCAGGGTAATTAGCAGCTATCTTGCAACCTGCAGGAGCTCAGCTCTTTGACGGGCAATTAGCAGCCATCTGATTTTTGAATAGCCTCAGGGCTTGTGGCAATTACTGATCTGATCTTTCCATCAACCAAGACCCACCAGAAATCAGGTCACAACCCACCAAGTGGGTCCCGACCCACAGTCTGAGAAACACTGCTCTAGATAAGTACTATTTAAGTTCTGAATCTTGACCCACAATTTAATTTCAACCCATATGGACAACATTTTTTAAACGCACAACAACAACAACAACAACAACAACAGGAACCCAGAATCAGACAAACAGCTGGTTAATTGTTAAATAAAGCCCGTTTCTGGGTCTCACCATATTTTAGCATTACACAGTGAACTGTATGCAGGTGAACTGCACAGTGAACTGTGCAGTACTATGAACTATGCTAAACCGTGGCTGAGTTCCTAATGGCTCCCGGCAGGCTTTATCGGGTCAGAAAAACAGGAGAAAGAGAAATAATCATTGAAAAACAAAAACAAAAACTGGGGTCACCAAAAGCCAGATGGAGTTTTAGCCCCATATTGTTCCAGAATGCCTTTACTTTTTTTCCCCAATACAACTGTATTTAATTCTAGCCAGAGGGCTTGAATTCAGGGCTCATAATAATCCCTTCTCCCCTGAGGTCTAAAAGCCCCCAAAACTTGCATTCAAGTTCTGAACAAATGAGTCGAACAAATGAGTCTGGGGGAATAATACTGGAGACTGCATAAACCATGCCAGTGGAAGTATGGGTCACAGAGATCTCAGAAGCCAGAGGACATCTAAGCAGGATTTCCAGCTATGAGAGCACAAGAAAGTATCAGTGCTTCACAATGGTCCTTCTCTCTTTCCTATGGCTGCTACTATCAAGGCATTATGGTTCCCAACCTTTAGGAGACCGCGGACCACTGAGGCAAAAATCGGAATCGTCGTGTACCACATTAAACCCTCCACCCCTGCACACACACACACACACACACACACACACACACACACACACACACAAAATACAATTACATTTGTAATAATTAGAGAAGACTTATTGGGTCTCGTACTGACATTTATACATAAATTATTATGTATTATTTTGTATTATAATTTAAAAAAGAAAATGAAAAATTAAAACTTAATGGGGTAAGTATCTTAATGCAATTACGATTGCATTTGCTTCAGTAACTGCGAAATTCTTGGTTGATACTGCTGCTCAAAGTGGGGGTCACCACTGAAAACTGGGAACCACTGAAAGACTTAGGCAACTAATACAACACACAGACTTTCAAAGACTATTTTCTGTTACAGTGCATCAGAAAGTCAGGGCCCAATCCTGTCCCCCACGGGCCCATAGCATGCAGTGCTGCCGACATGCTATGTGGGGAGGGGTAACTAGATGGCCAAGGAGAGATAAGTAAAAATCTTTGTTACCTCCGTGTAGGGCGCCTGACCTCCAATGGGTCTCCTTGGACCTATGCCACCTACTATATGTAGCAGGAGTAAGTCCAAGGAGACTCAGGAGGGCAGTTTGTAGTGGGGAAATTGTGATAGGATCTCAGCCCGTGTGGCTGCAGCTGAGATCCATCCTGCCCCCTGCCCAGCCCACTCTCCACCCCAAACTGTCCCTGTTGCAGACCTACCTGCTCTGGCAGGACGTCTGCAAGACAGTTGCGCACGTGGAGCCTCTGGCTGTTTGAGCTGGTGGCCCCAGCACACGACAGCGGCATGACTTTTGCGCTGTTGGTCCGGGACGTACAGTGGTGAATCATGAGATCTGCCACTGTAAGCCCTGGATAAATTTGGGCTGTAAGTTTATTAAGGTAAAAACAACTCATATAAATACATAACTACCTGAGAAGACTGAACCCTATTCTGACGTACCATTTGATGGCACCAATCCTATACACACTTTCCTGGGAGTAAGTCCTATTGAAACACAATGGGACTTACTTCTGAGTAGATATGCATAGGATTACACTGTAATAGAGCCGGAACCATGGAATTCCCACTGCATGAAAATCTTATTAATGTAAGCAAGACTTATATTCATGTTAGTTTATGATCATATTCCCCACTTCACACTGCAATCTTTTCTGCTCTAGTTATGCTGAACAGCCTTTTACTGTGCAGCGATGCAACTCAATGCCATGCAATATAGTGGCGAACAGCAGGCCAGAAAATCTGCAATTCAAATCTCACAGCGGACAAACTCACCAGGGGGCCTCGGGCAAGATACTACCCTGCTCCCAATTCCAATAATTGGACAGCAATATTGGTCTGCCTTACAAAGCTGTTACGAGGATTCCCACTTAAAAGTATGAAGAGTGATTTGAACGATCAGCAATAATTCTGCCTAGGTACTGTTGCACATGGACTGTAGACATGTTTGAGTCATTTGCAAAGTGCACCTACACATAGCACTTTTTAATGAGATATTCAGAAGGATCACCAATTATTCATTTATTGCAGTTAGGTATATCTCACCTTTCGTCCATCACGGAACTGGGCAGTGTGCATGGATTCCAAGCACTGACCAAACCTAGACCTGCAGCAACGCAGCTGATCATAAGCCCCCAGAGCTCAGCAATGTTTATGGCTGCAATTCTATACACCGTTTCCTGGGAGTAAGCCCCACTGAACACAACAAGACTTACAGCACAATCTGACCTAACTTTTTTGCCAGTGTAACCAGCAGTGCAGCAAGAACGGGAGGCCCCAGAACGGAAAAGGGATTCAAATCCCCTTTGAATTCCTCTTTTGGAGGGGATTTGAATCCCTTTTCCGTTCTGGGGCCTCCCGTTCTCGCTGCGCCACTGGTTAAAAAGGTAAAGGTATCCCCTGACAATTAAGTCCAGTCGTGTCCGACTCTAGGGTGTGGTGTTCATCCCCATTTCAAAGCCGAAGAGCCAGTGTTGTCCGAAGACGCCTCCGTGGTCATGTGGCTGGCATGACTCTCCTTGCCGCAGCGCGTAGCATGCAGCTGGAACACGGAGCGCTGTTTACCTTCCCGCAAGCGGTACCTATTTATCTAATCGCATTGACATTGCTTTGGAACTGCTAGGTTGGCAGGAGCTGGCCAAGCAATGAACGCTCACCCCGTCGCGGGAATCGAACTGCCGACCTTTCGATCGACAGCTTATGGTTCAGCGGTTTAACCCGCTGCGCCACCCGCTGGCCTTTTGTGCCGCTGGTTACAACATCACAAAAGTTAAGTCGGATTACGCTGTTACTTCTGAGTAGACATGTACAGGCTTGTGCTCTAGCGGACCAATCCTATCTGGCCCTTATGGTGGTGGATCTAGTTGAACAACGCATGTCTTGACAGGTTCCAGTCTATTGTCCAGAACCATCATCAGAAGTTTGTATTGGTAGACACGGAGCAATGCCTTCAGAACGTATCACTGCATGGTTGCAGACACTGCCCTCTTTTTCTGAACAGTGGTGGAGTTGAGCCCTCGTTGTGGGATTAGGCCTGCTTGGAGTCTGCTCTGTGCTTGGGGCAGGCAAGTGCATTCTCTCTCCCTCTGGGCAGCTGTGGCAGCCACTGCATGTCCTCACCCAGTCCCATTATAGTCAGTCCCATTATAGTCAAAGATTGCAGCCTTAGTAAGAGATCTCCACTGGCAGGCATCTTTCTCAGAGCCCCCCCCCAAATCCCATCTTGCTCTCAACTTATTAAATCAGGGGTGGCCAAACTTTCAACTTGAATGTTCCTGGTCCTTTAATGGTTGTACAGGTGAGGGCATTTCAGCAGGTGCACCATCAACAATTGCAGTGGCCAAGATTCAGTCTTCTACTCAACTCTTAAGAATGCAGAGGCCCTAATGGTGGTGGTGGGGGGGGGGGTTGGCCACCCCTATGTTAAATGAACAAGGCAGGAAAATCAATATTTTCACCCAGAACTAAAACTAGTTCCACATGGAACAGATTCAGTAGCTGGCTTGGCAGAAACTTTCGGCAAGCATTTAAGTAACAAGGACACATGAGCAACACATTTGTTAGTGAAAGGAGCACCACAAGGCACACACATGCTGGCGGGGCCCTCCTAAGCCAGCAGCTGCCCATGAGTATGGATCCCAAGTTACAGCATGCCAGAAACAGCATTTGGAGGCCGCGATAGCAGGGACTTGCTGCAAGAATGTATCTGAGGGGAGGGCAACTGGGGTGTGTTTGAAGTTGGGGGCTGCAATTCACTGGCATCACTGGAGTGCCTCCCAGTTGCCATCATTTCCCCCGAAAGCACTCAAACTGACAATGCGTAGCTTGACTTTGATGGTGCTTCTTGGGGGGGGGGATGGTGCCTGCTGGAAGAAGTTACTTTGGTAGTTAGTTTCAAACCCCATTGGGGCTTTCGCCTCCTGTTCCTTTAAATTGACAACCTACACACACACACACACACACACACACACACACACACACACACACACACACACACACACACAGGATTCAAGTTGAAAGTTCCTGTCCGAGAACTTTCCACTCAATCCTACCCTGAGCTCTTTCGTTAACTGAGCCAGGGCAACTTCCTGCCAGTGATTCTCAAGGGATGCATTAAACTATTGGTTTGAGTGCAAAGAGCTTATTTTTGTTTTGCTCAGCCTACCGCTCTTGGAACTGCATCAGTTGAGCCTTTGAGATGGAAGTAAAATCACTAACTGGAATTCTTGTCTGTCAAATGGCAAAATAGGTTTGTGCTCTGGCAGCCTGGCTAGCAAGTTCATTGCCTTTGGTTGCAACAGGATGGGGAACCAAATCTATAGAATAGTTCTGTTGGTGTGGCTGCATGGGAGGGGGGGGGGGTGTTAGTTAGGATTGGGTTTTGAGACGTTATTTGATGAACAGCTTTTGTGTATCTGGGTGGGTGATGGAAACAAAATGATTTTAATTTCAACACAGTGGAATTAATTCAAGAAATTAATTCAAAAACATTAACCCCCTTCTGTCTTCTTAACTTCTGCAAAAATACCTGCATGAATCAAATGCAGGCACAGTACATTTCCAATCTTTTTTTCAAATGTATTGACTGCATCTGAGTTCATAGGAGCTCAAGGTGTGAAGCTAATACTGTTTGATGAACTGCATCTAAAACAAAATGTGCTTTGAGAGCCTGTTTTATTGCTCTGTATGATTTGATTTCTAGAAGAACGAAAACAAGTGATTTTACATTCAGTGGGCAAACATCAGAAAAATGCCTTGCTTTTTTATCTTCACTGGTCAGTCATATCTAACGTAAGAGCCAAACCCTGTGAGAACTTAAAACTAATATGTGCTTTACCTTGTGTGTTTATCATGCTCAACATCACACAACCCTTTATAGCATGGGTTGGCTGGTTTTAAGCATTTCTATCCCTCTTTCCTCTAAAAAATTCAAAGCATCTTATGATATACAAACTATGTACATTTTGTACAATTGGACGAGAAAAAAAACTCCTGAAACCACCAAAGAACAAGTCTTGACAATCTCAACCAGATGTTCTACGTGGTCCAGAAGGAAGTCATGGTCCACAGTATCAAAAGCAGTCCACAGGTCTAGCAAAATCAACAAGGAAGGAGTTCCTTTGTCAATTTCTAAATGGAGATCACTCACCAGGGCTACCAAAGTCCCCTCCATTCCATAACCAGTCCTACAGCGCAATCCACCATAAGGATCCGGTAGGCGGCCCAGGGCCGCCCACCGGATCCTGTGCACTGGCGGCCATGCTGCCGCAGGGCCGGCGGTCTCCTCGGGGGGGGGGAATTTGTCGCCTTCCACGAGTGTAAACCGGGGCAGGCCCTATCTGCCTCCTTGGATCCTCCTCCTTGAAGTCAGAGCCGCCCGGCGGGGGCCAGAATATGGCCAAGGCCATCCTCCGTCCCCTCCCAGGCCCGCTACACCAATGGCGCCCTCCCTTGCCCGGCCAACCGCCCCCACCGGATTCCGGCCTACCTGGTCCGGCGGCCGCAAGGGAGGCCGGCCTCTGCACCAGCCTTCCTTGCTCTCGAGTTGTCGCGAATGTGCTTTACGGCACATTTGCGACGTCTCCCAGCGACGGAACGCTCGTTCCATCGCCAGCTTCTCCCCCAAGATTGTGCTCCTAGTGTGGTTCCCTCACATCATTAAAATATTTGATCTTTATATAGTTTATATTAACAACAACAACAACACTTGGTATTTGTATAATGCTTTCAAGTCAGCAGAATGCTACATATGTATCATCACATTGTAAGCCTTGCAACAACCCTGTAAAGTAAATATTATTCCTCTATCACAGTATTTCTTAACTTCTGTCCTCTATTTACCGTTATTTTGAAACCCTGAAATGAACTTTTAAATGCTTAAACAGCTGCATAGCAGACAGCCAGACCAGGTGGACAGTGGTACTCCCTATTTATTTTTTTGTTTGTTTAAAGAAATTTTGCCCCGCCTTTCTCCCGATAAGGGCAATCAAGGCGGCTTACAATTAAAACATGTTAAAATACATAATAAAATACAATTAAAACAATTAAAACAGGTATTTAAATCAGTTAAAACAAACAAACCCAGTGAGTCACCTTATGATTGGATTTATTAAAAAGCCAACCCACCATGTCAGCCATAGAACGCCAACCTGAATAAAAACATCTTGAGGCCCCGCCGAAAGGTCTCTAAGGATAGCCTGCCTATGTAAACCGCCTTGAATAAATCTGATGAGAAATCTGATAATGAGAAAGGCAGTATATAAATACATAAAATAAAATAAAAATAAATAAATAAGGAGGGAACCGTTCTTAATTCCAGGGTGAGTGAATTCCATAGTTGGGGTGTTACCGCTGAGAAGGCCCTATTCCTCGCCGCCATCCCCCTCACCTCCATCAATGGCGGCACGGTTAACAGGGGCCCCCTTGATGACCTCAGAGTACGGGTCGGATTATAAGGAAGGAGGCGGTCCCTCAAATACCCTGGTCCTGAGCCGTAAAGGGCTTTAAAAAATTAGCACTTTGAATTGTGGCTGGAAATGAACCGGCAGCCAGTGTAGCTGCCGAAGCAACAGCCTGACTGAGCCGAACTGACAAGCCCCGGCAACCACCCGGGTAGCCGCATTCTGCACTAGTTGCAGTTTCCGAACAGTCTTCAAAGGCAGCCCCACGTAGAGCGCATTGCAGTAATCTAATCTAGATGTCACTAGGGCATGGGTCACTGTGGCCAGGTCTGCACAATCCAAGTACGGTCGCAGCTGGTGCACCAGCTGAAGCTGGGCAAAAGCCCCCCTGGCCACAGCCGCCCCCTGAGAATCCAGGAGCAACTGTGCATCGAGGAGAACCCCCAAGCTGTGGGGTCCCAAGTTGCTAGGCAGTGACCTTTGCCACAGACGGCCGCTTGTGTTCCTGTTCAGAGATGACTGCAATTATATTTGGTGGCCAGTAGGAGCAGCTTTGCTATGCTGCTGGGTCGGTTTCTTGGAGTGGCATTCTTGGTTTCGTGGAACAACTGACAATGTCGATGGTGAAATAAGAGGTACTCAACTGACAATACTTAACCAGTCAAATTGACCAGCATGCCAGTGGTAAGACACAGAGATTAAAGAAATGGGGTGGAGCATGAGCACACTGCTTCACAAACTGGTTCAAGTGTTGGAAAAGAATGAATAGCTTAAAATTAGGTGACGACCCTAATGGCCTCCAACAATGAGCGAGTTGAGACAAATTTCCAAATTTCTCCTCCCAGAGATACCAGAAGGCACAACAGTATGAAGGAAGGCTCTTCTGACCCAGCATGTCCACAGAGGCAGTGGCCACTATCCAGCCGTACTCGTGCAAACTGCTGCCAGGAAATGGTGGCTGTAGCCACAGATGCATCTGGTCACATGGCACCTCCTCTACGCATCTTCCTCCTCGGGCTACTCTACGTGGAACAACTTACAATTATATGAACAGGCTCAACAGAAATTAATCCGAAGGGTAAGGCACAAAGCCCAGAAGATTTTACTCACTGGGAGATAGTGTCTCCTAACCCAATCACAACGTGAAAGACTTAAGGCATTATTCTTGCCTCCTCTGGCAGTCAACTCCACATTTCAGGGGAGAAATGCTTTACTGCTGAAAGCCATGACTGCATCACATTTTCCAGAATACCACTCTCGGCAGCAGCAGTAGCAAGATCAAAATTATTTCCTCACATACAATATTCCGCACACATCTCTCAAAAACTGAACTCATTATGTCAGGCGTATTCCGGTTGTTTCTTCTCCATTTCTGCTGTATCAAGAGAATAATGTTCTCTGACTCACCTTACCCCCCAGCTAAGCCTTTACTGCTTCATTGATAGGATGCAGAAGAAGGATAAGCATGCACACATATGCTATGTATCTCCTTTCCCATATGAAATTATGTAGTGTTTTCTGAGTTCTGTTGCCTGAGGAAGAGTTTCTGAAGCCTCCGGCAAATCTGTCTGCTAAATTTACACATTCCATTCTCTTTTCAGGAGGCTGTCTCGGTGAACGCTTCAACGAGTTTGCTATAAGCCCTGCCTTTAAACATTCTTCCAAGCTGCTTGGGAGCTCCTTATATCAGGGGTTCTCAACCAGAGGTACTACTACCACCAGTGGTACTTGGGTTGACTGCTGGTGGTTCTTGGCCCGCAGGACCACTGGAACCCTGCTCTGACATGGCGCTTTTCGGTGGCACATTTTCGCGGAAGTAACTGGCGATGATGTCATAGCCAATCACATCCGGTGGTACGCAGCAGGAGAGTGGCGCCGGAGATGGTACGCAGTCGAGAAGGAGCCGAGAACCCCTGCCTTATATGATATGAACATAGTAGGGTGCCTTCTACCGAGTCAGACCCTTGGTCTATCAAGGTCAGTATTGTCTATACTGGCTAGAGTTGGCTTCCCAGAGTTTCATACAGGCCTTTCTCAGTCCTGCCTGAAGAGGCCACAGGTTGAACCAGGGACCTTTGGGATGCAACTCATGTGGTCTGTATACTACTGAGTTACTTAGTAGTTACTACTAAGAAAGAATTAGTTTCCACTCCTCCTCCTCCTCCTCCTCTTATCTTCCAGGAGTCACCATGTGGCTGAGAGAAAATTTAAATGACTCAGCCATGTGGACACAGCCAATTGCATGCATCTTTCTCACAGATTCAACACATCACCACATCCTGCGCAATACTGACTCTGTGGAAAAGACCTACACAATAACCCTCCCCTCTCAGTTGTGCCTTCTCAGGAAATGTTCTCCACCTCTGCCTCTTCTTTCTCTGGCCTCCCTCTCTCTATAATAGCAGCCCTTTTTAACTACCCAGTCCTGTTTGATAGAGCGGTGTCACTGACAAAGCCTCTCTGATTGTTGTTGCCTGGCGATGACGCCATCACTTGACAATGATGTCATTGCCATGCATCGCAGAAGCCAGCCACCAATTGCAACAGCTCCAGGCAGCCATTGTCAAGCTGCTACAACTGCTCTGTCTGAAATCCCTCGAGAATCACTCCCCGTCATAGAAAGTAACACTGAACTAGATGGACCAATGGCCTGACTCAATATTTATTTATTTATTTTATTTAAAACATTTATACCCAACCTTTCCAGATGCTCAAGGCAGCTTACATTACTTGATAAAATACAAAATATAAGAATATACAAATTTCAAAAATAAAATAAAATCCAAAACATACTTAAAAGCCAGAGCAGCAAATAGTACCAGCAATTCTAAAAACCCATAGGTAGTGGTAGGTAAAAAGGTAATACACAAGAAATTAAAAATACTAAGGCAGCATAAATACACGGTAAAAGCAACAGATCAGATAAAAACAGCCAGAAATATCCCACCCTTACCCAACCCTGAAAGCTAATGCAAATAAGATTTTGCGAGAGCCAATATGGCCGAAGGAGAAAAGGTAAGTTTTAAAAACGTTTTAAAAGCGGCGGTGGCAGCGAGGGCTTTACTGGGCCCAGAAAGTCCAGGACCAGATCCAGGACCGGATCCGGGATCCTGGGACTGTCCAGGGGTTCACGGGATGGATGGCAAGCCTATTTAAAGATAAATGCGTGCACTTTGAATTGGCCCCGTAAACAAATGGGCATCCAGTGTAGTTGCTGGAGCAGAAGCCCAACTGAGTCAAGCTGTCGAACCCCATGGGCCGCAGCATTCTGCACTAGCTGCAACTTCCAGATCATCTTCAGGGGCAGCCCCACATAAAGTGCATTACAGTAGTCTAAATGGAATGTCACCAAGGCATGGACCACTGTAGCCAGATTTGACTGACTCAGGTATGGTTGCAGCAGGCGCACAAGCCGAAGCTGGGCAAAGCCGCCCACCCCCCTGGCCGCAACTGTCACCTGGGCATCCAGGAAGAGCTGCAGATCCAGAAGGACCCCCCCCCCCCCGGCTGCACACCTGTTCCTTAAGAAGGAGCGCAGCCCCATCTAGAACAGGTCGATAGATACCTGCATCGCGGATTTGTGAACCTAGAGGATAGAAGGCAGTTTCCGATGTTCCTGAGCTGTGGGATACAAGGAGAATAAATAACAGTTGCCTTTGACCTGTCATATTGGCATAAATCAGATTCTGTTCTTTCCAAGGACCTTGGGATGTTTTGATCAGTTATCAGCACTGATGAAAATGAGACACTTGCCCTTTCATTAAGCTTGCCTTGGAGGCTTCTTTCTCCAATTATAAATTGAAAGACTACTCAGGAAATTCTTCACTGCTGGTGATTTGTACTCCACGAGGCATCAGCAAGCATGGAGAAAAATACCAATGAAGATGGCAAAATCCACCTTTTCTGTTTCATTTAATCATTTTCCTACAGCCTACATATGCCTAGTAGCACACTCTGTCGATTGGGATTTGTGGTGCACAATAATTCAGAAAGTTTTGGGTGGGTCATAAGCTCCCAGGTTCTGGTTTTGGGGTAGGAGCTATTGCTCAGTGGTTGAGCATACTGCATGCCTTGGCTACAGAGGGTACCTATACCCTGGCATCTCCAGGTAAGGTTGGGAAAGACCCCTCTCTGAAACCACAGAGAACTGCTGCCAGTCAGCGTAGACAATGCTAGCCAGATGGACCAATGGTCTGATTCAGTCTATGGCAACTTGATTTGTTCAAAAAGAGAAAAGGGGGATTTGCACACAACTATTTCAGATCAGGTGGTCAGAAGCAACTCATACGAACTGAAGAACACCATTATTGCTTGACCACTACTCTGTCTGCAAGGTTTGGCAAATGGCAACATGGCACCCTCTTCCAACAACAGTCTAAACATTTCTTGACTAATGGCTGCACTTCAGGTAACCTTTTATCACATCACCATATCCCCTAGCACCCTTCCACTGCTGTCTCCCTTGTGTCTGATTAGTCATCCCAATCTACAAGAAAGGAGACAGCAGTGCACCTTCGAACCAGCAGTGGCACTGCAGGGGGGGCGGAGCTCCAAGTTCCGTCGGGCTCTGACCCTCCGTTACACGACGGGAGAAAGCGCCCCCGCCCCCTCGCCTTTGAAGCCATTCCGGCCGACGAAAGCACTTGCTTTCGTCAGCCAGAATGGCTCCAAAGGCGAGGGGGCGGGGCCGCTTTCTCCCGTCGTGTAACGGAGGGTCAGAGCCCGACGGAACTTGGAGCTCCGTCCCCCCCCTGCAGTGACGCTGCTGCTTCGAACTATAGGCCCATTAGTTTGTTATCAGTTGTAGGTAAACTCTATGTTACGCATTTACTTAACAAGCTCTCCCAATGGGCCAATGACCAACGTATTCAATATCTAAGACGCGAGTCTTAGATATTGAATATCAGAAGCTGCATAGCAAAGCTTGTACCTCCTGATATATAAAGACATATAAAGGAAGAAACTGAAAATAGCTTCTGAGTGATTGCACCCACCCTCAAACCCCCACCCCCCACCCCCACATCATATAGGGCAGCTACCGATGTGATACTTCCATGTAATCTCCACACAAAAGAATCAAGAGAACCAGTGCTACACACTACTGTATGTACACACACACACACACACACACACACACACACACACACACACACACACACACACACACAAAATATTCAGTATCTAAGCACCTTATAATAATGTATTCTGGAGGACTCCGTTGCCCCAGGCTATTCAGCTCCTAGTTTTTTGAGCAGCAGAGTAATAGTGTTGATAAGATTCTTTTCAATTTCACTTCTATCCAGAGGGTTTTTTAAGAGCAGAAGAGGAAAAGAACAGACTCAGCAAGAAGCCCATTTAATTCTGTTCTTGTCCAACACTGTAGCTGTCCTTATGGATGGTAAAAGAAAAAAAGGAGAGGGGAACTTACAATGTGGATTTGCAGACTCAGAAACACAGCAGGGTCTCTGCTTACACTCAGCACCTGTTCACGCACCTAACAGCAGCACAAGAACCAGACAAGGCAGGTTTTTTAACATTCAATGAAATATACTGCATATATTGATGACTTTATGTTAAGAACATAAGAAGAGCCCTGCTGGATCAGGCCAAAGGCCCATCTAGTCCAGCTTCCTGTATCACACAGTGGCCCCACCAGATGCCTCAGGGAGCACAAGACAACAAGATACTTGTATCCTACCACAGATTTGTGTTCTGCAGCCATGTAGACACAAATGAAGAAATAAAAATCTTTAAACCGTAGTTGTGTGATGGATTTCTTTAATGCCAGTCACCACTGACACCCAGATGTAAACTGTTCCAACCACAGACAAGATCTTCGTTTCTCAGCCGACGTTTCGCTCCTCACACGGAGCTTCTTCAAGGCAGACGCAGTGTAACCACTGCTGGATGAAAAAGACCTCAGAAGAACGTTGACAGTTAAATACAGTTCAAACCTCTAAAGCGTGGGCGGGGCTTAATTGGAACCCGAAGCCTTGTCCTCTTGCAACCTTTGGAGCCTGTCAGCACTTATTCTTGACCTATTTAAAATGGGTAGCCAAATTCTGTTTGCAAAGGCAAGTTCTTGTTGACGGTTCATAAGAACCGAAGGTTTCTTCTGCGAAATCATTAAGGCTCTGAGTACCATGTCACTAATCGCTGCAGACTCCCAATTAGCCTTGGTTTTCATATAGTAACTCAGGAGGAAAGAAGTATTTGAGGAAACCAGAACACTGCATTTCTTTTAACTATAACACTAATATACTATACTGACTATAAGGGAGGAGGTGTGGCCTGGAGGTTGAGCTGTTGCCCTGCTTGAAGAAAGCTAAGCAGGTTCAGCCCTGATCATTGCTTGGAAGAGGGACTGCTGACGGATCTTGCGAAGGCACTGTGAGTGTGGAGTGTGTGGAATGCATAGGAGTCGGCTGGCAAGATGGAGAACCCCTTGAGAACCAACTGAGGAAGACCTGTGGCTGCTGTGAAACTTTTGGAAGGCAGAAGCACAACCAGGAGGTGGAAAAAGAAAGAAAAAGGCGGTATAGAAATACCATAATAAATAAAATAAATACTATGAGCACCTGGCCTTTCTTTTCAGTCACCACAGAGAAGTGATGTGAGGGCCTGGAGAACACAATAGGAGAGTAAGGATTCAATAAGGTCATCTCATTCAAAGGTTCTCAAAGCACACTGGTTCAAACACTTAAGGGGGAGGGATGTTGCTCAGTGGTCAAACACATGCTTTGCCTGGAGGAGGATGGCAGCTTCAGGTCAGGCTAGGGGAAGACAGAGGTACTGCTTTAAACAGACACTCCCTGAAAACAAATGCCTTTGAATGCAGAGTTCAAATCACTCCCCCCCCCTCACTTGAGAATGTCTGTCATTGACTGGCAAAGAGTTTCTTCCTAAAACCATAGAGATCTGCTACCAGGTTGGGCTGACAGTATTGAGTCAGATGGACCACTGGCCAGGTAGACAGGAAACTGTCTTACACTGACAGTCAGATCCTGACTAAGGATCCAGCGACGGAACGAGTGTTGCGTCGCTGGAAGCCGTCGCAAACGTGCCAAAAGGCATGCTTGTGATGACTCGGGAGTAAGGGAGGCTGGCGCAAGGCCAGCCACCCTCACTTCGTCCATGCGGCTGCCGGAGGAAGCAGACCTCTGAGTAGACCTCCAGGCCGCAGAGCGGGGATAGGATCCGGCGGGCGGCCCTGGGCCGCTGGCTGGATCTCTACACAGGATTTTGCTGTAAGTTAGACCATAAGGCCATCTCATTTCTGTAATGTCTATGCTGACTAACAGTGACTCCCCGAAATTTCAGACAGGGGACCTTCCTGGAGTAGTCAGGAAATGAATCTTGTTTTACCTTTTTACAGCAGACTGGTTACATGGCTGTTTTACCCGAAATACATTCTTTAATAATACATGCTGGCTATGAACGTTTGAGTAAACAATTGAATCTGGGACCTTCTCCATTCAAAGACTTGGTATAACTTCCAGCATACAATTATTTAAAATTCACTCATATATTAAGATTGGCTGCAAGTTTTAATTGGTAGTCAATCAATTTAGACTTTGTAGATTAATCAGGGAATTGGCAACATTCATTGGCATGCTGAGAGTTAAGGCAGCACTATATTTTAGCAGCTATTCTGATTCTGAAGTGTGTTCCTGTAACAGGGAATGAAAAATCAAAATTAAAAATGGCCATTCCTTCCTGAAGTAATTATTTTTGTTTATTAAACTGTAAGTAATTTCACATAGCCTTCAGTATCTCAAAAAGATGCCTATTTTGAGATGCAGGTAATATGCAACTGTATTTAGGAATGGAAATACAGGTGGGCCCCCATATCCACCGATTCGCTATCCACGGTTTCAGTTATCCACGGATCGTGGGGACCACCCCCCAGGCTTTTACTTTTTTCCCAGTAAGCTTTGTTTCTTCCTTAAGGAAACAGGAGAAGCAGCCTCTGGCTGCTTATTACAGGCAAGTAGAACGAGACTAAGTACTAGAGAGGCTCTGCAAGGTTAACAGAAACCTTGCAGAGCCTCTCTAGGACTCAGTCTCGTTCTACTTGCCTGCAATGGAGGCTGCTTCTCTGTTTGTTTTAAGGAAGAAACAAAGCTTGCTGAAAGAAAAAATGAGAGCTGGGGGGACAAGCATGCCTGCCTGCAGGGGAGGCAGGGTGGGGGGGCCCTCAGGAAACCATGGAGGGGGTGTTCGCTCTTATCCACGGTTTCAAGTATCCACGGAGGGGCCTGGAATATATCCCCTGCGGATATGGGGGCCCATCTGTATATTTACAACTCAATTAACTATGAACCGATTTTCACACCTACAGATACGTGAAAGTGGTTTGATCCTCTTTTTAACCTTGTGCACAAAATGGAGCAACTCATGGTGAAAGTATGGCGGCTTTAGGCTTTTGCTCCATCATTGAAACCCCCCCCCCTTTTGCAGGCTACTTCAAAGGAAAATAAACTTCCATTGGCTTTTCTTTTTAAGTAATATATAAAAGAAAAGTGAGGAGGCTCAGGGGGACGTTCGGGGTGGGAAAAAGGGAATATGACCTTGGCTTGCACCACTGCCATCAAGTTCCTCCCCTGAATCACTCCCTGCTCAGCCTGTTCCCTGCCCTGATCCAGCCCCGAACTGCCCCCACTGCCGACCTACTGTACCTACTCAGTGAGATAGTCTAGGAGCCGCTGATGTGCATGTGGGGCCTCTGGCTGTTTGCCCTGGTGCCCCCAAAGCTCATAACAGCAGAGTGGCTTTTGTGCTGCCGATCCAGGATAGATTCAGCTGCCCAACACTTCACATATAGTGGGCATATTGAAAATATTAATTGAATTTACGAGATAAATTTAATAAAAACTCTACTCAGCAGTTCTCTTAATGAGTGCAACGTCTTCTGTATATGTTCTCTTTTTCAGTTTCATTAACGTAGCAAAAACACAGTTTGAAAAGGTTAAAGGTGCTTAATTGCTCGAATATGATAATCAACCTAACACAGACTCTTCTCTCATGCACCCATAGTCAAAGACATTATAGTTACAGATATTTGGTATCCAGCATTTGACTTTATATCAGGAACTCTAATTTCTATTTCTAAAGGGGAATAGGATATGGCATGCAGCAGCAGCAGTGATACCTCCCCCCTTGCCGGCCCCGGCCCACCACTCCATTACACCTCTTCCCCACCCTCCCCAGGCCCCCCACGCTGCTTGGAGAAGATGTTGCTGGCTCCGTGGCGCAGGACTTGGCATCGAAGTGGCATCAAAGCCCTTAGCGCTGGCGCTGTCCTACTTTACAGCACATTTGCGACACATCTGAAGCCTTGAGGCTATTCATTAGGGCTGCCTCATTACGAAAAATGGATTTAGGTTTTTTTTTGCAAATAAATAAATTATTACTTTTAAATAAATAATTTATTTATTTCTAGGTCACCTTATTTTTAAAAAAAGTCTCATAAAGCTAGGTGGGTCCCAATAGCTAGAGTGTCATTTTAAAAAGTGGGTCTCGGTACTAAAAAGTTTGGGAACCACTGCTATAGAGCATAACAAGAGCTCTGTTGGGTCAACCCAAAGGTTCTTCAAGTCCACATCCTGTTTCCTGCAGAGGGCAACCAGATGTTCCGGGAGACCCATGGGTGTGTGTGTGTGTGTGAAGGCAGTGGCTCTCCCTGCTTATTGCTTTCCAGCACATTATATTCAGGTTCTCCGAATATGGAGTTCATGTTCTTGTACTCAAGTTGCTGCTGATACAGTTAGTGTAGGGGGGGGGGTCAATAGAGAAGTTACAATGTCACACAAAAAAGCACCATGCTGACAAGGACTGTCCCATTCAGGTCCATTGTGGGGAAAGTTCCATACCAGGGTCCTCTATATGTGGCACAACCAGTGCACTCCATCGCAATTTATTTATTTATTTCATTAATTTATCCCCTGCCTTTCTCCCGGTAAGGACACTCAAGGCGGCTGAACTGAAACCACAAGAACTATATACGTAAATGTACATACTGGGTTGGAGTACATTCAGGGCTGTGGGGTGGGTTTAAGCCCCTGGAAAAATACCTTTTCTGGAGAAATAATTTTTCTCAAGTCATTTCTGGGGGTAAAAAGATTCTTTGGTATAAACTCTCATTTGGGGAGCAATTAACAAGAAGCCAACAGTATGAGCTTGCTTGTTGAACCAGCGCTGGAAGAATGTAGTACAGGAAACTGTCACGAGAACAGCAGAAGGAGAATAATCTAGTTAAGAACCAAAAGTTTCAATAAAACTTTTTGTTTCTTCACCTAGAATAGATATCGGCTAAAAACTACACATTTGCAATGTGACAGAAGTCAACACGGAACAGAAGTGAAATGCGTTTTTTGCTCCATTGCTTTATTTCCGTGTCGCTCCATTAAAACACCTCACATACTAATTCCATCTGCAATTTGCCTATTATGACTATGAGATGTCAAGAGAGCACTGAGTGACAACTTCCAGGAAAAAAAATCTTATTCAATTTATTACTGTGCATCACCGGTTCCCATCAAGATAATTGTGAACATTTTTCCCCACATAGAGCAAGCTGAATATGTAAACACTTTTTGGGTCTGTATTTCAAGGGTTATTTCTAATTACATGCACAATTGCTAATCCATCTGTTTACCCCATGCTGTAGATTTCTGTGGTTATACATGCTTGAATAATGATTAAAAATTAAAATATTCTAGAGTCAAGTGAATGTGTCTTAGGGTATATCAAATCACACAAAAGATTACAGAAACTATAGTTTTTCCATCTCAAAAAAACCAAAATCAAGCCCGGCATGTTGTATACATAGCTGAACAGGTCTACTGTAGCTAAACCAAAAGAAAGTTGAGACTTCAAACAAGGGCTTGGAAAACATTAGTATGACTGGGACTTAAGCTCAGTGCCTTGTCAATCTCTGAAGGCAATTCGTCCTTCCACAACACTGGAGGCGTATCTACATTAAGAGTCATTCCCTCCCCACAGAGAAAGGTCTGCTGGATCAAAAAACAGTGCATAAATAAAGGCTGAACCAGTAGTCTTCTGCTGGGAATGTTTGCCTCAAACTATTCTCACAGACACAAGAACGGAATTTGCCTCAAACGTTTGTGGAATCTGGGGTGAAATGGAAAATACCCATTTCTCCACCCACCCTGCTCAACATGCTTTGTCATCACCACCCTGTTTCATGACAGTGGTGCTTCTACTCTCCCCCCCCCCCCCGGCCTGGAAACTCCAAAATGATGAGAAACCACAGTGGCCACCATTTTTCCCCAGGACCACTTTCATGATGTAGCATCATGCAGAGGAGGGCTTGGGGTGTGGGGGTGTGTGACAGACACCAGCAAGAGTGCTGCCGCCACTACCAATAAGATTTGTACCCCCAATAAGATTTGTATCCTCCCCAATTTCACTCCATTCCTCCCAAATCACCAACCACCCACCCCCCCATTTGTCACTAGTGAGTATGCAACTGAAACTAGGAGGAGTATTTTCATCTTGGCCCTAGCTTAAATTAGTAAGCAACTATATCTTTCAAATCTTGTAGTGTGAAGAGGGCTGGCGTTCTCCTATGAGAGAATTCTCCCCTAGTTATGACACTGATTACCTGCCAATCCACTGAGCAGTGCTATGAGCCAATGTACTCAGTCTCTGCAAACACAGAACATTTCCCCCATGTGTGCATTTTACATGGGTCTTAGAGCATTCCCGATAACTCCTATACCAAATGAGGTAATCACAGATTCGGATGATGTTATTATCAGTGGCGTCACTGCAGGGGGGGGTGGAGCTCTAAGTTCCGCTGAGATCGGAGCCTCCGTTACAAGGAGGAACGAAGCGGCCCCGCCCCCTCGCCTTCGGAGCCTTTCAGGGAAGCGAAAGTAACGCATCGAAAGAAAGCATCTTCATGGCTGGAAGGTGACAAAGCAAACAGCACTTATTACAATATCATACAGCTGATTTCTACCAGGTTGTCGCAAATAGGCCAACATACCGGAGCCAGAGCAGAAATAGAAACAAAATCCAGGTGACTGGCTCTCAGCGGAGCTAGGGGGAATTAAGAGTCAAAGCATGGGAAGCGCGATAAAGGGGGAGTAGAGCAGGGGGGTCGGGAAAACACACATGCCACAGAAACGAAGCACAACCATTCCCTATATTTATCACTGAAGCACACACTACACAGAGTTTGAGCAATGAGGGCTTTGAAGGGGCGGGATTGGTTCTGCAAAGATAATCACACGGCAAGGTGATTGGAGAAGTAAGCCAAAGCCCTTCGAGCCGCCAAGGAAAGAGGCATTATCTTGGCTTGACAGCCAGCTTGGGAAGTTTCCCTTCAAATACGCTTACCCTCTCTGTCACTTTCAGACTCTGCACCCGGAGGTAAAACATTCAGCTTCAGAGGGCTAAAATATGGGCTTTAAGCTCCACATCAAAAAGACCTCTAGGCCTCCAGGAGCAGAACTGTCTGCATGTTTCAACGCTAAGCAGAAGCATTTCAAAATAAACAGCATCGCTTCAAGGAGCACAGAAGACGATCTGCAAAATGGCCAGAGACCGAATTGCAGGCTTGAGAAAGGGGGCTACACCCAAGGACTCACCTGTATTACTGTGGCACAGGGCTGCCTCTAAGCACCCATTATTTTCCATTTTATCAACAAGTACCTTACAACTTGCAGTTGAAAAACCTATATCAATATTACATGTATCATGATCAGAGATGTTCTGAATTCATGTCAGTGTCCGAACAGACGTGAAGATAAGGTTGTGGGGGTTATTTGGGGAATTTGCAGAAGCTGGGTGGTTAGAAATGAAATCCCTCTCAATCCCAATGTCAGAGAGAGCGAGGCGTGACTTGAGAGTAATTCTAGTGTGAGAGTAAACTCATTAATTAAAATCTCATTAAGGCTTAAAGCTCTGTACACCCCTCCTTTTGATCAACTCCCCTACAAGTTCAGGAAACGCTACTGCAGGGGTTCTCAACCTTTGGAGGCCCGGGTACCCCCTATCACTGTCCAATTTTCTAAAGTACCCCCTGCTAACTAACTGTTTATTAATTGGATTAATCAATTAATTAATTAGGTAATTAATCGTTAAATTAAAAAGTACTAAAACAATTTTAAATGTGAAAAATGCCTTATTTAGCTCTGTGAGTTTTAGTGTGAGAGACAGACATGCAAGGATCTCTTTTTTTTCCAAGTCACACTTCCCAAAATCAGCTCCTCCCTCCCCCACCCCACCAAAGTACATTTTTCAAAGTACTGTACAAAAATAAGCCCAAAACCAAAATCAGAGAGACAGAAGGGCTCCAAAAATAATTACAATTTAAAATCCATATTAATTAACACTTAATTTGCCTGCTGATGGGGCAGATAAGGGGCAGGGCTTGGCGTACCCCCAGCTAGAGGTCCGCATACCCCTAGGGGTACCTGTACCACAGGTTTAGAACCCCTGCACTACTATGTGTCTATCAGGAGCAACGGAAAGATTCAATCACATCCGACCCAGAAACATGCCAGTTATTTTAAATATACGTAATTTAGATATTTATTCAATAATTAATTAACACTGGCACCATGCTTTGTATGTTGATGCTTTAAACACAAACCTTTGTGGGTGTAACTGGAAAATGTTCCGTCAATTGGAACTGAGTGTGTCACAGCCATCGTCAGGAAATGCCAATCTACTCCCAAAGTCAGCATTCCTGAAGCCTGAGGAAGACCTCCTTAAGGAGCCAGAGACGGTGCCTACACAGCATATGTGCTTCTCTCTCAAACCCATCCACCAGGTTGGCCAGGAAGCTAAATGCAGACCCAAGTCCAACCTACATTTATATCCTTTTTTTAAATATTTTCTATAGCAAATTATTATTACTGGATTTACAAACAGTTGCTGGGGAGCAACATCAGGGGAGGGCTACCGCCTTCATAAATAATAAATAATAATAAACCAGTATTTATATACCGCCTTTTCTTTGGTCATCAGATTTCTCCTCCGACTTTAATTCAAAGACGGTTTACATGAGTAGGCTTTCTAAACCCCAAGGGGTTTTTACAATGCAATAATGTTCTAATCTTTCGTAGAACCCTTCATTCTAGATGGTTTCTTTTACAGTTCCTCTCTCTCTCTCTCTCTCTCTCTCTCTCTCTCTCTCTCTCTCTCTCTCTCTCTGTTGCATTCGCCTCACCACGCTTCAGCTGACAGGCAACCTTGACTGCCACTCAAGTGCTGCAGCTGCAGTTCCCCTCCCCCACAGAGGCTCTGCAATTTATCAGCTCGGCGTGCCAGCAGCTCTCCGACAGACACAGACAATTCCGGCCGTCTCGAACTGCCGTCCTTCAGATCTTCAGGCATATGAGATGGTCACTCTACCAACTGAGCCAGACCTCCTGCCCTGCTTAAGAACATAAGAACATAAGAAGAGCCCTGCTGGATCAGGCCAAAAGCCCATCTAGTCCAGCTTCCTGTGTCACACAGTGGCCCCACCAGATGCCTCAGGGAGCACACGAGACAACAAGATACCTGTGTCCAGTCGCCACTCCCTTGCACCTGGCACAGAGAAAACCCACTTCTAAAAACCAGGAGGTTGCTTATGGCTTGTAACCTGTGATGGTCTTTTCCTCCATGAATTTGTCCAAACCCCCTGCTTGTGGGCTTTCCAGAGGCATCTGGCTGAATGCTGGACTTGATGGACCCATGGTCTGATCCAGCAAGTCTCTACTGATGGGGTTATGATTCCTATAGCACTTAAAGGCAATCGGTGGAAAGAAGAAGACCCTGCCTGCAGGCCAACAATCTAATAGACTGACAATAAGGAAAGGGAAGAGATGCAGTTATTTATCTTTAGATTCTGTTTTTTCTACAGCAGTGGTTCTCAAATTTTTTAGCACTGGGACCACACTTTTTAAAATGACACACTATTGGGACCCACCTAGTTTTATGAGACACTCAAACATTTATCTCCCTATATTTCACACAAACTGCAGGAGCTCAGCTCATTGCAAACTGCAGGAGATCAGCTCATTGAAGGGCAATTAGCAGCTATCTGATTTTTGAATAGTCTCAGGGCTTTTGGCAATTACCGTACTCATCTGATCTTTCCATCACCTGGGACACACCAGAAATCAGGTTGCGACCCACCAAGTGGGTCCTGACCCACAGTTTAAGAAACACTGTTCTACAGTATAGTACAGTATACAAGGTGGCTACCAGAACTATATCAAGTACAGGTGGGCCCCCATATCCGCTGGGGATATGTTCCAGGCCCGTCCGTGGATACTTGAAACCGTGGATAAGAGCGAACACCCCCTCCATGGTTTCCTGAGGGGCCCCCACCCTGCCTCCCCTGCAGGAAGGCATGCTTTCCCCCCCCCCCAGCTCTTATTTTTCTTTCAGCAAGCTTTGTTTCTTCTTTGAAACAGAGAAGCAGCCTCCATTGCAGGCAAGTAGAACGAGACTAAGTCCTAGAGAGGCTTTGCAAGGTTTCTGTTAACCTTGCCGAGCCTCTCTAGTATTTAGTCTCGTTCTACTTGCCTGTAATAAGCAGCCAGAGGCTGCTTCTCCTGTTTCTTTAAGGAAGAAACAAAGCTCACTGGGAAAAAAGTAAAAGCCTGGGGGGGTCCCCACGATCTGTGGATAACTGAAACCGTGGATAGCGAATCAGTGGATATGGTGGCCCACCTGTATACTAATACTTAGCATTTGTCTAACGCTTCCTGCGTGTGAAAATGCTTCATATGTACTATCTGATGTAATCCTTACAATAACCCTGTAAGATAAATAACTATTTTCATCCACATATTGCAGTTCAGGCTGAGAGGGAATGGGTTGCCTAGGGCTACCTAGTGAGTTCATGGCAGAGGCGAATTTTGAACCAGAAAAGTCGTGATTTGCAATTCACTCTCTTATAATACACTCCTATGCATATTTACTTGGAAGTAAGCCCCATTGTGTTCAGTGGGGCTTGCTCCCAGGTAGAGGTACACAGGATTGCAACCTCAGTCTAAAAGATAATTAAAGCATACACACACATTAAAAAACAACAACAACCTCAAACTAAACCACAAGTAAACAGCTGCAGGATTCGTAGCTATCATTACAGGCTCTTTCAAGTGAAATAAAATAAGGATTTAATGGTGCTAACAAGGAGTAGGTGAAAAGAGAAAGCCTCTAGGGTGGTTATGCCACAGGGAAAAAACAACAGGAAGGGAGAAAGAATCTCTCTAGATATATTTTCTCCCTGTCGCCTTGTCTCCCTCCATCCCTTTTCTCTTGGTTAGTTTTGCTCTACAGCACTTGGTTTCCCACTTTTCCCTTCTCTCGTCTTTCTCCTTATTTCACTCCAAAAGATGGCGGTGACATTGCAGGCGAAACCCACCTCCGGCCTGGTCATGATTCAATTTGGGAGTTGAAACCAGTCGGAACTATCTCTGGGGGTTTCAATATATGTCCTGTTCTTGCAGTTTGCCTATCAAGAAAAACACGGAGACGCTACAACAATTCGGCTGATGAGCTGTATGTGGTTTGTGGGTCAGAAGTTGTGCAGGCCAGAAAAAGTGCAGACAAATTTGACACTGTCAAATATAAGGATGGCATGCTTATGCAATTGGTATACTGTCAGTAATAATACATGGCACTTCTGGGGACAAAGTGTTTTGGCCAAGGATGTTTCAATTATGTCCCTGTCCTTGACGGAACTTTCCAGCTAATACTGACTGGATGGAAGTGTGTATAACTGCCCTAGTGACTTTCTTTGGCTATCAGTGGGAGAACATGAGCTGGATATGCCGTATATCAAAACGTGAGTGACTGCTTCAGTAATTCTACCTAATCAAGGTGTCTCGAAATGCTAGGAATAAAGAGAAGTCAAGTGACAGGCAAGATAAAGAGAAGGCATTTGCAAGTGAAACTAGGCAAGTCACACGGGACAAGATGGAACAGCATTTGGAGATCCGCGACCGGCGTAGGAAATTATTATTTTGATCCAGGCTTCTCTTCTACCTACATGGCATCATCACCCGTATTACGAGAAACATGTAAGATAATTGCTGGCCATGAAAGCTTCCATTCGAGTTTGGAACAGAAATGTTGGGAGTTTTTCAATGGGGAAAGAAGCAAACAGGGATTTCCAACACTAAAGGACGGCTTAAGGTGCAGCATGAGGAGATAGTGTAGAATTGTGGTTGTGTAAGGTCTGACCTGGGAGTCCCTTGCTCAGCCTGGCCATTGGCAAGCCACTATCTCCTAGCTTCAGTTCATCATCTGTAATGCTGTTGTTCAGTCGCACAGTCAAGTCTGACTCTTCGCGACCCTGTGGACCGTATCATGCCAGGCCCTCCTGTCTTCCACCGTCCTCCGAAGTGTGCTCAATTTCATGTTCGTTGCCTCAATAACATTATCTAGCCATCTCATCCTTTGCCGTCTGTCCCCTTCTTCTTTTGCCTTCAATCTTTCCTAGCTTCAAGGTCTTCTCCAGTGAGTGCCCCCTTCTCATTTGGTGGCCAAAGTATTTGAGCTTCAGCCTCAGTTTCTGACCTTCCAGGGAACAGTCAGGGATGATTTCCTCTAGGATTGACTGGTTTGATCTCCTTGCAGTCCAAGGGACTCTCAGTCTCCAGCACCACAACATTTGTAATATGGGGGCGATAATCATAGCCTACTTTGCTCCATTGCATTAAGGATCACTGAGATGATGCATGTCATCTCTTTAGAGACATTTCGACGGGGCCTCAAGACGTTTTTATTCAGGATGGTGTCCGATGGCTGACATGGCGGGCTGGCTTTTTAATCAATGTAATCATAGGTGACCCACTGGGGTTTGATTGTTTTAATTACATGTTTTAATTATTTTTATTGTATTATGTTATTATTTTATTTTTAACATGTTTTTAATTTTTAAGAGACCTTGATTGCCCTTATCAGGAGAAAAGTGAGGTAAAATCCGCTCATCCAATCCGCTGAGGCCTCACCTAGCAAGCTGTGAACACCGAAGATCCGTAAAGAAACAGCTCCGCAATCTTCCCCTGTTTGTTCAGTAATCTTTCAGGTCTGCATTGCCTTCAGACCGGCTTTCCAAATGACTGGGAGCTTCTTCCTGATTTGACCCAGTTTTGAAATCACTGTAGCAGCAAAGATGAAGAGGTTTCTTCCGGCTTTGGAAGAGGCAGGATTTTGTTTGAAATAGAGTAGCAATGCTTTACACATCATTTGTGCTGTTAGTACTTTCTCCTGAAGGCAGAAATCATTTATTTATTTATTTATTTATTTATTTTTCACATGTTTATACTGCCATTCCTCCAAGGAGCTCAGAGTGGTGTACATATTTCCTCCCCTCCTTTTTGTCCTCACAACAACCCTGTGAGGTAGGTGGGGCTGAGAGATAGTGACTGGCCCAAGGTCGCCCAGGAAGCTTCGTGGCTGAGTGGGGATTTGAACCTGGATCTTCCAGGCTCAAAAGTTAGCTTTCCTTAAAAAAAAAAACCCCTTGTGGTTGAAAAAAGGGTCCCTTTAACAAGCTCGCATATCGTATTTATAAACAACAACATCAATTTATGCAAAAGTGCATATGTTGTTATTGCTGTTATATGTCTCTGATACGAGATTCTATTTCAGACTGGTGCACACCAATTAAATGTTGCAGAATGTTGCTACTCAAAAGTGACACGTTAGAATCTCTTAAAAAAACTATATTTATGAGGTGCATAAAATGACCAGCCAGAAGAGGCTTAATTGAATATTTAATGGTATGTGCAATGTCACCTAGGCTCATTATAAGGCATAAACGTATTCACGATCCCATGAACCTTTTGTCTCCTAAGGTGTGTGTGTGTGTGGGGGGGGGATAAGAATGTAAAACCTGCTTACTTTTTCCACAAGATGTGAAAGAGGTTTGAAAATACAGTATACTTGATGGGGAAAAGCACAAGGAAAACGTGGAAAACCTGACTTAATTTTAAAATTCAGTTAGGTAATTTTGGATCCAGTATATATTTTTTTTTAAAGAGAGGAACAAGTACTGCAAGCTCCATGCACTGTAAGAGCATAAACATTTATAATCATTGCAATGCTTTTAACTACTGCATAGAATAGTTCGGCTGAACTGCATCTGATATCCACAAGATCTTTTAACCAGTGAAGGCCCAATAAATTGACTGAGGAGAGGGGAAGAGGGGGGGGGATTTGGAAAACAATGAACCAGATCTGTAAACAGTGGCGTTACTGGAGGGGGGGGCTGCAGGCTGGCCGATGACACGTTTTGCGTCATTGCCCCGTCCCTGCATCATGACGTCGCTCCCGTAAAAGTTTCATTTAGAGCCTTACAGGAGGGAGGGAGGGTGGGCCAGTCTCCCGCCCGGAAAACTGCCTGAACGGCCTCCACAGCCACTGCGGCCGCTGCAGCCGCTCCTCACAAGGAGACCCGCCCGGCACCCGCCCTAGCGACGCTACAGCCTGTGAATGCTCCAATGCATGTTATGAACACAGTTAATCATATCTGCAGAAATCAGTGAGCAGAAATCTAAACTGTGCATATAAGAGCCCAAGCCTATTCTCCCCCCACCTGCCAATGCAGCTGTGCCAAAACCAAGCGTCGATCGAGAATTATTTCTCCTTACCCCTCCGCAAGCCTCTCTCTCTGCAATGGGTTTCCTCAAACCCGAGCCAGACCTGTAACTGGCACAAGTGCGAGGAGAAGGAGTGGGAAGTCTCGAAAAAGAGGGGCTAGGATCTGGCGCGTGCCATTGCTGTCAGATCCACCCCCTCTCGCAGCCTCCCTGCCCCTGTTCCTCCCACCTCCTCACCCATTTTTCCCCTCGTCACCCCGCCGCTATCTTATATGGTCCTATGGGTGCAGCGGGAATTTGCGACAGACATAGAGCGCTGCCACCTCTTGCAGCAGTGCTCCCAAAATGGCTGCGACGGAGCACTGCACGCTCCATTATCAACCATTTCACAACAGTGGAAGACTCTTCCACTGTCATCAGAAACAGATGTGAACAGGTACAGTTTAAGTTATTATAAGGGTTTCCTGCCCAATGCTTAAACAAGCTGAAATAGGAAATTAATCATGAAGATCCATTAACCCAAAATTAATCTTCATGAGCACTAACAGTGATGAGTTTGAGGTGATGCAAAGCTACCTCACTTCTGTCAAAAAGATGAATGCCAAATATAATTGATGAATTTGTCTGAGTTGTATCAAACTAATGCTATTCAAAGTGGCAGAAATCAGTGGTGTTTCTACGACCACCACCACCCCACACCAGAAGTGATGTAACGGCTGCAGCCATTATTCATCATACAGAAGCGCAGGGCGGGAGGGAGGGCCAAACACGCTGACGGCGCTCCTCGCTTGTCCTGGCGACCGGGACGATCCGCCCCGTCGCCGTCCGTCGTTACACACACCCCGCCCGCCTGCTGCCTGGGGCCCGATCCCGCCGCCCAGGGGCCCAACGCTTCCTCCCTGACGACACCTCTGGCAGGAATCTGTTCATGTGCACGCGACATACTGCCCCTTACCTTGCTTAGCTCAAATGTTATATTTGCACTAGAGTGTTAACTGATGCCTAGACAGCCCTAGGCTGAGTGGGAGCCAAGAGTGGGACTCAGGATCTGAGGTGTCTACTCAGAACACAGAGCCAAGAAGACAAGCCAGGCAGGCAGAACCACAGAATACACTGAGAGTACGCAGGAAATTTATGGCGTGCAGCCTCCCAGTCCTTGTCCACAGCGAAGAATGACACAGACACGGTAGTTTCCACCACCAAAGTCTATTTACAAGTATATACAGCAGATAAGCATAGCAGTATTTCTTCAGCAAGTTTGTACAGAGTAACAGCACAGAGAAGACGCCTCAGATACTGGTCATGGGTGCTTTACCTTTATATAGTTGCTAACCAATCAGATTCAAACATTGCATCCTAGTCAGCATGACACAGCACTTTTTTTTACCACCTTATTAACCATTTACTATAAGCATGATCTCATCTTTTGTTTAATCACTATGACACAGCATTTTTGCTCTGCATGGTTTTTTCTGTTCATGCTTGTGAATTCCCAGGTTACAATAACCTGACATACACCAAGGGTCTGCACAAGTCAAAAGTCAGGAAAGATTCTCATTCAGACAAAGCCCCACCCTCCCAGGTGAGGAGAGACAACACCCACCTTGGATGGGTAAAGTTACTCCAGTACTGCCCAGGAGATGCTCAAAACGGTAGCCTTGCTGACTCGCCACAAGGGACAGTCTTGCAGACTGCCAGTAATTCCAGCATCTTCTGACATCACTGTGACTACAGTCTATCTTGAAGTTCAACAGGGACAAATGCAAGGTTCTGCACTTAGGCAAAAATAACCAAAGACGCAGGTATAAAACGGGAGATACCTGGCTTGGCAGCACAACATGTGAGAGGGGGAGTGGGAATAGAGCTCTGGGACGACTCCCACAGCAGGGGTGGTGATGTCATCATCAGGAGCACTCAGGTGCTGCCTCTGACACTTTTTGCAAAGGACCTTAGCCAAGAAGAGACATCCGGCTCAGGGAGGCAAACTGAGAAATTTGCCTAGGGGCCTTTATTAATGTCTCTAAGCCATCATGTTTCCCAAGTGCTGCCTGAAAGACACAGAGCTCATGTTACATTAAGGCTACAGTGTTATGCAAATTACCTGGGAAGAAGTCCTACTGAACACAGTGGGCCTTAGTTCTGAGTAAACATGTATAGGCTAGCACTCCAAAATACCTTTTATATTTATCTGCAATATATTTCAGTTCAATGTTTCCATTTTTATACACTTGTTTTAAACTACTGCTACCCAATCTAAGAGTTTTGGGTAAAATGAGCAGGCTCTTTAGAAGTAGAGTAGCAAGTTTAAAAGTAGAAATAAGTAACAGGAGAATAAACACTCTAATGAAGAAATTTGAAGTTGATTTTTTTTTGGTCATATACCCTGAGGGAGAAGCATGGCTATGGGGGGCTCACAACAAGCTCCTGAACTTCAAAATGTATGACTACAGTACAACATTGCCAAGGTTAAAAAAAAAAAAAAAAGCTTAACAAGAGCCTTCCTACCTGTCTACAGGGAGACAGAGAGTTGGGTGTCATTAGCCAGCCTCACCTCCACTGTGTCTACAGTGAGTTTCAGCTTATTTGCCCTATTCCAGCCCATTACTGCGGCCGCAGTATGCGGCGGCCCGGGTGGTTGCCGGGGCTTGTCGGTTCGACTCAGTCGGACCGTTGCTTCGGCGGCTACACTGGCTGCCGGTTTGTTTCCGGGCACAATTCAAAGTGCTAGTTTTGACTTTTAAAGCCCTTAACAGCTCGGGTCCAGGGTATTTGAGGGACCGCCTCCTTCCTTATAATCCGACCCGTACTCTGAGGTCATCAGGGGGGGCCCTGTTGACCGTGCCGCCATTGACAGAAGTGAGGGGGATGGCGGCGCGGAATAGGGCCTTCTCGGCGGTGGCGCCCCAATTGTGGAATTCCCTCCCCTTGGAATTAAGAACGACTCCCTCTTTAGAGGCCTTTCGGAGGGGCCTTAAGACGTTTTTATTCAGGACTGCTTTTAATGTCTGACATGGTGGGCTGACCTTTTAACAAATGGTTTTAATATATGTAAATGCTGGTGACCCACTGGGGTTGTTTATTTTTAACTTAAGTGTTTTAATTAATTATTTTAATGTGTTTATAAATTGTTTTAACGTTTATATGTATTTTAATATGTTGTGAGCCGCCTTGAGTGCCCTCGGGAGAAAGGTGGGCTACAAATTCCTAAAATAAATAAATAAATAAATTACTGACCTTAGGCATCTATTCTTTATCCTGCATTAATGCCAGCTTTCAAAACCCCTGAACTATCCGCATCATATGGGATTAGAATACAACATAGAGTTGGATCGTTCAGAATTGTCTGATGCACCAGTTTGCTGTAAGTTTTTTTTTAAGCGTGTAATGGTTTGAATTAAAATTCATTGCTTCCCTCCAAGCACAAAACATGTAATAAATCAATGCAGTAAATTACTACTGTGCTTTGCAATGAAATTAACACTCATATATGGGAAATAAAACAGAAAATATATAGCCTCAATCAATCTCTTTTAATGTATATAACTCCATCAGCTGTTTTATTTACCTTCTTCCACCACACACGGCCCTGAACTAAACCTTTTCTAGCAATTGCTAGACTGAAAGGTAATGGCTTGCTATGGATCACATCCTGGCAGTTTTCAAAACTGTGGAGCATTACAGGAACCATTACAGACCTCAAGCCTAGCAATTCAAGCATACTGCATGGACATGGGTTAATGTCCCCAACTTAGACGTACAATATGTAGGCTGAACTAAACTTTAAGGATCAAACTAGACATTAAGTATGTGACTCACAGCCCAATCCCAACGGAGGTTTACGCTGGCAGAACACATATTCCACCAGCGTAAACTGCTTTACGACCGTTGCAAACATGACGAGGCCAGTGCATGGGCCCTGGCCGTCACCGCAAGCGGAGAGCAGCTGGATCCACGCTCCGACGGACTGGGACACCCGCCATAGGAGGTAAGGCCATGCAGGGGGTGGAATGGGGGAGGGCTAATGGGGCCATGATGCGTCGGGGAGAAGGGTGGGTCAGTCTTGGGAGGGGGCGGGTTTGATGGTGGCGCACGGGAAATACTTACCCCCTTTCCTGGCCTGATCCACCTTCACTGACCAACTCGGATTTGCGCCAGCTATTGAACTGGCACAGGTCCAAGTCGAGTCACCGGGCCCACAGGGGCTTACCTCGGGGCAAGGGAACAAATGTCCCCTTACCCCAAGGAGGCCTCTGGAGGCTAAAACTCCCCCAGGATGGAGCAGAGGCTATGCCGGCGCCGCTACATCGCCGCACAGGGGGTTAGATAGGATTGGGCTGCCCGAATAGCATGCTTTCTATTTACTCACCTGAAGAGCAGCTGGCTCTCCCCACCCTGGCAGATTGGGACCAGATTGGAAGGGGGTGTTATTCCTTTGTTCCCTATGGTCCCAATCTGGGTCCCCTTCATGGGAAGAACCTACCCCATACAACAGTCATGATTCATGGGGAAAAGGCAATCTAGCTATTTGCAGAAGTTTGCTATGACCTAACCAGGTGGACATTAATCATCAATGTAGGTAGCATCATTGGGTACGTTCACCGATGAATGTAGAGAGCAGAAGATTGGCAACATTATCATTTGAACAGTACTTTAGAGTCATCTCTGGACTACGTGGTCTGCTGGGAGTGTTGAGGAAAGAACAATGCCCATTAGAATGTCTCCGTTTAATAGAAATGATAAAACATGGATTGATCCCATGTGGAAATGGCACCTCAGGGCTCCTCCCACCATACCCAACTCGATGAGTGATGTGATTAATTGTTTACTATCCTTTAATATGCCAAGCATCGTTGTTTACTGCCATCTATTATGTCAAAATAACTCCTGCAATTACTTGGGATGCAAGACAACACCTGGTTGGCATTAACTATGGTTAGAACTGGTACACTGTAATAGTAAACCACTATTAAAACCAATGCCATAGAAGAAGGTGAGCATTTCCAAGGCTAGTTCTCCATTGGCAAACTAGTGCGCAGGGGACCACAATTATGTGTTCACTGGACATATCAACAACATAACAGCCAGCTTAACAAAGGTCCGTTGCCAACAGCATGCACGGTAAAGCTATCTCATTACCTGTTTTGGAATTGATGATGAAAAAGTTCTGGGGGTTTCCGCTTGTAATCCTATAGGACAGCTTTTCATTCACATTGGAATCAGGATCTTCCGCCTGTATCTGGATAACCGATACATCCTTGGGGGAGTTTTCCAAAACAGACGGGTAATAAATGGGTTCGGACGTCAACGGTGCATTGTCATTCACATCTTCGACCTCAATGTAGACCTCAATAGTGGTATAAAGTGGGACGACACCACGATCAGTTGCGTATACGGTCAGCCAGTAGGATTGGGTTGTCTCTCGATCGAGAATATCTGCAGTATAGATTACTCCTGCAAGAAAAAATTAAAAAAAATATTCAGGGTGCTGACAAAAACACAACACCAGCCAAATGTCTGAAATACAAAGATGCTTATTACAAGCATGCGAGAAAGCATTCTGAAGCCGTCGTGTGATCACCAGTTTGGCTGGATATTTCAAATCAGTATGTGAACATCACCACAACAATTCCTGGTTGCTTGTTTGTTTTTAAATACTTATATCAAACTGTTCTAGTTCAAACTCAATGTGGCTTACAATAATTTTAAAAAAAATCCAAAACACATACAGCATTACAACTGTCAACACAAAAAGGGTAAAAAGCAACACAATCAATCCAAATATAATAGGGATAATTAATAAGGCAAAAACAAACCAGCAGGAGCAGCAATAAAACCAAAGGAGCTCAGAGAAGGCCATCTAAACTTAAAGAAGGTCTTCAGTCTCCTTCCGAATGATAAGAGAGGATGCCACAGCATGGGGGAGAATTCGATAGGGAGGGAACCACCACCGAGAAGGACCTGGTGCATCCACACCAGACATGCCTCAGGTAGTGGAACCCACAAGGGAATCTCCCCAGACACTTAGGGGATGGACAGCCTCCAATGGAAGAGGGCAGTCCCTAGTGTACCTTGGTCCCATGAGATTTAGAGCTTGAAAAGTCATAACAAGCTACTTGCACTGTGCCTAGAAACAAACCTGCAACCAACGCAGTCAAGAGCAGCAAAGGCATAGCATGTTCGTAAGAGCTAATGCCCATCAACAAACGTGCAGCTGCATTTTGTATGGGCTGAAGTGTCTGCAGGCTTGTCCAAGGCAGCTCCACATAGAACACACTACAGCAATACAAGCAAGAGAGGCTGTCCGAGTGTCCTCCCACCATCAGATTGCAGGGCATGTCTTTTTGGCGCATGTGCATCAGCGCTGGTGGCAGGGGGTAGGGTTGGGGCCTCAGTCATGACCCCCTTCACCATCTTATTTCCAAGCTAAAAAGCCCCCGCTACTGTAGCCTTACCTCAAAAGAGAAAAAAAAAAAAGACTCACATCCAACCCTCTGATCATTTTGGCTGCCCTCTTTTGCACCTTATCTTATCCACTTTATCACTTTTTCACAATATCCGCCTGGAGGTGTGGCGCACAAAACCGGACGCAGTATTCCAAATGTGGTCTCACCACAGATTTATATAGGGGCAATATGATGTTTGCAGTCTTATTCTCAATCCCTTTCCTAGTGACCCCAGCAGGGAATTTGCTTTCTTCAGTGCTGCTACATAGAGGGTCAACCCTGTCACTAATCCACCCTGACCCCAAAGAGCTCTTTCCTGATTAGTTCACAACAGCTCAGACCCCATCAGCACACAGGTAAAGCTGGGATTGTGCATTGATTTACACTGACTGACAATGGACTGCATTTAACATTAAGTTGCCATCCACTCCATCTGGAGAGAACCTTTTGGAGTCCTTTGGTTTTAACCACCCTGAATAGTTTAGTGTCATCTGCAGACTTGGCCACCTTGCCGTTTACCCCTCGCTCCAGTTTGTTTATGAGCAAATTGAGAAGCAGAGGTCCCAAAACAGATCCTTGAGGGACTACACTTCTTACTTTCCTCGGCTGTGAAATATTCCCACTCTCTGCTTCCTGTTCTTTCACATTTAGAAATTTTATAAACTGTGAAACCGACCTTGAATGCTTTCTTGAAAGCCTAACTTTCACTCAGTCTAAAGCAATTTATGAAACATTTCCGCCTCATATTGAAGCTGAAGGTTATATCACCGATTAACGTCCATGACAGTTGCATTACGAATTTAAATCATTAGATTATCGTGGCATGAATCAAACATTCCCAGTCCTATTTGAAGAGTCAAAAACATCATGGTGATACCAAGTGGTGTAGAAGAACACAGTGATAATCCATACCAATGGCCGAATCCTATCCGCTGGCAGAATGCACGTTCGGCTGGTGGAAGTGCAATGATGCTAGCGGAAGTGACATTCCGCCAGTGAGCACAGGAAGAGAGAACATTGCCCACCGGTGAGTTGGCAGTGGGGGGAGGCAGTGGGAGGGACAGGGGCGTTTCTGGGCGGGGAGGCAGGAGGAAGTAGGGAGCAGGGAGGAGGGCAGGAGAGATCGATCCAGTAGCAATGGCACATGCCGAATCTTATCCCCTCTTTTGCAACCCCCCCTGCCCTTTTCCCCTCCTTGAACATATGCCAGCAAAGTAGGTGGTGTATGTCCACCCTGAGGCCTTACTTGGAGGTAAGTACAAGTGTTTTTTACTTACCTCCAGTTTGCATTTTAGATTACGCCCCTCCCCCCACCATAGGATGCAGCGTGCACCTTTTTGGCGCAGCTGCAATGGCACTGGTGGCGCGACGTAGGATTGGGCTGCAAGACATTACCAAGTTCAGCAATATAATCTCACCACATTTTTTTTTTCTTGTTGTCATCCTAATCCATCATTAAAATTCTGGAGTGAAACAGTATGAATATCCAGGAGCGAAAAATAAGAACGATATTAGCAGAGAAACTGCAGAATGGAAGGAAAAGAAAGTTGGATTTAGCTGCCGGTGCTAGAGAAAGTGTTTTAAGTACATCAATTTGTCATTCACGGAAGAAAGATTTGGCTTTCAGGCAGTGCTAATAGAGTATTTTTGATTATGCCACCCTGTGAATGCTTCTCGGAGATTGCCTACAGTCTTATGCAAGGTTTTAGAAAGCACGTGATAATTCCCACAAACAGATAATGGCAACCAAGATCAGATATTACAAGAGGATTTTCACCGTGCCACAGTGTTGTGCACAAATGTGTACCCTGTGCAACCCTCCCAGACAAAAGTTGTGGCTGTCTGAGGAAGTGAGCTTCCCCTCACAGGAGGATCATCCCTTGAAAGACAGTCACAGAGGCACAGACACATAACTGTCAGAGGGGCAGAGGCGTTTCTACGGTGGGGGCGGTACTGTAAATTGCGCCCCGTCCTAGTCCTCGTTTACAAGCCGGCAAGAGGCGGCCCTGCCCCTCGCGTCGGAGCCATTCCGTGCTGAGAAGGCAACGGGCAGGAGAGTTCTTTGCCGATGGCAAGGGGGCGGGGTTGCCTCGTGTTGACTTGTAAATGGGGACTAGGACGGGGCGCAACTTACAGTACCGTCCCCACCACAGAAACGCCTCTGCAGAGGGGAGGAAGTCAACCTAGCTCCTCCCAAAAAACAAAATAAGCAGGGGACACTTGGTCCAAGCAAGGGAAGAAAAAAGAACAAGGATGTAAGAAAGAACCAGAGTAAGGGCTGCACAAATATGTTGCTTCAGAGCATTGTCCGAAGCTAAAGATCACATGGCAGTTCCAAGAGAACTGAGTGGGGACGACCCTCGCCTCACTCCTTTGGGCAGAGGTACCTCCCCTTGCTGGGAGGGAAGGTGAGCACCAGTTCCTTGGCTAAAGCTCTCGAATTTTCCAAAGGTACCAATTCCCATCAGGAGCTCTGCAAGGAGACCATGAAGGAGAACACAGTTATTCATCTAGGACATGAGCTGTGTGTCCTAAATATTCTTGTCTGTGGTGTATTGTTGCCTGTCAGAAGAACTGATGAAATATGTTGTGAAATGTGATAGAAATGCCTTGGCGATCAGAAGAGGAATGGCATCTGGTGAAGAAGAAAAGGTTCTGATAAACTACACTCTGCGGATATAAATAAGTGAAACCAGAAACATGAACACAAGATAAGCAAGCAGCAGAATCATAAAAGTGGCAAACCAGGCAGTGGTTCATCAAAAGAAGGATTACGCTAGGCCTTTAGAACCAACCAGACAAAGTTCTATCCCTGATATCCGCCACTATTAACAAGAATAATGGAGAAAACTTCTAGTGGATAAGCCACCCTTTATCATTACAAGTGCTGTAAACACTGAATGGTTGATAAATAAGATTTTTAGCCAAATCTCAAAGTACTAGGAATATGCAATACATGTAAAGTCAACATTTATGTTTCTCTTCATTTTATTATTATCAAAACAAATGCCTGGGTGGGTGCCAAGCCTGGGAATACAGGATCCCTGCAGGCTTGGGCAGTCCGGCCCATCCTCTCTAGTCCTCTGACCACCATCCCAGCCAGCGTGTCGCGGCCAGGTAAGTCTGGATATGGACTTGGCATCCAGCAGTTGTAAAATCCAATTCAGGAGAAAGGATCAAAGAGAAACGGGAAGGAGGAACCTACTCATCGGCCATCTTAATCCGACTTGGCATCCTCCCTATGCCTTTCTGTGCCAGAAGGTAGGAGCATTCACAGTCCCAGGGAACCAACAGAGCTAAATCCCACCCTCCGGCCATGAGGTTCCTTCCTGGTTGGACCCCTGGGTTTCTGAACCAAGACTTGAGAAGGGAAGGTAAAATATTTCCTCTTAAAATGCTGCACATGAATTTAGGAACAAGAAAGATTGGCGACACCAGCACCAACAGCAAGAGAGCAGAAGTCAGGGCAGGGAGAGAGGGTGGCGGAAGCACCGGACAGCATTCAACTGGCTTTGAACGCTTGCACGTGGATCTGGTTCTGAGACTCAATCTAGCCAAATGCTACCCCTCTGTAAGAAAGAAAGAAAGAAAGAAAGAAAGAAAGAAAGAAAGAAAGAAAGAAAGAAAGAAAGAAAGAAAGAAAGAAAGAAAGAAAGAAAGAAAGAAAGAAAGATGCAGACAGTAGCTGAATTTGCACAAGGGAGGGTGGAGCATGTTCGGTAACTATTTTATAGAACAGCAAATCTTGCTGGTGCTTTAAGAAACCCACAATCAAAATTCCATATAATGTGTGACCTTCCCTCTTCTGGTGTGTCTGAAGCTGACCATCTTGAACAGGCAGCTGTCATCTACAACAAAACTCCACCTTATCTTTGGTCTGTCTAATATTCAAAGTGCTACGTGAGCTAAGAATACTGTATTAAGGGGGGGATCAAACTGGGTCCACTTATCTCTGATTAAAATCCTATGCATATTTATATCCAAATTCAAAATATCCTTAAGGACTTTGGCAGTGTGCCAGTGCAGTCTTCATTCTTTGAAAGGTGGGTAGCACTGATCTGTTCTCGGCTTCTTGTTGAACGGTCTCTTTTGAGTTTCCACTTCACTTTAGCTTAATCAGGATTGGGAATTCACAAGATTTGCAGCTTCCCAAGAGGAGAAATATTCCCTGACCCAACTATAGGCATTAAAATCCTCTAAGAGGAGAGGCTATGGCCATTGCTGCGTGGAAAAGGTAATGTAGAAGTCACAAGGATCGCACAGCTTCCCTGTGGTAAATCATGTGAAGCGGCATTATTTACCCCTCCATGCTTGCACAAATCCTGCAAGGAAGTTATAGGGCCTTGTTAGCTCATGTGCTAGTTCTGTACATGGGTGGGTAATGACAGAGGAATGTTTCACCAGGAAGGCTTTAATGCATATCAATCAGGCCACTACCGTGGAGAAAAATCTTAAATATGTGCATATTTCTACTCGATATCTGAAAGATAAAGTGGTGACTTAACAGCACAAGTTGCTGTGCAGTGAAGCCACCTGTACCTGCGATGTGCAACATTAATTCAAAAGTGCATTATAATGTTCAGGTTTTGAAGAAGGAATGATGCACAGTTAAGTCAACTGTGAGTGTGATGCGAAACCATGATTTTGATCTGCATTAGAACCCTGCTTTTGAACAAGGATCATGATGTACAACAAAGCCCAAAGAGCAAACGACGATGCAAAAAACTGCTTTTGTCTAAAATTCTCCCAGACCGTCAGTGGCAATAGAAGGAACGAAGAATCGCCCACAACAATTAATAGAAAGATTTCACACGTCCCTAGCCAGGATCGCTGTGTTATTAACATGCAAGCATTCTGAAGTTTATGCTAACAAATGGCAGCATCAGCAATCCGAAAACCACATTTGTACTATTAGCTGGTGCAAATCAAGCACATTTGCATGTCGAGACCCTAGTTTGCATAATTAATTCTGATTACAAAAGTTGGAGGCAGGGAAGTATGTTCGGCTTTATCCCTTCCCTGAAACGCACACGTCATCTCTGAAAGACACAACGAACATAGAAGAGTCTCAGGAAGAGACTGCAAACTCCCAACAAATAGCTCAGAAGAGGAAACTAGGTTTCTTCATTTGGTGCTCACCCCGCACATAAGCAAACTCATCTTTAAAATCTGAGAGGGCGGAGGTTAGGAAATAAAGGTGGTTTTCCAGTGTTTTCGCCACACCTGAAATGAATGGCGACCAGTCTTCTCCCCGTTTGAAACAGATTGGTTTATGTTAAGCTGAGGTATTCCTCCTACAAAACCAGTTTATTCTAAGCCATTCTGGGGCGACTTAGACCCAAACCAGGGATGCAACTTTTTAAGCAACCAAGGGCATGAACTGGAAGAGCACAGAGCTAATCTTGCATGTACTCTATGAAAGCACCCATCTCCTTCTGTCCCACCAGCTACTGTTACATTCACTCATTTATTTATTTAAACGATTTATACCACACCTTTCCAAAAGCGCTCAAGGCAGCTTACAAAATCAAGCATGAAGTACTTCGCAGGGTCCTGGTACCCAAATTAAATCCCCCCCCCCGTGTGTGCATGTTATGTGTGTTTAAATGCACACCCAGTGGCACTCCAGAGAGACACACCGCATAATGATGGTAGGAGGTAGCCCTAATTGAGCGAGAGTCTAGCTCAATTAGGGCTACCTCCTACCATCATTATGCGGTGTGTCTCTTGAGCTCCACCGCACAACAGTGGCTACTGTTGAGTGAAAAGGAAATACACAACGTATCTGCCCCAGGAAACGGGGCATTTTCTGTTAGACACTATCAGGGGTACGCACAACATGAGGTTGCTGTTTTGGGCACCAGCCATGCGTTTCTTGGAACACTGAGTTCCGTCCCTCATTAAACAGGCTTTGTGCATGCCTATATGCAAACGAAAAGCCAATGACTCTATGAGGCAGTGCATATTGACTGTTCACAACCTTCAACAAAGAAGGGTACGGGGGGTGGGGGAAAGGAAGAGTCTGAAAAGTGCCACGAGGAAGGCTCTCCCTGATTCTTCATATGAATAGGGTGTGTGTGTGCGCGTGTGTGTGCAGTGAAATCAGTTTTCAGTATGTGTCCAGTCACTCCTGCAGTTCACCTTATTGTTTGATTTCAAAACACAATTCTATTCTGTCAGAGGGGTTGCACCATTTTGTTTATAAAAGCAGCAAAACTATCCTCAGGTCCAAGAGAGGATAGATTCATTTAATCGAGTTTCCCTCATTCTTATCTCTTTAAGATTTCTTGGATTGTTTTCCAATTTCCATTTCCAGTCCTTCCATTAAACGACTGTAACCCCATGACCTCCATTTAGCACACCACATTTATCTTGGGCTCCTAATTGAGATGTAATACGTCGCCTTGCCCAGCACTGAACACGGGGACAACCTGCCTGCAGAAATAGACTTCTTTTTAGAGAGGGTACTTCAAGTCCAGGAGCAATAATTGTGGATAGATTTTTGCTTTGTTTTCCCTCCCTTCCTTTGACTTTTTCTTATAAATGAATTTGTCTTTCCAAGCCACGACAAAAGCAAGACACTAAGAAATAGATTATATTGGGGACGGAGGGGAGGAAATAAATTGGATCCGTTCTGATTTCAGTAACATCGTCTGGATCAAGACCACAGCAGCTTCACCTAGGAGAGAAGGGGGTTCTGTAGTCACCTGTGTCTTGTTGTCTTGTGGGCTCCCTGAGGCATCTGGTGGGGCCACTGTGTGATAAAGGAAGCTGGACTAGATGGGCCTTTGGCCTGATCCAGCAGGGCTCTTCTTATGTCTTCCTTCTCTGCCTTAAGCAAAGAGGGAGGCTTGGTTCTGATACACAACAAAGTCTGGTACGAGAAGAACAAGCCTTCTAGGAGCCTTGGGCTTACACACTCTCTCATACAGGGAAATTCCTTCCCTCATTCCAAGGCTTAAGGCAAACCACAGTTTGCTGATTTCTTGGAATTAACAATGATTGGTGCTCACCAAACAAGCCAGTGTCAAACTGTGATCCAGGGCAAGCAGGAAACACAGTTTGCTATTTTGTCGAAACTACACATCTATGATTCTCGATTGTCTAGGATTTAACGGGTAAAAAGCCATGGCAAAAAAAAAAAACCACAAAGTATGGCAGCCAATAAAAAAAAACCAAGAACACTTGGCAACTCCACGTGGAAAAACTGTATTAATTAAAACAATTAAACAGAGCACTCACACATTAAAAACCAAAGTAAAAACAAGTTTAACATTAAAAACCATACTCTAAAATGCGACTTTTCGCTCAAGTTGTATCGAGCATTCCCAAGCAGCCCTCATGTGGTGCTCATCCCCATTTCAAAGCCGAAGAGCCAGTGTTGTCCGAAGACGCCTCCGTGGTCATGAGTCCGGCATGACTCTCCTATTTATCTACTCGCATTAACATGCTTTGGAACTGCTAGGTTGGCAGGAGCTGGCCAAGCAACGAGAGCTCACCCTGTCGCGGATTTGAACTGCCGACCTTTCGATCGACAGCTCATGGTTCAGTGGTTTAACCCATATCATTGGTTCGCTTTTCCTCCTGAACTCCAGGGATGCCTTGGCCCTCACAGGATGTCAACCCCTAAACTGATCAAGGATAGAGACCACTCTGGTGAATAGGAAGGACTTTTGTATTAAACTGTAGGAGATCGTAACAATCTGTCGCTTCTTAAAATTTAAAATAATTTTAAATGGTCCTCTTTGTCGTTGCTGTATTTCTCATCCCACTGAACTCCAAGAACTTACACAGAATGATAGCCATGGTAAACTGCAAACAGGCTCTACAGCAGGGGTGCACAACATACGGCCCGCGGGCCGCATGCGGCCCGCCTGATCATTTCCCGCGGCCCGCAAGGACATCCGGGAGCGGGCACTCTCCGAGTGGGCAGTCTCCAGCGGCGCTGCTCCACTCGGCGGGCGGCCGCGGGCGGCCGCACGCGATGGACGCTCCGGCACTTTCTCCGGCTCCGAGGCCGGGGGAGAGGGCCTCAGCTAGGCCTTCTTCCCCCCCCCCCCCCGGCCTCGGAGCCGGAGAAAGCCCCGGAGCGTCCACCACGACCGGCGGCCGGGGCTTTCTGAACGCGGCCGACTGCGTCGCCTGTATTTATACTTTTTTCTGCACATGCGCAGACGTTCGAAACGTTCTGCGCATGTGCAGAAAAAAGTATAAATACAGGCGACGCAGTCGGCCGCGTTCAGAAAGCCCCGGCCGCCGGTCGTGGTGGACGCTCCGGGGCTTTCTCCGGCTCCGAGGCCGGGGGGGGGGGAAGAAGGCCTAGCTGAGGCCCTCTCCCCCGGCCTCGGAGCCGGAGAAAGCGCCGGAGCGTCCATCGCGCGCGGCCGCCCGCCGACTGGAGCGAGACTGCCCACTCGGAGAGTGCCCGCTCCCGGATTTCTTCGCGGGCCACCCGGCTCCGAGGCCTCAGCGAGGCCTTCTCCCCCGGCCTCGGAACCAAGCCCTGGAGCGTCCACCGTGCGCGGCCGCCCACCGAGTGGAGCAGTGCCGCTGGAGGGTGCCGCTGATCGTGGTGGACGCTCCGGGGCTTTCTCCGGCTCCGAGGCCGGGGGAGAAGGCCTCGCTGAGGCCTCGGAGCCGGAGAAAGCCGGGTCGCCCCCCCTCCCTGGAGCGGAATGAGCCGTTCGTTGCGTTTGCTGCCCAATATGCCCAAGGGAGGCTGGGCTCTGCTATGCAGCCCTGCACTCCATGTTCAATTGCAACCAGAACAAGCCCAGTATTTTCTGGTCTAAATGTCCAACTGTACGTCTCTCTTGCTTCAGCTTTGCACATATTTTTCACGTCTTTTTAATTTTAAGTGGGGCATGGCTGGTGGGGAGGGGGGGTTCTGCTTGCAAAGGAATCAGGCTTGTGATTTTTGTAATGTGCTGCTTTTAGTAACTACTGTCCTTTGAGTTTGAACCTGATTTCTGGCTTGCAAAGTGCGTTGTGCTTTTTAATTTTAAGTGGGGCATGGCTGGTGGGGAGGGGGGGTTTTGCTTGCAAAGGAATCAGGCTTGTGATTTTTGTAATGTGCTGCTTTTTGTAACTGTACTGTCCTTTGAGTTTGAACCTGATTTCTGGCTTGCAAAGTGCATTGTGCTTTTTAATTTTAAGTGGGGCATGGCTGGTGGGGAGGGGGGGGGTTTGCTTGCAAAGGAATTAGGCTTGTGATTTTTGTAATGTGCTGCTTTTTGTAACTGTACTGTCCTTTGAGTTTGAACCTGATTTCTGGCTTGCAAAGTGCATTGTGCTTTTTAATTTTAAGTGGGGCATGGCTGGTGGGGAGGGGGGGTTCTGCTTGCAAAGGAATCAGGCTTGTGATTTTTGTTATGTGCTGCTTTTTGTAACTACTGTCCTTTGAGTTTGAACCTGATTTCTGGCTGGCAAAGTGCATTGTGCTTTTTAATTTTAAGTGGGGCATGGCTGGTGGGGATGGTTTTTTTTGCTTGCAAAGGAATCAGGCTTGTGATTTTTGTAATGTGCTGCTTTTTGTAACTGTACTGTCCTTTGAGTTTGAACCTGATAAAAAAGAGAATTTTTAAAAATTCTTTTCGTGATATTTTCCGGCCCATGGACACGCCCCCTGTGATGTCACTTCCTGAGGAAGTGGCATCACGGTTCCTGGACACGCCCCCTGTGATGTCACTTCCTGAGGAAGTGACATCACGGTTCCTGGACACGCCCCCCCTTGCGGCCCCAGAGAAGTTTGGCCTGATCATTTCGGCCCACACCTATTTCCAAGTTGTGCACCCCTGCTCTACAGTTATTCCTTCTTTCTTGTACGTTTTCTTGCCTACACGTGAGAGCAACGATCTTATGGCAAAACTATGGGAGCTTCCCTGTGTCAATAGAAACTCTGTTAAAGGCAACTTTGGGACCTTCATTCATGCCTATAAGTATTAATGGCCACTGTGTTGGCTATTAATACTCACTACAGGCAACAGGGCAAATTTATTTAAAAACAAAAGAAGAGTCCTGCTGGATTAGTCCAAGGGCCCAATGCCGAGTTGGTCCCACCCGCCGACCACTGCATCCGTTTGGCTTCAAATTGGAGCAGAACGGGGGCAACCGGAACTGGCTGCATTTGATCCCCATCAAATGAAGTTGGTGAAAAGTGATAATTAGTCACTTCATGTTAAATCTACTAACTTTTCTCATCTGATCATGCCCCCTCCCCCACGTGCTTACAAGTCTTTTAAAACTATATATAGCACATGGGGGAGGGGGCACCATGAGCAGGTTAGAAACTGCAGGGGGCACTAAGGGCTCAAGGCCACCAACTCCCCACCTCAGTTTCAGACCATTTTACACCCCCCACCCCACCCTGGTAATAAAAATAATTAATATTCTGGGTTGAAAAAATGCATTTGCATGCACATGTAGCTCTGCCGTAAGAGGTGCTGGCTGATCGCACAGCTCCAACCAGAAGTAAAAATGGGGCATGACGGGTATATGGTGTAGCAGTCTTATAAGTGTGGATAAGATTAAATCTCAAACTATTGAAGGATTTGACGGATAGATTTGCCAGGTTCTGAGATTTCCTGCAAAGACCGACTGTCTAGTAATGGGTTCGCTGCTTGTCCAGTATCTGTTAAAGTGGGAGAGCATGTTTGAGGGACATTTGTAGGAGGAAGTAGGTGTGGGACAGAGGGAAGCCTTGGAATGTGTGGGGCACAAGGCAGCTTTGCAATAGCCTTACTGCTGGCAGCTCTGGCCCGCTGAAGAACATCGGCATTCCTGGCATGAATGTTCTTTTAACATGAATGCTACCCAGCAAGCATCTGGTGCCAAGCAATCAAAGTGCCAGTTCCATTAGGTGGCACTGAGCATCGTGAATCAACTGAAACATCTGCTAATTCTTACAAAAGGCAGCCAAAACAAGCCAAAGGAGACAAAACAAACACATGCGCAGACACACATATCACCTTACCAACTTCGGCACGGGGGAACACTCCAGAACACAAGATCAGCGCAAAGATCTCACACATCATTAACTAGCAAGCTTAACTGAGTGGCTACAAAAACATGCCCCCTAACAATTGTGCTGTGGTCGGACATGGAAAACAGGGCAAGACGATTTACTAAACTGGAAAAGCAAGCACTGTGGCATGATACTACCATGTGCTAGAATTGGCCAGTAAGACATATCTAGCCGGCAGAGAATTAAGCATTGTTAACCAAAATGACAAAAATCTTGGGGAAGACAAGAGATGGTGATCATGTGTAATATCACAGGCATATACAGGTGGCATATTTCTTTATTTCCCAGTGACACAACAGATGTTTTACTTTTAATTCTGCTATAAATAAACTGGCTTCCTCCCCCCACAAACATTAATAGGTAAAGATAATCAGGCATTTACATGACTTCCTGCAGAGCTGCAATATTAAACTGCCAAGTTAAAGCTATTTGCAAACAAAGCACAATCTCCACAATTTGCCATTCGGCACTGAACAACATTTTCTTCGAGCACTGACATGCCCACAGTGGCTTATGAATGTTTAGGAAATCCTGCAAGCTGCATGATCATAATAGATAGGGCACTGTGCTGGAAATTTTATTTTTAGACATAGCAGAAAGCAAATATGCAAAGGTTAGGTTCGGAACTGTGACATGACAGGACTCCAGGCTCCTTGGAAAACCATGCCTTCTGATATGAAATCCTCCCCCAGTAGATAAGGAGTGTTGGAATTGAAAGTGGAGAGAGCAAATATGGGGAGAAGCTGGATTGTTTGGGGGAAGAAGCTCCACTAGGGTTCACGTTTAATAGAAAGAAACAGAGACAAGGACCTAAAAGTGTAGACTAGGGAGTTTATCAGCAAGTTATTCTCAACTAGCTGAGACGAGAAAAAACATCAGGCAGACGTTGTTGTTGTTGTTCAGTCGTTAAGTCGTGTCCGACCCTTTGTGATCCCATGAACCATATCCCGCCAGGCCTTCCTGTCCTCCACTATCTTCCTGAGTTCACTCATTTTCATGTTCGTTGCATCGGTGATGCTGTCTAATCATCTCATCCTTTACCTTCCCCTTCTCCTTTTGCCTTCAATCTTTCCCAGCATCAGAGTCTTCTCCAGAGAGTCCTCTCTTCACATTAGGTGGCCAAAATATTTGAGCTTCAGCCTCAGTACCTGGCTGTCCTTCCAGGGAACAGTCAGGGTTGATTTCATTTAGGATTGACTGATTTGATCTCCTAGCAGTCCAAGGGACTCTCAGGAGTCTTCTCCAGCACCACAGTTCAAAAGCATCTATTCTTCGGCGCTCAGCCTTCCTTATGGTCCAACTCTCGCAACCATACATTGCTACTGGGAACACCATCGCCCTGACTATACGAACTTTTGTTGGCATGGTGATATCTCTGCTTATTATGCTGTCTAAATTTGCCATAGCTTTCATTCCAAGGAGTAAGCTTTACTGGTGGTTAAAACGGAGACAGACTTCACAGCTGTCAACATTTTTTCTCCCAGAATGCCTCTGAGAACAACATGGGGAGGGGGGAGCAAAAGACATAAGCCACTTTCATCTCCCACCCAAAAACTCACAAAAACCAAAACCAAATTCAAGTCTAAAGTTTCCTACTGAGAACATCTGACTCAACTCTAATTGTGCCTCTAATTTTATAAAGCAACATGTTCAATGACAGTAATGGCCCAGTACCTGTATACCAGTGACAGCTGAAGCAGACGTTCAGGCAGACATGGGGTTTATGGGTGGAATGAACAAAAGTTTTTTTAAAAAAACTAGCATCGAAGTACATTTTTATAAAACTTTTGTAGAAGAAGAACAAAACAGCAACAAGGCTTGGCCAACAAAAGGGCAAGAACAAAACCCAACAAGCATCCATTAGAAGAGCAATCCGATCGATACAGAGAAGTAACAACAGAGTACAAACACTGCAGAAAGCTTAATGCGTATTGTGCCACCTGTGTAAACACGTGGAACGGGATCCACACCACAGAGATGAAGAGAAAGCGACATATCCAGCCACCTCATACTTGGTGGAAGCGAACCTGGCCTCTGAGGATCCCAACGCAAGAGTGGACCAGCCATCGTCATTTTCTCCTACCCTATTCTGACATGTTGTCATTTAATTAAAGCCACAACAAATTGTTCTGAAGTCACTTTCCAAAGCTTTGTGCAGATTAGGGTGGTTTGGATTATCTGCCCCCTACATGAACAGTAGGCAGGGTGGAGAGGGGGAAACATGTGCATGCATGTTCCTCTTCAAGCGATTTGGTGGCCAGTTGGATAGTATCATCAAATTCAGCTCACAATTTGCTTTTTGCTTTGTGCATCAGCCATCTTTAAGGGCTGGTTTACATGATTACCTAAACACGCTTCCACCACAACCATAAAGTAACCTGTGATGCAGCTATTTGCATATACAATTTGCATATCCCCTCTCTTTTTTCTTTTAAAGAAGCGAAATCACAAAATTTGTTCCCACATACGGCTACACTGCACATGACGTCGAAAGCATGTTGGGAGCGCACATTCATTTTGCTTCATCACTACGCCTACAGAGGAGCCATTTAGGTTACCATATTAGTTTACCACTGCTCTGAAAAATTACAAGACAAGAAAAAGCTGAAACAATGCACACAAATTTGGGGTAAATTCACTGGCGTCGCTCGAGGTGGGGCGGAAAGCTAAGTTCTGCAGCTTTCCACCCCACCATTACTCTCTGGTACGAGGTGCCCCGCCCCCTCGTCATAGGAGCCCGTCAGCGGAGAGAAAGCAACGCGCAGGAGCCCGCTGACGGGCTCCTATGAGGGGGAGGGGCGCCTCGTGCAGGAGAGTAACGGTAGGGTGGAAAGCTGCAGAACTTAGCTTTCCGCCCCACCTCGAGTGAAGCCAGTGGGTAAATTTACTAGGGTTGAGCGAAAATGCCTCAGTAAACGTGGACAAACATTTACAAGCTGCAAACAGCATCCCTCCCCCTTTTGCCCATTTTTCAAGAAGGGGCTGAGAGCAAGGGGTGGATTATTGGGGCAGCAACAATACTCCAGGCTGCAGGACACCATTATTTTCTCTATTTTTCATCCAGAAAACACCAGAGAGAGGACTGGAAGCATCATTCTCACTATTTACACCAAAGGTGGCCTTTATATTCCAGCAGCTATTAAATAATATCAAGCCAAAATCTTGTCCCAAACTTAATATGGAACAACTTTGGGACCTCCTTCCTCTAGTTTTGCCTCTTTCGAACGTGTTCAATCTAAGTTCCTTAGGGCGCAATCCAAACCTACTTAGGCCGCTGTTGTAACCAGCGGCCCAGCAAAAACGGGAGGCCACAGAACAGAAAGGGGATTCAGATCCTCTCCAAAAGGGGAATTCAAAGGGGATTTGAATCCCCTTTCCGTTCTGGGGCCTCCCGTTTTTGCTGGGCCGCTGGTTACAACGGCGGCCTAAGTAGGTTTGGATTGCGCCCTAAGATCCATATTTCAAGTGTCCAGCTATGTTTCGAATGCAAGCTTGCATCTGGACGCTGGTCTGATAAATGTTGAGGCTAGGGTTTCCCTTGCCTCTATTAACATCTGGCTTAATTTAAATTCCAATGTCCAGAGCTTTACATCTCTGATTTTACATGACAATTTTCAATCGTCTTGGCTTAAAGCTGTGTATAGGAAGCTGAGGCACTTGGGGTTTTCTCCCGAAGCCATTTTGGCAATGGATCATGACCATGTAAGAACGACTATAAGGCAGAGGCTATTAGATATCGAGCAGCAGGGGGACATCGGTAGAACCCCAACTTTTCTTGCTGCAGAGGATGTTAGATATATAGTTGTGTCAGCCACCTATCTTACATTACTTGAGTTCCTGAGGCATAGGAGGGCTTTTTTCCTAGCCAGGTGGAGAGCGCTCCCTTCGGCAATTGTTGAGGGTCGCTATAGGAGGGTCCCTATTTCTGAAAGGGTATGCCCTTGTGGCTCAGGAGATGTAGAAACAACTGAACATGTCTTGTTCCACTGTTCATTCTATCAGGGTATCCGATCCAAGTTTATTTCTCCCCTGACTAGGGAATTCCCGGACTTGCCTGATGTTATGATGACTAATAAACTTCTTTTGGGAACTAATTCTCGGTTCACAATTTGGAGCGCAAGCTTCTTGGCAGCTGCTTGCAAAATTCGCACAGGTATTGTCGACATTGTTAAGTTTTAACATTATTCTCTGCTTCTCTGTTTCTTGTTTTTATTTGTCCTCATTTGTTAAATTTTAGCTTTGATAATGTTTGTCTCTGTTTTTAATCTGGGTGTATTCTGTTCTTGTTGGTCTTTGACCGCATTAATAAATGATAATGATACTCTTTATTTGGCTTTATTTCACATGATGATGCAATATAGCCAATAATTTATTGGCTTATACCTTATAAGGTTCCACTATGTGATTATTTTATTCAAATCAGAGTGATGATAACAGGAGAGAGGGGGAACCACAGGGGAGCACAAGTGGTGGTATGCCTCTGTCATATTCCCACAGAAAAGCATTCATGCAATCATCCTTCTATCTAATTCCCACACGATCTCAAGTTCCTACCTACCGACATCTCGTCCTGAAGAAGTCTGGCCTTTGTAAAATTCCTCAGGACATGTTTGAGATACAAGGAACTGTCTGGCTTTCAGAGGCACTCCGCACACCCCACTGGAGGTGCCTCGGGCCTCAATCATTGGTTATATTAATTATCTCCATTACAAAATTATTTCAAGGATTGATGCAACATAATAATATGTTTTCCCAACAGTTTGCTGCCATCATTAACTAGCAAAATGGCTCTTCAATAGACCTAAGATTCAGTATCTCAGCACAATTAAAAACAAAATTACACTTTCTGACCTCAACAGCACAAGAGCCACTAGTGGGAAATCTGACATAATGTTTTAAGCCACAAACTAATTAAAGTTTGCCATTCCCACACAGTCAGGTTCAAAGGTATGAGCATCACTTTCAGAAGAACAGTCCCTGTTTTGATGGTTGCCAAATGAGCCGGTACCCGAAGGGCAGGTGAATAAAAACAAACAAATAATTACAAATAATTTCAAATAATTACATAAAAGTAGGAGCTTGCTGAATGAAATCTCTGTCTTCATTTTAAAATTTTTTTTTTTAAAAAAGGGTAGTCTTTGGCTGTGATGACATCAAGGCCTCGGGTGTGAATTCTCCAGCTCAGCTTCCCTGAGGTTTGAGGTTGGGCAGCAATTTTCAACCGGTGTGCCGCAAAAGGTCTGCAGGCGTGCCGTGGGAATTTGGAGCACAGTGGTTGAAAATCACTGAAAAACTCTTCCGGGTTCTGTGGCTCTGTTTCTAGGGCAAGTGTCTGTAGTAACAAATTGTCTGTCCCTCTTCCTCCGCCAACATAGCCAGAAGTGACATCACAAGAGGCAAAGACCATAGAGGTCAGTGTGCCACGGGAAGAAAAATGACAATCGCTGGACTAGAGGGTGATGTTGCACACTACAATTGTCTCCTCTGTCTAAAGCATGCTGAAGCCTGAGCATAAGAACATAAGAACATAAGAAGAGCCCTGCTGCTGGATCAGGCCAAAAGCCCATCTAGTCCAGCTTCCTGTATCACACAGTGGCCCCACCAGATGCCTCAGGGAGCACACGATACAACAAGATAACCTGAGGACAGAGGAGCACACTAGACTTGGCCCCTTGAAGGGCTTGGTTTGAGTCCCTGACAATCAGACTCCTCGATTCCATTTTTCTATTATTCATTTGGATAATTTCTTTAAAAGGAAGAGAGGAGGGAAAGAGATTCTGTTCTCTCTTAGGATCAAGGTACACGTGATATTGGTAGTCCTGTCTGCTTAAATGCAGGTTTTCCCCAACCATGTATAACGCTGACGGCCCATTTATGAGAACAAAAAGGCATGATGCACTTGAAAACCGCAAACATCTCCCCTGCCCCAAAACAAATACACAAGGAGCTGCTTCTCTTCCCAACCTCCCGTACCCAACAGACTTTCCCTCAGGCTGGCTTATTTCTTTTACACGTGTCCAGCAGAGGGAAAAGGGATCAGAAGATTGACTGTGGAGAGATAAGGTGCAGATGGGGGGTACTAACATCCCTTAGCCGTGAAGAGTCGAACCATCATTGATGCAAAAAATATTAATGTGCTTTGCGGTTTTTCATGGTCTACATCAAAGCATATATGCAGACGATACCACCCTAATGGCAGAAAGTGAAGAAGAACTAAAGAGCCTCTTGATGAGGGTGAAAGAGGAGAGTGCAAAAGTTGGCTTGAAACTCAACATTAATAAAACTAAGATCATGGCATCTGGGCCCATCAATTCCTGGCAAATAGAAGGGGCAGAAATGGAAGCAGTAACAGATTTTACTTTTCTGGGCTCCAAGATCACTGCAGACGGAGACAGCAGCCATGAAATTAAAAGACGCTTACTCCTTGGAAGGAAAGCTATGGCAAACTTAGACAGCATAATAAAAAGCAGAGATATCACCATGCCAACAAAAGTTCGCATAGTCAGGGCGATGGTGTTCCCAGTAGCAATGTATGGTTGCGAGAGTTGGACCATAAGGAAGGCTGAGCGCCGAAGAATAGATGCTTTTGAACTGTGGTGCTGGAGAAGACTCCTGAGAGTCCCTTGGACTGCTAGGAGATCAAATCAGTCAATCCTAAATGAAATCAACCCTGACTGTTCCCTGGAAGGACAGATACTAAGGCTGAAACTCAAATATTTTGGCCACCTAATGCGAAGAGAGGACTCTCTGGAGAAGACTCTGATGCTGGGAAAAATTGAAGGCAAAAGGAGAAGGGGAAGGCAAAGGATGAGATGGTTAGACAGCATCACAGATGCAACAAACATGAAAATGAGCGAACTCAGGAAAATAGTGGAGGACAGGAAGGCCTGGCGGGATATGGTTCATGGGATCACGAAGGGTCGGACACGACTTAACGACTGAACAACAACAACAACATCAAAGCTGTGTTATGGGGTCCCATCCCCCACTGCACTGCACTCTCCACTAAAATTTCCCTCCAAAGCTATTTGTTCCAGGAGGGAAGCCAGTACCTTTTCTCCTGGGTCAATAGCTTTGAGGGGGGAGATCTAACCCTCCCCTTGCCACAGTCCCAATCCAGATTTGGCACTCATTCATTTTGCTCTTGAATGAGACTGTTTAGCCCCTAATTCAGTGTTTCTTAAACCGTGGGTTGGGACCCACTTGGTGGGTCGCGACCTGATTTCTGGTGGGTCCCAGGTGATGGAAAGATCAGATATGTAATTGCCACAAGCCCTGAGGCTTAAAATCAGATAGCTGCTAACTGCCCTTCAAAGAGCTGAGCTCCTGCAGTTTGCACGATAGCTACTAATTGCCCTTCAAAGAGCTAAGCTCCTGCTGTTTGCATGATAGCTGCTAATTACCCTGCAAGCAGCTGAGCTCTTTACTTGTAATATATATATATATATATATATATATATATATATATATATATATATATATATATATATTATTTATTTTATTATAATATTATTATTATATTTATTTATTTATTTATTTATTTCTCGATCACTTTTTTAAAAAGTCTCGTAAAGCTAGGTGGGTCCCGATAGAGTGTCACTTTAAAAAGTGGGTCCCGGTGCTAAAACGTTTGAGAACCACTGTCCTAATTTATATCTAATTGGGGAAAGCCCAGGCTTAAACAGATGGTTCTTCCATCATCGTGTGTGGCTTGATCTCGAGTCTTCTTAATTACTCTCCTCTGACTTTAATGCCAACAGAGATTGAGCAAACTTCCACTGCTACACCAGCATATGAGTCCCAAATTTAATTTATTAATGTGAGAAAATCAATTTCTCTGTCATAAAAACCAAGCCCTGGAAAAGCTTTTGTTTTTACCACATTATTGAGGTGATGCTACGCAGAAAGCCTTGGGCAAAACAGTTTTTTTTTCTTTCCTCAATTGCCCAGAGGTAAATTAATGTGATTCTCCCTTTCAGCCCGACTCCTCAAGTTGCATCTGGTAATTCACAGTAACAGTTGGCGCATTCTGCACAACATCACACCTGAATCCTGATGTCTTTGTTGTACAGCATATGGCTTCCTTTAATTACTTCATTCATTCAGAGATCAGCTTTCACAAAGGCTAAACATCCAGCCAATAAGTGAACTCAGGCTTTTGACCAGCTATCAGAAATCATGCAGGAATGCAGGGCCCACGATGGTGGGCTTCCCATGATCCAAGTTGAAGAGGGATGAAGGGGGTAACCCAGGAGGATTTTCAAGTAATTGGGGGTTTTGTAGCCTGGAGGCTATACTGAAAGTAATTAGGAAAATGAGATCACTATAGGATTGGAGGCAGCGAGACAGATAGCCGATCTTTCTGTGATTGAAGCCAACAACGTTGAAGTGGGAAATATGAAGAAATAAACTCAGCCTGAGGCTCTACTCCTACCAAAACCAGCGAAAATTACTTTTGAGTAAGCATGCATTGGACTGAGTGGCAAAAGCATAGCATTGCATTGGCACATACCCCTTGTTACCCTTGCCCCTATCTACGCTCTGTTGGACTTGTACGCGTCTCAGAGTATGTGTTTTGCTTCTATTACTATGTATGCATTAATGACACTATAGAAATTACCATAATTAGGAAGATGCTGAAAGGAGTGGAGTCTCATCACAATACATTTCACTAATTTTGCAAAGTGACAAATGCAGTTTCTCGTCATATTCAGGAATCGCTCAAAGCAGCTATGAACATTTTTTTCCTTCTTCTTTTTAACTGGCCATTTACCGGTAATTAATTCACAGTTTGGACTCCCAAGAGTACAATTTCAATATGCGAACTTCCGGTTGTGTAAGTCCAAAGGGTGAGTGTCCCTGATCACTTTAGCACTGTTATTGCCTCACTGAATGCAACTGAAGTTAATAGAGTTACAACAGGATGATGGCCAGGGGATTGCTCCGAACAGAAAAGTGTGGACTGATGTGTCGTTACTTGTCTTAGAGGAAAAACAACAACTAAACACAAGCAGAAAAATCTGCCAGACTCTCCCTAGAGACTCTCTCCTGCTATATTATCTTTTTTTAACATAACTACTTCCTTTTAATCTCTGTTCTTAATTAGAATTTTGAATACCGTAAGGAAAGGCAGAGCTATTCCTTGGCTCACCCACCATCGGACTTGGCATCTACCAATGTGTTTTGCAGGAGTTAATTGTAATTGCTCTTGATGGAAGGCCAGTACTTTTGTGGAACTGTTAATTTTGAGCTGGTTTAGCATGTGATTAGTTAATGATGATAATAAGTTTGAGAGTTGGCCCTGCCCACCACCTACATGTGTATCCTTCATTCTGTACAACTGTGACATTAAATGGCTATCTGGTTTAGTACTCCATTAGAAAAAAAGACATTTTCAAAGTGTTAAAGAAAAAGATACCTAACCAACATCAAGGCTCAAGAACTCAGTTAACATCTTGTAATGAGTAAAGATCCATGGTTTTCTTCTGATGCAAAACCTGCATATTAATAATTGAAGATAATTGTCTTAAACAGAACGCAATTTTATATTATCACTGGTTCCATGGGGGGGGGGGGAATGACCTCTGGGTACACCTGCTATTGCACATGTATATGAAATGTGTATGTGTGTGCAGATCACCATTATATTGCTTTTTAAAGATGCCTGTGCTTTTGAATGAGTAGCACAACATATGTCATGAACAGTAATTATTCAGATCTGCTCTGCAAAAATAGACATGTCTGCTCTTGCAAATACATATCCCAAATCTATTTAATCTCTTTCCTTGCAAATTTTCAGATAAACACTTTACTGGGTTTTGTCAGGAGTGCTAAGAGATTTGAGTCCCAATCCTAACTAAATCCTAACCCCCACCGATGCGCACATGTGCGCCAAGGAAGTGCACGCTACATCCTATGGTAGGGGGGGCAGTCTTAAAGGTCTCAAAGTAGAGGAAAACCTTTGCTCCCTCATGGGTCTCCTCAGTTCTGCGCTAGCTACTTTGCTAGTACAGAACATATAGAGGGAAAGGATCCCGCTTCATACATGTGCCGCCCATCCCTCTGCCTCCCTCCCCACCCAGAGCTCCCCTTGTTCCTCCCCCTCTTTCCCCCTCCCTCCCAACACAGCCTAACCTGGAGCGGCAGACGGTGTCTTCACTGCCAGCAATTGCGCTAGTGGCTTCATTGTGCTTGCTGGTGGAGTCGCTGAGCACAACAACGTCACGCATCACGCAATTGGATCCTGCCACCTCTGCAGGCAGAGCACTTTTAACAGGATTGGGCAGTAAGGTTGCAATCCTGTATATACACTTACCTGGGACTCATGGCACAAGCCTAAACTTCCCTTAGGCCGGCGCAGCAACCTATAACAATATATAGCAGTGCTATAAAAATATCTTAGGATAGGGACTGATTGATACAGAAAGAGAGAGAGAGAGAGAGAGAGAGAGAGAGAGAGAGAGAGAGAGAGAGAGAGAGATATCACTTCATCTCTCACATTTCATCTCTCATATCTCAAAATTAGAATTTTCAGTACTCAAGGACTTTGATTGAATATCTGGTTAAGCTGCACAACACTGAGCTTCACAGTGGATATTATAAAATTTTACCTGTGATGTTTAATCTGTGATGGCTGATTAACATACACGTTATGATGCTATGATATTCTACTGACTACCAGCTGCTGGAAAGCAACAGTATGAGAAGGCAGGGCTGGCCTGAAGCCAATTCAGCTGAATCGGGCCCTGCAGCCAGGGGGAGGGCCGCACTGCGGCAGAGGGTGAGCTGCCCACAGCTGGTACTTCTCACGGAAGTAAGCCTCCATGCTGAGGCTGGTGTGGCGAGCAGAGCTCTAGTTAGGCCCGCCCGCTCCTAAGAACGTAAGAAAAGCCCTGCTGGATCAGGCCAAAGGCCCATCTAGTCCAGCTTCCTGTATCACACAGTGGCCCCACCAGATGTCTCAGGGAGCACAAGACAACAAGATAACCTGTTTCCCGTTGACACTCAATTGCACCTAGCACAGAGAAAACCCACTTCTAAAACCAGAAGGTTGCTTATGGCTTGTAACCTGTGATGGTCTTTTCCTCCATGAATCTATCCAAACCCCCTTTTAAAGGAATCTAGGCCAGGTGCCATCACCACATCCTGTGGCAAGGAGTTCCACAGATGAATTACATGCTGGGTGAAGAATTATTTTCTTTTGTCCATTCTAACTCTCCCTCCACTCAATTTTAGTGCATGTCCCCTGGTTCTGGTGTTGTGCGAGAGGGAGAAGAATTTCCCTCTATCCACTCTCTCCATCCCATGCATAATTTTATAAGTCTCAATCATGTCCCCCCTCAGGCGCCTTTTTTCTAGGCTGAAAAGCCCCAGACGCTGTAGCTCCTGTGTTCAAATGCCCCAAAAATTGGGCCTCCCAGAAGCAGTTGGTGGTAACATGATGAGGTTATCATTTCAACGCCACCTACTTAACATAAGAACATAAGAAGAGCCTTGCTGGATCAGGCCAGAGGCCCATCTAGTCCAGCTTCCTGTACACACAGTGGCCCCACCAGACGCCTCAGGGACCACACAGCCAACAAGACAACCTGTTTCCTGTTGTCACTCCCTTGTACCCGGCACAGAGAAAACCTACTTCTAAAGCCAGGAGGTTGCTTATGGCTTGTAACTTCCAGAGGCACGCTTCGCGCCAGGTGCTATCAGACCCACCACGGCTCATTGGTGAGAGGGGAGCCCACAGCGGGTGGGGCCCCCACAAAATTGGGCCCTGTGGCTCCTAAAGCCAGCCCTGAGAGAAGGCTACTGCCTCCAACCTCTGCTTGTGGGTTTCTCAGAAGCATCTCATGTGTGATGCTGAACTAGATGGAATTTTTGGTCTCACCCAATAGGGCTTCTCTTAAGTTCTTACATTCAGAAATAAATCAGCATACACGAGGAAACGGGCAAATGCATACACTTATATGCATTCACCAAATTTTCTTACAAAAACATCAATTCCCATAGGAAGGTTCTTTGGCTTGATTCAGTTTACATTAGCTCCTGTCAGGGATGTGATTTGGAGGGGGAGAACACATTTCAGCAGAGGAGATAAATCTCAGCAATGTTTAAAAGACCTATTTTGGATATATTCAAGATTATATTTCAAAAAAAGAAAAACCAGTGAAGTTTCTAAGAGCAATTCTTCTATATAATAATTATATGACAACATTGTCAAAACAGACCAGTCACTTACTTCTTTTGAAGCAAAATTATCTACGTGTCTGGAATGGTTGTTGGAACGCACAGCTCACATATAGTTTCATTACATTGTTTGGTTTCCACCTAAATTATCTCAGTATGTAGGACCAGTACATTGGTCAGAAATATAGATGCTCCTGAAGAATAAGTGGAGGATGAGGCAGAAATAATCTAAATGGCACAGCTCTGCATAATCTAAATGGCACAGCTATCATGGTACTACTGACATACTATTGAAAATGAAAGTGCCAGAAGAAGTAATTATGGGACATTCAGCTAAAGAAATCATGCACTGGGCTATATTAGAACTGAGCTGGAAATTCCCCACAAAACCTTTTTGCTTAAAAGGGGGGGGGCTCTAGAGGGGCGGGGCTTCATGAACCATACCATCTGTCAAGGAAGGAAGCCGGAGAAGGGAGACTGACAGAGGGAAGTAGTGCCTAGTGGTTAGGACTAACACACCCCACACCCCTCCTACTTTCCACTTTCCTATTTCACTGAGTCAGCAGATGAATGGGGTGGGACTAGTAGTTGTATCCAATTCCTCCATCCAAGGCTACAGAGACCAAGCAGAGGGGGTCCATATGGGTAAAAAATCCTACCAGGGGAGCACAGAATCCCAGGAACTCTTATTAAAATCAATTTGCAATAGCACCCGTGAGCGATCAGATATGGCAATCCACTAAATTACCCATGAACATGGAGTATGCAGGCAAGGGGTCAAAATATAACTAGTTTATTAAAGACACAAAAGAAAAGGAATTAAACAAAACAGGGGAGGGGGGAAGTATGCTGATAGAAAATCCCTGAACTCAGCTGGAGAGACACAAAGAAGAAACTCAACCAAACTGAATACAACAACAAGTAACACCCAGCAGAGAGAGCCGTGAAGCTACTTAAGAGCAAAGCACACAAACCCCAGCACTAAACTGGTAAAGTCTGCAGGTTGGCTTGGAGTGAAAAGAGCAAACAAAAGAAACCTAATTCCCTGAATGTGTCCAACTCTAGTTAGAAACACAGCCCCTATTGCTAGTTATCCCAGGAATTCCGGTCCCTCCACTTACTGGAGAGTGAGTGTGTCTTCTGCAAACCAACAGTAGACTTCATGGCAGACCTGACAGAAACACCCAAAAGCATCCCTGTGCTTGAACTTAAGTAACCTCTGTTTGATGATGTAATAGAGTTACCTGATGGCTCCTCCAGACATGAAGGACCCGAATAGACATCCAGCACATGCCTGTCTGGAGTGGAATGCTCAAACAAAGGACAAAAGACTATTGCAGGAGGATGTCCCAGCAGTTTTTAGGCTGCTGAACCTGCACAGAGCTTCTGGGGGCAAAGGTTAGAAGCGTCCACTAATAAAGGAAAATAGGCATAAAATAGGAAAATCGGGGCATAAATCGCACCCTCTCATTCACTTTTTTTGTTGCCCCTGCTGTTTGTTTCATGGACCAGGAGGAAACAACTGCATTTTTGGCTGCTGACAGACACCCCCCCCCCCACAGGCCCCAGAGTGAAGGCAGGAAGCATTGCCCTTACTTCAGTTTGGCTTCATAACAATGCCAAAACATCATGTGCCGTCATCATGAAGTAATGAAAATAATGGGGTGTGCCCTCATTGTGAAGTGTGTGTGTGTGTGTGTGTGTGTGTGTGTGTGTGTGTGTGTGAGAGAGAGAGAGAGAGAGAGAGAGAGAGAGAGAGAGAGAGAGAGAGAGAGAGAGAGAGAGAGACTACCCCACTCCAACACTTCCCCTGGGTCAGACACTCCCCAAATCACTAAAAAGATCCAGGTTCAAATCCCCGCTCAGCCACGAAGCTTCCTGTGTGACCTTGGGCCAGTCACTATCTCTCAGCCCCACCTACCTCACAGGGTTGTTGTAAGGACAAAAAGGAGGGGAGGAAATATGTACACCACTCTGAGCTCCTTGGAGGAAGGGTGGTATAAAAATGTGAAAAATAAATAAAATAAATAACTCAGTCCTAATATATTTAATATATCTGAGTTCTTTTTTTTAGACATCCCTGCTGGCTCCACTATTACTGGAGATGATATTAACAGCTGTTTTCCAATGAAGTATTTTCATGATGTCTTCCTAACTCTTCTGCATATCTACATGGCTTGCCTCTGATTTCTAAAGAATTCACTATCAAGATACCACAATATCAGAACTTATCACAATAATATCACAATATCAGGCCAATATCATTCTGCCTTTGTACAAATCGATGGTAAGGTCGCATCTGGAGTATTGTGTCCAGTTCTGGTCACCACACCTCAAAAAGGATATAGTTGAATTGGAAAAGGTGCAGAAAAGAGCGACCAGAATGATTCGTGGGCTGGAGCACCTCCCTTATGAGGAAAGGCTACAGCGTCTGGGGCTTTTCAGTCTAGAAAAAAGGCGCCTGAGGGGGGACATGATTGAGACTTATAAAATTATGCATGGGATGGAGAGAGTGGATAGAGGGAAATCCTTCTCCCTCTCGCACAACACCAGAACCAGGGGACATGCACTAAAATTGAGTGGAGGGAGAGTTAGAACGGATAAAAGAAAATATTTCTTTACCCAGCGTGTAATTCATCTGTGGAACTCCTTGCCACAGGATGTGGTGATGGCACCTGGCCTAGATGCCTTTAAAAGGGGTTTGGACAGATTCATGGAGGAAAAGACCATCACAGGTTACAAGCCATAAGCAACTTCCTGGCTTTAGAAGTAGGTTTTCTCTGTGGCAGGTGCAAGGGAGTGACAACAGGAAACAGGTTATCTTGTTGGCTGTGTGCTCCCTGAGGCATCTGGTGGGGCCACTGTGTGATACAGGAAGCTGGACTAGATGGGCTTTTGGCCTGATCCAGCAGGGCTTTTCTTATGTTCTTATGTTCTTAACTTCCTGAATGCTTGTGGAAAAAAGAAAAAGATCCACCATTTGACACTTCACAACCTCTCTATAAAGGCATATGAGCTGACTGCTAATAAAAGGCTTTTGAAGCAAGGGATGATAGCTTTATTATTTCTGGTCCAACTGCAATGACTCACTGACGGACGTAACATTATCCAGGGAGCTGATATCAGAAGGATATGAAGACAACTCTACGTTCTGACAAACCTGGACAACTAAACCCTTCAGCTGAGCACTACAGGAGTACAGGTACTGTCTATGGATACCACTTTCTGAAGAAGGGCAATTTAGAAAGGATATACAATACATAAAATGTAAAAACAAAAATTCATAGAGGCAATCTTATATCCTAGTACCAAAAATGCTTACCTGGAAGAATTTGTTCATTCTAGTCAGTGGAATAACTTTCAAACTAAACATGGGAACATATGGGAACATGGGAACACAAACTCAGTGTGGGAACATAGCCTTTGCTAGTGCATTATTCGTTCATTTTGGGTTAGTTTTCAAGAAGGACTAAACAAGTCCTTTATGCATCAAAGGACATGTCTTATATACAGGTGTCCCCTGCTGAACGATGTTCTGCCTAACAACCGCCCGGATATGTGACGATCGTTAGACGGAACGTAGTTGGTCGCTTTCTCTACCGTTGAAGTTTGTGACCTCTCCGGAGGCCTGTTCCGTGTCACCCGCCTCTCCGGAAGGTTGCTCCTGGCCTCTGCAGGCCTCACAATGGCCAACCGAGGCTTCCATAAGGCACTTCCAGTTTTTGGAAGCAAACCGCAAGGTGCTCCTGAAAAGCAGAAGTGCCTTATGGAGGCTTCTGTGGGTCTCGCAGAGGCCAGGAACACGCCTTCCGGAAAAGCCTCAAACTTCCAAACTTCAAAAGGTAGGAACAGCGTTACTTAACGACGGGGATTCAGGAATGTATCCCTGTCGTTAACTGGGGGACACCAGTATGGGATTCATTGCCAATTTAATTTCAAGCTGATGCCCATAGATATGGCCCAAATGCTACAGTTTCAACATTCATATCGCCCTGACAAGTGGAAAGGAGATGTGTGTGATAGAACATGTGGTGAGATGATCATCTGTATGGGCTCAGTTACAGACATTCGAACACCTGCAGGGCTTTTTGAGAGAGGGAAACAGAAAGACAGGCAATTCTAGCCAACCAGAAAACCGGAATAGGAGATCAAACAAGACCAAACTACATGTTTACCATGTGACAGCATGGTTTGGGTCTTAGCTAGCTCTATTCCCGTGTAGCAGCCATGCAGAACTGTAGTTCAGATCAAGGTAGAGGACATTTAACCCTCTGCACTGTTTTCCACTGACACCAGCCCTGGCTAGTAGGACAGATCTGGCTTAGGTCGCAATCGGTGTGGGCCTGGCCTGCTATTTCAAGGGATCTGGTTCTAATTTTCTGCGAATTGATCTCTCTAACAATATCTGGCAGTTGTTGACAGTATTATAACCAGCCAAAGAAAAGAACTTTAAATTGAATGATTGCTATTAAACAAGAGTAGAAAACTGGTGTGTGTGTGTGTGTGTGTGTGTGTGTGTGTGTGTGTGTGTGTGTGTGTGTGTGTGTGTGTGTGTGTGTGTGTGTGTTGTGTGCGCGCGTGCGTGCGATAAAACTGCAATTCTATATACGTTTACCTGGGAGTAAATCTCTTTGAATTCAATGAGGCTTACTTCTGAGCAGACATGCATAGCATTGTCTCCTGCTCAAGCAAGTAAACAAATTAGAAGCATTTCCTTTCCTGAACCCTGGTCTGATGGCATTTCCTTTAAGGGTGACACACACCTCTTTTAGAAGGATGACTTTTTTTTTAATGTTGTACTCCTTTCAATTAAAGAGTATTTATTAAAACTATTAAGCACAAGTGGTAAGAATCCCCTTATGCTTGCTTTGAGGTATTTAAATTCAGTTATATGTGCAATAAAAGCTGCATTGTATTAGTTTACGTGACCCTGGAGTTTCTGGATTTCTCCCGTAGGCAAAATTTCCATTCTTATAAACTGCTATAAAACATGAACATATGGTGGTCGGGGGCATCCTGAGCTGTCATTTCTCTCATAAGGTGAACATGCTGAGGAAGCCTTGCCGCTTTTCTGCACCCGAGCAAGCTGCCTTTTTAGGATCAGGAGGAAATCTCATGCTTTGAAATTCCTCATTTTCTTCAAATAATAAACAACACATTAGGTACCAAACACCCACAAAAGCTTAGGTGGTAAAAGACCATGGCTGGGTCTACTCTGCACCCAACCCGCACCAATATTGCAACAACAACAACATTCGTACGTTGGCCTCAGATTGTCTAGAGACATTTGTAGTTTTCTAATTATTTTTCTACAAGCCTTTAAAAGTTTCCGATTTGGTAGGAACTGGCAATGTTGGTATTGATTAATTGTTTTACAAGTCTTCAGAGACTGGTTGCAGAGACTGGTTGGCGATAGGTGGCCAGGAAACAGTAACTGAGGGGTATGGGAAAACACTATAGGCCAGGCTTGTGTGTGTGTGTGTGTGTGTGTGTGTGTGTGTGTGTGTGTGTGTGTGTGTGTGTGTGTGTGTGTGTGTGTGTGTGTGTGTGTTTTCCAGGTTTATAAAGACAAACCTTTTGGAAACTGTAAAACTCAACTTAGAGCCACCCAGTGGTAGGAAGCACACAATGTCTGCAGATTAAAGATCCTGAACACTTGAAAATGCATAGCAGGGTTGTTCCAGGGTTTTTCTTAAACATCTTTAAGAGTATTTAAAGGAAGGTATAATGCTGAATGTTGATATGGCCAGAAAATTAGCTTTGGATGCGATAGGTGCATCCTGTGACAGAAATCTTGTTCTCACTGAGTTGGTAAACATATGTCTAGGCTGTACCACTTCAGAATGTGGGAAAGAGCTCACATGACTCAATGTTCCTCCATACAAGAGAGATGCCTGCACATAGAAAACTAGCATGTCAGGGAGTTGGCTACATTAAGACTCTTATCCCTGACATGCTAATTTTCAATGTGTAGAGATGGTCTTTGGTATGGAGCCATGTGAACCCCCCAGCTACAGATGTGAAAGCCCCCTAAACAATAAAGTCTACCATTAACAGCGTGCAGTGACACAGGACATTAATGCTGAAGGAAAGTGCACCTTATAGGAGTATAGGAGGAATGAAAGCAGCAAGCAAACAAGCAAGCAGAAGGTATAGATTTCTCTCTACAGGAGGCAGAACGAAGACACACAAATGGAAGCAAAACCACAATAAAACAACTTAAAGCAAAGGGACAGTTTTGCAGGGGAGGGGGAAGAGAAGCCAGCCCATGCTGCCAGCCCCTCAGTTCATACAATTTTTATATTGGAGAAAGTTTTTTTTTTTTTTCCTACACCAACTGATGAAAAGCCTACCTAGTACCATCTGCCTCTGTAAGGCCCATCATCATAACACTGACATATTATTTCATTCCGGGCCCTTATGTTTTAAAGTCAACAGCAGGAACGAGGCTGAAGCAAATGCACAAGTATGTGTGCACACACACAAACACACACACTGAAGCAAATGCACAAGAATGTGTGCACACACACAAACACACACACTGATGTAAACACACACTACAGTACTTCATTGAGGTAACGGAGAGACCATCTGCAGATTTATTAGCAAAAAAAATGCAGAGATAAAGCAAGCATCCTGTTTCAAAGAAAAAGTTATAATATACACAGCGTGTTAGAACGTGGAGACAATGTCTGGCATGCGTTTTAAATTCATTTTTATTTCTTTCCTACTGTGCCCAGGAGCTCAGATAAACTTATAGTCCCTTACTACAATAACAGTCCCTTACTATACTGTATTTTATCTTCACAACAATCCTGTAAGGCAGGTTAGGTTTTGAGTCACTTTACATTTTGCTTTTTTTTTCCCCCTAACTGAGATCATCCGCATGTAGGAAATGGATTTGTGTGAACATGCAACTGCAATTCATTTTCCTGGTTGGGGACTAGTGCACACCACTTGAAGTAGGGGAAAACATCCTGGAATGGAATCCTGGAATCTTTGCACCCAATAGTGGACAGCTGGCCATGCAACCCCCATAGCACATGGGGGTCTTAGCTTCATGGTCAGCAGGACAGGGAGGGGCAAAGGTGGAAGTGATGGCCCACACCACATACCTCATTTGGCTGGAACTGCTTGTCAAGAGCTATCTTGATCCATCTGCTCTGTGACTACTTTTCTGCATGGTCAGGATTTTATTTATTTGCAATTGCACAGTTTGATCTGTGTGCAGGGTTTCTATAATTGCCAAGTTTGCCTATAACATACATGTGTAGAGAAGCTGTTAAAACTTGAACACCACAGAGAGATGTTTCATATGTCTGATAATCACTGGCGTCGCTCGAGGTGGGGCGGAAAGCTAAGTTCTGCAGCTTTACGCCCCACCGTTACTCTCCGGTACGAGGCACCCCGCCCCCTCGTCGTAGGAGCCCATCAGCGGAGAGAAAGCAACATGCAGGAGAGTCCCTGAACGTTGCTTTCTCTCCGCTGACGGGCTCCTACGACGAGGGGGCGGGGCGCCTCGTACCGGAGAGTAACGGTGGGGCGGAAAGCTGCAGAACTTAGCTTTCCGCCCCACCTAGAGCGACGCCAGTGCTGATAATCACCCTATCATAATAGCATTTTTCATAAGAACGGGGTGGGCAAACTTCCAGAATGGGCCCATGACCTCCTGTTTTTAAGTGAGTTCCAGACGTACATGAGCTTGGTACACTGCAGCCTGGGAATCCACAACTAAGCTACCCTCATTCATTCCCCACTCCTGGAGGCCTCCAGAACCATGAACAGACAGAAATGTCCTCTAAGCTCACCCTTGGTTTCCAACAGTTGTGCTGTGCTTCTTTTTGTGACACAGAATTGCCACAGGATGTGGCGATGGCACCTGGCCTAGATGTCTTTAAAAGGGGACTGGACAGGTTTTTGGAGGAAACGTTCATCACAGGTTACAAGCCATGATGACTGTATGAAACATCCAGGTTTTAGAGGTAGCCTATCTCTGAATGCCAGATGCAAGGAGTAGCAACAAGATATTTAAGTATCTTGAGTGCACCCTGTAGCAACTGGTAGGCCGCTGTGAGATACAGGAAGCTGGACTAGATGGGCCCTTGGCCTGATCCAACAGAGCTCTCTTTTTTTTTTAGAACTGAAATATACAGCATTTGGTGCCTTCTACGTTTACAGTTCTTAGGGCGCAATCCAAACCTATTTAGGCCACCGTTGTAACCAGCGGCCCAGCGAAAACGGGAGGCCCCAGTACGGAAAGGGGATTCAAATCCCCTCCGAAAGGGGAATTCAAAGGGGATTTGAATCATAAGAACATAAGAACATAAGAAGAGCCCTGCTGGATCAGGCCAAAAGCCCATCTAGTCCAGCTTCCTGTATCACACAGTGGCCCCACCAGATGCCTCAGGGAGCATAAGACAACCTGTTTCCCGTTGACACTCCCTTGCACCTGGCACAGAGAAAACCCACTTCTAAAACCAGGAGGTTGCTTATGGCTTGTAACCTGTGATGGTCTTTTCCTCCATGAATCTGTCCAAACCTCTTTTAAAGGCATCTAGGCCAGGTGCCATCACCACATCCTGTGGCAAGGAGTTCCACATATGAATTACACGCTGGGTAAAGAAATATTTTCTTTTGCCTGTTCTAACTCTCCCGCCACTCAATTTTAGTGCATGTCCCCTGGTTCTGGTGTTGTGCGAGAGGGAGAAGAATTTCCCTCTATCCACTCTCTCCATCCCATGCATAATTTTATAAGTCTCAATCATGTCCCCCCTCAGGCGCCCTTTTTCTAGGCTGAAAAGCCCCAGACGCTGTAGCCGTTCCTCATAAGGAAGGTGCTCCAGCCCACGAATCATTCTGGTTGCTCTTTTCTGCACCTTTTCCAATTCAACTAGATCCTTTTTGAGGTGTGGTGACCAGAACTGGACACAATACTCCAGATGTGGCCTTACCATCGATTTGTACAAAGGCATAATGATATTGGCCGTTTTATTTTCAATCCCTTTTCTAATGATCCTGAGCATGGAATTGGCCTTCTTCACAGCCGCCGCACACTGGGTCAACACTGTCATCGACCTGTCCACCAGCACCCCAAGATCTCTCTCTTGATCCGTCACAGACAACTCAGAACCCATTAGCGTATATGTGAAATTTTGGTTTCTTGCCCCAATGTGCATCACTTTGCACTTACTTACATTGAAGCGCATCTGCCATTTTGCTGCCCATTCTCCCAATTTGGAGAGATCCTTCTGGAGCTCTTCACAATCCCTGCTGGTCTTCACCACTTGGAAACGTTTAAGCCCGAGCTACATTGTTCACGGCTGCGTCGCGGCTGGGTTCCGGGTGCGTCTGGTGTCCCGCCCCCAGGTCAAACAGCAGGCTCTGATTGGCCGGACGTAGCGCGGACGCAGCAAAAGTCGAGTCCGGCTCGACTTTTGCTGCGTCTGCGCTACGTCCGGCCAATCAGAGCCTGCTGTTTGACCTGGGGGTGGGACACCAGACGCAGCCGCAACGCAGCCGTGGACAATGTAGCCCAGCCTTTAGTGTCATCTGCAAACTTGGCCACCTCACTGCCTATCCCTGACTCCAGGTCATTTATGAATAAGTTGAAAAGCACCGGTCCCAAGACTGATCCTTGGGGCACTCCGCTTTTCACCTCTCGCCATTGTGAAAATTGCCCATTGACTCCCACTCGCTGTTTCCTGGTCTTCAACCAGTTCCTAATCCACAAGAGGACCTGCCCTCTTATTCCCTGACTGTGGAGTTTTCTCAGGAGCCTTTCATGAGGGACCGTGTCAAACGCCTTCTGAAAATCCAGATATATAATATCCACGGGTTTGCTCGCATCCACATGCCTGTTGACCTTTTCAAAAAATTCTAACAGGTTTGTGAGGCAAGACTTCCCCTTGCAGAAGCCATGCTGACTCTCCCTCAGCAGAGCTTGTTCTTCTATGTATTTTAAGATTTTATCCTTAATGAGACTTTCCACCATCTTCCCTGGAACAGATGTTAGGCTGACCGGCCTGTAGTTTCCCAGGTCCCCCCTCCTTCCTTTTTTAAAGATTGGCGTGACATTAGCTATCCTCCAATCCTCTGGCACAGTGGCCGTTTTAAGGGACAAGTTGCATATTTTGGTCAATAGGTCAGCAACTTCATTCTTGAGTTCCTTCAGAACTCTTGGGTGGATGCCATCCGGGCCTGATGATTTATTGATCTTTATTTTGTCAATTAAGTCTGAGACGTCTTCTCTTTTAACCCCTTTCTGTTCTGGGGCCTCCCGTTTTCGCTGGGCCGCTGGTTACAACGGCAGCCAAAGTAGGTTTGGATTGCGCCCTTAGATAATTAAACTTAGATAGTCACAGCACAATCCTATCCAACACCGGCGCAGCATGAGCGCAAGGCCCACGCTGTATTCAGTGCTGGAGAGGAGCAGGCTGGGTGTCTCCTCGAAGTAAGGGGACATTCGCCCCTTACGCCAGTGTTTCCCAAACTTTTTTGATCTGCGGCCGGCTCCCTTGACCATTGGTGACCATTGGCCGTGACTCCCCATTACATTATGTTGATGCCTGCCAATTGGCACTGCACTGTTTTCTGAGAGGATTCCGTGGCACTCCACGGCTCCCCTGGCTGGTTTCCGCAGCTCCCCTGAGAGCCACGTCTCCCAGTTAGGGAACCATTGCCTTACGCCGAGTAACGCCGCATCTTCCACTTTGGGGTTATTTGGGTCAGCACCCCCTAATATGGCGCTGAACCGAGAAGCCTTGTGTTGGGGCTCAAGGCCTGGGAGGGAGGATAGGATATGGCGTCTGACACCAATCCCATCCCCCTCCCAGGCCCAATCCGCTCCCCTCTCCGCCCTCCCCCAGCTCTGTTATGCCCCGTCCGTGACCTCCCCCAGCCCCCACACCGCCCAGTGCTGAACTACTCCGTGGCGCAGGATGCTGTACTTGGCAGTGGAGTGGCGGTGGTGGCCCTGGCGCCAGTGCGGCCTACCCTCCGGGTGTCACAAACATGCTTTACAAACGTTTGCGACATCCAGTGCTGGCGCTGTTGGGGGAAAGGCTTGTGCCGTCAGTCACTTTATTCAACCTGAAACTAAACAAACTGTTCTCAGAGGCAGGCTCCATTGATTTCAGATTTCCCAGTAAATACGATAAACTGACAACGGTAAGTCATATTTTCAGCACCAGAAGTTGACTAGCAGCAGTGTTTTTGTTCTTTTATATGAAAAAAGCTGTCCTTTGGTTGTTGCTCCTTTTGAAGCCCAGCCCTTACTATCTTTAGGATGGAACTTTCTAAGTAGAGTTTGCTCTGCCTTTCCTAAGACATCAAAAGGGACGCAGCAACCTTCTTAGGCCTTCTTGGACACATGGCAATTAGAAGGGGCTCCATCTCTCTTCGAAGAAGCACCACAATTATCTCAGCCTATAGCCTACAGGTTCTTTTGGTCCCCTTTGTTTGCTCAGGGAAGACAGATGGCAACTTGGGCAACAAAATAATTCTGGTCGGCAAATAAGTGCAAAGTGGGCTGCTTTATAAACAGTGGCTATAAAGAGCTCTCATTTTTATTGCAGTTAATGTGAGGCAATCTTTTCCTAATTACCTTTGTAAACAATAAATGGCAATAATTTAGAAACTCAGTATGTTCCATTAGCTCAAATGGGGGTAGTTTGTTTTTGTGGAGGTTTTTTTCTTTCTTTCTTTCTTTTTTTTGCTATGTATTATTCTCCATCAGAACCATGCATTATGGTATGTCAATTTAAGTCGTATGGATATAGATTTATTGGCTAAAAGCACATTAAACTAGCATTAAAGCTGACGCACACCTTTTCTAAGTTCCAAGCTTATAAAAAACAAGTTAAGCCAGCAGATACTGTTTGTTCAATGAACACTTTAGTTCTCATGCATTCTTGTGATTTATGCTTCCATCAGCTCATTACATGATTTTATCAGAGGTATCCCCTTGTAAATCCTGGGGTGACCCACCAGACACACTAACAGCACAATCCTATGCACATCTACTCAGAAGAAAGTCCCATTGTGTTCAACGAGTTTTACTCCCAGGAATGTGCACATACGATTGCAACCTAACTGATCTTGCGGTTGCAAGCGGAAAGCAAAAGGGCAGGTTGCTTACCTGTAACTACAGTAAGTGGTGATTTGTGCAGACACAGGTAGTAGAGTTCTGTGCGTATGCAGAGTCAACCCCAGAAGTTTCCAGAGCTCTGCTGAGTGTCTGTGTAGGCAGGAGGCATCAGTTTCACTGTCACAGGATTGAGAGAACTGACTTCTACAGTGACGTAGGAAGGGGAGTGGTGGTACGCCCCAGGTAGCATATGGGAGGGGGCAGCTTACCGGCGGGTGTGGCGGAGAATGCGGCGGTGGTGGCAGAGAAGGCGGCGGAACAGGTCAGAGGGAGCAGATGAAGGCGTTTGCCACCTCCGCGCGCTATTTGTTTTGGCCCCCGCCTGAGCCCCAAGTAATGTTTTGGTCTGGTTTGCATCACTCGGGGCAGGGCAGGTGACATCAGCCGTCACATGGGGGGATGGCTGGCGTGAATCCAGCTACGCCGCTGGACTTCCAGAGTGCTGACTTGACTCTTTTTTCCCCTCATTTGCCTGGAAAAGTTTGTACAGTGGATGCAGGTGTCCACAATGTGATTTTCTTCCAAACAGAGGAGACAAGTGGAATGCCTGATGGGGACTGTTGTCCCACAGCTGTGGCACTTGTTAGAACTGTGGTGCTGCTGGCCTTGTTCGGCAGAGCTAACCAACCAACCAACTACTTAGAATGAAAAACAACTACTCATGCAAAGGTAAGGAATTAAGACAGGGGTGGGGAACCTATTTGGGGTGGGGGCCAAATTTGACCCCCACGCGAATTTACCGCTCCCACCCACCCACTGCTCACTTGCCCGCCCACCCACCGCTCGCTCTCGCTCCCTCCCACCCACCCACCCACTGCTCGCTCCCTCGCTCCCTCCCACCCACCCACCCACCCACCCACCGCTCTCCGAACCCCCTCCCTCCGCTCTCCAACTTACCTCAGGCTCCGGGCCGCCGCCTTCCCACGCCGCCTCCTTTTCAAAGAGACCTTTCTGTACCTGTGCAGATCGCCGCTGGGCTCAGCGGCGCTCTGCGCAGGTACAGAAACGCCGCTTTCAGAAGGAGTAGATGCCGAGGTGACGCGTCACCTCGGCGCCTCCTCCTTTTAAAACCGGCCTTCCTGGACCTGCGTAGAGTGCAGCTGAGGCCGAGATTGCCCTCTTGGCCGGCATCGCGCTCTGCGCAGGTCCAGGAAAGCCGGTTTTAAAAGGAGGCGGCGCGGGAAGGCGGCAGCGGAGCCTCCGGTCGCGGGCCGGATCGGTCCGGTCCAGCGCGGGCCGGGCCGGATCGTCCCGCGGGCCGGAGGTTCCCCACGCCTGAACTAAGATAAAAACCAAACTACAGGGTTATTCAAAAAGGATGGTGCAAAAGTAAAGCTGATTTATTCTTAAATGAACTGACATACCACAACTGTCATGACATGAAAAGACAGAAAAACTGTCCAAGTTTCACATGCACAAAAAATGTTCGATGTGGGCACTTGCGTAGCTACAATGGGACGGGAGGGCGTCTCGCGAGGAGACCGCGGCTGTTACCCGGGGTATTCCCCCCCCTTGCCCCATTGTAGTGTTTCCTCTGTTTCCACCATTTACTTATCTCAACCAAATTATTTGAGAACACATCTAAATTTGAGATAATTTGAGAACACGTCTAAATTTAGAAGTGGTTGAGATAAGTAAACGGAGGAAACAGGGGCTTATTAACAGACAACAGGAACTGTCGTTTATTGATAAAATATGGTTTCCAATACTTAATAAAACTAGGGGGGTTGTGGATAGAGCAGGACGTGGCAGGCAACCGCCAGCAGATGGCGCTGCCTAGAGGTTACTCCAGGACATGCCCGATTGCAGTGAACTTCCGTCTTCTCAGCTGGTCTTTGATGTGTCTGCGGCTTCAGCCTTTCGTACCTTTTTTTACTATTTCAATGACGATCTGGTAGCGTCTATGTTAACATCTCACAGCTCTTAACTGTTCACCTGTAGAGGTCCACAGATTCGTGGATGAAATGTTGAGACCGTGTTTTAACTGTTTTACTTGTTTATAAAACTATTTTTTTAGTGTTTTTGGACTTGTTTTTAACGTAAGATAAAGATTTGTACATGGCTTTTAAACCCGGATATCCGATATCTATGTACAAAAATATTTAATATTATTAAAATATTATTTAAAGTATTTATTTAGGTCTTTTCAACAAAAGAGGTTCACAAAGCAAAAGGGCTCACAATCTAAAATACATACAAAAAAGAAAGGCACCAGGAAAGAGGCACTAGAACGGGTGAAAGGGGATGCCATACTGGGGTGAACAGAGACAGTCGGTCTCCCGCCGCAAAATATAAGGCAGTCACCGCTGAACAGGTGCCTCTTGGTCTGGTTAGCAGGGACAACAGCCAGCTGGTCTGCTCTTTGAATAACGAACTATGTACAGATAACCTTATTGCTATGCAAACTAAAACAACAATTACAAAACTCAGATGACCGTGGGGCAAAAAAACCCCAAACATACAAAAAAAACCCATACCCCCCCCCCAACATACCCCGAATAACTGTGGAGGAAAAGTTGGGAAGTTTTGCATATCTATGTTTGACTGTAGCAATGTAAAACCCTGGTGTTCCAGAGACAAACTGCAACTTGATTGCCCTGAACCCAACGGGCAGGCCTCAGGGTGGCATTGTTGCAAGGACCTTGCAGATCGGGCTTCGGTTTCGAAACATGCCCCACCAAAGGAGGACAAAATAAAAGCAGCAAATCAAAAAAGCCTCCCCAAAACATCACTGCAACATTATTTTTTATCGTAGTAGTGCAACTTTTCTGCCCATCTGTTTTTGTTGCTTTATCTGCTCCATCTGCTTCTGTTTTGAGGCCTACAGAGTAATAATGCTTCTGTGCACTGAAACAGAAACGTAATTTGCATTCAGGGAGGAGGAAGAGGAATCCTGACCTTCTTGTATTATTGGCTTTGCTTGAACTCCCCAGGAACAAAGCAAACTGCAGTCCCTCAAGGATCTCAGTATCCCGTGTAATTCCACGAGATTTCAATTAGCTGCTTGCATACATATGGGCAAAATAAATTGATTTAGCATCTTATTCCTTTGCCACCAAAGTCTAAATGGAGGGTTTTCCCCCTCCTCCCCGTTGCCTATTGTACACCATCCGCAAATATTAGTTACCATAACGGACTATCACGTAAATCAAATAATGGACTCTCTCCCGTAATCACATTGGCAGCTGCAATGGCATGTTTCAATGGTTATCCACTGGAACTCATTAAGAAAGCATTATGTATAGTAAATTAAAATGCAAGGTCTATGATCTGCAGACAAACGGATGACAAAGCTTATCATATGTATGCCATGGACTTTTCATTAACTGAGTTTGAAACGGCATTGTCCTTTTAGAGCAGGTCACCGCGCTCTAGGATATTTCTGTTTCTGTAATGAGCAGACTAGGACAGACAATGTGTATCTGACTCTCCAGAAGCCGCTCCGAAAAAGATGCTGCAACATCTATCATCTAAGCAAGGAGGGGAAGGTGAAAATCTTGCATGTAACACTAAAGCTATTGTTATAGTCAGGTTTAATGTGGAATTAATCATCTCAAAAGGCACAATTTGTACCCATAGTTCTCAAATCCCAATTTCAAAACACCCTAATATTCCAATTAACTTTTTAAATCCAACAGAGGAAATTCTGCCACAGACAAAACATCCTCGACTTCAGAATGAGGGCTAATCGACTCATGCAGAAGAATCGTTTCAACAGCCTGCCTGGGACTGTACCACTGCTGAATGACGCGGGGGCCTGTGGGCCATCCCACTGGAGCCCAATCCCATCTGAACTTGGTAGAACCGCTTCTCTTAGGGCCTTGGGCCTGAGCCAAGTGTACTGGAACCAAACAGGCCACGGTGGCCATGCCGGGGAATACGGATAGGGCCATACAGACATGCGCATGCACACACACTCTGATGTAACTGATAGGGAACCCTGGACCTTTCGACTGACAGCCGCGTTCTAACCTGCAGAGCTATGGGTGGCATGTGACTCTAAATATGAGATTTGTTCTGCCATTGCAAGAACATGTTGAAATCTAAAACAGACGACCGAAAATGTCATATATGGAACACGGAAACACAGAGAACATGCCTATCCATTTGACAGTCACAAAATTAACTTTGCCCAACAGCGGTTCAGTATTAGCCCTGGACATGCTCTGAACATGACAACCTAAGGATCACTGCCATGCTTCAGCAGGTCTTTGATTTCCCCAGCGACAGCTCTCTTTGAAGACCATCACTCATTCACTGCAAAATAAAAACACATCAACAAGCTGCCCTGAACCAGGCAACTGTTTAATTATCTACACCCTCTTTACCACAGCTCAAGCCTCAATGTTTGTGCCCCTTGTCTCACCTCTGGAAGAAAAAGACAAAGCAAATCTATCTCCCAAGGCTCGTTTCAGACAGTTGCCTAATATTAATTTGGTTCTGCAAAGTCTACAAGCAGCAACAATGTAGACAGAGGTTTGGGGTCAGGGAAAGGAAGGTTAACAGCCACACTTTGAAAACAGACTGGCCAACATGTCTACAACCCTAATAAGCCGAGGAAAATAGCAATTCTGCCTATTTTAGATTGCACCCCAAAACTGCCTCACTACGCCACATTTTTATTTTGTCTTACATTCCGCTGTGCATGCTCCTGAGAAGACGTGAGTCAGGCATAACTGGAGAGCAAATGAATGAGAAACAAGGGCAAAGACATTCCAACGGAGACAGCGAATTCACCCAGACATGAAGGGTCACAGCAAATTAAAAACACAACACTCCACTTGATATTGAAGCAATCTATGGAACTCCCAACGGCTGTAGTAGTGACAACTCGTGTAAGTGCAGCTTTAAAAAAAAGAAAGAAATGTTTTGAAACATGTATGGAGGGCAGGGCTAGCAGCTGGCATTTGTGATGAGTGCCAAAAGCACAATCTTGGGTTCTTTTCTAGAAACAGGATATCGCTGACAACCAGATGCCGTAAGCCAGGGTATCATGGTGGTTATTGCTGGACTAGGAGCTGGGAGACTCTCATTTACGTTGGCATGAATCGTATTAATTACGGGGAAAGGCAAGAAAAGGGACAATAAAAGTAGCTGACTCTTTGCATTGGTCCGGTGCAGGCAGAAGGCAGCCTGGTAACTAATCCATGGTTAGGAGCTAAGAGAACTCTGCAGTCTTGTAATCGACTTCTGCTGAGTCAGCCCACGGGTTCATCTCGCTCAGTCATCGCTACAATGATGCTCTAGGGCAGGGGTTCTCAACCAGTGGTACTCGTACCACCAGTGGTACTTTGGCAGACTGCTGGTGGTACTCGGACCACTGGACCGCCGGAACCCCGCTCCAACGCGGCACATTCGGCGCCATGTTTTTGCTCCCAAGAGGCTCTTGCCTTTGGTCAAGCCTCTCAGAAACGCTGAGAAGGGCCCTCCCACCCACCTAGAGCCTCCTACCTGTGTTTTCTGGCCTCCAAAATCCCAAAAACCCAGAAGTAACTGGTGATGATGTCATCACCAGACACTTCCAGTGGTACGCAGCAGGAGAGTGGTGCCGGAGGTGGTACTCGGCCAGGAAGGGGTTGAGAAACCCTGCTCTAGGGTTCTGGACAGGACAAGTTCTTCTCCAACTCTGCCTGAAGATGCTAGGGCTTGAAGCAGGAACCTTCTGCATGTCAAGCAGCTGATCTACCACTGAGCTATAGCTCTTTCCCTGAGCGACTGCCCTGGAAAAGGGAAGGGCAAGACACCAGCAGGCCGTATTAAATGGGCTACTCTGCAATTGTAAGAACGCAGCCTCCTCATTCTTCTGGGAGCAGACCAAGAAAACATGCACATGTCTTTTGGAGCTCAAGGAGTGAAGTGTGCCTCCAATTTTAATCCCAAGTAAAACTGTGCTCCTTCTTTGGGGACCTACAATCAGGTTGCGGCGTTCTAATTCCGGCACAGACATTTTGTAACATTTGAAGCTTTTCTTGGATGTGTAGTTAACACGTGATGCAGAACTAGAGAACATTTTTTTTCTGCAGGAAGTCTTCTGTCTCACTTAATCAAAAGCTATATGCTTTATGAAATCTCTGGATGAAACTATCCGCAAGCCAAGAAGCACAAAAAAGGGAAAGCAAGGGGAAAAAAATAAAAGCACCAGAGATACTTTTGTCTGAATTTATTGGGCTTGCTTTGTAGACAAAAACTCACTGCGCTGTTTCCAGACTCTGCGGAGCTCCAAATGACAGTTGCCAAACCCCTGAATACTATCAAAGTCTTACGGAGAATCGTTCTCCCGGAAAACACTGATACGTTTTAACAGAATGCATTACAGCCTGTCAAGAAAAATTATCCCAAGAAGGGAAAGTACTCTACAGTCAAACCATATTGGCCGTTTAAACCAATTAGGGATTGTTTGATCTTTTCAGAACTTCGAAGACTGGTTCTCTCAACCTGCCTAATTGGTCGCCTTTTCTTTCTTTCTTTCTTTTCTTTCTTTCTTTACATTCTAAATTCTGAGGGCCTAAATGGCATGTACAGCTGTTACTGAATTCTTACAGATTCTTAAAAGGCTATTTTAAAAGGCAATTGTTTTCTTTCCCTGGCTAAATATAGCCAAGCTATACCATCAGCAGCCTCATCACACGCTGTATCGCTTGGTGGACTATACCACTTCAGAATGTAGATGGGGAAATCAAGTCTTCAAATACAAACCTCCCATATGTATAAACCGGGCCTGATTTAAATGCAACCATGCGTATACAAGATGTACATGTACCTATGGGGAGTTCCACATTGCCATCAATCAAACATTCAGCTGCAGTCTGAAGTGGTAGAGTCCGATCCTGGATGCATCACACGAGGTATGTTTTGGCAGCAGAAGACTGTGTCAAACATTCTATCACAGCAGTTTAAACACTGAAGCTTTTGCTTGTTCAGGATCCACTGTCAATTCCAAAACTTGATTTCAAATTTGCACATACACCCCACCCCTCACCCTTTAAGCCACATGGTCCCTAACACCCACTGTCAGTGATATACCTACCAGGCCCCCACAGTCTAATTGTCTGGTACAGCCTGGAAGATATGTTATAAGCTGCAATGCGTAGCAAAACAAGACTACATTGTGTAACACAAAAAATGTTTGCTTACAGGGGGGTCGCCAGGCGCCCCCGCATCTGGGCCCACCCCCCCAAAGCCCCCCAATAAAACTGTCAAAAATCGAAACCGAAACCTATTTTTGACAGTTTTATTGGCTTTTTTTCTTTTTTTCGCCGATTTTTCGGCGATTTAAACTGCAAAAACGGGTTTTTTAACATGTATGTATGCTTTGCCGGCACTCAGCTTGTTTAGGTGCCATTCCAGGACGTTCCCTCGACGATCTTCCTGCTCCTGGGCGCTTCTCCCTGCGCCCGGGAGCGGGACTCTGTACCGCCCCCAGCAGCACTTTCCGTAGTTTGCGCATGCGCAGACCCACGGAGTCTCCAGGGACGCTCCAGGGAGTTTGTGCATGCCCAGAACGTCACTGGAGACTCCGTGGGTACAGAGTCCCGCGCCCGGGCGCAGGGAGAAGCGCCCGGGAGCAGGAAGAAGATCGTCCTGGAACGGCGCCTATACAAGCTAAATGCCGGCAAAGCATACATACATGTTAAAAACCCCGTTTTTGCACTTGAAATCGTTGAAAAATCGGCGAAAAAAGAAAAAAAGGGGAAAAATCACAGAACTTAAGGAGACTCGCCCCCCCCCCCCGGAGCCTTTCCACCCCTACGCCCTGGGTAGCACCGCACCATCGCCCCATATCAGATGACACCTCTGTTTGCTTATTTCTAAATGTTTCTTATACAATTCAGAAGCACTGATTCCAATGGAACGTTTTTTGTATCATCAAAACTTGTTTAGTTATCTTAAACCTTGTGTTAGTATTGAAACACTGTCATTCGCCTTTACACCAAGGTAAACATGGCCAAGACAAGAGGTTGTAAGCGCTCCCTGATTAGAGTAAATTGTGAATAAACTATTGATGCTATGCCAAAAACAGCAACATTTTTGAACTCCTCATCCCAAAATTAATAAACTTACATCAAAATATTCAGCTAAACACAAAATTGTTCAAATTTTGTTACACAGCATTATGTAATGAAGGGCGCAATCCTGCGGATCTTTGGAACGGCGGAGCGTGCCAAGATGTCGTGAACGTGCCATAAAGCATGTTCGCGACACCTTGGGATTAAGGGAGGCCGACGCAAGGACCGTTGCCGGACCGGGATGCGGCTGACTGAGGAAGGGAAGCTCTCCCACCGGCGGCTGCATGGGCAGTCCAGCAGGCGAGGGAGGGGAGGCACTGCATTAGCCGGCCCGGGAGGGGGAGGGAGATGGCGTTGGCCATATCCCCATCCCCGCCGGGCCGGCTAGGCCATTACACGGCCTCCTCCGACTTCCGCCAGCTATTTAATTGGCAAAAATCTGAGGCCTATCGGTCCAACCCCAGTTTACACCCGGGGAAGGGACGAGCGTCCCCTTCCCCGTGTAGACCTCCGGCCCGCCATCTGACGGGCAGCCTCGGGCTCAGGATCCGGCAGGCGGCCCTGGGCCGCCGGCCGGATCATTACACAGGATTGCGCTGGAAGTCTCCTTTTACTATATGTATATTTTACAAAAGCTTATTTTTGTTTGTTTGTTTGTTTAAGATTGACTAGGCATGTTTCAAAGTTGCATATACAGTATTCTTTCTTTCTAATGTCCCCTAACAATCTCTGCAGTTGACATTGGCTTCTGGGTAAAGCCTTTTGTATTACAGGGATAATCTGCAAAAACATGCAAATTGTCTTCTTGGCAGCTACATCCCAGCTATGGATCTTGCCCCAGAGGTCAGCAGACGCCAGGTTAGGTAGTACAGTCTTCTGAAAGACCTGCTTTTGTTGTTGCTCTGTTTTGTTTGTGTGAGTGCACCACTGAATGGCCCCAAGCAAGGGATTTCTTTAGAGATATGCTTATTTTTAGAATATTGCTACAGCTGATGGCTGAACATCTCTTTTCTTAGGTTGACAGCGGGTTAATAGTCCAGGACACATGGTTGATGTTTTATCAATGGGAACTAATGATAGGAGATGATCCGTCTTGAATCTCTTGAGCTTTTCTGAGAGAGAGAGAGAGAGAGAGAGAGAGAGAGAGAGAGAGAGAGAGAGAGAGAGAGAGAGAGAGAGAGAGAGAGAGAGAGAGAGAGAGAGAGCAAAACGCAAAACAAGCAAAGACAAAGGGCTGAAGGCTTCTAGCACAAGAGAAGTTGGGGTTGCGGTTACTCCCTGGAGATCTGTTGCTTGCTGAAGGAGCATCTATTTGTTTCCAAAGTGTTCCGCTTGTATGTATATTTAAACACACAAACATTCAGAAGACAACATAAATCTCCAACCGTCTCTTATCCGAAGGAAACTAAACTCGGCAGTGTTGGCCCGGAATGTCTCACTGCTTGGAAGTGGACATGCATAATAGTACATTATATTACACATTTAATATTTTAAGCACTTTGCTATGACTCTGTTTACCAGTTCCCAAAATATCCAGGTCACTGTTTATTTTACATCAGGAAAGAGAGGAGAGAGAAAGAGGCACTTGCGGGAAAGTTGGCAAAACAAACTCTCTTCAGTGGCTTTGCAGTTGTACAAATTAGAAAGGGGACAAGACCTATTACATCATTTAGCCAGTGTTCGTGCCAAAACAGTGCTTTGGAAGAAGCAATTTGAGAATATGAAAAAGTGTTCTAAGCTCGCTCTACAAACGGAATCTAAGAGGGGCGCACAGCTATTCTACAGGGCCAGCGGCAATGACAGAAAGCAGCCAAAACGTACAGGTGAACATGCCTTCAATCTGCAGTTGATTTATTCTCTTATTGGTTCAGGAGGCAGAGCATTTGTTTTTAAAATATTTGTTTACTAATATGCAAAACAGAAAAGTCCATACAAATGTAGCCGTACAAACCCAGTGCCAATACTCCTTTCATCACAACCATTTTCAGTCGCCTTTCACCATAAACATTCTCTCAAAGCACAGGCTAGTGTATTGTCACAGGGGGAATGTAGCAGTTTTAATTTCCACACACCCACTCACACACACCTACACCAAAAAAAACCAAGGAAGTCAGCCTGCAAAATAACTCAGCGGAGGTGCCTGGAGGGGGGACGGGGGGGCTTCATGGCATGCAGGGGGCTCCGGGTGGGTGGCATGCGGGGGATGGGGTGAGAAAACGGGTAGCAGGGGCGGCAATCGTGCCATTTCATCAGCGCAAGGAGTGGGCGGCAGCTGCGGAGAGGACGGTTCGCCCACCCTCCCACCCTGCACCTCTGAATCAATATTGAGCGGCGGCGCCAGCAACATCACTTCCGGCGATGACATCATGGGGGGGGGGGTTCTTAGCTACGCCTCTGAAAAAAACTTCAGATTGCAATCCTATCCACACAAAGGTCCAGGGCCAGTTCTGAGGGCTTGAAGCCCAGGCAACCATGTGGGGTACTGGGCTTTGGGGGCACCAATAATTTTGGAGATTCCACACATTAAAAAAGGCTATTTGATTTGGGGAAAGCCCTAAGTTAGCAGTATGCAATCAGTCTGAGCACACAATAAGCCTTACTGCCGAGTAAAATGGCTCAGGTTTGGACCACATATGCTCCTTCACATGGACATGTTCCGAATTTGAGAACCTCAATATCGAGCATTTATTTGCCTGTTTGAATGGATTACTTTTTAATCTTACTTCCAAGGAGTTCAGGGCTGCTTACATATCTGGCCCCCTCCCCCAGCACGAAAGAGCGAAGGTAGATCAAACAAACCCAGATAACGTTTGTATTGCTCAATGTCACCCAAAGTGCAAAGCCAGTTCACTCCGGCACCTGCCAGTCAACGAGCATTAAATAATGAAGTGAGGTGTGAATCAGCCCAACAAAGGAGAGATAAATGGAAAATACAATGGACAGTTTTATGCAGCTTGTTTATATAGCTTCAGGAGACTTCAGGAAATTAAATCTCCGTCAACACCTTCATTTTAGATACTGCTGGTCAAATTATTCTCCTGCCTCCAATTGAAGGCACGAGTAACACAGGGAAAAAAATAGCTAATTTGACCTAGGAAACCTGCTTTATGTCTACTGCGAGAGAAAGTCTTATTTGGACACGCATGACACAGAGGAGAAGGGGAGCAATCCCACTCTAGCCTGACCATAAAGAAACACAGTACTGTATATTTCTGCAGGGAAAGATAGGGGCAGTTAACACAATACCTTCTTTTATATGCACTAATGCGGAGAAACAGTAACATGCAGATCACAACAGATCACAGATCACCAACAGATCACAGCAAACAGTGATTCCAGTCCTCTTGCTCACTGGAAAACATGCTGCTGTGATCACCGAAATTGCTGCCAACCACAATCATGATCGACTCGCTGATATGCAGCGCCTGCATTGACATATAACTGCCAAGCCTTCCTTTCACAGCCTCAAGCTCATGTGCTCCCGCCTCCCCTTCCTCTGCACATATGAAAAACAAATTAGAAGCCTTTGTTCCTGGTGCACAGCAAATCAGAATTTGCCATCTTGTCTGAACCCAGCAAACAGCCCAATCCTAACTAACTGTCTGTGACGGTGCACATGGAGCGAGGCCAGTGCAGGCAACGCTGCACCCTGCACAGAAATGGGGAGGTGGAAGTTCTCCTCGGGGTAAGGGGACTTTTGATCCCTTGTCCTGGGTAAAGCCCCAGCCTCCCCAATGGGTCTTCTCGGATCCGCACCAGCTATTTTACTGGTGCAAGTCTGTGTGAGAAAAAATGGCCCAGGAAGGGGGGTAGGATCTGGCGTGCCCCACTGCCGCCGATCCCACTCCCTCCTGGACCCAATAAGTTCACCCCCGCCCTGTTATATCCCCTCCCCGCTTTCCCCCCAGCCCTGTTACGCCCCCACACCGGCTTACCTAGACTGGAGCGTGTCCCATGGTGGTCTGGCGCACCAGGACTGGTGCAGGCCTCTGCATTGGCCCAGGGCTCTGGTGCGCTGTCACAACGTGCCTTCCAGCACATTTGTGACAGCCTGCACTGGCCGAGCGCATGGTAGGCCGGCACAGGGGCTCAATAGGACTGAGCCAAAGCTATGGTTTGTGCAAATCAGGGACAGAAGCGTCCAACCTCTTGCTTTTGCTTGCAGAAGAGGGAAGGAGGAGGGAGCGCACAAGCTGAAAGCACAAGGCTTCTCCTTCCCATAATACCACACTACAATTTGGAGTTCTGTCTCCATGCTATGTCTCTCCCCCAGGCCTGGTGCAAGACCTCCAGTGCCTGAGGTGGTGTCTCAAATGCCGCCGCCACCCCCCCCCCCCCAGAGACAGAGCAGAAGAAGATGTGTGGATCAGAGGAGAATGTTGTACAGCAGAATCATGCATAGCTTGAGCAAGAAAACAAGCTGGCAGACAGACACCTCTAAGGCTTCTTATGAGCAGCACCCTCTCAGATCTCTTTGCCAAGAACAAGCAGAAGCTTTCAGCAACAGTCTTAAGCTCCCCCCCCCCCGTCCCATTCTGAAGTCACAATACAAAAATACTGGGCATCATTCCTGCGCTTGTAAAATACAGTATCTGGGGAATTTCAAGAGAAGCCAAAGGAGTAGTAGCACAGTAATATTGGCAGAATTTCAGGGGCAGAGGGTGTCAGCACATCCTTAGTTTTTCTTTCACTATTACGTAGGAAACAGTCAACCTTTTCAAGTACAACACTATGTTAACTACTGTATTATCCAGCGAGGAAAAAGGGTTTTATGCCCTAGCTCTGCTAGACCCCTGCAAAATGAATATTCCACTCTCCCATATTAAATTTCTCTTCTCCCTATAAGCAGTATGTTCTATCCCTATAAGGAAGGGTGCTCTGCGCTCTCGCTCTCTCTCTCTCTCTCTCTCTCTCTCTCTCTCTCTCTCTCTCTCTCTCTCTCTCTCTCTCTCTCTCTCTCTCTCTCTCTCTCTCTCTCTCTCAATCTGTTCCTTTTCTTTTTTTCTGAGCCATTACATCTCCAGTTACCCTCCCCATCCCCAAAAAGCTTGCTGCTGTGTTTAGTCACACTTAACGTTTAATAGCAACACACAGGATTAATATGTCAGTAATTACTCTGCCATTTTTTTAAATGTCACAACATTTGATTATATATATTTTTTCTCTAGTTCAAAAAGCAAACTGTTCAAAATGCAGTATTTGACCTGCTGAAAAATCAGGAAATCCATTTTTGTTTATTGCTCTTATGGCGCAATCCTGCGTAACTTTAGACTGGCGTAGCTCCTGCTTCGCTGTCCTAAAGAGTCGCAAATGTGCCATAAAGCACGTTTGCGATGACTCAGGTGTAAGTGGTGCCGGCTACCGCTTACTAGGTCACAGAACTCACCCGACATCGGCCGCTGCAGGTAAGTCCCGCGCTGGTCGGCGGTAGGGTAGGACAGGGCAGCAAGGGAGGGGCCATTGGTTGGCCCAGGCTGGGAGGGGCAGGGATATTGGCGGCGATATCCTAAGACCCTTCCCAGCCCGCACCGGCATTACACCGCCTCCCCAAATGTACACCAGGTCTGGACCTGGCGTGCATCCGAGAAGGCCCATAGGCCCTGGGCTCACTTACACCCCGGGAAGGGGACGAATGTCCCCTTCTCCTGGGGTGCGGCCTAGCAGCCCCGGAGCAGACCGCAATGGGCTTAGGATACAGCAGCCGGCCCTTTAGGCCAGCCGCTTAAAGATACACAGGATTGGGCTGCCCATCTGGAATTGCTCTTGATTAGAATTTTATACACACCTTGCTAAAACATTTGATAGTCAGCTTCTCTATATTTATAGAGCACAATTGCTATTGCTTGATATTTTAGGGTAATCCAGTATGGATTTGTACTGTCTTCATTAGCCGTAAGATACCTTGAATGTTCTTTTAGGAGGGTATAATCACATAAATGAATAAATAACAACATGACAATTAACGCCAGGATGGTGTGGTAGCTGGAATATTGTGCACTGAAAACCCAGGCTGGCATGCCTAAGCAGCTCTGAAGTAGCTGAGGTGGAGGATAAAGTGCTCCCTCTGAATCGTGTACGGTTACATGGGATATGTATTCTGTCTATTCGTATGAGGGATACTGGCAAAATTCTCCCAAACATTTGCATTGCTCCGTATGGGATTCCTCTGATCTGTGCCAGGTCTGTGGCTAGTGTAGTACTTTGCAGCTGTTGGAGACACATCCATCTTGTGAAGGGGGGTGGGTGGGCTCCGTCGTCCAGTGCCTCTGCAATGCCCTGCCCACGTCATAGCACCTGTCACCCCGTCTCCTCTCTGTTTCAGTCCCCCCCCCCAGTGGGGCTTCATCAATGCCTAGTGTGCAACGGTGCATTGCTTTCTGTCCACTGCACTGGCGTCTGTGTCGCGCCCACCGGCGGAGGGGCTTCTGCACCAGCGGGCCTGTCTTTGCTCTAGCGCACGTGGCAGTATGCTGGCGTTTCTCAGGGACAGGATTGGGCTGTAACTTCTGTTTCTTCCCTTCAGCATCTATGTCCGCATGATACCCTGCTTGGCTCAAATCTGCATCTCATCTACGTCAATGCACAGCTCCTCATCACAATCAATGCTGCCGCTAATGGTTCTGCCTCTAACCTCAATCATAATTCCAGCATGAAGTGTGCAGTTGCTCCTGACTAAAGACAATACAGTACTGACATAGGGTCATGCTTCCATCCCATATTATTCTTGCTTCTCAGAACCAGTTTCACATGCTTTCTCCTCAAGCCATAAGAACCAAGGGTGAAACACCAGAAGCTCCTACCTAGGAGAATGACGAGTACGGTCTACAAACTCATGACACACCAAGGCACCCAAGTTGAAGTTTCGCTCGCGCATACACACCATCTTGCCAGTGCAAAACGACATCTCTTGTCTGCTTAAAGGGTATGGTTTTGTGTCCAAATACGCAGTGCTCTGCAAGTCAGACTCTGAGACCCTGGACAAGTATCTCAGGAATGAGGAGACCACTGGAAGGAACCAATTAGGTTTGTTGGATGGCTTGACATCTCTCTCTGGGAAATCTGTCTGCCAGCATATTATACCTAATTGCTCACTCTGGTTTATTTGTCAGGGGACCAAAAATTCCCTCTGCCGCCCGAGAGAGCTTGGTAGACCCCTTTGGCACTAATTGTTTCCAGGCCCAAGTGGTCTGTGGTCCGGTTCAGAAGTCTCTGGTTGATTTTTTTTTTCCCAGTTCTGCCTTCCAGATCTATCCAACTGTCAATCCAGGCTCTCCACTCCACTTCTCAGAGCATCTTCCTCCTGGGAATTAAGCATGCAAATCCACCCGGCTGTCCACAGTGAAATAAGCTTCTAGTTTCCTGGAGTATGTATAAAATCAAAGACGCAGATAGATCCTTGGAGAACAATGCACAATGCCCCAAAGCCAGCACACTGCATCTCATTAAAAAAAAAAGGCAGTGGTTTAAAAAAAAAAAAAGGACCAGACATCAGTAATATGGAAAAAAAACTTACTCGTCAGCTTAAAGTTTCAAATGATCTTGCAAATGTCGCAGATTTTTTAATTTACTTGGGCACCATTTATATGCTATGTAAAGGTGAATTGATGGATAAAGCCCTTAAATATAGATCAATATGCATTCATTGATTTTGGCAAATGGAGACAGCATGAGGAGAATACCTGATGCAGAGGATAACATGAATAGTGAAGGAAATGCTTTGTTTGTGACCCACAATTATTGTGGAATGCTTTTTAATGAGTTTAATGTGCTAAACAAAACTGTTCTGAGTACTGTATATTTATTGCAATATAATTCATTGCAATGCAATACACTTATTGCAATTTTTCATCTACTTTGACAGCTTATTACACTTCTTTACACGGAACTGTAATTTAAAAGGTGAAAAATATAGGGAGAAGGAAAAGCAAAAGCAATTAAACGGCATAACAGTTTAACTCTCTTACAAATGGAAGTTTCCACTTGGTGTGCTGATCGGCAAATGGGCCCACAATGTGTTTGAGGATGCATGAATTTTGAAAAAAAAAAAAAAGGGAATAGCTATGATACTCTGTGTGCGTGTGTGTGATTCCAATACTAACATCAGCAACTGGTACGTGAATCAAGATCATACGCTGTTCTAACTCCTCTCAGTACCTACACAGGCTTTTCAGACAGTAACGTCTCCAGGACCTATCGCTTTACACTCTGTAAAGTATCATGCATTTTAATGATGATGATGATGATGATGATGATGATGTAGTAGTAGTAGTAGTAACAGCAGCAGCTAGGATAGGTCAGTAAAAACTAGATTTGCACCCCCACACAAGCACAAACCTCACAAAGGGAACTGTATTGCTCTCTCCCTCCCTCTCAGGCTAATCTACTTTTTGAAGTTGCTGTAAAGATAACATGAGAATACTCTCTTGTTTGTCATGCCAAGCCCCTTGAAGGAAGGCTGGGATATGTGATGGTGGTGAGGGTGGTGGCAATTCCATCGTTGCACCCATCACTTTACAAAGAACAAGATAACAGCTTCCTGGAGGCGGGGGTAAGCAGTTCTGCATATCTTATTTTATGTATTTATTTTTCAGATTTTTTTTTAATACTACCCTTCCTCCCAAGTACATGGTTGCTTCCCTCCTTTTTGTCCTCACAACAACCTTGTGAGGTCGGTTAGGCTGAGTGACAGTGACTGGACCAAGGTCACCTAGAAAGCTTCATGGCTGAGCAGGGATTTGAACCTGGACCCTTCAGGTCGAAGTTCAACTCCAGAACCACTACACCATCCTGGCTTTCGAAAACAGCAACTAATGGCATTCCTATTCTGACCAGAAATACAAGTATCATCAGTATCCATACTCTTTATTTATTTTTCATATTTTTTTATAACGCCCTTCCTACAAGGAGCTCAGGGTGGTGTACATGGTTCCTTCCCTTAGCTAAGTTGACAGCGAGACAGAAAGAGTCTGAGTGTTGTCCACGAACCCAGAACCATTCATCTACGTGCAGAGCTGAAGAGTGGACTGACACTTTACACGGCAATCGTGTTTGGCACAGGTACGCCAGGGCTACATGGCCACAAACATATGAACCAAAAACATACTGCGGCTAACGCTGACGTGTGAATGAGAGATGTTTATCCTGAAATGCCTGGGTAGAAAATGAGCCTCGGCCTGATTGGACCTCAGCTCCCCAGGGTGTGTACACAGGAGTTTGTGGTTCATACTCGCATGTTTGCTGTAACAAATACATGCAGAACACAGAACACTAACAACAAGTCAAGCATGAAGCTGTTCGGAAATAAAACTGAATGGAAGAAACACTGAAATAAGCAGCTCTCTCACCATGTCCGTAAGAGGACTTCAGATTTAATATACTTTTTTTTTTACCATAAAGAAAATGATCACTGTGTTCTCAGCCCAGCATCTCTTTGCCTCTTGGAATCAAGTGAATTGCCTGACAGAAGAGCTCTTGAGTTCTTTTCTTACCTCTGCATTGTAACCTGTGGGAAACAAGCCACAAGTGCACACTTCACTTGCTCCTACTAGACATCACAGAAAAGAAACATTTCGGTGCTGAATTAAAGCCATGCAGAATGAGAAGTATTGCACATGTGCTGGCACCAGAATAAGGTTCTCAGGAGTCAGCAACAAGTTTTCAGGGGCTTAGTCGGGGCAGGCAGCACATTCTTAGCTACCTAGAATTTTGCTACTCCCAAGTGATTCGGAGACGATCTTTTGAAACTAGCCTACCACCCAACTCAAGCAATCTTACAAATAAAAGCTACAATCCTATACACACCTTCCTGTTATCTTAATCAATTCATGTAGTGCATATGGATGTAGTGCATATGGACTAACGCTGAACCCGAGTCCAATCCCCTCCCATTTGCAAACTCGGGATGGACATTTGGGGGTGTTTGAAAAGCAGCACCAACACGAGTACAGCTGTAGGCAGGGTTGTTGAGTGGATGGAGAGCATACCTGTGTATAGCATACCTGTGTATAGCATACCTGCGAACATGCATAAGCTCCCTTTTCAGCCACAATGCCAAATACAGGTCAGGGGGTGTGGCAACATTGGGAGTACAGCACAGTTCCGGGTCCCTCGCCATGAGTCGAGAGTATGTACGGAAGGAGTCTGAGCATCCCTCTTGCGGGTGCCTCATCTTGATCTGGATTTTCCCAAACATATAAATATGAGCAAGACTTCTCATGCACAGTTTCACACATCTCTAACTTTCTGCACTTACTGTGAAATTTGAGGCAAACATTCTGGGTTCTGCACATTCTGGCCGGGAGAACTAAAACAAAACCAGAGACATACTGATACAAGTGTCGCGTAGCCTTTTGAAAGGGTAAGGGAGGACCTCCATGTGTGCATGAGAACCAGTAAGAAACTCTGGGTTGAGAAGAAGGACTGAAACAATCAAGAGGGTTTTTACACATCTCTCAAAAGAGAGCAAGCAAATTTACAAGCACAAAAGAATTCACAGCCAGATTTGTTTTCTCCATGGAAGTAAACAGAGCAATCTTTGAAAGAGAGGGAGAGCTCCATATGTGCACTACAGCTTCTAAGCCCAGATGCTCCTGCCAGATTGAAGTTGTGATGAATCCCCTGTTCCCCCCCCCCTATTTTTTGCCTATTTTCTGTATTTTTTTACACTTTTAACCTCCTAGAACAGGGGTTCTCAATGTACTCAGCACGGCGTACTATCTACATGGCCGTCACCAGGCCAAGTATTACCAGATGTAGGCAGCGATGACGTCATCACTGCTTACTTCCGGGTTTTTGGTCTAGTTTCCAGAGCAGAAGGCAGCCATACGCCACGCAGGAGGTTGGTAAGAGGCTCCGGGTAGGCTGTTTTCTTGGCTCCTGAGAGGCTTGCAGGGCCGGCAGGGTTCGGGGCCCCCGGCAGTCTGAGTACCACCAGAGGTACCCCAAAGTACCACTGGTGGTACGCGTAACACCAGTTGAGAACCCTGGTCCTAGAAGCCCCTGTGTAAGTTTAGCAGCTAAAACCTGCAGAAACTTACACAGGGTTCTGCATCTTGCAAGCAGCCTTTGTTTGTAAACCCCATTATCTCCCAAACGTATGATGGTTGTGGATTCGGCTTCTCTTTATGTCTGGAATAGCTACTCCCTTTCCAAGATTGGCATATGCTTAGCAATTGGGCAGCCAAAGCTGTCCATCTAGGTCAAGGGGGAGGGATGGAGTGAACAGGTGGGTTTCAATCCTCGAATCAGGTACGTAGATGACACAATCAAGGCAAAGCTATGTATTTCCCAGCCCATAAGAAGGGTTGGCTGTTCTCTGCCAATCACCAAAGTGACCCATTCATTGGGAGCTCAGAGAGGAGCACCCACTTGCTCGCCTGTAAGTGCAATGACTGGGGATTCCTTGAGCAATGTAAGTAGCTAGCAAACAGAGATGGTATTTCTAGCTAGATCACATTCAAGGACTTTTTGTTGCTTGGTCTGTTAAGTGACTCCAGCCAGCATGCAAACTTCCCTGGACTTAATACAGTGACTGGTGGGGGTGGGGGTGTTGTGCCTGAGAGTTTGAGTAGCATCCCAGTTCCATCTGCTGGGTATTAATGGTTACTGCATCCTTTTGATGAAAATTTTCTTTGTACATGCCGGCCAAGCTCAGACATTTTTCACCAGCCTGCTTGTACTTTTACAATCCACCTTTTCTCCTCCCATCTTGTTTAATTCCCCTTTCTTTGGGACTTTGGGACTTTTAATGAACTAGTCATATGTTGATGTTTGATCTGCCTGGTCCATGTTCAAGGATAATTCAGTGGATTGTCACATCTCTTCACCCTGGAGACACTACCCCTGGGGTTTAGTGCTCCCCTGGGAGAGAGGGTTTCCAGGTGGCCCTCCTCTTTCTGGGATGGTGGCAGCAGATACAAACTACCAAGGTTTTTTCTCCCATTCAGCTTCTTGTCCAGTAAAGAGAAAGGGGAGGGGGCAGGAAGGGGGTGCATGTGTGCTAACCACTAGGAACTACTCTCCTTGGTGAGCCAGACTTCTCACAGGAGTCCCTTTTCCTGAAAGAAAAAAGTAATGGATTAAAAGGCTGTGTGGCTCACACTGCCCCCTCAGGATTGCCCCAAGGAGTAAGACAAGGGGTATGGCATGGGGTAAGACATTGCCCCCAGATATGTACCCTGAGTGGAAATGACTGGCCAAAGACAACAAAAAGAAGTGATACTCAAGGGATGCTTATTCAAGGATATCTTTGCAGCCTTCTAATGGGGAACGGTCCACTTTGAGACTCTTCTGGATGTTAATAATAGGGAGCATCTTCACGGGTATGTAAGATGTGTGTGGGAGGTTCTCCTGTCTGCTTGAGGTCTCTCCTGGCCTGGAGGGTCTGCTTCCCTCAACCCAAAGGGACTGTCAGCCCCAAACTCTTGGACCAATAAAGGCTAGGGATTCTTCCCACTGGAACCTTTTCACACAAGGAAAAGGTTGGGTTTTTTTTCCTTTGTTGTATGCAGGTTTCCAGGGCTTGTTACAATTTGCAGCGAGATCGGAGGTATGGGTAAAGAAGCCATGTCAAAGTTTTGTTGAAGAGACCAATAATTTTTATTTTTATTTTTACCAAAGGTCTGTTGAAATTCTTTAAGCGCGAGACTCCAGCGTACTGGAGAAAAGAGGGGCGCATAAGATTTCCTGCCTGTTTGATAATCTTATGCACCCCTCTTTTCTCCAGTACGCTGGAGTCTCGCGCTTAAAGAATTTCAACAGACCTTTTGTAAAAATAATAAAAAAAAATTATTGGTCTCTTCAACAAAACTTTGACATGGCTTCTTTACCCATACCTCCGATCTCGCTGTTTTTTTCCCTTTCTTTCCCAAGTTCCCCCAGTGCTTGCCTCTTCCTTTTTCCTGTTCTTCCTTCGCCTGCCTGGGGCACTTTCCCCCTCCACCTCTTTCCCTCTTCCCCTTTGCCTCTCTCTTCCCTAGCTTGGCTTTCTCACTTCTCCTTCCTCTCCTCCTATGTACTCCTCTCTCCCTCCTCAACATTCCAGTCCCCCCCCCATTGCCTCCCTTGCACACGGCCAGGCTCCTCCCCACTTAACTGTGGGAGCTGCTCAGCTGTCAGCGTCTTTCCAATGGGCGCCACTGAGCGATGGCGTCATCACTCCACCGCCCCTCAGGCCTTGGCCAGCACCCAGGCCTCTGCATCCATGTCAGGGCTCGCATGGAGCGATGGAGCCCACAGGCTGGAAGCCACAAACAATTGTAAGCAGTCTTGTCACTGTGATAAAATCATCTCTGCTGTAAGGAGGCTGTGGCTTGTGGCCAGAGACTAGAATGAAAACAGCCATTCTAAATGGGATCACCTGCTACGAATTAGGCAATTATCTAACTTAACGAGGTCAGTTTGGAATCTAATTGTGTGCATTTGGTCCCCTGTTTAATTTATTCAGCATTTTCCAGAAAAACCACAACCAAAACTTTATAATTGTTTTTTTAAACACCAAAATAAGTGTTGTCACATTCCACAGTTTAGATCATTACCTTGCCATGATGTCTGGTCTCTATCTGTGTAAGAAAGCTGGGCGTGTTCTGATTTATGAATGTTCTCCCTGCTCCCATTGCTAGCACTTTTAGTGCAAAAAAAACAAACAAAAAAACACCCAACACGCACATTTCCTTCATAAGAATACAGGGCTGTCACAGTCCATGACACATTGGACTATATGCTAAACAATCCACGGTTCACGTGTATCTCAACCCACAGGAGTGGTTTAACTGTGCATACTTTTCATCAGATGACTATGATATCTAATAATGCTCTGCATGCCTGGCAGCGCAATCCTGGAGATCTTTCGAAGGGCGGAGCATGCGTTCCGCCCTTCAAAAGTGTCGCAAACGTGCCGTAAAACATTTGTGACTACTCGGGAGTAAGGGAGGCCGGCCTCCCTCACACCGTCGCCGGACAGGGCAAGCGGCTGCCAGAGGAAGGGAAGCGCTCCCCCGGTGGCCGCGTGGGCGGTCCAGCGGTCAAGGGAGGGGGTCATTGGTCTAGCTGGCCCGGGAGGGGGATGGCACCCGCCATATCTCCGTCCCCACCTGGCCGGCTAGGCCGTTACACGGCCTCCTCTGACTTCCGCCAGCTATCGAGCGTAAGGGGAAGGGGACAACCTCCGGCCCAACACATGGCGGGCACCCGGCAGGACGGGATCCGGCGGGCGGCCCTGGGCTGCCAGCCGGATCCTTAAACATGATTCCACCCTGAATGACACACTTCAGATATAGCACCACAGCAGAACGTACATACAGCACCCTTCCCCACCAAAGCAATGCTTTTCAATAGCATCAGTTCCCATACTCAGCTGTTTGTCATCAAGTATACAGTACCCAAGTCCATGAACATTAAGTCACATACATGCAATGGTCCACAGACCTGCTCTCCACAATTGCCGCGGCAAGGGTTCCTTTCCCTTCTGGCTAGCAAGATTATAAAGAGAGGGAATCGAGGGGAAGAGGAAAAATAGCAGAAGCGAGGCAGACACCACCACCCCTCTTTACGTTGCAGGCAGAAGCGTCACTGTGACGCGCGTCACCCTGGACCAGGGATGACGCACGTCACTTCCCATGCCCCCCGTGCACGTCACCCCCGCGCATGCGCAAAGCGAGCCGCCGCCATTTTGTGCATGCGCACAACGCAACTGAGGACAAAACTGCCCTTTTGCCCTCAGTTGTGGGGTCCGTCATTTTGGTGCATGCGCACAACGCAGAGGCATTGCGCGCATGCGCCAAAACGCCGGTGAGAGCCCTGTTGAAAGAGGCCGAGCCACCGGGCGGATGCTCCCGAGGGCTTCTCCCGGGCCGGGAATGGGCCAGGATATAGGAGAATGCCCTCACCGCTTAGAAGAGAGAACTTCTAACAAACCACATTCCAAAACATGCTCCAAGTGTGTGCATTTTGCTTAAGAAAATTTAGAAAGACAGGAAAGCTCTTTTTTCACACAATGCATCGAGTCACCAGCTTTGTTGCTGTGGGACGTGGCAATGACCACTAGCTTAGATGGCTTTAAAAGGAATTTTATAAATGTCTGAGGACAGGATTGTGCCTACCTCTGGAGGTAGAGCAATGGCTATAACTAATGTTCTGTCAATTCAGGCATCATGCAAAGCCATATTAAAGCTTCCTTAACTATAGTCCAGTATGGTATCTGAACGGAGCCAGGGTTCCCCTGCATGCGATGTCTTTTCCCATTAGCCATGCATGAAGCAGAACTGCAGACATTCCTTCGTGCCTGTGACTCTTTTCTTTCCACTGGAATGAACCTGGACAGCCCCGGAAGATGTACCACTGCCTCAAGAGGTCTCCAACACAACAGAATCAATCCAGGCGCGGTGATGTTTCGTGTATACATTAATTTAGGGCTGAGACAAAAGCTGTTAGCTGAGAACTCTCACCTCTGAGTTGGGGAGAGGAATGAAAGGGGAGTCAAAACCCTGTTAATATTCTCTCTCTCTCTCTCTCTCTCTCTCTCTCTCTCTCTCTCTGAGAGAGAGAGAGAGAGAGAGAGAGAGAGAGAGAGAGAGAGAGAGAGAGAGAGATTCCCTCTTTCCAGTAGACAGCAATCAGGGAGCTGCCATTTTTTTGTCACTCTGAAGGAGACTTCTATATTTTTTTTAAAAAAGCCTCCCTCCAGCCACCGTTCACAGGGGGAATGCTACCATGGCTGCTCGGTTTTGCTCATCACCATCACAAATGTTCCCCTCCACCCTTGAATGTTCCTGAAATCCCTCCCCCCATTTTGTCTCAACCCGAGTCACACTAGCTCTATGGAGACTCCAGCACACAAAAAGTGTGTATTTGGGAGAATTAAAACTTCAGCCATAGAAGGCCTGAGCTAGGATTTTCCAAATATTTTACACCCAGGGCACTCCGGCTGCGCAGCACACGCATTCTGAGCTTGCTCAACAGCAATGATGAATACAGAACAATGAACATAGAAAGCCTTCTTAAACTAAGTTGGACCTTGGTTCAGCTAGCTCAGCACCGCCTCCACGGACTGACATTGGCTCTCCTGGGTTTTAGGCAGGAGTCTTTCCAAGCCCCACTGAACCTGGAACCTTCTAGAATCGCAGCATGTGCTCCACGATTGAGTTGCGGCCCTCACATGCTTTACTGGCGATGGAGACACCTCCAAGGGAATGGCAAATCTCTACACCTCTTGGCTGAAACACAACCTCTATCAGGGAATCTCCGTACATCCTCATCGCTCTCCCTCTGGAGAGCATTGCTGCTCATATACTGCCAAAACGCTGCATCAGTGCTGCAGGGGTGCCCTCACTTGAGAACACAAAGAACGGTGGATGCATCCAAATGATGGGTCAATTTTTCAAGGCACTTTTCAGCCTTTCTAGAAGTACAGTCATTTGCCTTGGAGCGTGACACATTATTTGAGAATCCCTGGCACGGTGCCATAAAGACGGCAAAGTTATTACAGCATTGTAGAAACACCTTTTAAAAAAGAACCTCTTGCACTCTTGTTTAGCGAGGTAAAGCATTGTAATGATGTTGTGTTGGCTGCCATTTTACTGAATCCCTTCCAAAGTTATAGTCTTTTTTTAAAAAAACAAAGGAATGAGAATATCATTGAGTTTGCTATTCTTTACTAACACTGCTCCTGATTTATTGCTGGCAAAATTCTTTATTACACATTAAATCTTGCAACCTAGAATGGAAGCTTTTAAATGCATTTCTAATAAAATGTAGTTACAAACCTATAACCACCCCGTTTACGTAAAATGAATATATATATATATATATCGCTAACAACCAGAACTATAATGTTATTTCTGCAGCCCAGGCATTTGTCACGAGGTTCTTAATAGTATCAGCATGCTATTCATTTAACATATTTGGCAGGGTTCTTATCAAGGTTTTGTTTCAATTTATTGCAGATGTAACCAAACTAATAAAATCTGTTGAACCCTTTCTCCTTAACCATGACTAAATTAATCAATTTCTTATAACCTTCAACTGATACATATTTAGTACTAAGAAACACACACACACACACCCCGAAAGAATAACATTAATAATTTGCAGGATAGTTTCATAGTCCTTGGAATCCCAAGGGATCACCTGTGTATATTTTGTCAATTCTCCAGCACACACAAGTCCCACAGAATGTGTTCCGGTTGGTCAAAACTGGGGCATAGAGTTCAATTTATGCTGTAACTTGTTAGGAAGGTAAGGTAAAGGTAAAGGTGACCCCTGACAATTACATCCAGTCGTGTCCGACTCTAGGGTGTGGTGCTCATCCCCATTGCAAAGCCAAAGAGTCAGCGTTGTCCGAAGACGCCTCCGTGGTCATGTGGCCGGCGTGACTCTCCTTGCCGCAGCGCGTAGCATGCGGCTGGAACACGGAGCGCTGTTTACCTTCCTGCAAGCGGTACCTATTTATCTACTCACATTAACATGCTTTGGAACTGCTAGGTTGGCAGGAGCTGGCCAAGCAACGAGAGCTCACCCCGTCGCGGATTTGAACTGCCGACCTTTCGATCGACAGCTCATGGTTCAGCGGTTTAACCCACTGCGCCACCTGCTGGCCTCAACTTGTTAGGAAAGGTAGTTCTAAATAGAACAATGGATAATGGAGCCGGTTGAGTCAACATGTTGTGAAACCTTCATTTCTGGAGTTCCAGAAAAGTAAGTGCTTGATATTCCAGTCAAGCAAGAGAATAACTGGGCTGGCATGCTCTAAAACAGGCTATTCCAAAATTGACCACAGATCTTGCTCTGTAACTGGGCAAATGGATCCACAATGACCTCTTTATAGACCTTTCTGCTGTGCATCTCCTCCTGTACAGTAAAGTTCATCCTCTTTGTGGTTGAGTTGTTGCACACAAACACCATTTTGCAGGGTATTCTCCTCTGCACCACTCTACACACAAACAAAATAGTGTGAAATGGATACCCTCTCGTTAGGAACTGATTAAATGGAGGGAGTGGGGCGTTTTGTCCTTGTCACACAGAAGAACATCCTGAACTATTCTCTGTCTAGAGTGGAATAGGCAGAGACGTGATGGTCCAGTTCTCATGCCAATGAAGGGGAGAATCACCAGAACACAACACAAGGGTCTCAGGAACAAGAGGCAAATTCAGCACCTAGTAAAAAGAGCAGAAACCATTCTCAGAGTCTGTCCAGCAGTTCGGTTGAGAAAATCCCACTGTGCTAGAGCCAATCCACTGCCAATTGGCCGTGAAGACTTTCCATGGCTCAGCAGTGAAAGCTTTGGCCTCAGATCTGCCTCCTATTGGAGCAACCCAAGAAGAGGAGAGCGGACAATGATTGAAAGGTCTGAGGGAGGGATTTCAAGGGGGAGACAGGGGCCATCAGAAGATGTGGAGATTGCAGGGCTAGTCTCCAGAGACAGACAGCACCTCCGGAGCTGTGCTGACCCAAACACTTGGGGCAGAGGGAACGGAGGCCAAGACAAGCAACGGGACAGAAGAGCTGGGGAAGGACGGTATCCATCTGATCGAGTCCCAGTCCTTCCCCAACCCCTATAATGCGGACCGCCCCCCCCCCCATGGGAGGAAGTGGAGGGGACAGCGTGCCCACATTTATACAGATGGGAAGTTCTCTAAGATCATCCAAAGTCAGCCTGAAGTCTACATATTGGAAGAATGAAAAAAAAAAGACCATTTTTTTTAAACTACACCTGAAGGACTTAAAATACAGGTGGGCCCCCATATCAACTGATTTGCTATCCACGGTTTCAGTTATCCACGGATCATGGGGACCCCCCCCCAGGCTTTTTTTTTTTCCAGTAAGCTTCGTTTCTTCCTTAAAGAAACAGGAGAAGCAGCCTCCGGCTGCTTATTACAGGCACATTTCTGTTAACCTTGAAGAGCCTCTCTAGTACTTAGTCTCGTTCTACTTGCCTGCAATGGAGGCTGCTTCTCTGTTTGTTTTAAGGAAGAAACAAAGCTTGCTGAAAGAAAAATAAGAGCTGGGGGGGCAAGCATGCCTGCCTGCAGGGGAGGCAGGGTGGGGGGGCCCTCAGGAAACCATGGAGGGTGTGTTTGCTCTTATCCATGGTTTCAAGTATCCACGGAGGGCCCTGGAACATATCCCCAGCGGATATGGGGGCCCACCTGTAGTCAAAACTCCACGGTATTCCACAATCATTGCCTTCTTTGCGGCCAGTCCTAGGTGCCTGGGGCTAAGCTATGAAAAACGCAAGCAAGGGCTGCCACACACAACAGCATCCCAATATGAACTTCTTTCCATATACCCCATTAAAATGCAATATCATTCCCCCCCCCCCCATGCTGGGATATTATGCTTTTCCCTGTCTCCACTACTCATCGGTGAGGAGGAGTAGAGGTAGAGGAATATGCATGATTAAAGCACAACGGACAATAAGTTGTTATTCTCATTACGGAGAGGGACGGAAAGAGGGATAAACTCACAACAGCCCTGTGTTGCATTCATGGTAGTTCCACAATCTCTTATCTACCAAGATTTACATAGCCAAACTTTGTTTCTCCAGCCTAGCTGGGCTATGAATTTGTGACTTCAGCTGTCACATCATCATCAAAAGATGCCATTGAGTAAAACTCCCAAAGCACAGAAAACCACCCCACAACACAAGCCATGTTGTCGATAAAAATATTGTCATATTCCAGTTCTGCACCCTTGATATATTTTCATCAACAAAAAATGCATAGCTGTATAACACAAAATATCCTCTTTCATAAATGCTAGCAAGAGTAGAAATACTGATCTTGCTTATGAGAAGGCAAAGGTAGAACTCTGAATTGACAGGCGGATGTGTGGCCCAGATGTTCCTCTTTTTAAATCTAGCATGATGTCATTAATTGTAAACAGAAATGAACTGGATCTAGTTAACAAACAGCCAAAGTTGTCCAGGCCACACACATCTTGATAGCAGAGAATGAGAAAGCCTGGCTCTGGAATAAACACAGAGCGGGAAGACGTATCCCGTTACTAAGGAGAATTGTAACATTATTCTTACGGATACTGTATGTACCTAGTAGGCTTAATTATGACTACAGTAAGGTGCTGGTTGCTGTAGACCCTGCAGTATCTGAACCTGCAATGTTGGGAAGGAGGGACTTGCCAGTATTGAAATGTCGTCATATAAATCTACAATGTGATGATCACAATACTGGGCACAATTTTAGTAGCTCCGTCAAGGTGAAAAAGATGGGAAAAAAAAAGGATCATGCAACGGTTAGAATGGCTATTATTTATTATTTATTTCTATGGGGACACCATCATGGTGAGAACAAAATTTGCTTTGAACAAAATAGGGCATTTGCTTCGGCTTGGGAAAGGTGGGATATAAATTCATTAAATATATTTGTCCCCATTCTTATTCTTATTCTTATTCTTAACAGTATTTATATACCGCTTTTCAACAAAAAAGTTCACAAAGCAGTTTACAGACAAAAAGCAGTTTACAGACAAAATCAAACGATTAAATGGCTCCCTGTCCCCAAAGGGCTCACAATCTAAAAAAGATGCAGAACACCACCAACCAACAGCCACCAGAAAAGACACTGTGCTGGGGGGGGGGGAAGGGGGGCAGTTACCTCCCCCCTGCTAAATGCAAGAGGATCACCAACTGAAAAAGTCCCCATCCCTAACACTGGGTGGCCCAGGTCTCAGTAACAGGGGTCCCACAGAGGGGTGTGTGCATGCACAACATAAACAGTGCATCTTTGCAAAAGAGCGTACTGTACCCTCAAAGGGATTCTTCCAAATACAAGGCCTTCCTCCACAAACACATACACACACTCATAGTTAACAGTCATGACTGACAGCTTGATTTGTCCCATTTCCTTTTAAACAAGAGAGGAAACGAACTTGAGCCACTGAACACTACGAGCTGCATTTTCACAATCTCATTTCACGCTATTAGCCACGAATGGAACCTCCATGTTCAGAACCGGTTGCCTAGGAGTGGAGGGCAAAACAGGCACATTTCGTTGTATGACTCGACCCTAGAAATCCTGCAAGAAAAATGGGTTGTAGGTCAATGGGCTCAGCATATAGCCACGTCACACACTCCCAATTGCATACGTATGGAAATAAACTGATTTACTCTCCACCAGACCACTGGGAGTCCATCTAGATCAGTACTGTCGATCCTGACTTGAAACAGTTCTCCAAGGCAGAAGTCATTTCCGACCCTGCTACCTGACAGTCTTTGAACTGGGGATGCCTGGGACTTGACCCTTTCACCACTTATTTGGGACCTGGAAGCTCATGGGTCCTAGGAAGGTTACAGGGAAAGCAGAAACTCCCGAAGTGCACAGGCAAGGATAATTTGACCACTCCCAGACCACAAAGCCACTTCATGAACACACCACAGTCCAGTTCTCCTTCACCACTGCGTTTTGGCTTGTGCGGGCAACACACCCAGGGGCCCACCTTTTTTAGCTGGTGTTGATATTTATTTATTTATTTATTTAAAGAATTTATACCCCGCCTTTCTCCCGAGGGCACTCAAGGCGGCTTACAACACATTAAATAGGCAGCCATTTTCCCGCTTCACTTTGTCTCCGCGTGCAGAAATGAGATGATACAGGGCCCCCCTCCACCTCCTCATTGGTTGCCCTGCAGCGACTCCGCTAAGCACCTTTTTATTGGTACGTTTTTAGATTCTCACGACGTGTCCAAACCTTAGAATTAAACACAAGCATTCTGCCGGGAAAACTTTGTCGTATAATACAATTTTATTGTTTCACTCAGATGGTTAAAACTTTTACGTTTCGCCTGCAACATTACAGGCATCAAGCACTTTTATTGGCTTTCCAGGGGCAGGACAAGTAAGACTTCTGCTAGCACTGAACTTTTCAGGCTGAATTTGTCACTGCTGTTGCTGTTTTCTTGGTAAAAGCATACTGCTGAGTTTTATTATTTTTAAGGGGTGAAAACGATGTTCAGTGGTCTTACCCTGGTTTGTAAATCGTTAATCTTCCATGTCATTCTTACTGGAGTGTTTTGTTTTTTTTTAAGTCTAATGTTATTCTATTAGTTACTCTGCATGTAGACGGCAGGAAAGCACTAAATCGTTAAATAAATGACAAAGTCCAAACTAGTTCCTTATCAGAATTACTCTTCCTCAGCCCTGCGCTGCCTTGCCCTGAAATGCCAGCTTACCTAAAAACATGCGCTTCCCCGCCTCTTTGGGCTCCAGCGTTCCATTAACGAAAGCAGGCCGGCTGACATCTTCACTCCCTGGCTAGACCTCAAGCCTATCATGTCGCCTGATGCGCCGGGACTTGCTCTGCTTTGACCCTCCCTGACCCTACTACACCTCTTAAGTATTCCATCTGTCAGTTTGCTTTTGCTTTTCTTCCGTCTCCAGTTATCCTCACCTACATCTTGGCTTACCCCCAACATTACTTTGAATACTGCCAAGGATCCGGTATGAAGGAAATTCAGGTCCTACAGTATGGGAGAAACTGCTTCAGGGCCATTGCTGACAGAGCAAAGCAAGCCTTGGCCATTATTGCAAACACCAGTCCATACAATACATCTTGCTCCAGAGAGGGTCCCAGTGTTCTTAATATCCTGTGCCCAAAATCTTTGGAGGGAGTGGTGCTTAGTATCTCCTGTAACAAATGACTGCTTTTGATTATCCATTTTTCATTTCCACCAGAGGGGCAAGATTAAATATATTTCTGAGGCAGTCGCTCCTGTTAATCTCCCTACCACATGCTCAGAGTGAAACTGTCACTCAGGGAAACTAATGTCACCCCAGTTGCCAATACAGCTACAGGAACCAAGCACAAGAATCATTAAATATATAACTGCCACTGCATGAAGGAGTCTAGAGAAAAGGAAATATGTCTGGACAAGAAGAGTTTTGCACAGGAGCTGAAATATGCACAATATTTCAACAGGCAAAAACGTTTGACCTCATTTCCAGGCTGAAATCCCTACATGACTGTGAACAAAATGAGTGACCCTGGACGAGTCTCTTCCTTGCAGACTCAACTCCTATCTGTAAAATGGGACTATGAATGAATGACCTGCCTTAAAGACTCATCACGAGGAGGGCTGAATGGATTCCAAGACTCCCTGCACACTGACAGAACTGCAGGTGGAGCCTGCAACTCATTTGAAGAAAAGTGATGCTAGCTCCAGTGAAGGTTTCACCTAATCCAGCATCCTGCTTTCCGCAGCAGCCGGGCAGTTTGACATGGGAAGCCCACAGGTGGGATATGAAGGCAATTGCCCATCCCCTTACTGACTGGTATGCTAAAGTATCCCGTCTCTGAACCCAGAGGTCTGATTTAGCGATCACGGCTAATAGACCTGACCTCCATGTCTAATTCCCTTTTAAAGCTATCCATGGACTAGTTCTCGTGATACTGTGCACTGGCCGCTGCCCATCACATGAGTGTGTGGGCCCTGCTCCCCTAACAGTGCCCCATTCTACGCTGCATAATGGAAGCGGGGACGGGGGACACACATCCAAACTACCCCTCACATGCAATTTAAATACTGCATTGCCGTTTGCCATTTTTAATCACATCACATGGTGCATTTGACCTAGCGGTCAAATGTATCATCTCAACCATCCGTGTTAAGAACAAAAGAATCCAAAGCTGGGCATGTTTGCGCTAGTTTCAAAAACAGTGTGCCCAGTGACAAGGGGTGGGCAGGGAAGAGAGGGCTGTTGTTTGAGAACACAAGTCTGCAAAGCCTGGCTGGGTGTACAGAACAGCGGCGGAACCACGGTGGAGCGTGTGGAGCAGGAGCTCCAGGCGCTCGATCGCGGGCGGGCGGCAAGATTGCGGGGCGGGGGAACTCACCCTCTCCCGAAGAGCAGCGTCATGTCTGGGCCCGCGCTCCCTCCCTGGAGCCGGTTTGGCTCCGAAATGAGAGCAAAATAGGCGGGGGGCGCATCGACGCGACGCTGGCCCCGCCCCACGTGCCCGGGCACCCTCCCGGCGCCTGTCACCTCTGGTACAGAGATCTAAGCCAGTGATGGCGAACCATTTGGGCTTGTGTGTCAACATTTTTGAAAATGCCTAACTTGACTCTGCTGGTGTCTCCCCCCCAACTTTTAATAGTACTTTGACTATTGCTACTTTTAATAGTAATTTTGAATTGAACTGAACTGAAAACAACTGTATAACACATTGCATTCTATTTAACATCAATTAGTGACTTTTTTGTTGCTGAGTTTTACTAGATAATAATTTGAAAGAGGTCTGCCAGAATCCCTGCCCTAAATGTTCAAGACAAGTCTGTAAAACATTTGCAAAAATGTAAGGTGTGTTGGGAGGCCAGCGGGTGGCGCAGTGGGTTAAACCGCTGAACCATGAGCTGTCGATCGAAAGGTCGGCAGTTCAAATCCGCGACGGGGTGAGCTGTCGTTGCTTGGCCAGCTCCTGCCAACCTAGGTACCGCTTGCGGGAAGGTAAGCAGCGCTCCGTGTTCCAGCTGCATGCTACGCGCTGCGGCAAGGAGAGTCATGCCGGCCACATGACCACGGAGGCGTCTTCGGACAACGCTGGCTCTTCGGCTTTGAAATGGGGATGAGCACCACACCCTAGAGTCGGACGCGACTGGACTTAATTGTCAGGGGTCACCTTTACCTTTAAGGTGTGTAGGGGCCCTGGGGGAAAACGGTGGCGTGTCACCCAAAATGACCTCGCATGTCACCTGTGACATGCGTGTCATAGGTTCGCCATCACGGATCTAAGCCAAACTTAAGCCCTTTGCAGCTCGACTGGTTTCAATAAGGATGTCTTTCCATCTCGTTCCTTTTAAAAACGGAGGTTTTTCAAACGTCAGCTAGATTGTTCCTGTCAAGGACGAGTGGAAAAGAAGAGGCCTGCCCCAAGGATATCCAATCAACCTTATAAGTAAGCAGAGATTTGAACCCAAGTCTCCTACTGTCAAATGTTATCGACAACACGCTATGCTGTGCAAAGCCCTGCATGAGAAGAATATGTTCCAGCTGTGGAATGGAAGGATTAAAAAAAAAACCGGAGGGAGGTCACATTGGCAATGCAAACAGATCATTCCTATCAAACTCACTTTGATGTGAAAATCCAATGAATACCAGCTTTGCTTTGCTTTGCTCCCTTTAGCAGTGTTGCAGAGCCGCTAAAATATCTCACCCCTACCCACCCACCCTCAATACCCTCATACTGGGTCCCTTTTTTGACCTTGCAGTAATAATAAATGGAAGATTAAAGAAAAATATTCCATCAGCCTATTTACCCAAAGCTCTCTGCAGAATTTAAAACTTTTAATATAGAGAAAGAGAAATGATGTTTCCCGCCTTTGTAGTTGAAAAGATAACCTTTTACCCATGAAATGATCCAGAGCTATGCTTTTGAAGCTGCAGATTATGGGAGTAGGAGGGAGGGAAGGGGGGCAGGTTGAGATGCAGGGTCAACTTCTACTGCTGGCTAATAATCTCCCAGTTCTTCTGAAGTGAAAAAAGCTGACAACTGTACGATCCGAAGGGAGAAATGAGGGCCAATTTACACAGCTGGCTGAATCAAGATTTCCCTGCCTGCTGGGTGAATGTGTGTGATGCACTGAAAACCAACAAACAATATTTCCCTGCTGAGGGCAGCAGATTATTATTATTATTTATACAGTGCCATCCATGCACAGGGTGCTTTACAAAGAATGAGACGACAGGTCTCTGCCCTGAGGGGCTTGCAATCTAGACACAGACACAAGAGAATTGATGGAGGAAGGGGAAGGAAATGGAGGCTGGGTGAAGAATGAGCTATTGTTTCAGCTTCAGATGCTTATGCTTGGGCATGGGGCATGAAGACTGAAGGCCGTGACAGACTGCACAAATTCCTGCGCGTTCCGGACGCCCGAGAAGCTTTGTCGAGCTGTGCGGAGGTGTCTGGTTACCATAGCGGAAGCGAGGAGTAGATGCGATCTCCCGATTTCCGGCACGATCGAAAATGTTTCTGGCCCATGTTTGAGGGGGCGGCTTCGCCGAGCTACAGTAGCCACCAATCAGATGAGAGGGGGAGGAGAGTGGCTATCTGCCAATCGGAAGTTAACTTTAGTGTTAGCCAATCACTGTGGAGGTTTATTCCAAGAAGGCGGGACAAAAGGAGGGACTATTTGCGGGAAGACACTCCTACAGACAAGCTCAGAGCGCGGAGGAGAGCGGCCAGCCTCGCTCGCTCGCCACTGCGCTGGGATTCGCCAGAATTCGTGCGGTCTGTCACAGCCTTAAGGGATTGTGCCAAAGTCTTCAGGGGAAAGACAGGTTATTCCATTTTATCCTCACACCAACATCGTGAGAGAATATCTGGCCTGAGGTCACCAGTCTAAACCTGCTGCGTATACTGCCTCTCCAGTGTTTTTCTATCAGTGCAATCCTACCTAAAGATACATAGACGGCCTAGACCAGGGGTGGGGAACCTTTTCCCCGCCGAGGGCCATTTAAATATTTAAATTTTGTTCGCGGGCCGGCCAATAGGCCGGCCGCCATTTTTAAATTAATTATCTAATTTAGGGGCCCCCGCCCCCCCCCATCGGCCTCCGGAGGCTCTGCGCGGACCCGGCGGAGCCTCCGGGGGCCGGTTGGGCGGCCTCCCGGCAATCTCCCCGGGGGCCGGAGCCGATGGCCACGCAGGCCGGATTTGGCCCGCGGGCCGGAGGTTCCCCTCCCCTGGCCTAGACGGATGGCCGCTGTATCCTATGTCATTCCTGGGCTGCTCTGGAACAGCCCAGGAGCACATTTGTCCCCTTCCCCGGGTGTTATGCCGGCTGGGGCCCTACGGGCCTCCTCGGATGTACGCCAGGTCCAGACCTGGCATACATTCGGGGAGACCGTGTAAGGCCAAACCAGCCTGGAAATGGGCATAGGATATCGGTGGAGCGTGCCATCGATATCCCCACCCCCTCCCAGCCCAGCCAATGCCCCCCACGCCAGCCTGTCCCCACCCCTGCACCGAGCGGTGAAGACCCTACCTGGATCGTCGGGCGCTGGTTCAGTCCACCGGGGGTGTGAGTGGTGCCGGCCTCAATGCTGGTGCTGCCTACACCCGAGTCATCACAAACATGCTTTACGGCACATTTGCAACAGCTTAGAGAAGCAGAGTGTGCGATCCGCTGCTCTATACTTAGTGAGGATTGCACTGTAAAGCAGGAATTCCCAACAATGTACTGGGCAAGACAGGCATGTGTGCCATGAGAATTGCTCATTCTTAACCTTACGAAATATATATTGCTTTTTTATGTTTTAATATTATATATAAAGACAATTGCCCATTCTCAGAAGAGGCTGACCGCAGTATCTTCGTATGAGTCATTGCTGAGCTCTCCACCCTCCACTCAGGAAGCAGATATGGAACAGGGACTCACACAGAAACACCAGGGGCTGGCTACCCTGCAGGCCAACAAAAGGCCATTTCGCTTGCAGGAATCTTAGCAAGACGTTTGAATGGCTTGTCACCAAATTTGAATCACTTCTGCTTATTGAAATTAAGTCTTTTTTTCCCCATCTTACATGTTCAAGTGAGGTTCTCATAGGTTGAGACAATGAATCATATCACAAAGCTGGATGCCCTGGATTAGTTTATGTTCCAAAGGAGGGGGGGGGGGTTGAGTAACTCTTTCTTACGTGTGTTTTTTATTTTTACAATCTCCGAAGTGTTCCCCTCATCTTCAAAGATAAAGTTTTAAAGGATCCCAGACGACAGGCCAAAGAACATCTGAGGTGATATGAAACTGGAGGAAAAAAAAAAAATCCCAACAGAAATGCGGGGATGACATGGCCTCTAAGCCAGTGGTTCTTAACCTGGGTTCGATCGAACACCAGGGGTTCGGTGAGTCAGTCTCGCAGGTTCGGCGGAGGTCAAGACACACATTTTCATTTTGTGTGAAAATCATGTTTTAATATTTAATGGTTTTGTTCTTTGTTCTTAACGGTTTTGTTCTTTAATGGTTTTGTTCATTTTGTGCACCTATGTATAAAAATATACCTATGTATAAATATACGTATACCTAAATATATACCTATGTTTTGAATTTGAAAAAATCATATTTTATTTTTCCAATTAAGAAGGGTTCAGTGAATGCGCATATGAAACTGGTGGGGTTCAGTACCAGGGTTCAGTGAATGCGCATATGAAACTGGTGGGGTTCAGTACCAGGGTTCAGTGAATGCGCATATGAAACTGGTGGGGTTCAGTACCTCCAACAAGGTTAAGAACCACTGCTCTAAGCTCTCGCATTTGACTCAGGGCCTTTCTCACCATTCCCTTTGCTCTAGAACGAAGGATACTGTTCATTCCTGGTCCAAGGCAAGCCCCTCCCCCCCATGTTAAACCATTTCAAAGCTTTCAAAGTGTGTGGTGGTGTTTTTTTTTTCCTTTTACAGTACTATTACTTCTCTATTAAATCGAGATTACAGAACCACACCATCAGAAGAAAGTCAAAGATCTTTCAAGTAGTTATAAAAATAGTTTGGATAGTACTTAAGCCTGGTAGTGGAAAAAAAAAATCAACAGCAAGATTTAAATCTAAGCTTAAAATCAACTTTACCTTTTGAGAAGCACCACTTTACAGTGACATAAAATCAACTTTTAAGTACTATCCAGAGGGCAAGATGATTAGGTATCCATAAGGACCCATAAACGGATGCCACTTGACATGAAATGTTCCATACATCAAGAATTGTAGCCCTGTTCACGCCTCCATCTCTATTCATATAAATGTGTGGAGGAAAATCAGCCCTGCACCCTGTAGGCCCAATTCTATCCAACTTTTCAGCTCTGATGCAGCCGTGCCAATGCGGTGGGGGGGGGGGCGCAGTCACAGAGGCCTCCTCAAGATAAGGGAACATTTGTTTCCTTCACTCAGGGCTGCATTGCAGCTGCATCAGGAGCTCCGATTGCCCAGAATTCCAGATTACACACACGCATACCTCACTAATAGCACAATCCTATCCTCCACCATGGAAGCGTGCACTGAATGCGGGGGGGGGGGGGTGTCAGGAGGTCTGCAAGAGGTAAGGGAAGATATTTTTTCTCTTACTTCTGAGTAGGCCCCCGATGGCATATGTGTCTCCTCGGACTTGCGCCACACCAGCCATACAGCTGGTGCAACGCCTAGGAGAGCCAAGGGGTGGGGCAGGCCTAAAAATGGGGAACAGGATCCAGTGCACATGACTGCCACCAGATCCACACACCCACACCCACCCACCCACATTTGCAAAAGCCTATCAAATTATGTGTGGGATTCAAATGTTCAACCCAATGTTTGCACCAATTGATGCTGCATGTGCAATATGAACAGGGCCCTCCCTGCTCTTTTCATCTGTATGGAACAGGGACACGAGGCTGCAATCAGGATATCCCTGTGGAAGACAAGCGTGTCATCCACCTAGACTCATGCAACAACAAGGTCTGGGACAAAGGAACAGCTGCATCCCACTTCTCACAGACATCGTTTTCTCAAATTGCAACCTCTTCCACCGTTCTACAGAAACGTTTGCTTTATTGTACAGAGCAGGACCACAAATGCGGTGCAAAACAGCTTTCACAAGTGCCTTTTTCCCTGCAGCTACCTTAAAACTTTTGCGACCTTGCTGCCTGCTTGGGACACGTATCTGCCCCAGCAAATAAGCTGATTTCCCTCCCGTCATGGCAAAGCACAGGCATTTGCTGCATCCCGAGTTAATCTAGGCTTGGCCTTTGAATTTCATTCAACGGTGCTGCACACTTCTCCCCGTTTGCTGCACAGCACACTTCAGCCATAAAGGAACAGATGGCACTGTATTCCCTTGCTGCAGAGCAGACTTTATACACTTGCAGCATCCGTGCTCAAAATACATTCCATTCTAAAACTGCTCTTTGCAACTGCTTTTTCAGAAACATTCAAGGTTGCTGCAGAGAGGTGAGAGATCTAGGCTTACAGGTGACACGCCCTCTCTGTGTTTCATCATTGCGCTGCATGGAAGTTTTCTTGTTCCTGAGCCTCTCTCTCCTTATGCCGTGTTCAAAAGCACACCATAAAGAGCAACATTTCCTTCTTTAGTCACATCTCAAGGGATGGAGGAAGAAAAGGGCTTGAGTTAGCATCTGAGTTGCCATGTGCATGTCTAACATACACACTCCCCTGGGGGCTTCGCTTTCTCGCAGAGTGTTTGGGATTTGTTCTCTCTTTAGTTCTGTTCTGTTGTTGCATGGAACATGTGACGTTCAATGAAGCCATACTCTTTTGGGAAAGCTTCCTGGTAGCCCTGCCATTGTGGAGATTTCAGGGCCAGAATAAGACAGCTGGTACTGAACAGTGAGTGTTCTTCTCCATGTAGCCATCATTATGCTCAAAAGGGGATGTTTCTATTTAAAGGGTTGGCAACTAACAGCCCGCAAGCAGAACCTGGCCCAAGAAAAGATGCGACTTGGCCCAGGAATGCAAACCTCACCTCCACTCAGCACCTGTTATTCATGTAGCCGCCTCAACTGAAAATTCCCCAGTGCTTTATGCTAACAAGGACAGAGGGGAAGGGATGTTTGCTAGGCATCTGCCCCCATTCATGCCCCCTATTTCTTGTGACTTGCAACCCAGGAGTGAAATAGGATGTAAGCCATTCGAAGGTAACCTGTCACATGGTTCTCCTACCATACCTACTACGGAAAGAGGCCTAATTCCAGCCACAGCCAGGGCTGCTTCTTCCGCTTTCTTCTCTACCCCCACTGCCTGTTGCATCTTTTCTTTTTCTTTCTCTCCTTCTCCCTCCCCTTCCGATCAACTCCTTGTCTCCTCTTCCTCGCTGCCTTTCGCTTGGTTCCCTGTCAAATCCCCACCTCTTCTCTCAAGCACCTCACATCACTCTATCTCTGACTTCCGTCTCACCTCTCATGCTTTATCTGTCTCCACACTCAGTCTTTCCCCCCTTTCACAGATCGGCAAGACTGGTCTGTCTGTGGCCACGGCCAAAAGGGGTGACAGAAGCAAAAACATAATATGTTTTATACAAGACACAAGTTTTATGGGGGAAGTAGCCATGTACTAAATATAAAATACAAAGAACTCCAGGCACACAAGTATAAAATCTTCAAAAAGCGCCACTCATAACAAGCAGCAAAACAATGAGTGCGGAGAAGTCCGATGTTTACAGGAATATGTTTTATTCCCAATAATTTCCAATTATACATTCTTCTCTTCTTTGGGGTCTTTTCATACCAACTGGAAGGGCTTTCATATTTGAGAGATTTCTGGTTAAATAGTTTAAGAATTTTTCTTAAGCTCACCTCACCCAATTTCGCTACACCCTAATGGGATTCAACATGGGGCTTTTGTGCCCATATCTGTATATTCAAGCATATGGCCCTTTTTAGACAACAAGCATTTGGTAGTGGGTTTTATTCAGCTGAAGCAAGTTAATTAGGAAAACGTATGCGGGAGTTGGGAAAGAACTGGAATGCAGACATTGTGGAAGATTAGAAGAGCTGAGACTATTAACTTACATCAGAGGTTCATACAGTAAGCCTTCTTTAACCAAGAGGGGAAAGCTAGTTTTAGTCTCCTCAACCCCCCACCCCCACCCCTCTTAGAGGACTACAGCAGTTATGGACTCTGACAGTTGCTCAGTGCTCAAATTATGTGGTGAAAGGGAACAGGGTACTGTTTGGAAATGAGTGTACAACAGGACAGCGGCTCAAAGAGAGTAAAAAGCCACAAGGGAAAAGGCACATGCCAGCAACGTTTGGAAGAGAACACAATGTATAAGTGTTTATATGCAAATGCCAGAAGCTTCTGAGACAGGATGGCTCGGAGTCGAAGCGCTTGATTGCAAAGGAGAACATAGATATAGTGAGTATAACAGAAACTGGAAGGGTTTGTTGGGGGTGACGTAGCTCTGTTCCCACGAATTTGCTTATCCACGGGCAACAAGAATGCAACCTACCTCCTGCCATTCATGGTCTGTTCACAGCTATCCGCGGCCATTTGGAAGCTATCTGCGCCATTCTGAAGGTATTTGTACCAATTTGATTTTCCCTCTAACCCAGTGGTTCCCAAACTTTTTTGACTCGCGGCTCCCTTGACCTCCCTCGCCGTTAGCCGTGACTCCCCATTACAGTGCATGGAAGAAACAGGCACTCTTTACATGCTCAGAGGCACCCTTTCTTATATGTATGTGTATATGTATGTGTATATTCCCAAAACGAGCCCTAAAGTGGATTTTCCATGCTTATGCTGAGCAGCAGCTAAGCCAGGAGTGTGCAGGGTGGGGTTGGGATGCTGCCCTCCCTCCATTGGCAGGCCTGGGTAGAGGGCACTGATGTCGTCTGTGTTAGTCCTATTCATGGCAAGAAAAACATCAAAGCATGGGAGGGAAGCCCCAGTTGCACAAGAGAGAAAGAGAGAGAAAGCTAGCTCCTTTTGGTAGCATCTTTGCAAGATGAAAAACAGATTCTTATACTGCCTGGCAGTTTCCAGGGGGGGGGGGTTGTCCCAGCAAATAGAGTGGGGAACTAACTTAGAGGTGGGTCAGAAAGGAAGAAGGAGAGAAATCCTAATAATTAATCAACCAAACTAAACATAGAAATCAAAGACTGTATGTAAAGCAGAACCTGCTCTGCACCATTTTCAATTGCAGTTCTTGCATTTCTTTTGTGTTTGCTTTATTAAAAACATTCAACAGAAAGAAAATACTTTACTTGCAAGCCTCGAGATGCTGTCTTTGCAGCTCCAGCTCCAAAGTACCGGTACTCAGCTTATCAATAGAGTTGTTAATCGTTCTTTAACATAAGATAAGCAAGGGCTTCGCTCCCGCTGTGGTTAAAAACAAGACGTGGAAACTGTCTACAAACCTGAAGTGTTTTGAAATTAACTTTGAGTGACCCGATGTGAAGAGGCAGCTTTTCCGAATTTTTTTTTTTGCTCTCTCTCTCTCTCTCTCTCTCTCTCTCTCTCTCTCTCTCTCTCTCTCTCTCTCTCTTGAGAGCAAGAATATGTGTTAATTAAAAGATTAACGCGACGCCCCTGGCTGCTTTTGATGACGCACTTGGGAGTCTTACACTTAGAGAACACTTAGAGAACCTCTGCTCTAACCCCATTGATCCCATAGGATCAATGATTCGGTATCCGCCTATTTGGTATCTGCTGAGTTTTCCAGGAAACTAACCCCAACGGATAACGAGAATTGATTGCACGATTTTAAGATACAATAATTAACTGGGCCTTAGTACAGCTGGACTTACAACCAGACAGGGGGACTTAATCCTAAACTTAAACCTATGTGGCAGCAGGCAGGGCTTGGTACAAGATGTAAGTGTTGCTGAACTGATAGGGAACACTGAACACGGTGCTATCCAGTTCAATATATGCATCACTGAACAGTTTCCAAGGAAGTCCTACAAATATTTAACTTCAAAACAGAGGACTTCTCAAAAAACGAGGGGACTTGTAGAAAAGAAGCTGAAAGGGAGAGGCAACAGGAAGAATGCATGGAGCTTATTTAAAACCACAAAAACAGAAGCTCAGCCTCAATGTCATGACCTTCAGAGGAATGGCACCGCCAATTCCAGGCACAGGCCAGTATGGCTCACAAGAGGAGTCAAGGAAGCTATAAAAGGAAAGCTTTCTTCCGAAAATGAAAATGTTGCCCAAATGTGGAAAACAAAAGGAACACAAACTCTGGCAAAATAAACGTAAGATATAAGACGACAACGAGGGATGTGAACGAATAATATGAGGAGTGCAAGGCAGACAATAAAAATGTCTTTCAATATATCAGAAGTAGGAAACTTGCCAGGGAGGCTGTTGGACCGTTAAGATGATGAGGGAATAAAAGGGAAGCTTAAAGAAGTTATGGAGACTGCAGAGAGGTGAATGAATTCTTTGCATCTGTCTTCATTATAGAAGGAACACGGCAGATGCCTGTGTCTGAACGGACCTTCGCCAGGAGGGTGTCTGAACAACTGAATCAAACCGAAGTGACAAGGGAGGCAGTTCAAGAGTGTCTTGAAAAATTCAGCATTCATAAATCACTGGGTCCAGATTGTTTCCACCCAAGAATTCTTATGGAATTCAAATACGAAAATGCTGATCTTCTCACAAAAATATGCAACTTGTCCTTTAAACCAGCCTCTGTGCCAGAGGACTAGAAGGTAGTTATTGTAACACTGATATTTAAAAAGAGATTTTTTTTGGGGGGGGGGGTGTCAGGAAAATTACAGGCATCTTAACATCTGCTCCAAGTAACCTGGTGTAAAGCATACTTAAAGATTAAATTATTAAGTATACAGAATGAGCCTTGCTGAGGAGACTCAGCATGGTTTCTACAAAGGTGAGTTCTACCTCTCTAACCTTCAAGAGTTCTCTAAGAGTGTCAACAGGCGTGTGGATAGAGACGATCCTGTTGACATTGTATACTTCAAAAAGGTTTTGACAAAATCCTTCGCCACAGGCTCTTGAGTAAACTTAGTGGTCGTATAGAATAAGACGACAGGTCAATCTATGGAATGATGACTGGTTAAAGAACAGGAAAAAGAGCGTACAAATAACTGGAACATTTTTACAGTGGTGGGAAGTAAAAAGTGTTGTCGTTGTCAAACCCCACCCCCAGATCTATCTTGAGACCAGTGCTTTTTAGCTTGTTCAGAAATTATCTGGTTAGGGATAAACAGTGAGGTGGCCAAGCTTGCTGATGACACCAAACTATTTAGGGTGGCTAAAAACCAAAGGGAGTTGTGAAGAACTTCAAAAGGGCTTCTCCAAACTGGATGGATGGGCAACCAAATGGCACAGGCAATAGCATGTAAGTAAGCGTAAAATGATGCACATTAGGACAAAAAAATACATCCCAATTTCATCTATACATTTGGCAGGTTTGAGTTGTCTGTGACAAACCAGGAAAGAGACATTGGGGTCATGGTGGATAGCCCAATGAAAACGTCAACTCAGCATGCAATACTGGTGAAGAAGGCGAATTCCATGCTAGGCGACAATTCCATGCTAGCCCTTATAACAACAGGGCTATTGAAACCTTGCCTCATATGCTATTGTATTGTGATCTATACCAAGATTTGCGTTTATCCTATTTAGGTCCGATTTTGGTTAAACTCACAGGATTTTCCGATGTGGATGTCTTATACTACCTATCGATCTCTCCTTCATATGACGTAGATTAATTTGCCAACAGATGGCTGATAGAATCATTATTATTATCTAGATGGTCCTTTGCAGTTGTTATGTGCTGGTGGTATCTACCTATTATGATTGCTTTGGATACTGCTCTATGTGTATCATGCGTATGGATTAGTCTGTGCTTTATGATACTGTCTGCTTGCGTGTTATTTATATTTTATGTGTGTTTGTCTTTATGCCAATAAAGGTTTCATTCATTCATTCATTCATTCAGGAAAGGGACTGAGAATAAGGCTGCTAACATTGTATTGCCCTTATATAGGCTTACCATCGTCCCAGAATTGACGCTGGCTTCGGCCTAGAGTAGACCTGAGCCGCTCCCAAGGGTGCACTGTGTCTGTCCAACGGTCTTCCGGAACTTCCGGTCAATGACACAACAGAAGCAGGAACCTCGTTGGACAGACGCAGTGCACCCTTGGGAGCGGCTCAGGTCTACTCTAGGCCAACGCCAGGCTCAATTCCGGGACGATGGTAAGCCTACCCTTATACAAGCCAATGGTGCAGCAGCATCTGGAATACTGTAGTGTAATGCCTCCTATAACACTGTTTTGTTATGCCATTCTTTGTCCAGGGTGTAATATTTGCAGTATTACAAAAAAGGATCAGGGGCACTGATGCGTGCCAGAATCTATCCCCCTTCCCAGGCCTGTTTTCCCTACATGGGTCCTCTTGGCCAGTGATTTAGCTTGCACAGGTCCAAGTAGACCTGTGGTGCGGACTGGGGCTTTCCCTGGGGCAAGGGGGAAAATGCCCCCTTGCCCCGAGGAGACCTCCAGCCTGCTAATTTCTGTGCAGGACGCAGCACAGGCCAGAAAGTTGGGTAGGATTGGGCTGTTAATTTTCAGTCTCACAGATGAAACCTTATTTCATGTTAACCTTTTTACATGAACCTTTCAGCAGGTTGCAGCCTAAAGGGCAAAAATCTAACTATGTTTCTTATTACTACTTCAAAGACTCATTTCCTCACTAAGAGGCAGCGTTTGTCTCTTTGTTATGTTTATTTAATTTGTCATCCTCCCAGTGTGCTGGGAGAATCGAGGGAGGGCCCCCTGCATAACCCTTCATCATCTGCAATCAGACACAGACGTCCCCTGTGGTTGCCACACATTGCGGTGGCCATGGGAAGCCTTGCTCTGTAATGGACTGGCCTTTCTAGAAACAACTAAAACACCAAGAGGATTTCACTACCAAGAGGAAATACACTATGGATTTCGATTCAGAGCAGTCATTTCATCCAATGTGTATTTTCCACTAAGTGACTGGTAATTCATTCAACATCTGCCACAGGGCACAGCTTCTCTGCCAGTTGTGAAGTTTTGGGCTTCTGTTTCAAAAGCAGCCCACTGACTCCTTCCCGACTTGGCGAAACAGTCAAAGCCTCTCCTGGAGCAGAGATACCCAGAAAGCGATTAAGTACTTAACACAAGACTGTTTCAGAAGGACAACAGCAATAAATAATGATTTGGCAAGAGATTTAATTAGTGTGACTCTTTAGAAATCCTGGCACGGATTTGATGAAATAAATGTTTTTATACATAAAAAGACAGAGACACACCAGCTTGCATTCGAGCATACAAACAGTCCTAGATGCCACTACAAATCCACCTTCAGGATTATTCAGGTGTATGAAGGGGGGGACACACCCATTGGCATTCTGTAATTAAGATGACTTGACAACGTACACACTAGAGGTGCAGTAAATAATTGGTTACTTTTGCTTCCTGAAGTGAAAACTGCATATTCACAACTGCGGACAGGTGTCCCGAAAATAGTAGCAAGTTCCTAAAGAGAGGCAGCAGAAACACACACAAAAAGCAGTGATCTATACATAAACTCTTGTGTTTAAACACTCTTAAAGTTTAAAGAGGGTATGCTGAAGAACAGCATGAAACACACACAACAGCCGGCCAGGTGATGTGTGGGCAAGCAAGTTAATGACATCCAGCATCTCTATACATATTTGGTCTCTATAACATTACAGTTTAATAAAATGTATTAGATGCACTGTATTTACTGCCCTACTTGCAATGCAGTGTCGTCGCACAGTTTGAGGCTGTCAGAATTTCCTCACTTATAGAGGCACACAGAATCCCAATTGGACAAGGCTGTCAAATCCATCAGTCATCCTCTTGGATGAAACAATATTGCAAGGCAGCGGAAGTGTCTAAACAGCAGAATGTTAAAAACGGTGCTTCTGCGATGTTTGAAACTTCCATGCAGCCTCCTGACTTTTGCCCCTCTTTTGAACATGCTCACAGGCAGGGGCCAGGGTGCTTTCCTCCAGATAATTAACACAAACACGTCACCACACACAGGCACCCCAGCTTCATCATCAGAACAAACCTACAGTCAGCCACGCATCCCAGGTGAATAGGAATTCTTGCCAGCCAGGCTCACCTGCAAAGCTGCCCTATGTCACAGAGGTGGAACATTCAACTTACAAACTTTCAAGATACAAATGCGGCGGGCTGAAGCTTCCGTTGCCTGAAAGGTCATGAGACCGGGCAAGCTAATTGGGGTGGATACCAGTCACGGGGAGGGTTAGTGTGACAAAAACTGGGATCCGAATGGAGGCAACTCAGGTCCCAGCAAGGGAGTGACAAAGTGGGATGGGACACATTAATGGAGGACAAGTCTATCCATGGCCACTAGCCATCATGGCTATATACAGGTGGGCCCCCATATCCACTGATTCGCTATCCACGGTTTCAGTTATCCACGGATCATGGGGACCCCCCCCCCCAGGCTTTTACTTTTTTCCCAGTAAGCTTCGTTTCTTCCTTAAAGAAACAGGAGAAGCAGCCTCTGGCTGCTTATTACAGGCAAGTAGAACGAGACTAAGTACTAGAGAGGCTCTGCAAGGTTAACAGAAACCTTGCAGAGCCTCTCTAGGACTAACAGCCCAGTCCAGCCCAAGGCCTCAGCGGCACAATTCAGGCACAATTGCAGCCTAAGTGCTTTAGGCCCGAGTTGTGCCTGAATTGTGCCGCAGAGGCCGAATTTGTGCTGCAATTGTGACTGAATTGGGTTCCGGCACAATTCAGGCACAACTGCACAATTCAGGCACAATTGCGGCCTAAAAGTGGGCGTGTTGGGGGCGTGTCGGGGGAGTGACGGGGGCGGTTACAAATTTGTTCCGGTTCCAGACGCTGGAGAGCCCCTGACACGCCCCCTCGAGCCCAACTCAGGCACAAAATTTGGGTCAACAAAAAGGGTGGACCCAACCTCTGGTGCCAGGTTGCTGGGGCACTAGGGCAAAGTCCTGAACTGGGCTCCCCATGGTACCTCACACCCATCCACAGCTAGAGCACTGGGTCCTACTGCTAACACAGGTACAGAGAGTTCAGGAACTGGCTTGGCTTGATGGGCCCTCAAACAAGCATGGGCCGCCAGCCGGTGCCCAAGCTGGTTAACCCTGACACCACTCCGGAGCATTCCTCTGAACAGGAGTTCTTGGGAAGCAACAGCAGGATAATAGCCCAGTGGGAGCTTCCCTGGGGCTTCCGTTTGAGAAGCCTCTGACGCCGTTCAGGTCACTTCTCTCTTGAGTTTTGCTGGTGTGGTTGCCTATAAAAACTTGTGGATCAGGATACATTTATATCCCACCTTTCTTCCATCATGGTTCCCATGAAGAATGGGACTCATCCAGACCAAAGTGGTCATCCATGACTGTGAGCTGCTTAGCTTTATCATGTGCCCTCAGGCCATGCTCTGAGATCCTTGCCTCTGCCTTGCCCTGCCTTTTTCGGCAAAGGGCACGGTGTGAAGGTACTCACGTTGCTGAACCTAGGCAGCTCTGTGCTTAGTCCATCCCTGAAGGGGAAGCTGTGGCATGTTGCCTTAAGCTCTAAGAAGAAGAAAGGCAGGCTAGAAATGTATTAAATGAGATCAACAAGGTAAAAAAAAGGTAAAGGTGACCCCTGACAATTAAGTCCAGTCGTGTCCGACTCTAGGGTGTGATGCTCATCCCCATTTCAAAGCCGAAGAGCCAGCGTTGTCCGAAGACGCCTCCGTGGTCTCCGTGGACCCCTCCGTGGACTCTCCTTGCCGCAGCGCGTTGCATGCAGCTGGAACACGGAGCGGTGTTTACCTTCCCGCAAGCGGTACCTATTTATCTACTCACATTAACATGCTTTGGAACTGCTAGGTTGGCAGGAGCTGGCCAAGCAATGAGAGCTCACCCCGTCACGGACTCGAACTGCCGACCTTTCGATCGACAGCTCATGGTTCAGCGGTTTAACCCACTGTGCCACCCACTGGCCTATGAGATCAACAAACTTGGATGTTAAAGAACAGTGCATGCCAAGTCTCTGGTTGGGCTGAAGCACGTGACTCACAAATACATTTGCAGAAACGTTTGGAGTCACAGTGAGTTATACGAGTTGTCAAACAAACGGGTAAAAATTAACTAGCTCATTAGGCAAAAGAAACAAACGCAATACGTTATATATATGAAGGGATAAACAGCCTTCTTCAGAGACACCCACGCAGCCATAAGAAAAAATAAATTCCAAGATACATGAATACGTACATTGGGGGAAATGGTTATAAACATTAATATCAACTTTATCTGACACATGGAAAATCAGCATTTTTAATATAATTAATCACAACAAAGTCTTTAAAGTAATAAATTAACACCACAACGCTCCAGAAGGTTTTGCTTTTTCAGATAAATTCTCTTGGCAAATGCAAATAATGAGCTTAACGCCATTTAGAAAGTTTACAGTCAGTGCGGAAACCGGACTCCAGGTTTAATGGTGGCCCTCAAGCAAGGTAGCCAAGTGACATTTTTCACAACTCGCATTCCCTAACAGGAAACCATGCAAGAGTCACTCTTTTTCCATTTCCAAATGTTAAAACCATTCCCTCCCCACAGCTGTCAAGTCACCATTCACCCCACCCCCAGGCTCACACGCTACTCCGCTGAAAACATGCAAGCAAGAAGGATTGCCAACTTTATTTCTGACAAGGTTCTTGTACCCTATACAGCTGTCTGATATGTTGAAATCCAGTGGGTGAAACTGTCAGCTGTTAAAAACACAAGTACTCTGCCAGAAATAAAGTTGGCAGTCTTATCCAAGGAAGGAAGACTCGTCTTCCCCAACCTCTTCCATTCCCTGGTGCTTTCATCAAACATAAGAGCCACTCTTCACAGTTTTATTTGTGAGACTGGGCTTTCTATAGTATCCAATCAATTTGGTAGTTGCAGTCCTTTCCCAGAAACTAAAGTTCCAAGCAAAGTGGGTCTTTAAACTCGGGTTCTCGTGATGTTTGTAAAATACCAAATCTCTACATAATTCCCATACCATCTACAGAAATTCCTGAAAAACATACTGCTGAGTCAAAATGTCTGTTACCTTTTTTCCAGTTTAATTGACAATGCTGCCTAACCATTAATTTAACAAGCACAACCGCATTATCACATCATCACCTAAAAAACTGATCCAGGCACCATGAATCAAGTACAATCTGTCACACTGTAGAGTGACCATTGGAAGTGGGCTGGGGTCATGGGGCACAGGCAACAAGTTTGGCCAAGGGCTTAATTGTCCCCAAGTGTATATAACTGAATGACAGGTTTCCTTCTTATAGGTAAAAAGCATGTGAGAACAATGTTACCGGAACACCCCAGAGCACCGGCATATGCATGGAGTGGTGCAGTGCTGAGCCCAATGCCGAATACCAGCAAAGAGGTGGAACAGGAGGGGAATGAGAAAGGAGATCCATGAACAGGGGAGGAGGGAGGGGCAGGTGAGCAAACCAAGCAAAAGGCAGAAGGGGGCCACTTCTGGCAGAGGCGTCATTGGAGGGGGGGGTGGTACTGTACGTTTTGCACCGTGCTAATCCCCGTTTACTCCCCGGTACGAGGTGGCCCCGCCCCCTTGCCATCAGAGCCATTCCGTGTGGTGAAGGCAATAGGCAGGGACCTGCCTGTTGCCTTCGCCGCACGGAATGGCTCCGATGGCGAGGAGGCGGGGCCACCTCATATCGGGGAGTAAACGGGGATTAGCACGGTGCAAAACTTACAGTACCGCCCCCCCTTCCAGCAACGCCTCTGACTTCTGGTGTATTCGTGGAGCCCCTAAGGGGTCTCAAAGAGCCCCAGGGCTCCTGGGAGATACTTTGTGAGAAATACTGGCTTAGTGAACCGTTTTCGGCTTCCCTTTTGGATTCCCTTACTTAAACTGGGAACTTGCAGAACCTTGGCTACCTAGCCTCACCTCAATGCTCCGCGTTCCTGAGATACCATCACAACAGATACAGGAGAGGTATACTTGGCGGCAAAACCCTTCTCTAGCTATCTTCCTCATTCTCCTCTCTGTGCACAAACGAATTGACAGCAGTTTGGTACTTATTCCCCTGTCCCTTTAAGAAGTCTGTGTTCATTATCCAGTCCAGAGTATGTGTTACTTGTGTGTGCGTGTGCGTGTGTTTGTGTGTGCATGTGTGAGGTCTACGTTTCACCAAAAAGTAACCTGCTTACCCCCTTATTTCCCTCCTCTTCTGTTTCCACATTCACTCTCCTCCTTTAGGAAGTAAAGTGACAGGAAGGCCTCCTGTTAGCAGCATAGGTAAGCCAGCAGCAGGGATAGGAGGTGGGGAAAATGGGAGAGGGAGGGGGCAGTTACCAGTGGCCTTCGCGTGCACCAGTATCCTGAGCTCCTTCTTCCCAAAATATCTGGCACAGATCCGAGGAGACCCATTGGGGTACCAGAGGCCTAGTTCCCTTGCCTTGAGTAGACCCCTGGACTGCCTCCATGCTGGATGCAGCGTGTACTCTACTGACACGGCTACATCGGCGGGGGAAGCTTTAGTTAGGATTGGGCCCTTAGTGCTTGTGTTCCATAAATGCATACAGTACAATCTCACATTGCTAAATCTGGATTACAGTCAATCAAATGGCCGCTACCCAATCACTATCATGTTGACAGCTTAACATCTCAAAACTATCCTCCAGTAGCCCAGTGTTGACAGCACTCTTAAAACCCATGTGATGGATAATATCCTGACATGAGGAGACGGCAAATATGGGAGCCAACAGTTTAGAAGGAACTCAAGAAAGCAGTGCAGCAACAACATGGTTGCCAACTTTTGCTTGTTGTGTTGGTTGACATTTTTCATTCATTTTCTATCAATCAACACATCAACGAACAGAAGAAGCAGTGTATGTTGCAACCCACAGTGGGATGAAGAGTGTTATACACCTACATTTAACTATTTCCAACTCTTGTCATTAGCACTGGATCGCTTTGTTGACAAACGGCACAACTTATTAAAAAACAAACAAAAACTTTCATGGCCCGCTACAATACACAAAGAAGTCAAATTGACGGGATTAAAAGCCATGTAGGATCTGAAAATTGATGTCCTTTATATTTAAAAAATAGTAAAACACGTTTAAAAACACGTTAAAAACACGTAACTAAATTCCAAACACAATAAAACATAAAGACACGTTTCGTCTACAAAACCGTGAAGAGGTCCACAAGGATTGCAGCCTTAGGTGGATAAATCAACGTCTTGAAGAGTTTGGGGCGGGGGGAGTTGAAAATATAGTATTCAAATCACAAGGCTAACCTCCATGGAAATTGGCAACATCCATTTCTAAAACCAGATTCCTAAGAGATTGGGGTGCTGGTGTTTTCATTTGCATGACAATGGATCGATCTAATTTTTTAATAATTAAAATAGTCCAAAAAAATATAAATCAACTTGGCAGACCCCTATCCTAAACGTTAGCTGTGTGTGTTCTTTTTCTTTGATGCAGTAGGCAAGCAGAATGATCCAATAAGGTGCACAGTGTAGCTAGTGTAGTAAATGGAAGTCAAACTGGGAACATTACGAGTGAGGTCGAAGAACACAATTCATGGGGGCAGACCCAAATATAATATAAAGCAGTTGCCTAGTGTACAGACGATGTCCTATGGAAATAATCTTAAATCAAGTGCGTTACTGTTTCTTAGCAATTTGAGAGAAAGGAGAAACAGTGTAATTGGCAATCAAGAGCTCCTCCGGGAGCTTCAAAACAGCCAGCTCAATTTGTCAGCACGTGGTTAATCTGCCTGGGACGGATTCTGCAAGAGCAGAAATGGCAGAGACGGCTTCATGCATGGTGTAAGCCAGTGGGAAGGAATCTGCATGAATAAAAAGCACGCAATTTGTAAATGTAAATACAATCGGGTTTCCAACACTCTGCCAAGATGCCGACTAGTCTATGTTTAAGTAAGAGCAAATCTGCTCACCTCGTCTTCCTTGGCAGCAATCCATGTTTAACTTAGGATCAAGCTGCAAATGCAATATATACAAAGCAGCTTGAAATTCTGATCTATTCATTTCTATCATGCTGACATTTATGTTGTTAGTTCAATTATTTCAGGCATGCAAACAGTCACTCACCTGGTCACCAATAAGAGTGGTCTCCAGGAGACCAGGCAGAGAAGAATTTTCCAAATAGGAAGAGTGTGTGGTCTATTTTGTCTTGTATATTCGTAAGGTTTCACAAATTACATTGGTGTATATAGGGCAGGTGGGTTACAGCCCAATCCTAGGCATGTCTACTCAGACGCAAGTCTCATTATAGTCAATGGGACTTGCTCCCAAGTAAGTATGGATAGGACTGAAAGCTTTAGTAAATTCTTTGTGGATTGATAATTTGTGTGGGTTTAGATTTCCCACTTTCTTAGTCATTCAAAGCAGCTTACAATGAATACACCAAAAACCAGGGATGGGGACTCGAGTCAAATGACTCGACTCGCAAGTGCGACTGAGTCAATTTTTTCCTGACTCGTACTCATACTCGTGACCCACTGACTCGCACTCGTACTCGTGACCCACGGGACTCGCACTTGACTCGCACTCGTGGGGGTAACGACTTGCCATTTCCAAGTCATTTTCCAAGTCATAGGGGAAGCCAAGTGGGTGCTTTAAAAGCCTCAGAGGTCCCCACACACACCCCACACAGACACCCACCCACCCCATTTTCAGGGAAAAAAGCCATTTCCCCCAAAGTGACTCGACTCGTGACTTGTGACTCGTGGTTTTTGGCCTTACTCATACTTGATTCGTACTCGTGCAAAAATGACTCGCACTTGACTCGTACTTGTCCAAAAAAATTGGCACTGACTCGCACTCGGACTCGCACTCGTGCAAAAATGACTCGTACTTGCACTCGCGACCTAGTTACTTAGATACATCCCTGCCAAAAACCTGTTTACAACAAACAGTTTAAAACCACCTAATTAGAAACATGAGGCTCTAAAAGCAGCAAAAGTAGAGGCTAGAGATGGCAATAATTTTTTGGAAGCACAGAGGTTGGAATACAAACTTTCCTAGTTCAGAACAACTGTCTCCCATACTTCTTCTGCTCCTCCCTGTCAAAACACAAGCGCATACTCAATCAAGCAGAACTTCAAAACCAGTAATATATCAAGCAGGATAGGTGAAGGTGACATGGTGTTGTAGGCAGGGGCCATGTTGAATGTATGTATGGAAGATGTGTCCACATGCCTGAACGAGTGGGTGCAAAGTACATGTGTGTGTGTACAGATGGATGGATGGAAGGTGTGTACATGCATAAGGAGGGATGGAGAAAGGATGGATGTTTGCACATAGATGGATGGGTGACTAGATGGTGGATGTAGATGGATGGAAGGCATGGACATGTGTGCAAGATCTCATTTTATGACTGACCCTGTCACCTCAGCAGCCATATTGCAATGGCATGCCATCACTTCTCAGAATTCATGTGGCGCCCACATACCCTATGAGGTTGGGTGGGGATACCTAATGTCTTGTAATAGATGATGCTACTTACTATTTTGTGAAATATGTCCAAAACAATTTACAGCAAATACTCAGAAGCCTGCTGAGTTCTTGAAATGCACTTTTTCGAATGTTCTACTGCAGTGGTTTTCAAACTTTTTAGCACCAAGACCCACTTTTTAAGATGACACTCTATCGGGACCCACCTAGCTTTACGAGACCCTCAACCATTTATCTCCCTATATTTACACAAGCTTGCAAACTGCAGGAGCTCAGCTCTTTGAAGGACAATTAGCAGCTATCTCATTTTTTAATAGCCTCAGGACTTGTGGCAATTGCTTTGCTGATCTTTCCATCACCTGGGACCCACCTGAAATCAGGTCGCGACCCACCAAGTGGGTCCCGACCCACAGTTTGAGAAACACTGTTCTACTGTATGTGATATGTTCAAAATCACAATCTTGATGTGCACTGAACTTGCATTTCACTTTTCAAATCAAGTGAGTATTGAGGTCTAATAAATGGCACTATCGTGCTGATTTCTTTTAATAAAATGAAAGGGTACAATAAGAAGCAACTTTCTAGATGATTGCCGAAGCAATCACATCTCTAGACAGTCTATGCTAAATTCCTGTTTTCCTAGAAACATCCGAAGGAAAACAGATTCAGTTCATCCAAGGGGAAGGGAAATAGCTGCTACTTCTCTCCATACTGTACGCTACAATCAGAGCTGAGATGCGGTGATGAAACACAGTAATTGTCCTAGAGCTGTGATCTAATTTTCCCCTGAATGCCCTCAAATGAAGGGTTTCCTTTAATATACAATACAGAAACTGAGAGCTGAAAAAGCAGTAATTTGACAGCACACATTACAGCCTATGTGTTTTATTTCTGCTCATTGCATTAACTAACTCCAAGCCACCTTGGCTCAACATGCTAGGGGGATACAAATGTTCGTGCTGAGTTCAGGGAACTGCAGAGATATCCTGCAGTCAGAGTCTGGTATTATGCTTGTTAGATTAATAAGTAGCAGAGGCTTATAAAAAAGAATATTTAACTGGAAGCTACAAAAGCTATTTCTGAGGGGGCTGCAAAATGAAAAATGAAAAAGACGAAAAGATGAAAAAGATAAATGATGATGACGATGATTTATATACTGCTTTTCAACAAAGAAGTTCAAAAAGCGGTTTAAAGACAAACAGCCCAATCCTTTCTAAACGTCCCCCATGCCACCAATGCAGCCATGCCAGAAGTTTCCTCCAGGTAAAGGAACATTTGCAGCCCGGGGGTAAGCCTCTGCTGCTTCTATGGGTCTACTTGGACCGGCGCTAGCAATTTTGCTGGCTCGAGTCCAAGTAGACTCGGAAGGTGGATCGAGGCCAGGAATGGGGATAGAATATCCACAGAGCTGCTGCTACCGGTAACACCCACTCCCAGCCACTGGCGTCGTTGGAGGTGGGACGGAAAGCTAAGCTCTGCAGCTTTCCGCCCCACCGTTACTCTACGGTACGAGGCACCCCACCCCCTTTTCATAGGAGCCCGTCAGCGGAGAGAAAGCAACGCGCAGGGACTCTCCTGCGCGTTGCTCTCTCTCCGCTGACGGGCTTGTATGACGAGGGGGCGGGGCGCCTTGTACCGGAGAGTAACGGTGGAGCGGAAAGCTGCAGAACTTAGCTTTCCGCCCCACCTCCAGCGACGCCAGTGCTCCCAGGCCTCAACACAACCCACCCCGTCCCATTCCTCCTCCTCCCCACCCCCTACCTGCCCCCTGCACCAACTTACAGTCACCAGGAATTCTCCAGAGGCTGCTGGCGCATGGCTGCTCGCCACTTGCCGCTCGCAGCAGTGGCCTGGCTGCGCAGTATGGCAGGTCACGTTTTGCGACTGCCATAAAACACACTGCACTGCCAGAACACAACTTCTGGCAGCCTAGCGGGCCAAGAGGATTGGGCCGGAAATCAAATAATTAAATGGCTCCTTGTCCCAAAAGGGCTCATAATCTAAAAAGATGCAAAAGAAAACCAGCAAACAGCCACAAGAAAAGACAGTGTGCTGGGGTAAGCGGGACAGTTACTCTCCCCCTGCTAAATCTAAGAGAAGAGAACTGCCTCTTTGCCCAATTAGCCAGGTATACAAGAAACAAGAAATGGTTGCCTTTTCTTTGAAGAACATAATATGGTATCCCACTACTGAACCAAATTTGCGTGAAGTGCATGGGGAAGGGCATTGTGTGTCCCTGCCTCTGTTTGTGGCACAAAAACATGCTAGAACTTCACCTGAATCAGCAGACTCTCATTCAGTGTGGAAGGACAGGGGAATAGCGATGGGGAGGGCAGGTGGATGATGGGAAAGGAGCCATCTCCCCCGAGGATTATAAAATGCCAAGAAAGCCAGAAGAATATTTCATAAGAGACCCAAATGTTTAATTCATCGACACCTGATTAAATCTATTGAAAGGAGGAAGACCTCTCAGCATTGCTAGAACGGAACAGAATAAAAGAAAGGGAGTGTGTTTCTATTTCTGTTCCCTTTTCTCCCCTTCCCCAAAGGTTTAATGCATTAAAAAAAATAATTTCACTGATTATATATATATATAGGGTATCATATGGAATCTCAATTTATTCAGAAGGCGTAAAAACGTGGCCCCGTGCCACAAAATATCATCTATAATATGTACACCACTCTGAGCTCCTTGGAGGAAGGGTGGTATAAAAATGTGAAAAATAAATAAATTAATTAAAAAAAATATTCTAGAAGCTGATTATTTTATCCCGAAAATTGTGTGAGTGAAACAATTGTTTTGGGTCCCTGGAATAATTTTAGTGAAAATAACAGTTCTAGTCCTTTGTGTTGCCAAAACCTAGCTACAACAATTTACAGGATTCTCGAAAGCGCTGTGGATTTTTGAGCTCCGTCTTAGTAATGCAGTTTTAGGTGTGCAGCACTAGTGCAGAAATATAAGCTGTGCCCATAGAATATGGGTGCTTGAAAACAGTGGCAGGGTATTGCTGCTGCATTTCTACTGAGGGTGCAAATGTGAAGCCTGGCTGGCAGAACATTTCCAAATGTGGGAGGAATGATTCATAAGGTGGAAAACAATCACTGCCCTTCTATCCAAAAGTGTGATCCTAGTAAACCCAGAGGTTCCTCAGAAGCTTCTCAGGGACAGTGTTTCCGCACCACTTCAATCTATTTTTTCCACACGGTTTGTTCAGTTTCTATCCTGCCACTCCCGAAGGGCTTGGGACAGGTAAAAACAGTTTTTTAAAAAACGTTCTGCTGGAAAGTATAGTGGTTCAGACTTTGGCTTAGTTCTAGAACAGGGGTTCTCAACCCCTTCCTAGCCAAGTACCACCTCCGGCACCACTCTCCTGCTGCATACCACCGGAAGTGGCTGGTGATGACATCATTGCCAGTTACTTCTGGGTTTTCAGGTTTTGGGAGGCCAGAAAATACAGGTAAGGGGCCCTGAGCGGCGCGGGGGGGTGCTCAGCATTCCTGAGAACCTCGGCCAAAGGCAGGAGCCTCTTGGGAGTGAAAACATGCTGCGTAAAACACCGCATCGGAGCGAGGTACCGGTGGTTCAGCAGTCCAAGTACCACCAGCAGTCGGCCGAAGTACCACTAGTGGTACTAGTACCACCAGTTGAGAACCCCTGCCCTAGAAGAAGGAAGTGACTGGTCTTGTTCTCAATGAGGTAGCAAATCTGTGTCTGGATTGTATCACTTCTTACTGAAGGAAGAAACTGATGTGACTGAAAGTATCCCCATACAAAAAAATCCCTTGTATATAGAAAGCTAGCCTGTCAGGGAGAAGGTGAAACTAGAAACTTCCTGCCATGCTCATTTCTTTGTGTAGAGCAGCATTTCTCAAAGTTTTCCCCCTGAGTAGGGGGAGTCATAAGTGTTGGTGGGGGAGATGCTCCAGGGATCTTGCAGGTGACGGGGGCAAAAGTTTTTTTAAAAAAACCTTACTGAGGGTCGTGCTGGCCCTCCGGAGGGTGCAGAGAGGCTTGTGGTCCCCTCTGCGGGTCTCCCCGTGTTTCAGATTGGCTCCGCAAGGCGATTGCGACCCACTTCCAGTTTTCATCCAGTAGTGGGTCACGATCACCTTGCGGAGCCAAACTGAACTGCGAGGAGGCACTAAGTTAAAAAAAATGAGATAGGGGAGTTTTTGTTGCCGCGTTGTTTCTCTTCAGCCATGGGAGAACTGTCAGAAGGAGCAGGAGAGATTGTTGACATTTTACTGATTTGTTTTTACATGAGAGTTTGATCAAGTTAGGATGCCTGTTTAATGCCTGGTAGAAGTATCGTCACCATTGAGAGCTGACGCTAATTACATTTGGGTCACTGTTAGGACACCTGATGTCAATTAGATTGAGTAGTAGGAGTATATATTGAGTGTCTGTCCTACAGTGTTAATCTTCTGATGATGCCCCGAATGTCAGGGGTGAAACATTAAGTTACTGGTAACATCTTGGTTTTTGTAATAAACAATTTATAAACGATGTAGTCTTACCTGGAAATATGTGGGTTTTTAACTCAAAATTTTTAAAAAAAACTTTTCCCCCCAGCAGCATGTCACCGATGTCACCACACGTTGCCACCCCCTTAAGGGGGTAGCGACGCCTTCCAGTTTTCCTGGTGGGTTACAACCCACCAGTTTGAGAACCACTGGTGTAGAGGATGCTTTTTATGGAGAAACACTCAATCATGTTGGTCTTCTCCTGCAGTCTGACAAGGTACAGCTCAGATACAGGTGGACCCCCTTTGAAAACAAAGTCACTGAGAATACCTCACTACATGCTCTTGCTCTTTGAACTTACTGCACAGATGGTACAGCCAAGAAGGTGTCACAGCTGACCTTAGTGATTGTGAATGATACCATAAAGAATATACAAAGACATTTCAAGGACAGAGAATTTCCTGAGCAGGAATTTAAAAACCCCTAATTTAGAACTTACCTGCACACTACCCATACAGGGCATTTGATCCTTGAAATTTACACCATCAGAGGATTCAGCCTGTACTGATTTCCCACATGTCCTTAGCAGCTGATGAGGACAGTTGTGCAGCCAGTGTGAGTTGCGTTGCCTGACAAGCATTTTTATTTGGTGCATGAAGCGTGCCATGTTTACATGGCGCTGAGCGCCTGCCAAGAAAGCACAACCCAGGGCAGTACCATGACTAACAGCCCAATCCGATACTCCAGATAAACCAACGTATCTCTATGTTCGCTGGTGCAATGACAGCCCCGCTGGAATAGAAGTCCGCCTGCCAACATCTCGCTCCCTTTCCCTTTCCAACCTTTTCCCTGTTTCTCTCCCCAAGTGCAACTAAAGCCACTGTGCCAGGGCAAGCTGGCCCTGATACCTCCATGATAGGTGTCTGTAACTGGTGTTAAATGATCCATGATAGGTTTCTGTAATCTGTAACTGTCCTTGCAGTTCCTCAAACAACTGGGCTACGCATAGCGGACTCCCCTTGAGTAGGTCTAGTGCCAGGTAGATGGGTCTGTCTGGACTGAAGAGAGACTAGCTCCACAAGAACGCATTAAGATTAAGAGGAATACTTGGAGGATGGGGTTGCAACACACTGAAAGGGAAATTTTATCCGTTTTTTCCTCACTTCTCCAGTGCAATGTGTCCCTCCAATGTGGACGAAGGTAATGTGTGCAACAGTCCTTAGCCTTTCCCTTTCTTATATTTTTGCATGCAACATAAGAATAAGATGAGCAACAGCAAAAAGCCAGTTAAGCTTTCAACATTGTGATGGATTTTGTTTTCTTTATAAAAATCTGGCTCCATCCTGAATAGGGATATCTGATCTTTTAAAATCAGGGGCTCAGTGTTATACTCTAAATATGGAAATAGGATTCTCCTGGCATGTGCATGGCTATGACAACTAATTTGTCAGGAGTTCCATAATAACTCAGTAAGAATTAATGTTCATTTAATATGAAACGTTACCAAATCTGCCGCTTAACAGACAACTAGAACGGGTATTAACTGATGTCAAATGAGCATGAGGAAGAAATCCATTTGTGACCCCAAATGTCAAAGAAATTTAGCATAATTACACACATTATCATTTGGGTGATTTTTTCATTAAATTAGTTCGTAGCATGGTTACATTCTCTCATCACTTGATTACATTTACCTTATGGTGAGCAGTTTCTTCCAGCTAAAGCCTTAGAATATGAGCTGGGGTTATTCGCAGGAAAAAAAGTGCAAGCCGCAGATGAAAGCAAGCGCGATCATAGAAGTTAGGATGCCAACAAGAGGGAAGAAGTCGTCATCCGAAATTCCAACAGGATGAAGGGGTGACCAACCTTACGCTCACAATTCCACTGTAAAATGTGGCTCCCTTCCCCTCCAGGGCTTCCCCCTTGTACACTTTTTTTGGCCCCTTATCCACCTCTTACCTCACCGGTTTTCGTCCTTTCTTTCTGTCTCAGCCTCCTCTTGTAGCCCCAGAACGTCTTCTTTCATTTTGCTTCCTCCTTCTTGCATTCCTCTCCTTCCATTCTATCCTCCCATCTTTGCTATTTCTCCCCTTCTCCTCTGCCCTTTTCGCTCTTCCTGTCCTAGCATCATCTCACTCTGATCGGCGGACTGATCCCTGGCAGCTGAGGTTTCACCAGCGTGGTCCATTGCTCCCCCTTGGGATTGCAAGCCCTAGTGTTTCTGAGGGCCTTCCACAAACAAAACATGGGAGGTATTTCAAGGGAAAACAACACAGAAGACTAACAAAATGCTGATAAGATTAAGAAAACTTGCGAGTTGGTGGGTGTGTGTGTGTGTGTGTGTGTGTGTGTGTGTGTGTGTGTGTGTGTGTGTGTGTGTGTGTGTGTGTGTGAGAGAGAGAGAGAGAGAGAGAGAGAGAGATTCCTTGTTTGCTAGCAATTTCATTTCCAGTGAACCTCACAGCACATATGGGGGCTTATAAAGATGAAACATTCTCCCTCTGAGAATTTGAAAGGAAATCTAATAGGCTTAAGCTGCAAGAGGGGAGATTTTGGTTTAATATTAGGAAAAATATCTTCATGGTAAGAGCAGTTCGACAACAGAACCAACTACCAAGGGATATGGCAGGTTCTACCTCACTGGAGGTCTTCAAGCAGAGACTCAACAGGCACCTGTTGGAGATGCTAAAGGGCCCAATCCTATCCAACTTAGCCTCACATCCACCTCTGCAATATGGGGCTATTATAGTAGTAGTAGTAGTAGTAGTAGTAGTAGTAGTAGTAGTAGTAGTAGTAGCAGCAGCAGCAGCAGGAGGAGAAGGAGAAGAAGGACGACGTCTGGCTCAGTTGGTAGAGCGATCATCTCATAAATGCCTGAAGATCTGAAGGACAGCAGTTCAAGACGACCGGAAGTGTCTGTGTCTGTCGGAGAGCTGCCGACACGCCGAGATGATAAGTTGCAGAGCCTCTGTGGGGGAGGGGAACTGCAGCTGCAGCACTTGAGTGGCAGTCAAGGTTGCCTGTCAGCTGAAGCGTGGTGAGGCGAACGCCAGAGAGAAAAAGAGCTGGACTGTGAAAGCAACATCTAGAATAAAGGGTTCTACGAAAGATTAGAATGTTATTATATTGTAAAAACCCCTTGGGGTTTAGAAAGCCTGCCCATGTACACCGCCTTGAATTAAAGTCGGAGGAGAAATCCAATGACCAAGAAAGGCGGTATATAAATACTCTGTGTGTGTGTGTGTGTGTGTGTGTGTGTGTGTGTGTGTGTGTGTGTGTGTGTGTGTGTGTGTGTTGTAGTAGTAGTAGTAGTAGTAGTAGTAATATACCACTTTTCAACAAAAACGTAATACACAAAGCTGTTAACATATAGCAAAATAAATCAATAAATGGTTCCCTGTCCCCAAAGGGCTCACAATCTTAAAAAAAAAAAAAAAGACACAGAAGAGACATGAGCAACATCCCCTAGAAAAGACACCATGCTGGGGTGAAAAGGGACAGTTCTTCTTCTTCTGCTAAATATAAGAGGACACCACTTAAAAGGGGGGCCCTTTGCCCAGTTCGCAGTGATCTACCTCATAGGGTTGTTGTAAAGATTACAAGATAATGTATGAAAGGTGCTTCTAACACTAGAAATGTGGTACATAACTCCTTATTTTTATTATTGTTTCCATGAGAAAGAAGCCATATCTTTCTGATCTGATATCTAATACCACTGCATTAGTGACTGCAAGGATTGGAATGTGCACTGAACATTCAGGACACACTGTGGGACTTATTTAAGGAAAAGCTCATTACGGCCAAAGCCAAATTTCCTTAAAAACAGAAAGAAAGCTCCTAATGTACTAAAAGGCAATTAGATAAGAAACTTCATGAAATGTAGCTAAAAGCATGTCCTCATAAAGAGATTAGGGCCATAAGAGCAACCAGCCAGTACTCTCCGTTTCAGACTCACCAAAAGGCTTCTTTGACATTATGGCAGGACACATCTCCTCTACAGAAAAGCTGCTGAATTCAGAAGCCCAGAAGGTTGAGGAGTAACTCTGGGATGATGATAGGCGCACCTGCCTGGTAGGAGTTCTGGCCACCTAAGGAAAGGGTCACTGCACGCTGACAGACTCACAGCACAATCCTACACTCATTGACTTAGAAGTAAGCTCCACTGAACACAATGAGACTTGCTTCTGAGTAGACATGTTTAAGATTGCACTGTCAGTGTTTCACAAGGGAAGCCCATTTCTACACAAGGAAAAGGGATTCCGTAGTTAACATCTAGCCTCCATCACACAACAAGTCTCTGTTCCACTCTCTTCTGCCTCAAGCCAGCTCTCTTGGTAGCATCTTCAGAGATAGCAATTCTAACTGCATATACACTATCAAGCTCTTCTCCTCCTCTATTACCCCCAGGAACCATGTCCCTCATTCCATTAAGCTGGACCTCATAGTGGAGGACAGGAAGGCCTGGCGGGTTATGGTTCATGGGATCACGAAGGGTTGGACACGACTTAACGACTGAACAACAACAACAACAACACCCTCTCTACCCAGCTACAGTATCTCCTTTTCTACCATTGGCTAATCACACAGCCATCCGTCTTCTATCAATTACAGTTATCCCCCACTTAACGATAGGGATACGTTCCTCGAACCCCATCATTAAGGAGGGTTATCATTAAATGGGTTTTGGCCTCTCCAAAGGGCATATATGGTACCCTGCACCTCTCCAGAGGCCTGACCCTGGCTTCTGCGGGCCTCAGAAAATGGCAACAAACTGGAAGTTGGTAAAACAATATCAGATATTCGGGTTTAAAAGCCATGTAAAATGTTTATGAATTTAAAACACATAAAACAGGTTTAAAAACATTGAGGTTTTAAAACAAGTAAAAACAGTTTAACACACAGACAACACAACATTTCATCCACCAATCCGTGGACCTCTCCAGGTGAGCCACAAAGGCCTTTTTATATTGTTGCCGGCCATGAACATTTTTGAACTTTTCCAAACTGGAAGTTGTTTCCGAAAACCAGAAGTGCCTCACAGAAGCCTCTGTGGCCCATTCTGAGGCCCTCAGAGCCAGGAACAGGCCTCCGGAGAGGCGCACAGCAGCATACAGGCCTCTGGAGAGGCCTCAAACTCTAGATTAAAAAGGGAGGGAGGGCGACCAACGACATTCCACCTAGGGACCCTCTGTCGTATATCCGGGGGGAGGGTGTCACTAGGTGGAACGTTGTTAGGCTGGGGACACCTGCACATCACACCTGGGGAACGGTGGCCAAGCCAGCCAGCCCCATCCATGGCATGGGGCCAGTAGGTAAACCCGCACTGGCCGTGAGTTACCTCAGAGGGAGCTATCGTATCTGGTATCACACATCTAATCATGTGATAGAAATAAACTGAAGCCGGTTGTTACATTACATCAAGCCCTATTATGAGACGAAGCACTACTTTTGAATCATGACTAAAAGCAAAGCTTCTGTAGCAGCCTAGATCACCAGACTAGGGAGCAAGACTAACTTAAAAGCTTTAACAGGAATCGGGGAGTATCACCTCACCAGCGCTGGCCTATGGTAGATCTGAGTTCTCCACATGTAAAAGACCATCCTTGCAAACTAGCACTTCAGAGAGAAAGGCTTGGTGCAGCCATCCCCCAAATAAACTACATGCAGGGAATTCTCCCTTTTTCCCATCTGGCCAGCGCCTGTAGTAAGATTGCCCAAATTGACTATAAAGAATGTCGTGACAGAGTTGCAGTTGGGGATCACTGGAATCTTTGCAAACAATACAATTTACCTTCACACCAAAATTCATGGGATCATAAACCTGATAAAATCATGGCGAACAACCAAGCAAAGATTATTTGCAACTTCAGATTACAGAGAAACATCTAGAACACAATACACCAGATATAACAGTAGTTGACAAAAAGAAAAATCGAGTTTGGATAATTGATATTGCAATCCCAGAAGACAGTAGAATTGAAGATAAAGAACATGAGAAGACCACAAGATATCAAGGCCTGCGAGTAGAACTTGGGCGTCCCTGGGAAAAGAAGGTCAACATTGTTCCAATTCTCATTCGAATCCTTGGAGCAGTGCCTAGAAGTCTGAAGAAACACCTTGATATTCTTGGCCTTGAGCAAATTACACCAGCTCAGCTCCAGAAAATGTTACTTGGAAAAGCAAGAATCCTATGATAATACCTCTATGATTCCCAGGATCTTGGCTAGATCACAAATTGCAGAATATAATCAGACAGCATAGGCTGTGATGTATAAATAAAATAATAATAATAATAATAATAATAATAATAATATACAGTATTTATATATCACCTTTCTTGGTCATTGGATTTCTCCTCCAACTTGAATTCAAGGGCAGGCTTTCCTAACCCCCCTAATGAGAGGTTTTACAATATATAAATGTCCAATCTTTCATGAACAGCTACATTCCAGGTGGTATCCTTTTACAGCCTGGCTTTTCTACTGGCTGGCGCCTCCCACACTCGACCGACGCAGTTTATGTGTCATGTGCCTAGAATGATGATGTCATGTGCCTAGAATGATGATGTGAATGATGCCATCCAATCACGGCTCACACACAGAATAGGATGAAGTTACAATGCCTGTCGTATTTGACTATGTGATGTCGTTGAGGGTAACAACAACTGAGATTCAGAGCAATGTCAACAAAGAGATGAACATTTGTACAAGGAGTGCTGAAAACTGCAGAACAGGGGAAGTTTTCTGGCACTGGACTGCTGAAATGTGCTCAGTTGGAACAGAAGAAATGCTAATATCACTGATGGCAAACAAAGGTAACTCAGGAAGTAATGCCCTCACTCTGAATAGGCTTTGCCCCCTTTGAAGCAATCACACCAAAACATTTCCGTGCTTTTCGATGCTGCAGAAAATTTCTAGTAGATGACAACACAGACATATTTTAGAACCACAGTTGCAAAAGTAATATCAGTAACTGGATTTTTATCTCTCTCTTTTTTACTGGCTTTTAATGGGCTATAGTTGAAATACTGCTGAATACATCCAAAGTAACACTGAAAACTTAAGTGTGAAGAATGTTTATGTGCATTTTATATCCCACTATCTCGATAAGAGCCAGCACACTGATAACATAATGCAGAGTAAAATGATTTTCTGGATATTAAGAAGATTATTTGGATAGGTCAATGTTCTTATCTAGCAAAACAGAGTTTGCTTGAACATTATCAAGGACAGATGCGGGTTATCTTATTTTTTTATATAACAAAATGTCAAATGATGAATCATTCTTTCGATACAGATGCCATCCACAGCGGATAGGCCAACCTCGCACAGAATGAAAATGCACACTTACAAGCCACAGTGCTAACAGAGAAGTTGTAATTCTGATTTTTTAATTTTTTTGTATGTGGCTTGTTAATATGAAAGCTATGTCTGTGTCCCGTTTCAGGTAACTACTCAGGTCAGAGATCCTACTCCTGTAATGAAGTTATAGGCACACATGCCCACTTTTTCCTTATTGACAGCATGGGCACATCACATGGACCCTCTATGCAGATATGCTCAGAGGCCTAAAAGTCACAATTCTTTCCTCCAAAAAGGAGATGAGACCATGTGTGGGTGCCTGTGTCGTGTTTCTCTGCTCCTTCCACGCCCTGGACTAGAAAAGGAGAGGTTGGAGCAAGAGGAAGCACGGAAGAACTGAGGCGCAGTGAGGCAAGTGGGAAAATAAAGGTAACCTCCCTTTGCCTAAAGGATGCTTAAAGGTAAAGGTGACCCCTGACAATTAAGTCCAGTCATGTCCGACTCTAGGGTGTGGTGCTCATCTCCATTTCAAAGCCAAAGAGCCAGCGTTGTCCGAAGACGCCTCCGTGGTCATGTGGCCGGCATGACTCTCCTTGCCGCAGCGCGTAGCATGCGGCTGGAACACGGAGCGCTGTTTTACCTTCCCGCAAGCGGTACCTATTTATCTACTCGCATTAACATGCTTTGGAACTGCTAAATTGGCAGGAGCTGGCCAAGCAACGAGCGCTCACCACGTCGCGGGAATCGAACTGCCGACCTTTCGATCGACAGCTTATGATGCTTAGAGAGATGTATATTTTTGAATGGGTGAGCATGATGCACGCATGCCTCTGCATACTCCTGTGCGTTGCCTTTGCCGCACTGAATGGCTCCGAGGGCTAGGGGACAGGGCTGCCTCGTGCCAGTGAGTAACAAAGGGTCAGTGCACTGCGGAACTTAGCATTCTGCCCCACCTAGAGCGATGCCACTGAAGCAGAGGTGTCTGCTGGACATGATGGCTCTTTTTGTCTCATCCAACAGAGCTTTTCTTATGTTCGTAATTCAGCCTATTGCAGCAATTTGAACAATAATTATGAGCACCAAAACAATTTGCTCCCACTAAGCTAGTGGTGGCCATAGGCTTAGATAGCTTTCAAAGAGGATTAGACAAATTCATGGCAAAAGGACATGTCAGTCGCTTACAGGAAACCTCCAGGTTGAGAGGTGGTCTGCCACTAAACATCAGCTGCTGGTGAGTCTCAGTGGGAGAAAGCTATAGCCTTCATGCTCTGCCCATGGTCTGTCCGGAATCAGATGACTGGCCATTATAGAGAGTAGGGTGCAGGACTAGATAGATGATTGGCTCTTAACTTGTACCGTTAAAACCACATGTATGCTACTGTGGCTACGTATCTTGAACATGCGGTGTTAGTATACGGGAAGGCAGACATAGGCATGCAAATAAAATGTGCAGGCCTTGCACACTCCTGCTTTTAGTATACATAATACCGTAACTAACATATTCAAAAATTGCCCAGCATTGCCTATTCCCCTACCTGCCCAAATATCATACCCAATGTTCAGTTCTATAAAAAGCAAGATATTAAAGCTTTCAAGCTAACTGCTCAGCACCCAGCCACACATTTCCTGTCAAAATGAGCAAGGGAGACTTATAAGCACACAGAATACATAAAGGGGATTACAGGGTGTAATTGGCCATTACATTTCACTAACCTACGTATGAATTGCCTGGGAGAAAAAAAAATCCGAGTGTTAAGAAAGGTCTAGGAGCATTCTGGTTAATCAAAGCATAGAGGAAAGTGAAAAGAGAGTTTAAATGGAGACCCAAGGCATGCTGAATTCATAGCAGAAGGCAGGAGTTTGTTAAATATGCTTCTACAATTAAATTAATTCCCTTTAAGCTTTTTATACACAGTGTAAACAAGATCACTGTATCCCCTGGAAATTACCTTTTAATGTTTGGGTAAATATGTTAGCTAATCCTGAAATCCTAGAAACTGAGTTTAATTTTTTTTGAAAACAAAAGCCAAGCAGGAAAGAGCTTTGTAAATAATTCTGACCTTCAAAGGATCTGGCATTCAATCCACTGAAACAAAAACTGGAGGGGGGGGGAGCATGCTTGTGGATAAAATTGCTATTAAGTGGAAATGAATGCGCTAATGCTACATCTAATTTCCAGTGATCGTGCGACTAAACTCTAAATGTTAGCAGAGAGAAACAACAACAGCGGCTCATGGGTCAGGAATTCAACAGACACAGAGTCAAAAATTTTAACTGCCGGATAGAGTTCTAAAATTATAAGAACGCCAAAATCAAGTCACAACTCGTCATGGACAATCGACCCTCTGATGAACAGAACGGCTAGCAGAACATAGATTCACTCCCCAGAGTTTTCAACGAGTCAATGAAAAGGTAAGAATCGCCTGCACTGCTTGGAAGATGCTTCTACTGTTTCTTACCTTCTCCGTATTTTTGCGCAACTGAGAAAATCACCCCACCTTTCTCCCAAGACATCTCCATGTGCCAGAGGACATGGGGGAGAAATTAATAGGACAGGGCCCTGGCTCAGTAGAGGACCTGCTAGTTTGTATTGACAATATGGACCTAGATGGACCAATGGTCTGACAGTGTAAGGCAGCTTTGTATTATCCTATGAATGCTGGTGGTGAACTGAAGTAATGGCTGGCTAGCAAGCCAGTCCAATACAGGTTGGTTACCCCCTTATCCGGACATCCCTAATCCAGACTAATCCAAAATATAAACTTTTTGAGGCTATGACTTTAAAAAAAAAAGTTTTTCCAGCACCTAGCTGGCATAGTGCAAAGCATGCTGGGGCACAACATTATTAAAAATATTGTATAAAATTAGCTTTAGCCACGACTGGACTTAATTGTCAGGGGTCACCTTTACCTTTATATAGAAGACATAAATGAATTTCGCGTTCCAGACTTGGGTCCCATCCCCAAGATCTCATTATATTTATGCAAATATTCCAAAATCCAGACAAATCCGAAATCCAAACCCATCCCAAGCAGTCCGGCTAAGGGAAACTCAACCTGTACCTGGGGACCGAAACATTATTCCAAAACACACTCAGTAGCAAATCATTGCCATCACGTTTATAATCTATACAATTTTGCCAGTGGCTGTGCAGAGCATCTGGCTGGGGTCTGGTGACTCCAGATGATGGTAGCAGCTCTATGTAGTGAGCAGCAGTCATAAAGGTTTGGCTACTGGCCATCACAAGTGAGTGATGGATCAAGAGAGAGATCTTGGGGTCCTGGTGGACAGGTCGATGAAAGTGTCGACCCAGTGTGCGGCGGCTGTGAAGAAGGCCAATTCCATGCTCGGGATCATTAAAAAGGGGATTGAGAATAAAACGGCCAATATCATTATGCCTTTGTACAAATCGATGGTAAGGCCACATCTGGAGTATTGTGTCCAGTTCTGGTCACCATACCTCAAAAAGGATATAATTGAATTGGAAAAGGTGCAGAAAAGAGCGACCAGAATGATTCGTGGGCTGGAGCACCTCCCTTATGAGGAAAGGCTACAGCGTCTGGGGCTTTTCAGCCTAGAAAAAAGGCGCCTGAGGGGGGACATGATTGAGACTTATAAAATTATGCATGAGATGGAGAGAGTGGATAGAGGGAACTTCTTCTCCCTCTCGCACAACACCAGAACCAGGGGACATGTACTAAAATTGAGTGGAGGGAGAGTTAGAACAGACAAAAGAAAATATTTCTTTACCCAGCGTGTAATTCATCTGTGGAACTCCTTGCCACAGGATGTGGTGATGGCACCTGGCCTAGATGCCTTTAAAAGGGGTTTGGACAAATTCATGGAGGAAAAGACCATCACAGGTTACAAGCCATAAGCAACCTCCTGGTTTTTAGAAGTGGGTTTTCTCTGTGCCAGGTGCAAGGGAGTGGCGACTGGACACAGGTATCTTGTTGTCTCGTGTGCTCCCTGAGGCATCTGGTGGGGCCACTGTGTGACACAGGAAGCTGGACTAGATGGGCTTTTGGCCTGATCCAGCAGGGCTCTTCTTATGTTCTTATGTTCTTATGATGCCCTGAGCTAAGGTGAGCCAATGGTCAAAAACATCCGTTTCGACACAGGGAGGAAGAGATCAGATGCAAAAGACTACAGAGTTCCTTGAACAGTTGTGCAGAGAAGGAATTCTAACAGATGGAGATTGTTTCAATTCTATGTAACAAGCTGCATCGTCAAAATTCCCTCTTTTATACAACCATGATTATATACAAGATTCTTTTGCATCTGCATTCTAACAAATTAAAGACTTGTATTATTAGGCCACGGAAAACAGCTCAAAAACAAGCCATAAATCAACTGATGCAGAAGATTTGAGGATGTATGATTATATACAAGCTAACTCAACAAATCAGGCAGCCTAGGAACCCAACTCTTAATACCAGCACGATGGCAATCTGCTTCCCTTTTATATTTTATACTGAAGCCCTTCTTCTCCAAACAATCATATTCCTCCTAAATACAAATGTGTATATGTCTCATCTGTTATGGTTACTATAATTCTCCTACTTTTCTCCTTCCCCCCCCCAACACCTAGATCTCACTTATTTGATAATACTTTAACGTAAAAATTACTAATTATACATTCAAGAACGTGTGGAAGGCCTGCTTTAGAATGCTAGTTTTGGGCAGAGCTATCACCGCATAGGATTGGGCCGTGAGGCTGCAATCCCATATACACTTTTCTGGGACTAAACCACATTGAACACAATGCAACTTACTTCTAAGTAGTGTTGTCAACACTGCTCATTCACAAGCACACATGTGTTCCTACACGTCATGCACACACACACAAAAACTCAAATTGAACCAAACTGGGGGAATCAGCAATACTTGTAGAGCGAGAGGTCAAATTTAGCAGTGCCTGACAGTTTTGGGATCGCTGATCTGGGTGAGCAGTGGAAACAACCTCAAAGTGCATCAACATTAGCTACTAGTAACCACGAGACTGAGCTTTTCAAAAGAAGGTAAGAGTTTATTATGGAATACAGGCAAACAAGGAAAAGGCACGTTTACTTGCAGTTACTTTGCTTCGGAGATCAGTTACAGGGCTTTAAATAAGTGAAAGCTTTCTTATAAGTGAAATAAATACTTATAAACAGCTGCATTTGGGCAAGTGTGAGTTAAGTGGAAAGAGACAGGAGAGAAAGTAATGGAATGAGGTTATGTTGGACTGGGTCTCCTCCCCAGTGAAAGAAGGCGATTTAGCGGGATGCTTTGGCACATAAATAGGCACACAAGAATGGAGGATTTTGAGAGAACATAAGAACACCTCACTCTGGTGTTAACTGTGTTGGCCTGATCCAGCAGGGCTCTTCTTATGTTCTTATGACCAAGTTCTTCTTCCAGAGCAGAGTCAGTTATAGGACCTTTCACAAAGGAAGCGTAGGGAAGGTCTACTCATTGGGTAAAATAGGAGGTAGAACCTGCCTCCATGAGGGACTTGGTCCTTTTTTTCCTCCACCATTCCTAGACCTTATATCGAAAATCTTGGTATGGATAAAGAGGGGTGGTCTTAATATACGCAGTATGGATAAGTAAAAATCCTTATAGTGAATGTACTGATAAAGAGAGGAGGGTGTATGTTACAGATGGGGAACATGTTACAGATGGAGAACAGAAGCTGATCATGGCTTGCCACCTAAGGTAAAATTTGAAATGGGAACTTTGCAGCTCACTCTCAGTCACAAAACCACCAATTTTTAAAAACAAACTTATTTTCTTGAGATATTATTTCTTAAAAACTAGTATATTTAAAATGGCTTCTACTTCCCCCAATGAAATTAGGCTAGAATGACTTTGCTGGCTTGGAGCTAAAAGATCAAACAGCAGAGGCCTTGGTAATTCAACCTCTCTCAAGTTCTTGCCTTCAAGAATCTGGCTTAGAGCCCTGAAATGGAAATTACTTGCTCGTATTAATTCTCACCAAAGAAGAAGAAAACACACACACACACACACACACACACACACACACACACACACTAATAATATTTAAAACAAACACATTGTGGCTGTAGAAGACAATTCTTTTGAAGACAACAGTTTCCATAAAGTACTAGCAGCAAAAGGCATTTAAACAGGATAAATCAAGACATGCAGAGTGAGGTATTCGATGTCTGAAAATGTGAAGACACGCTTCTTGGTTTTTTTATTATACACAGTCTGACTTGGGAGAGTGGGATGAATATTTGAGAACACACAGCCCCCTATGGACCACGCAGTGCATATCTGCAGTCTACATATTCCCTCATCTGTTGACACAGCAGAGGTTCAGAAAAATGTGGGGCAGCGAAGCTGACATAGTTCATACATGGGGAAGAGTAGGGGGAAAAGGTGGAAGGAAACACCAACCAGAATGGGATGCAAACCATTCCAGCAGGCCCCTCCTCACCAGTTCTGAACTTATTTTATTTTTAAAGGACCGAATGGTACCGTAATAACACAATATATTTATGGTTTCTAGACGTCGCCCCTGTCCGGACGTTCAGATAATGACTGAACCATGTTGACAGGTGAGAAGTGAGACAACAACAAAATTAGGACCTGTGAAATAGCTGAGCCAGGAAGGTTTTCACAGGCGGGAGATTTTGGCAATAGAAGAAAGCTGACAAAAAGCTTTCCTGCTCTTCACAAAAGTATATTAACAGTTCAGCAAACTGCAGTATGGACTCAAAGCCCTTCTGGGCCACAGGGAAGAGTTAAGTATAGCTCAAGGAAACCTAGCAATTCCCGGCACTGGGAGTTTTCAACACTTATTCAGCTTTTAATTATGAAATCTGTATCCTCTCAGTCATACCAGAAGCCCCTGGGAGGCATTGAGTAAAAAGCCTTCTCTATCCACCTGGTTGCACAGCCCCATTCTGCACAGAACACTGATTGGCCTTGTTGGGGAAGGGTCGGGGAAAGCGACATGCACATAAAATTAAATAGTAGGACTTATTTCCTATACCACCCAGTCAAATTTCCCCAGAGGTAATTGTAGCTCAGTGGTAGAGTCCATGCTAATATCCCAGGTACGGTTATTTGCTATCTCCAGTTCAAAAGATCTTGAGTAGTGGGCCTAGGAAAAAAACTCTGCAGCATCCTGTCTGTAGTAAAAACAAGTTATACATATTATGTTTCACCCAGTATATGAAATTCAAGACAGGCTGAAACCCTATTTTATTAGAACTACATGAATCGCATTTTCCTCTCTTCCCTGTTCTTTTCCCTCACTACTGAGAGAAGACTGATTTCTGAATGAAGTTAAAATTGAGACTAATTTGGAAGAGAAACACTTGTTAGGATTTCAACATAATTTTAAAATTTTCAGTCTTATTTAAATAATTTATTTTGAGTTGTTCCTATCTAATCTGCCATCACGTTCTGCCTCCAGTAAGATCTGAGGTACAGTTGGATGGATAGACTCATGGAAAATGGCAGGAATTTCAAGTAGCCCTGTCAATAACTGCACAAACATTACTAGCCCATAACAAGTTTTAATAGCCTATCTGCCCACACAGAAAATTGTATTAGTCAAAGAACAAAAAAGAACAGACTCCGTAGATGGTCGGTATGAGCTTTGCTCCATAAGAACTCAAGACCACCCCTTTTTGGCTCAGGCCAAAAGCCCATCTAGTCCAGCATTCCCTCGGTGGCCCATTAGCTGCCTCTGGGAAGCCCGTAAGCAGGAGAGAAAGGCATTCCTCTCTCCCACCATTGCTCCCCTGCAACTTGTAATCCAGAGACATACAGCAATTGAACTGCTGGTAGCGCATAGATCAGGGGTTCTCAACCTTTGGAGGTCCAGGTACCCCCTATCACAGTCCAATTTTCTGAAGTACCCCCTGCTAATTGACTGCTAATTAATTGGATTAATCAATCAATTAATTAATTAACTAGGTAATTAATCATTAAATAAAAAGTACTAAACCAATTTTAAATGTGAAAAATGTCTTATTTAACTCTCTCTCACTGTGTGTGTGTGTGTGTGTGTGTGTGTGTGTGTGTGTGTGTGTGTGTGAGTGAGTGAGTGAGTGAGAGAGAGAGAATCAGCTCCCCCCTCCCCCACCCCACCAAAGTACATTTTCCAAAGTACAAAACTAAGCAAAAAAACCACAATCAGAGACACAGGAGGGCTCCAAAAATAATTAAAATGTTAAATCCATAAGTGATAGCCACTGATAGACCTGTCCTCCAAGAATTTGTCTAATCCTCTTTTAAAGTAATCTAAACTAGTGGCCATCACCACATCTTGTGGCAAAAATTTCCACAAACTAATTATGTGCTGTGTGAAGAAATACTTCCTTTTGTGTGTCCTAGATCTCTGGCCAATCTGTTTCACTGGATGGCCCTAGTTATGAGAAAAGGAAAATAAAATATCTCTATCCAGTCTCCACTCCAAGCAATGTTTTTAAAGCCTCACCTACCCCCATCACTTTTTTTTTTTAGCAAATCCCCCAAATTTCTAATAAGCAAGGTACTCCAGCCCCCTGGTCAGTAGCAGGCAAACAGGAAAGTGGCCATTTACACCCCGAATGTAAAAGAACTTTGATAAAATGGGCAAATGTTCTCACATGGAGCTCTCTAATCTGCTTCGGTTATTGTTAATAACTTCATCTAAGTAGTTGAGGTTAGCACATACTCTTCTCAATATCATAGTTTCACAGCAATCCTGCAAGGTAGATTAGGCTGAGTAATGGTAACTGGCCAGAAGTCACCCAGTCACCCAGAAGTCACCCAGTCACCCAATGAAGAAGGATTTGAACCCAAGTCTTCTTGGTCAAAGTCCAACGCTAATCAGTACACCACATTGGCACCTATATAAAACTAGGGGCCAAATTCTAACAGCCCACTACACCATTGGAACTTTCTAGCAAAATGTAACGCGCTGTTGCACACAATTGGTCTGCCGCTGGAAATGGCAAGCGGCGGCGGCGACCAAGCAGTGGAGGCCTTCCAGAATGCCCAGGCACCGGTATGTTGGCGCTGGAGGTGGATGGTGTGAAGAATGGGGCGGGGATCGGAAGGAAAAGGTGGTGTGTCGGGGGCGGGAAGGGGCAGTTATCAGTGCCAGAACAGGTCCAAGTAGACCTATCAGGGAAGTGAAGGCTTACCCTGAGGTAAGGGAATGTTCCCTTACCTCAAGGAGGCCTCCAGGACTGCAGGATACAGCATGCGCTCCACTGGTGCATCAGCGGGGGGGGGGGGGGATTTAGTTAGGATTGGGCTGTAGGTGCCATACATTCAACAAAGAAAAATGTATTACTCATTTTGTTTTCTTAATGTTTGTCTTGCTCTGCCACTATGCGTGTACATAAGTGTATATCTATAAATATATAGGTTTATATACACACATGCACACAGACTAACACGCACATGGCGAAATATACAGGATCTGCCCTCCATTTTACATTCTAAGTGAGACAAAACAGACAAGGGAAAGGGAGAGGATTAATCCAGAGTGCCATTCCGAGTGGGACTGCATGGCCTTCTGTTCCCTTGCAAGTTACAACCCTATAATTCTACGATAAGGGACAAGGGAATTGCCTATCTAATGAGAGTACCTTCAGTGCGCTTGAGGACGGCCCATTTGTCAGCCCCATCAAGACTGTCAAGGTTATATTCCAGGCTGACAGGACTGTGGAAAGACAACCTAGATTCCACTGGTAAATGGGACCTGCGACCCTCAACACTACTGCAGATCATTCTTTCGCCCCGTTTCACCAATTCGTAATTTATAGCTGCAAGCGAGATATTGTCTTTCCCAACCAGTTTCAGCTGATGCAGCCTTTTTTTCTCTTTTTGTTAATGCAGACCTTGAGTGTTCACAAGCCTCTATAGCAGCATCCCCTAGTTAATTTCAATGACTTCTTTATCCTTGATTTACAAGCTTTATATTGGCTTCAGATAGTATTTCACCGAGCTTGTTCACCCCCAATTCTCCCTCCATCCACCCATAAAGCCACCGCCTCGGGTGGAAAGTATCATAAGTAAATCAAGGGAAGGAAGAAGCAGTCTAAGAGTGGGGAGACAGAATAGAAATCTTTTCTTGATGGAGGTAGGGAGGGTTCCAATAACAGTTACTGAAGCTGGAAATAGCTATTATCAAAGAGGAAGTCTGGGGTAATGGGGGACACATTCAAGGCATCAAGCTTATGCTACACAATATTGCTTATTACTCACACAATACCTATGCTACCTTCTCACACAATACCTAACAGAGAGAGACTAGGCTAGGCTAGGCTAGGGTGAGAGGGAATTGTGTTTGCAATCTTATGCATGCCATTTGACTAAACAGCATTTTGCTTTAACCTTTAAGGATACTGCCTCTCTCACCTTGGAAGAAGTTCTTCACAACATCTGTTTTCTGAGGGTTCATTTGCAACAGTGATTAATTAGTGCTGGATCTACTCCAATACTGAGACCCCCTTTACCAAGGGATGTTACTCAGCATGATTGTAGCGGCTCCCACTGTTGCTCTCATGCCAATCCAAGTGCACTGAAAGGTATATGTGGTACCGTTTCTTTACAAACCGTGCAAGGGACACCTGACCCCCTCAGAGATCCACCACTTGTGTGGTCTGTAAACCTGTCAAGAAACCCCACTATGTGGGTCAAAAGGTACCCCAACCAGCAACCATGGAGCAACAGCAGTCTGGACAAGGTAGGCATAACGCTACTATAATAATCCGAAAATATGAAGCTGACTTACACTAAACCTGGCCATTGGTCCATCCAGCCCATTACTGACAGTGGCTGTCCAAATATGCCAAAAGCCACATCCCTTCTCTTACACAACAAGGCCATGTTGAGCCATGGCCACTTTTAATGGGAGCTGCCAGGGACTAACCTGAGACCGTCTATACCTATGGCTCTACGATGGTTTGCTTCTGTCCTAATACAATTTATACCTAGTATAACTGTGAAATAAACCCAATTTACTTATCCAATTTGTTCTATTTCATTTCCACTGTCTCATTCCAAACATCCCATTTGAAAGTGTCCCATTCCATTTCATTCCAAATGTCCTGTGCAACACTTAAAAATAATGAAGTAAAACCAAGAAAATTAAAAGCCTATTAAAATAGGAAATATGTGCAAAGCAGATCAAAATTGTCTTAATCCCTGCCATTAAAAGCCAGTTCAAACAGAGCTTGGCCTTGCATTTTCCGATTTTAAATAGCAGCTGCTCGTGCGAGGGCGATCAGGACCACAGCACGAGGGAGAGGGGGCTCAATTCTTTCCCCCTTACTGTGGCCAAAAGCAGCTTCCCTCCTATATGTTTAACACAGCATGTTGTTTCTTCATGTTTGTCACACCTGAAATGGCGCTTATGGATCATTTCACTAGACTTTTAAGATTAACCAGAGGAGAGTTTTTTGCTTCCCTTTACGGTAGTTACTTGTAAGCAGACTGGTAGCTTCTTCAACAATGGAAATGCGACCTAAAGTCTTTTCAAGTGTGGGGGCAGAAGGTTCATTTCCAGCCCCTCTTTCTTCTCTTATCTGTCAGCACTGATGTAGCCTCTTCCATACCTAAGACTCGAGGCAACGGTCCCACCCCCACCATATCTACTCCCACCCCCCACCGTGTCTGAAAATGTTTCATCTTTGACTGAACCAAAGACATAAGAAAATCAGCTCATTTTTAGGCAATAAAGACATAAGGCGACATATATACTCAAAATGCAAACTAGATTTCCAAGAAAAAGTTATTTGCACTGAAACGGATCCAAAGGCATCCCAAAACAAATTGTGTACCTTAGATAGAAACTGATCCATTCCTCAGAATGCATTTCTGTGGTCCAAAAATCAATTATAGCATGGCAGAACATTACATTAAAAATTAAGTTTCCTTTTCTAATTAAGGAAGAGAGAAAGCATTCACCATCAGGAAAAAAACACTACAAAAGGTCGATAAGTCACATGAGTTCTGAACAGTTAACCATTAGGCAAACAAGCAAATCAGGTTTTCTAAATGTCAGGTTTCTACCACAATTATTTTTCTCTTCCGGAAAAAAAAATGTGGAATTAAAATACTCATTCTCCTCCTTTCTGATCAATTTTTCCCCACACATGCATATTCATTACCTGATGACTACGACATCAAGTAACGCCTTGCATGTGTGAATGCGTCAATACAGATACACAACGCCACCAACAGAAAACTTTCAGATTTCCCATCACCTCAGAGGCAATGCTCTCCAGTACACATACATACATACAGCGGGCAACCAACAAGCATGGGATTTGCAACTACAGTCCAACATACTGATGTACATGCCAGGGCTGTGGAGTCAATACACAAATACTCCAGCTCCTTTTTAGACATAATCTATATTTAAGTATAACTATAAGTATAAGTTGCACAGTGGGTTAAACCGCACAGTGGGTTAAACCGCTGTCGATCGAAAGGTCGGCAATTCAAATCCGCGACGGGGTGAGCTCTCGTTGCTTGGCCAGCTCCGGCCAACCTAGCAGTTCCAAAGCATGTTAATGCGAGTAGATAAATAGGTACCACTTGCGGGAAGGTAAACAGTGCTCTGTGTTCCAGCCGCATGCTACGCGCTGCGGCAAGGAGAGTCATGCCGGCCACATGACCACGGAGGCGTCTTCGGACAACGCTGGCTCTTCGGCTTTGAAATGGGGATGAGCACCACACCCTAGAGTCGGACACGACTGGACTTGTCAGGGGTCACCTTTACCTATGTTTCATTGAACTGCAGGTTTGTAATTATGAGGAGACAAAGAGGAAGCTGAAGGTGGGGGAAAACTGCCAACATGATTAGGAGCTGTCCTCAGACCTATAGTTAGTCTATAAATAAGCTAGGAAAGAACCACATGGTGGGGGAAGGTCTCCTTCACAATGGATATGCCATATTTCCATTTCCTATTTCCTGAGGATTTCCAGACGAGTGCCTGCAAAACCAACTGAGGAGGGGCACAATTTGGAGCAGCCAAAAATGGCCAGCTACGATTAAGTGCTCCTCTCATCTACTCGATACTCCCTCAAAACTGTTGTTCGCTGATAATAATACAACCGTTTGGGACTCCTTTACATACATGTCTGCGTAATCTGTAGTTTCCCCTCAGAATAAGTTGTTTCAAGATGGCAACCTCAGACTTCTTTTTCTCTAATTACAACTTCTCCTCCTGACATCAGTTTTCCAATAACTAACACTCAGTTTTGAGGTAGGCCCCATAAATCAATGTTTTTAATAATGCATCTTACTAATTCTATCAGGTCCACAGGGCTATGGATTTTTTTTCTTTATCGGCAAAGGCCAGATAACGAACTCAACTACAGATTTTAAAAGGGTTCTTTCGTATAGTACTGTTTGGAGAAGGGAAAGCTCTTTGCCACATCTTATCCAAGGCCTTGGGCTTGCAGATAACTGCTGCAGAAAATGATACACGTTCCCGACACCTTTTGAAAATGAAGTTAAACTAAGGTCGATGGTACAGTCTCAGTGGCAAGAATCAGACCCAGCATTACTTGTAGGGTCAGGCTTTACGTTTCTTTTCTTTTCTACTCAAATACAGAGTTTGTACAATGGTCCAGGGCAATTCCCTAGTCAGAAAGGAAGAAAACCGAGCTCAGACAATATCGATCGGTTTATACTTGCCCAGCAGAAAGGCTTAAACAGCTCGTACCAACGTATTATGCGAGAAGGAAAAGAGATGTAGGCAAGGTCTAGCACGTGCCTTGAGCAACTCAACTCCATTTACTGAGAGTGTCAAAATTTAAACACTGAGAACTTCTCATATAACAAAAGGAGTCAGATATGGGAGATGGCAAAGTGCACCAGGATGTCTGGATACTGAGCGTTTATGTACACTAATGAACTGGAATTGTTTGTGGGGTTGTTGTTCTGTTTACGATGGCACAAATGACATCAATTAAGGGGAAAAGTAGGAAACATGAGTTGGGGAGAATAGCTGGGCCAGTGAAGGCATGTTGCTGCCTTGGCGTACCTAGGAGATGGACAGCGCTTCATAGCCTTATTAAGTACTGTATGAAGCTGCCTTATACTGAGTCAGACCACTGGGTCCAAACTGCTCCGCTTTGTCAACTTGATAAGCAGAGGCTCTCCAGAGTTTCAGAGAGGGCTCTTTCCAGTAGTGTACTGGTAAATGTTAAAGTGCAGGAGCTCGTTATGACACCTCCATAGCCACACCCTTTTAAGACCTTAACAAAAAAAATCAATTTTACATTTCTTCATTAGAGTGTTTTCTTCTCCTACTACTTATTTCTACTGTGAAAGTTCGTTTCAGCCACAACACTTGGAGTCATTGTAATAGTTTCAAAACAAATGTACAGATGTACATGATGTCCAGCTTAGAGACCACGGGGATATACAACGGAGGTCCCTAGGCGGAACATCGTTGGTTCACTTCCTTTAGTTTTCAACGTGAGGCATCTCGAGAGGCCTGTTTGGGGTTGTGTGCTGGTCTGGAGGTCCATTCCTGGCCTCTGGAGGTTTCAGAATGACCCGTACAGGCATCCGTAAGGCAGCTGCTATTTAAAATCTATACGCCCAGCCTGGAACCAAATATGTTCCCTTGGTCCTTCTCAGATTCACACCACCAACGAACTGATTCACGCGGGTTTCCTGGGCCGTGTCCCCTTGAAGGTCAGGTGGGCTGGGGCCTGCTGGACTTCCCTGAAGATGGTGCCACTTGGCTTTGCCCCGCCTCCACAGCCCCGTGAGGTCGGACAGTCGCTCCATTTAGGTCCTCCATGGGCTGGGGGTGGCAGTGGGATGGCTTATCACCCAGGGAGGGCTTGCCCAAGGCCCTCTGGGACCTAGTGTGGCCATGGAGTGGGTTGAGGTGGCTGCCCAAGCAGCTCCCCAGCTCCCACGGCCACTGCTCATCCTGAAGCCCACTCTCCTGGTGCCGTCCTGTTCCATTTGAGGCCGTTGGCCACAGCAGATAGCCCTGCCTCTTCCAGGCAACACTCGAGCAGTTCTGCCATGCCTTGGGCTGCCCCGCTGTCTTGCAAGATCATGGGTGGTCCAACAGCCCATCCAACCTCCCCAGCCCCTGCGACGGGCCCGGAGCAGCCTTCAACAGCCCACCGCAGATCGCCATGCCCACACCATCTCATTTTGCTGCATGTGTAGAGCAGGCCTATTGGTTGTTCCTTAGGATTCAGTCACATTTACTTGGCAATAAGTTGAAGTTTAGTAGGACTTGCCTTCCAAGTAACCAAGCATTGGTTCATACTGTAATTCACACTTACCTGCACACTTACCTGGGAGCAAGTCCCGCTGACCTTCTCAATACAGATACCTAGGATTGAGCTCCACAACTCGACATACAAACCTCCCATCTAATGAGTCAAACTGCTCATTCTTCCAGACACTCTGCCTGGATGCCAGCAGTTCTCTAGGATCAGGGATTGAGCTTAAAGCCTCCTGCATGAAAAGCATGTGGTCTATCACAGAGCTATGACCCCTTCTTATAAACTCCTTAGGAATCTTATAGCAGGGGCTTGTCATTTCAGTTATATCATTCTGTAAGTCTAGGCTTACCAGATCTCCAACCGGGACAGAGTGCTAGACCTTTAGGAGAAGGAATGTGGGCAGGTGTAGCTTGTTAAACCTTAGAGCACAATCCTAGGCATGTCTACTCAGATTAAAGCCCCATTGTGTTCAGTGGGGTTGTTTCTGAGTAGACATGCCTAGGATTGTGCTCTAAGGTTTAACAAGCTACACCTGCCCACAGCCCTTCTCTTAAAAGTCTAGCACTCTGTCCCCGTTGGAGATCTGGTAAGCCTATGTAAGTCTCATGTATCTTGATGCAGTAGTAGTAGTAGTAGTAGTAGTAGTAGTAGTAGTAGTAGTAGTAGTAGTAGTAGTATCAAGCAAGAATTATGCACACACCTATCAGTCTTGAATAACTACTCAAAAAAATGTAAGCAGGGGGAGGCAGATGCTATGAAGTGCTTCAAAATCTTCCCCACCGCAGACAGAGTACAGCACACTTGGTGTTCTGTAGCATCTGGCTATATAGAAAGGTTATATGGGTAATTAAAAACTGCTCAGCACAATGTCAAATCCAGAAGCATCCATTTATAGCTCACATACCACCCGCCAGAATTTAATATAAACTCAAATGAATTGCACAGGTGACTCTTCAAAGATCTACTCTGTAGATAAGACATCCTTTCATAAAAATGGAACAAGCTAAAAATACCGTTAGGGTTGGTTGAGTTTTCGGGGGCTTTCCCCCCTCTCTTCATTTTCCTTTCAATGAAACACTACCCCGGCAGCAGCAAAACATACATATTTATCAAACTCCTTCAAACAGTAATGATAAATGAAAGTATCCTTCAGCTCGAATATGCACGGTATCTGCAGAAGTGCTTGGGAAGACTGAAATGAGATGCAACTTGTCTCAAGCAATGCATTTATTCTGCTCATCTCCCCGAGATGTAACGGTAGCAGGAAGACTTTTTCTTCCTGGCATTTCAAGTTCCCGGCACAAGTTAATTCTGAACCACAACAAAGGTATTTTCCCTCCTCCCCTTTCCAGCTCTGAAATTGGCAAGCTCCTGTTTGGATATGAGCAAACCCATTTGTCAGGGTATTTCAGTCACTCCTGAGTTTTAATATAAGAAAAATGTAGAATTGTGTTATCAAATTGCTATGCTGACTCAAAGAAGATCAATCCTTCCAATTTGTAATCATTTAAAAATCCCATCTTCACTTAATGGAATTTCTAGCCATTTATCACTTAAGGAGGAGAAATAATTCTTTAAAGCCAGAGGGTAGGTTAACAGATTAAAAGCTTTAGAATAATACAAAAAAACTTAGATCAACATCTACAATTCTAACAGTGCTGACTCAAGTTCCATGCTATGAAAGGAGATAAATTTTGGGCCAAGGAGTTTGCCATCTGCAGCGACTTCTTGAACCAGATCTTAATCTATCAAGAACCTATTCGTTTTTCATAGCCCTTAAACTAGGCTGACCATATCCAAAAAGGGACAGGGTGCCTATACCTTTAACCATTGTAAGAAGAGGGAATTTGGGCAGATGTACCGTATTTTTTGCTCCATAGGACGCGTCGGACCATAGGACGCATGCATCCTATGGAGCAAAAAATAGGAAAAAAAGGTTTTTTTAAATAAAAATAAAAAAATTAAAAAAATGTAAAGAAAAAACCTTACTGGGGCTTTGGGGAGGCCTGCAGAGGCTCGCGCAGGCCTCCCCTATCTTCATTTCGGTAAAAAACGGCCATTTTCGGCCATTTCCGGTTTTCGTGAAGCCCCGAAGCCCCGGTAAGTATTTTTTTCTTTACTTTTTTTTACATTCGCTCCATAAGACGCAGGCTTTCCCCCCTAATTTTTTTTGGGGGGAAAGTGCGTCTTATGGTGCGAAAAATACGGTAGCTTGTTGCACCCTTCTAATTCTCACATAAGGTGGGCACCTAAAATGCTAAGCAGGAACAGCCAACAAGATAACCTGTTTCCTGCTGCCACTCCCCTGCACCTGGCACAGAGAAAACCTACTTCTAAAACCAGGAGGTTGCTTACGGCTTGTAACCTGTGATGGTCTTTTCCTCCATGAACCTGTCCAAACCCCTTTTAAAGACATCTAGGCCTGGTGCCATCCCCTCAAAGGGATTGGCTCCCTTTCCCCAATAAGTATATACACAGTGGCAATCCCAGGTTTGCTAATGCATAATGTGTGAAACAGCCATAATGCAGGGCTTGTTGGGCCACTGATTGCATTTGGTAAGGTGGTACATCTGAGTCTCTTTCAACCACAGAGTAGATGACCTACTGTCAGCCCATTTGGCAGCATAAAGCAATTGTATGCAGAGATGTCTACCTCGTTGAAATTGTGTCACATATGAAGCAATTCCCTGATGGCTTGGAAAGAATCCAGAGACAACAACTGCATCACAAACTGAGCTTATTTGGCTTTATTAGATTTGCACCTCATTACACAGAGCCTGAATTTGAGATGGTGTACACAGTAGTGATCATTAGCGTGGTTACTGCAGTCTTCTTGTCACAATGATAAAGTCAGCAGAAAGAAATATTTTGTCTGCCTTCCCACTTCTACTTACCTCCACAAGTTTTCCCAAAGTGAAATAAACAAGCCAATAGCCAAGCAAGTTCCAACAGTGACAAAGGTGCCATACAGAAAATACAGTTAACTTCTCTCTCTCAATCTCTCTCTCTCCCCTTAACAATTAATTCAGGCTTCTGACTTTACAGCTGATTTATTATTCAGGAGTGCTTAAGCTGCCACTAGCTTAACACAAACCCTCTAGTCATTTTTGCCCACTAAGTACAGCAGACTCTTCCCAACTCAAGCTGGAAAAACTCCACTGACACAAAACCAAGCCATGACCTTTGCATGCGTTGACCAATGGTTTTCAAACCATGTTCCAGGTAACCCCAGGTTTCCTCAGAAGCTTACCAAAGGTTCCTCAATGACAAGCTCACTAACAGCAGGGAAGCGCCCCTTAAAGGGAAAGCATGCTTCATCTCACCAATCCCCTCCAGAAATGTGCAGCTGCAGGGAATCACTGGGTGTGTTTCAAGTAGGGCTGAGCCAGGTTTTCAACAGAGAAGTTTTGACTCAAATCATGGGGTGAAAGGGGGAGCAAAACCAGTTTACCTTGTTAGTCACGTCTCTCCCATTCACTGCTGCCCCTAGTTTTGTGGCTGCAGCAGCAGTGATGCTTCTGGAGACCGGTGGCCAGGGCCTCCGAGAGGGGGGTTAAGGGGGGAACAATTGTACCCGGGCCCAGTGCCAAAAATGGGTTAAAAAGGGGGCCTGGGAGCCAAATTCATATGGATGGAATGGGGCCCAAAACAAACTTTGTACCCCCTGATAAAATTCCTCTGAATGGCCCTACCGGTGGCCACCATGCTTTCCCCAGAATGCCTGTGGGGACAATGCTAAGTGATGACATCGTAACATTCATGGGGACATCCTTGGGGGGGGTGTCCCAAGGGACGAACGCACCCACCACGGGGGGGGCACACCCCACCGGCCATTATTTTACCTTAGACGCCTGTATGTGTCTTCCTTTTAACAAACACTATAAGCAGCAGCATGTGTCTTCCTTTCAACAAACGCTATAAGCAGCATGCTGCTTATAGCGCTGAAGTCGACTGAGTGGTAGAGAGGCTCAGCTGAAGAACAGGAAGCAGGAACTGGAACTACTTCCTGTTCTTCGACTGAACCTCTCTAGCACTCAGTCGGCTTCAGCGCTATAAGCAGCATGCTGCTTATAGCGTTTGTTGAAAGGAAGACACACACCGGCTTCTAAGGTAAAGTACTGGCCGGTGGGGCATGCACGGGTCCATGGAGGGAGCGTTCGCCCCTATCCGCGGTTTCTCCAGTATCCGCAGGGAATCCTGGAACAGATCCCCACAGATACCGGGGACCCCCTGTATACAGTTTGAAAACCAATGCCTTAAGACAGTGGTGGGGAACCTCCGGCCCACGGGCCATTTCCGGACCCCGGGGTGATCTGGTACGGCCCGCGTGAGACAGGACCCGATTCCATCAGGTCCTGCCCGCGCGAGACCAGACCGGAGGCCCCGCGCTCACCTCGGCGCGACTCCTTCTCAACTCGGCTTTCTGTACATGCGCAGAATGCCGCTAAAAGGCCAAGAGAGGGAGATTGCCCTCTCTTGGCCTCTTAGTGGCGTTCTGCGCATTTACAGAACCGCCGGGTTGAGAAGGAGTTGCGCCGAGGTGAGCGCGGGGCCGCGGCCCAGAGGCTGAATGTAAGGAGGAGAGCGGTGGGGGTGGGGTGAGCGTGCACGATAGGGGGTGAGCGCGCGATGAGGGGGGTGGGAGACAGGGGCGCCCATTTGCGGTGGAGGGGCACACGGCCCGCGACACATTCAAACAGTAGACCACATGCTTTGCATGCAGAAGGTTCAGTCCCAGCACCTTTACTTTAAAGGATCTCAGGCAGCAGGTCTGAGAATCTCGCTCTAACAGCCCCACCAGACTTCCTGGAGAGCTCCTGCCAGTCAGAATATACTGGGGTAGATGGACCAATGGTCTGACTCAGCAGCTTCACCATATGTTCATACAGAACGGACCAGCTAGATTTCTAAGTCTCCCAGGACATCTAATTTGGCCCATACAGGTCACCCTGATTTTCCCCTATTGTGCCTCAACCCAAAGTAACAGGGTAGCTTAAGTGGTTGTTTTTTTTTTGGGGGGGGGGCAATATTCTGACAGGTTAACTGTGAAAAAAATCATTAGGCACACTCATAAAATATCTGGATACAAGAGATGCTAAGAAATAGTGTGTGTGTGAGCACCCATTTTTCCCCTAGAGTCTAAATTCTAGACAATCTTGCTTAGAAGAAAGCTATCTTTATCCCAGTGATCAGTGGATTTCAAACATCAAGCTCTTTAAAAGGCTTTGTCATCCAAAGCTAGCTTTTTGGACCGTGCGGTTGTTAACTACACTGCCTTTGCACAATTCAAGTGTCAAGGCTGCAGCTCAAATAGAGTTTTAAATGTTTTCACTGCCTTTTTCATAAACCAGACCTCAGAGTGTATACAGCACTGTCTGGCTTTCATAATCAGCTTGGAATCCTGACGTCTAACTAAACAGTTTGAATTAGCCAAAACAGAGACTTTTCATCTCGTGCTTTCATACCAAATTGAAAAATTATAGGCCTTTGGAGAACAAAATGCATTATCTACTTCAACCACTGCAACCCTGCTAACCACAACTATGTTTAAAGACTGTTCTTTGGTCCGGATTAAACATGGTGCTATGAACACTACAGATTAGGCATCTAGCTAAATGCAGGCCCCCCTCTATGGTGCAATTATCTGGTAGCTGGCAGGTTTTGTTCGCTGCTGGTTTTAATTGTCCTCAGTACAGAACACACAGGAGTCTTTTGATCACATTGCAGAATTGGTGGACCTATTGGGAACACTGAAACACCATTAGCCTGCATGGCATGTAGAGAGGTGTGCATAGCTTTACAGCTGAGTAGTAACGGTGACCCTATGTACTTCAGACTGGCTCTCTAATTCAGGCTGACTCCTCTTCTGATGTTTGATCCCAAGGACGACAGGGACAGGGTGTACATTTACTTAATATATACACATATTAAGAATAATAAGCATCTTTAAAAATTGCCCCATGCCAAATAAACTGCCTGACCCTAAATATCATCCACTGAGGCCCCACTCCATCCACGTCCCTTTCCAACTGGACGGCTGGCAGGCTGGCATGAGAAGCAGGGCCTTTTCTGTAGTGGTTCTAAGATATTGGAATGCCTTGCCCAAGAAGTTCGACAGGCACCACGGTTGCCTGCTTTGGGGGCAGGCAACTAAGACTGCTGCTGTTTTTATTCTATTTTAATTATATTGCCATTCTGATGTATTTTGATTTGTTTGCTTTAATTGTCAGGCACCCTGAGTCTATTTTTTAATATATTATATTAAATATATTTAATTTTTAATATATAAAGGCAGATTAAAAATGCTATAATAAAAAGAATAACCTAACGGTAGCAGCAGAAAAATGTTTATTAGGGCAACTCCACAAAAGGAGTGAGACCAATCAACTATTTAGCCCAGCTTGACTGGTAGCCAATACCCTGCACCTCAGAAAGAGGTTTTTCCAAACCTTGGCACCCAAGTTCTTTTCAACAAGAAGTACCTGTTGGTTGCCAGGCAGCAATCCAGAGATTTGTTCTTTACCTTTAATCCATTAACAAAGTGAAAGACAAAACAGTTATGGCCACTGGCGTCGCTCGAGGTGGGGCGGAACAGTAAGCTCCGCACTGTGCTAACCTCCATTTACTCCCCAGCACAAGGCGGCCCTGCCCCCTCGCCGTTGGAGCCATTCAGTGCGGCGAAGGCAACACGCAGTAGACTCCCTGTGCGTTGCCTTCGCCGCACTGAATGCCTCCGACGGCAAGGGAGGTGACCCCCGCCTCGTGCCAGGGAGTAAATGGAGGTTAGCATATAGTGCGGAACTTACCGTTCTGCCCCACCTCGAGCGACGCCAGTGGCTATGGCTACTAGAGGATTGGCCACATTAACAGGGTGACAATTAATGGTCAATCTCTCCATATGCAGCAAAATGATGCAGTGCAGTTTTTCTGGGGCAGCAGTAAACTGTAGGCGCGCATAGATCACTAGCATATTGGGGAGACGTTCTGGCTAGCAGGACGTTTTCCCAACCTGAGAGGATTCAAACATTCAATTCCCTACTCCTGCAGTACAACATGCTACAAGTTTCTTCAGGTTTGAATTTGGACTGGTCTGAAATAAGCTGAGTTATTTTCCCCAAAGTTGGAAAAGCCGAAGTTCCCTGGGTTTTCCAGGTTCATATTGCAGACATCTACCTTTTACATAATTCATTCACTTCCCTGGAATAAGGGAAGAAAGGAAAGGAAGAAAGGAAGAGGAAAGAAGGCAGTGAGTTCGTGCCCTTGATTCCCTCCTCATCTCAGGGCAGAGCTTAATGCAAAGGCAGCTCTTAATGAAATTTCTTAAAAATGCAAAGTAATGCTTTCTAATTTCCTCACTTAATCTAATGTCACAGCTGGCCCATTAATGCCAGCAGCTATTAGATACTTAAACAACCAGCTTGTTGAACTGCAATTTTATCATATGGCTGTATTCGCCTGCCCTCCCTTCCCTGATTTTGATAATGTTCCATAATGGCGATGAGGGGGCGATTTAAATCTTTGAAAGCCATCAGACTCTTAATCATCTCTGGAAAGTGAGTATATTTCATGACTTTCGCTTCAAAAAAACAAACCTGATACCAGCACAAAGTTCAAACATCTCGCTAGTTTTCATACTTAGCTTATTTCTACAGTAATTAACGCTATATACAAATTCCTATATTCCAATGGGGGGTGGTGAAATCTCCATCAACCCAAACATGAAAAAAAAACAAAGATCATCTTTGCTACACCCATCCATGACAGCCTGTTTTGCACTCTTAATTTTGCTTTATTGTGCTTCATGCTTTTGATGAGGTCAAAAGTGCACTGACAGCCTACTGCAGCGACCTGCATAATTTACAGTTATCACCGCATAATACACTGGTGGTAATGGAGTCACAGATAGGCCACCATTTGCTTTTCAATGAGAGTAGGGCAACTGGAAAACAAAGCAGTATTACTTTGCTGATTCCACCTGGATAGTTATAACTGAGCAATTAACTCTTTCACCACTGCGGGTATGTATGTATAAATACACACACACACACACACACACACACACACACACATACATACATACATACAGTACATTTAGTTTAATCTGTATGGAAATCACCAAAAAGAAGCTGAAACAAACATAAAGCTTAAACATGAACACTCAGCATCAAAAATTTTAATGCCCTAACCCAGGGGTTCTCAACCTGTGGTACGGGTACCCCTAGGGGTACGCAGACCAGAGGCGACAGGCGCCGGGAGGGCGCCCGGGCGCGTGGGGGCGGGGCCAGCGTCGCGTCGACGCCCCCCCCGCCCATTTTGCTCCCATTCCAGAGACAAACCGGCTCAAGGGAGGGAGGGAGGGCCCAGACACGACGCTGCTTCGGGAGAGGGTGAGTTCCCCCGCCCCCATTCCTGCCGCCCGCCCGCCCGCCCGTCCGTCCGTCCGTCCGTCCGTCTGTCTGTCTGTCTGTCTCTCTCTCTCTCTCTCTCTCTCTCTCTCTCTCTCTCACACACACACACACACACACACACACAGAGTTAAATAAGACATTTTTTCACATTTAAAATTGTTTTAGTACTTTTTAAATGATTAATTACCTAATTCATTGATTAAACCTATTAATTAGCAGTTAATTAGCAGGGGGTACTTCAGAAAATTGGACCATGATAGGGGGTACCCGGGCTTCCAAAGGTTGAGAACCCCTGCCCTAACCTAACACAGGAAATGGGTTCACAGAAATGGGTTTTGGCACATGGATTCTCTTGCTGCACAAGGAATTCTGTACACACTCCAGATGATGTTGCACGTATGTTTTGTGAACGGCATGAACAAGTGAGCCATCTGATGCGACTCCTGTTTTACCATATCCCGTGAGGAAGGCAGTGCCCACTTTCATCGCGCTACATTGTCCCAGGCTGAGAATGCAGTCGCACGACACTGTATTTAGGTATGTCGCTTTTCTTTGTTTTGCAACAAAAGCATGCAAAGGAAACAAACTTACCGGTTTCTTCATCTATATTAAACCTTCCAAGTCCACTGCCGTCCCGAATGGAATACTGGATTTCGCCATCCCTGCCAACATCATCATCCCTCGCGTTCATTTGCAAAACACTAGTTCCAATGCGTGAATTTTCCTTTACAGATCCAATGATGGCAAAGTCGGAAAAGTAAGGAGTATAGAGGTTTTCATTCACATCCACAACTTCTACTTCCACAAAGGAAACTGAGGATAGTGAAACCGGGCGCCCTTTATCCTTGGCTCGGACAGTTAGGTTGTAGAACTGCTGCTTTTCATAATCAAGTTCTTTGCTCAGTCGAATAGCACCACTAGCTTTGTCTATTTCAAATCTCCCATTGTAATCATTCACCAAAGAATAGCGCACTTGTCCACCAAGACCAAGATCTGGGTCTTGCGTTTCAAGCCAAGCGATGACTGTACCGACAGGCAGATCTTCCAGGACCTTGACACTGTAGCTGGGGGGTATGAAAGCTGGAGAACAATCATTGACGTCATTCAAAAAAACCTTGAGATGAACAACAGAAAATTGCTGGTGCCCACTCTCAGCTCTGTCTCTTGCCTCTATTTTTAATGTATAATTTCCTTTGGATTCTCTGTCTAAATGGTCACCCACGTATATTACACCTGTGGAGCTATTGATAGTGAACTGCGGCGCATCTGTCAATATGGAGTAAGTCACTTCTCCATTGGGCCCAAGATCTCTGTCTCTTGCTTCTACCTGGATAATTTCTACACCAATGCTTGTACTTTCCAAAATATTAACGGAATAACTTTCCTGCAAAAAAACAGGCCTGTTATCATTTGCATCCTCTACAGTTATAGTAAGTAATCTCCATGTGGCTTTCTGAGGGTTGCCTAGGTCATAAATGGTAATATTAAGGAGATACAGCTCTGTTTTCTCACGGTCCATGGGCATCAGGACCTTAAGCAGCCCTGTCTCCATTTCAAGATTAAAGCAGCTATCTGTGTTGCCATCTGATATGGTATAGACCACCTTTCCATTAAAGCCAGAATCAGCATCATAGGCCTTGATTCTAAAGATGGTAGCACCGATGGGAAGGTCCTCTCTGACGGATACATCAGTAGGAAATGATTTATCAAAGTGTGGAGCCTGCCTGTTCACAGAATAAAAATCCAGGAAGCCATCTTCCGAATTTAGCTTCACGTTGGCTTTTGCCTTCTTGAGCAACTTCTCTGCCAGCCTCTGTGCGACCCTAGTCTCTCTACAGCTAAAGGTCTTGGAAGACACTTTTCCATGAACCACTGAAATGTTGACAAACATGGAGTCAGCAAAGTTCTCCCCATCAGTTGCTGTTATCCTAAGTCCAAAATTACTGTTTTTGACACCAGCACTAACCAGGGACTTTTTAAGTTGTAGAACGCCTGAGTCTGGATTCAGGTAAAAAAAACCCAGGTCATTACCAGACATAATTTTGTATTTCACAAGCTCCAACTCATCTATGTCAATAGCAGACACAGCTGTGATGTGTCCACCAACGGGGAAGTCGGATGAAATCACCCCCTGACATGCGACCTTTTCAAACAATGGCTTGTTGTCGTTCACATTGCCAATGTATATTGTGACGTTAACCTCGCTTTCGTGGCGGTAAGGTGAACCCCAGTCTGAAGCCCTAACGATAAACCTGTAGCTCTCCGGGGAGGACTCGAAATCCAGTTCTTCAGATGTGCTAATAACCCCAGTAAATTGGTTGATGGAAAAGGGGAGTGAATTCAGACTAGCAATGCTGTATGTGATATAGCCATTTTCTCCCCGGTCCTTATCATACGCAGAAACTGACAAAACGCTAGTTCCCACAGGGACACTTTCATTGACATAGGAACTGTACGAAGGCTGTGTAAACTCTGGAATGTGATCATTGGCATCCTGTATCCTGACAGTAACATGTGCTTTTAAGTCCCCTTCTTTGTTTGTTACATCTAGATCGTAAAATTCCTTGTCAACAATCTTTAAAGGGTGTGCAGTGGTAATCAAACCTGTCCTGGGATTAATCTTAAAATACTCAGCATCCTCACTAGGAGACAATTTATATTCTTCTCCCTGGGGTTCTGGTGTCAGCTTAACAATAGCAACAACTACTCCAGGTGGAGAGAATTCACTGATGGCCACGTCATAGGTTTCCTTCTCAAACTTTGCTGGGCTGCTTTCTCTGCTGGGACTGGCAATATGGACCAGCTTGACAGCTGAAAACTTCTGAGGAGACCCCTTGTCTTTTGCTTGAAGAGTAAGATTGTAACCATAGGGAAAACTGTCCCAATCAATGGGCTTTTTCTCCTTGATTTTGTATTCATTCATCCATCTACCCTCCTTAGCCAAAACGAAGTGATCCAAAGGATCTCCAGCCACAATCAAAACAGAGTCAATCTCACCATTGGCACCTTCATCTAGATCGTCAACATTAACAATTGCATAAATTGGCTCCTTGTCCAAAGGGAACGGAATATGAGTTACTACATTGACCGTCGGGGCATGTTCATTGATACGTTCAATATGTATATAAAGTTTGGCAGTGCTGCTTACTCCATTGTTACCATAGAGTTTCATTCCACGGTCCACAGCCAGAACTTCGAGGTCATACCGGTTTTTCTCATCATAGTTTAACCGACCACTTAAACATATAACCCCACTAGTTGGATGAACAGAGAAGAGGTCAACTTTATTTTTAAAGTAGTAATAGAATTCTCCATTGGAGCCAATGTCAGCATCAGTTGCAGTCACCTGTGCGATGCTAGTCCTTAAAGGAGTGCTTTCTGCTATCGTTACTGAGTAAGTAGTGGGCGAAAACAAAGGACGTAAATCATTCATGTCTAATACTTGTATGTTCACTTTTGTCCATGCTTCCAAATCTTCTCCTCGGACAGAGCCTTTTATTATCAATAAATAGTTGTCCTGGATCTCTCGATTCAATATAGCAGAATTCCCACCTTTAGTTCTTATCCTAAGAAAACAGAAATCGGCTATTACGACTTCCTCCGCTTTGAAGAAGCCTTCATCATCTCCAGACACGATTCTGTATTTTATATCCCAGGAGAGGTCCGCCATAATAATGCCCATTCTACTTTGACTGTTTAGATAGGTCCTTGCCGCAGAATTCTCATACACTGTAGCATTGTACACAGAATGGGTGAAGTGGAAACCAAGTGGTATTGTCCCTTGAAGGCCATGGCAAATGTGGGTCAAAAGCTGAACAAGCAGGAAGACAAGGCCAGACACAGGGGCCAAAGGACTTGACCAATGGCCCATATTTACCTCCATCACATCATTCTTTCGTCCTTCAAAAAAAAAGAAGAGATGACAATTAATTAGTAGGAATCACAATAATCTGTACAATGTTAAGTATTTCACTGCACTGCGCACACACATGCGCGCACACACACACGAGTTCCCAATAATCTGTCCCACTCTCCAAACAGCCTATAACAGTCCAGAAGAAACCCACACAACATGTGTCCAACCAAACCTTCTTGAGCAACTTGAGCCTTTTTGAGCAACCGAGCTATGTGTACTGTGTGGCTCTACAGTAAACCCTTGTGTTTACAGTCCCAGGCAGGCAGCAAAAACTAGAGGCTTACTGAGTCTCTAGCAGGCTCCCCTAAATGACTCGTGAGCTGCATTGAGCTTGGAGGGTCACAAATTGTGAAGACTTGCTTTTGCATGACCAAAATCCTGGGGTTTGCAGTTGGGATGCGCTTCCAGGTGGCTGAAATTGGCCTGCAATTTAAAACTAGATTTGGGAAAGCAGAAATCAGCACCCTGATGGCACAGCAGTTATCAGGACCATAAGTAAGATTTTACCCACTCCCTATTTATTGACTTGCTGCTGACATTCATTCCTACGAGGAAAATAAAGTGCTAAACTTGGGAACAATGTTGTTCCAATGTTGAAACCTACTCACAGCCCCTACACTTGCAGGAGGTCAGTGGTGAAAATGCAAATGTGCACTCAGCACATACTGCATTCCCAGGGGTTCCTGCAATGTATATGCCTTCCCTTCCCTATATACCCTGCATATCATAATAACGAGCATTTTGCTAGCAAGAACATAAATGCGATTTATGGGACATTTTGGATATCCCAAAATTGTTGCCTGTAAAAACTGTCCCTTTTAAGAAGTCTCATTTTGCTTTTTAAAATTATGTTGAATTAGTTATTCCAGCCTAAAATGAAGATGACCCAATAATGGCCCAATTCAGTGTGACCCATTCATTCAAAAAGGGACATTGGACCAGGGAACTGAAGAACCAAACAAGGGGTGGTTGAAAAGCACTTTGTTTCCCTAGCTATCTCTGAGGATTCTCTGATGCTCAGCCTCTTGGTTATCTTGTTACAAGTAACTTTCACTAATGGACTTCAGTTATGAAAACACCCATTGTTACAGAACATGAACGCATAAACCTGAACAGTAGAGTGGAGGTAATTTTAGAATGATTTTAAAACACCACAATGGCAGAGTATTGAAGGGCGAGAGGCAAGCTGTGCACAATTTTTATAGCATGATTTGAGGTTAGAGTCATCCTTTCAAACAGAGTGTAATTCTATAACGTACTCTACTGCTGTTTTAAAGCACTACTGGACATCGATTTATTGCAATGATGTTAAAACACTCCCACAAAGCACCTTAGCTCTGACCCCAGAGTCTATATTCAACTGCTCAGCACACCAATCAATAATACCTGATCAACTCTCCTGTGTGTTTTATCAAGACATGCAGCTTTTCAAAATGTTTACTTTCATGCATTATTCCTTTCCTCCACCTTAGATGATCCATGGCAAACTGGGGAGCCAAGGACTTCACTGGTTACGAGACACCTCCTCTGGGAGCATCGAGAAGGCTGACAACCAGGAAAGTGATGCCACACTAGACTAGACTGGCTAGACTGGCACCACAATACAATTAACTTCTTGGGAAATTCACACATCTCTAATTAGAATAGAATAGAACAGCGGTTCTCAACCTGTGGTACGGGTACCCCTAGGGGTACGCGGGCCTCTTGCTGGGGGTACGCCAAGCCCTGCCCCTTATCTGCCCCATCAGCAGCTAATTAAGTGTTAATTAATATGGATGTTAAATTTTAATTATTTTCGGAGCCCTTCTATCTCTCTGATTTTAGTTTTGGGCTTATTTCTGTACTATAGAAAATGTACTTTGGTGGGGTGGGGGAGTAAGGAGCTGATTTTGGGAAGTGTGACTTGGAGAAAAAAGAGATCCTTGCATCTCTCTCTCTCTCTCTCTCTCTCTCTCTCTCTCTCTCTCTCTCTCTCTCTCTCTCTCTCTCTCTCTCTCTCTCTCTCTCACACACACACACACACACACACACACACACAGAGTTAAATAAGACTTTTTCACATTTAAAATTGTTTTAGTAATTTTTTATTTAATGATTAATTCCCTAATTAATTATTTGATTAATCCAATTAGCAGTTAATTAGCAGGGGGTACTTCAGAAAATTGGACCGTGATAGGGGACACCCGGGCCTCCAAAGGTTGAGAACCCCTGGAATAGAAGAACCTTTATTGGCATAATCAATTCACAACTACAACAACATAAACTCCATTCAATCCCACAAGTTGACTCCATTGACTCCATTCAATCCCACAAGTACCCCCCCCCCCATATACAGAATCACTGATATTCACTTGCCCAGATCTTAACAATCTCACATAGAAAGGCAGCCGTTTCTTTCCACTATATCAACCACCTCTGTAGATAAGACAAAACGAACCTTTTCCTGGTCCGGCCAACCTCTCATATTAGCCAGGATCAGACCTAAGTGTTTCGATCGCACCTCTAATTATAACAGCATACATGGAGCGTTACCGGATAAGCAGTCAGTGTTAGTGCCTCTCCACGAGGTGTGCATAGATTTCGTACTGTGCCAGAATAAAATGCTCCCCAAAGAAGAACTGTATTGTAGTGAAACCATTCATATGCACAGTTTACACCCCAGCGGTATCTGGGTGGATTTGTGCAGCTGCATGATGAGAAGCCACCCGCAGGGACTGACTTGAGTTGATAGGTTTTGCTTCTTGCTCCAATTGCCAAATCCAAAAGTCATGAAGGAACCTTTCCCATATATGACAGGCTAGTGACCCTGAAGACTTACAAGTCCCTATAAGCTGTAGGAGCTCTACCTATTCTGCAGAGTTCTCAGCCTGTCTGGTTCTAGTCTCCATGCTAACCTCAAAACATGGACATAGGGAATACCTACTGTAATCTAGGGCCAGTCGACAGTCTGGACCAGGCCGATTACAATTCTCCACGTGCTTTCTAAAATTCTTCTTTCCCTCCCACCTTTCCCTGCAAAGCCTTGTCTGTTCAATATTATGAACTGTCCTGCCATTGTTCACATGGCACCACATCCTGTGAAGCAATCACACAGCTGGGTACTTGCATCAGCATTCAAGCATGTTTGGGGCTGCACTCTTGATTGATCTCCTGGAACCGAGATGCAACATCCTATATTCCCAGTTCTGCAAGCAATGATGACTAAGCCTCAGCTTTGTTATGCCCCTGGAATGCCACTGTAAACCAACCCACTATAGCAGCGGTTCTCAAACTTACCACAGTCACGGCGCCCTTCTTGCACAGCACACTGTCACAGCAGCACCAGTGCCCGGCTCTCCCGGGCGCTGCCATCTTGAATTGCATGAGATCTTGTGCAATTCAAGATGGCGGCACCCAAGAGAGCCAGTAAGAAGAGGCCACCAGGGACATCCCACGGCGCCCTTGGGCAGCGCAGTGCACAGTTCGGGAACCAGTGCCCTATGGTGATCCTTCCCTCCCCCCTCCACAATATCACTTATATCGGTAAATCAGGGAACATTGTGTTGCAGGTCTTCACAACTTCTTCTGTAGCTGCCAAGAACACACAAACCTGAGGTGCATACACGCATATTATGGAGATGCAGAACATGATGGTCCTCAATCCATATAGTAAATTTTTACCAACATTATGGTGGGCAGAAGATGAGCTGCTGTGGGGAGGCCATGTTCAGCACCACCTGGCAAACATAGGCTGCAATCCTATGCACACTTACCTGAGAGTAAACCCTATTGGGGGACAGTGGAACTAACATCTGGTAAACATGCATAAGATTGTGTTGATAATGACGTAATTCAGATAGCAGACAAAGCCAGGATTGAATTTTGACTGTGCACATTGTTTTCTAGCACTGAGCGCATGTGCCCCTTCTCCTTGTGCACAAAAAGAAGAATTCTATTTCCAGAGGCGTCTCTCCGGTAGGGGCGGGGCTGTAAGTATCGCTGCGGTCATAGTCTCTTTACCGAGCGAGGAGGAGGCAGCCCCGCCCCCTCACTGTCCGAGCCAGTCCCCTACGGAGAAACCGGCAGGGAAGACCCTGCTGCTTTCTCCGTAGGGGACCGTGGCTCGGACAGTGAGGGGGCGGGGCTGCCTCCTCCTCGCTCGGTAAAGAGACTATGACCGCAGCGATACTTACAGCCCCGCCCCTACCGGAGAGACGCTAGTGTCTATTTCCAATCTCAGTTTACAACAACCAGATCAAGCAATATTGGCTTCGTACCAGTATTACCTGTACCAGTAATACCAGGAACTGAAGTAGAGTTTATTTGCAAAGTCTGGTTTGAATAAGTCAGGAACAAAAGAACATAAGAAGAGCCCTGCTGGATCAGGCCAGGGGCCATCTAGCCCAGCTTCCCGTATCTCACAGTGGCCCACCAGATGCCTTAGGGAGCACACAAGACTAGTTACCTGTATCACTACTCCCTTGTACTAGTTACCTGTATCCTATTATTACTCCCATTCAGAAATAGTCTACCTCTAAAACCTAAAACCTAGAGGCTGCATACAGTCATCATGGCTTGTAACCTACGATGGACTTTTTCAGTTTAAACATCATGACAGTTTCTGGCTTGTTCTAAGCCAGGATCAGAAGTAAAATCCTTCCTCCCCTTATAGCACAAAGAAAACGTGCATACCTGAGGCCAGCAGACATCTCACGAAACCTGGATTAAATCTTGGATTCAATCCTGGCTCTGCTTGATGTCTGAACAAAGGCAACGTGTGGTCCAAATCGCAGTCAACACAGCAGTGTTGGGTCAGAGCTGCCAATTCTTAAAATGGCCAAAAGTGGAGGTAGGATCTTAGCCTCAGGTGTGCCCTTTAGACTGAAAATTACTCCTAAGTGGCCTCCATCATCAGCATATCTTAGTTCTTCACCAAGCATCTCTTCAACAGAGGTTCTTGGGTGGCCCATGGACCATTCATGGTTGCGCACAGTCTCTTTGTTGTTGGGCATTTAGTTTAAAGAGCCAGGACATGTTTAGTAGGCAGGAAATGTAATGCGATAAGAGGGAAACAGTTACAAAGGAATCGAGAGCAAATGAACAAAAATCACTCCATAAACATTTCTGATTTAAAAACAAAGAACTTAACTCAACTAAATATTATGGTTTTAAGTGGAAGATTAGGAGTGTGATTACTGGCATGCGGTTTTGAAACATTCAAGCAGGAAACGACTTGGAATTACACTGGGTTCTTCTCTTAAAGAAAAAAATGAGCTCTCTTCTGAACAACAGTGTCAATTAAGAGTGGAAGTCATGCGAAATACACATCTTGCCAGCCAAGGTGACATTGGCTTGTAGGACCCTTTGATAACAGAGACTCGTCTCTGGGAGTGCTGAGGAAGTTCTCAAGTCATTCACCTTGTAAATGCAAATTTCTCAAGTCCAAGACAAATACTTCATTAGCATATTGATGAAATTTAGGAGTATCTTCTTGTCTTGGCATATCAGCTACAGTAACTTTACCAAGGGTAACAAATGCAGACAAGCAAAACAAAGGCAAAACATCAAGGACCAACTTGACACCACACTACAGGGAAAGATAAGCTAATTTTGAGATTCTGAAAAGGGCCACCTATTCAAACTCAAAATGAGTGAACTCAGGAAGATTGTGGAGGATAGGAAGGCCTGGCGGGATATGGTTCATGGGATCACGAAGGGTCGGACACAACTTAACGACTGAACAACAACAACATTCAAACACACTGGGCTGGATCCAGGGGTCCATCTTCAGGCAGGAATTCAAACGGAAGCAGGGTGGCCGGGAGCCAGGCTATAAGTTCACCAGGCTCCACCCACCTATGCTTCAGGGGGAACAACCCCCCTTACTCATGTGTCCAGGAGTGGCAAAGCAACTGCCGCCCCCTGCGCTTAACGCGCAGCCCGGACTTCAGGCTGGTATATTAACCCAGGATCAATCTGTCCGCCAGCACACACACTCAAAATACACACACCCTTCCACGTCCGGACTCCAAACACCCCAAACACACACTTCACATCACATCCCTCTCACCACAAACACACTTTAAACACCCCACCACCAAACACGCACACACCCCATCCAATCCCCCCCCCCCCCGCAGCTACTGACTTAGGCTACTACAATCCTATACACTATACATACTTTCCTGGGAGTGAGCCCCATTGGACACACTGGGACTTACTTCTGAGTAGACATGCCTAGAATTGTGCTGTAACTTGCTCTGCGTTCTCTGCAGATGACAGAATGAGACCCAGCTGGTACTTTCAGCAAAAGCCAAGGGAGGCCATTTTTCTCCTGCAATTTAGACTTCTGCAGAACGTCAACCATGCCTCAAAGCTGCCTTCTGCAATAATCCAAACAGGGAAGGAACAAGACAACACAACTTCCACGAGGAAGAAAGGGGTGAAGCTTTTCTCCCTGCCAGCTGAGTTCTTGCGTGATCCAAGACAGGGGTTCTCAACCAGTGGTACTCGTACCATCAGTGGTACTTCGGCCAACTGCTGGTGGTACTCAGACCGCCAGACCACCAGAACCCCACTCTGATGCGGCGCTTTCAGCGGCGTGCATTTGCTCTCGAGAGGCTCCTGCCTTTGGCCGAGCCTCTCAGGAACGCTGAGAAGGGCCCTCCCACCCAGTAACTGACAATGATGTCATCTCCAGTCAGTTCCAGTGGTACACAGCATGAGTGTGGTGCCGGAAGTGGTACTCGGCTGGGAAAGGGTTGAGAATCCCTGATCTAAGAGAGAGGCATGGCTGGTGAGTTTTGCACAACCCAGCTCATGTGAAGAAAGAAAATCTTTCTTGATAGATTTTAGATCTGCCCTTGGGGTCAGCTGACAGAGTGCTCAGGCAGCCTAGACGGTGCCTTTGTAACATACAACACAACATGCCAAACCTGCAGTGAAAACAGAGAACTGGGGACAGAAATAGTAAGGATTCAGAGCTTGACAGCTAGGAACCTCATTTTGAAACACACATGTACAAAGATACATGCACACCCACACCCACTGCACATTATCCACCATTATTGGTCTTTCTATTGGAGGGACCCTTGATAAGATTCAGAAGAACTCTGGTATTTCCCTGAGATTCAACTTGAAAACCACCGGCTCCAACTTTCACCCACTTCATCCCTGCACCTTGCAAAACGCCAACGTTTACTCCCAACAGTCCAAAAAGCAACTTGCTAGTCAAGGGCAGAGAAATGACTTTCTAACTGATGCTGATGCTCACAAGAAGTTTCTTAGCACACTTGCGCTCTCATGAGACGTGGGTTAATGTCTTGAAGGTCTCTCTTCGACTCCATGAACCTTCAGGTCGATTCAGCTCTCAGATTCCAGGATACCGTTTTCTAATCTTTCTTGTTAACATTCTAATGGTGGACTTTTAACTTCCGAGACCAGGCTCTTTAAATCAATAATTTAAACTGTCGAACTGAGCACCTGGGAACTTTACTGCCCCGACAGAGTCTACTGACAGCACTGTAGGGAAGCTGTAGAATTTTAAGTCCCTGTCAAATGCTGAAGTCTAAATAACTTGATGCAATGTGATGTGCCCACAGAGCTGACAGGGGTCGCAATGTGTCCTAGATGCAGAGTGAAATCTCTTTTCGAAGATGGAGACTATTCCGAATGTATGCTTCTCTGCCAAAGACACCGTCTGGTAAGCTGGACCACGCAAGATAAAAGGCACCAGTCATTTCAGTAGCATGTTGCCAACGAAGAACACATTGAAAGGCTCAAGCATGGATATTCCCTTCCAAAACAATTCTGCATCCCATCCACAACTGGTTTAATTACACATAACCACAGAAAACGTTGGCAAACCAGCTGCCTGATTGGGACGCTTATCCAATGCAACATATACACTGTGGGGGCAGAGAAGCATGGAGATTTCCAGAGTCTATATCCATAAAAGGAGGGATAAAAGAAGATTAAAAACCTGTCATTTGTTTACTTACTTAAAATATTTTGGCCCCATCTTTATTTATTTATTTTTAAAAATTATATCCCGCCTTTTCCTATGCCGAAAGGCAAATGCCCAGGGCGGCTTACAACAAAGATTAAAATACATAATTTAAAATAATACAGTACATAAAACAAGTTTAAACCATACACAAAGAACTTTAAAAACAGTAAAATCCACTAAGGGGGGGGGGCGACAGTATGGAGCAGAGAAGCAGCATGGCAGAGCATCTTGAGACACAGGAGGCAGACCACGACCCATCACCCAAACACTAGACGAAACAAAAATGTTTTGAGTCCTCGCCGAAAAGTCATGAGGGAGGGGGTGGTTCTCAGATCCCCTGGCAGGGAGTTCCACAGTTGTGGCACCACAGCAGAGAAGGCTCGCCTATGAGCTGCCATTCCCCTAACTTGAGACAGAGGTGGCACTCGCAGGAGAGCCCCCTCAGATGACCTAAGAGAGCGGGCCGGAATGTATGGGAAAAGGCGGTCCCTCAGATATCCTGGACCCAAACCATGAAGGGCCCATCCAATGGAGGTATTCAAGGGGGCTCACCATAAAACAAAACAGTAAAAATACTTCAAAAACAAACCAGATAATACAAAGAAAGTCGCACATCAGCCAGAAGACTAGCAAATAAATCTACCCTAAATAAACTGCAGACAACTCAAAGCAGAATGAAAAGGAAAGTTTTTAAACACAGCTGATACACATGCAGAGGGGACAACCAGATTTCAGAAGGGAGGAGTGTTGGATAAGGAATGAGAGGGTACCAAAGGGGCACAGTGCCTAGCAGTTAGCGATGGCCTTTCTCCTTGCCTCTTAACTAGTCAGATTGAGGTTAATGGGGAATTGATAGTATTCCTCTGCCACCACCCAAGGCCAGGAAGCCAGAAAACAGTCTCTTCCAAGGTTGGCAAGGAGATCCCTAAAATTCCAGGTGTACCATTTAAAACACAATAGTAGCCACAGTTCAGTGGCCTTGAAAAGTATGGTAACTTGCTCCCTTCCTAGTGAGCTGAGTTCAGGCAGGCAATCAGTAAGAATTGGGAGGTTTTTTTAAAGGTTGGAAAAAAACACAACAAAGGGTTGAAACGGAAAAAAAACCCAGGCATAGTTCAAATAAGCAATCAGGAGATGCATAATGGGGGGAGGGGCTGGCAAAAATTAGCATGAAGGTTACAAACCTACAACCCTGAAACAGACAATGGAGAATTTCTGTTCTACCCTTACTTACTTATGCTGTTGCAGGAGGCCAGTCCCTGCAGTCTCCCTGGGGAAGAGAAGTGCCTTTCACAAGACAGCAGCTGCTTGCAACGGAGGGAGGAGCAATGCAACACACACCACATCTCTGTGCATGACCTCATAAAACGGAGGGCTGATGATACCCAGCTGGATGAGTTAAGATCACCTGGGCATGTCTAGCTGGCCGCTGTCCTGGTCAGGTGAGCTGGGGCGACGACCTGACCGGCACATGCCAACTCCAAGAGGAGGGCTGGCTAGATGCTATTGTTCTCAGGGAAGCCGGAGAGTGAAGATAGCAAACCCACATTCTGGCATCGCTGCCCTGACGTGTGGCTCCTTGGTCATGGCAGTTTAAAAAGAACAAAGACTTAGAGAAGGATGTTTCAGTGGATTTGGGGATGCTGAAACATCATCATTACAGAAGTCTTTGGGGTGTTAGTAGTGGCCAAGAATAGGGGGGGGGGCATCACAGAAAAGGCCCTTCCCCAAGTAAACGTTTGATAATGGTGGCCCAGACGAGAAGGCCCCTCGAACTGACCTTAGGGACAGGCCATTTTATACAGGGCAAGGAGCACCAGAGGCTAGATATCAAGGTGAAGAGCAGTAGCCTTCCAATACCACCTACAGCAACCTCCCGTCCAGAAAGTGGAAAACCACTGAGAGGTCCATCAGGTGCATTAAGCAGGCATGCATCCAGCAATCTAGCTGGCTGCTGGGGGCATTGTTTCCAACAGATGAGGGAGGGGGGAAGGTAGGACCGGGGCAGTAAGAGTTGTTGCCGTCTTTTCTGTTAAAGGCAAGAGCTGGTCTCCCACTGCCTGATATGGCAAGCCCATTGATAACTTTAAAAAAGAAGAAATACCGTATTGGTCTGAGTATAAGACTCACTTTTTTCTCCTAATTTAAGTTTTTTAACTAGGGGTGCGTCTTATAATCAGGCTGTTGCAATTTAATGCCAGTGATTTAATTAATTATTTTTAATAGCACCAAACTTTAAGGGTGCGTCTTATAATCAGGTGCGTCTTATACTCGGGACAATACGGTAATAATCTAGTTTACAATATTGAAAACCTCTCCGGGGCAGCTTTTCTCCCTTACAGAAGCTAACTCTTACGGCTGAGAAGAAAAACTGCTGTGGGCACAATACATTTCTATATGTCATTTTCTACAAAGAAGCCTGAAACAGCTTTTGGCATTCGGAGCTGAAAACGTTATGAACAGAATTTCAATAAAGCCAAGACGGCAGCAAAAAGCTCCATTTTGCACCTGTCCCAGGAATTTATGTCCAAACGATATTGTAGCATTATCTGTGCTTTGTGTGCACCTCCGAGATGATGACTTTATTTTATTAAATGAACTGGGGAAATATATTGCTTGTCGAAAAGAAAAGTATTTATAAAGAAACTTCAAGGAGGTTTCCGAAGCATTAAAAAAAAAAGGCAGTAATGGAGCCAGAACTTGGCTATACGCTATCTGTGCAAGTGACTGTCTTAAAAATAAGTTTTAGAATGTCATAGAACCATAGAGTTAGAAGTGTCCCACAAGGTCATCTAGTCCAACCCCATGCCTGTAGCAGGAAAGCCTCCCACAGCATCTCCAGCAGGTGCCTGTCGAGACTCTGCTTGAAGATCTCCAGTGACAGACAATCCACCACCTCCTTCAGCTATCTGTTCCACTGCCGAACCGCCCTTACTGTTAAGAATTTCTTCCTGATGTCCAACCAGAATCTCATCTCTTGCAGTTTGTACCCATTTGATCTAGTTCTACTCTCAGAGGCAGCTGAGAACAAATTTGTTCCTTCTTCCATATGACAGCCCTTTGGGCAGAGGCATAGCTAGCACAGGGTAGGGGGGTGGACTACCCACCTTGCGGCACTCCGGTAATGCACAGCGCTGTCCGGGAGGGGGTTCTGCAGCACTTATCACTCGAGTGCTCATAGCGGTGAGTGGAGCGTTGAAGGGCCCTCCTGTCCACCCTTGCGTCCGTTTGGCTCCAAATTGGAGCCATTCCGGAAGCAGGGCTGACACAATGACGCGACGGGTGACGACATCATCATGTCACCCCCGACCCGGGACCTGGCCAGCCCAGCGACGCTGCGGCCTTCAGGTAAATACCATGAAGAGCACTATCATATCCCCTCTCAGCCCTCTCTTCTCCAGGCTCAACATTCCAAGTTCCCACAACCTTTCCTCATAGGGCTTGTTCTCCAGTCGTCTGATCATCCTCATCACTCTTCTCTGAGCCTGCTCCAGTTTGGCTGCATCGTCCCTAAAATGAGGTGCCCAGAATTGGACATAGCACTCCAAGTGAGGTCTGTTCAACGCAGAGTAAAGCAAAACCACTACTTCTCGCGACTTGAAAGCTAGGGCTTTACTAATGCAGGCTAAAACTGTGTTAGCCTTCTTTGCAGCTGCAACACACTGCTGACTCATATTCATCTTGTGATCTACTGCAACTCCAAAATCCCTCTCACATGTTGTGCTCCCAAGCCAGGTATCTCTCGTTCTATACTGTGTATTTAGTTATTTTTGCCTGAGTGCAGAACCTTGCACTTGTCCCAGTACGTTATTTAAGAAGACAAGTCCCTTCATGGGGAGTATATTAACTTGTGTGGGGATATTTTTTTTTTTAAGAACACCCCCGTTATGCCCCATCTGAGAAACATACTAGAAGCCTCTTCTCTGATATAGTTTCTATATATAGCCTCTTCTCTGATATAGTACAGGTACACTGCCAGTCATGGGCGTCGCCAGGGGGAAGCGCGGGGGGCGGGCCGCCGGGGGGCGTCGCGCGCATAGGGGTGACGCGCGACCCCCCCACTTACAGTTTGGTGGCGGAGCTGGGCCCGCCCGCCCGCCCTCCCCTGTGTCCGTTTGGCTCCAAAATGAGCCAAAAACGGAGCGAGGAGGGTGCTCTGCTCCTGCGCGTGACGTCACGCACGGGGGCGGAGCCTATCCCTTAAAGGCGACGTGTGCCCCCGCTCTGGGGTGTCGTGCGTCGTAGCGACGCGACTGCTGCCAGTTCATCATAGGAAGCAACACTGAGTAAGAGCTTCCCTGCACTGCCGTAGTATTGGGCTTCCCAGAAGCAAACTGGTGGTAACAGGAAAGGTGATGCATAACTCTTCCTTCACCACCACTTTTTCTACTGCAACTCCTTCCTACAAGTTACTTCCACTCACAGCAGTGTTAAATGTAAATATGTACCAGGAACCCTGCAGAGTGAAAAGAAGCTTGTGCAGAGAGATTGCAAGAGAGAAGTGGTGGACAGAGGGAGGATCACACAACCCTCCCACCCTGCCCCACCACTGCTCTGCACTGCTCTATGTTACTCCCTCCCAAAGCTGCCTTTCCCTAACAGAAGCGGAGGCCAGCGTTCTGTGACAGTCTTCTGCGGCTAAGATATAGTTGCAGGTAATACACAGTGGGTGGCGCAATGGGTTAAACCACTGAACCATGAGCTGTCGATCGAAAGGTCGGCAGTTCGAATCCGTGCGATGGCTCCTGCCAACCTAGCAGTTCGAAAGCAAGAAATTGCAAGTAGATTAATAGGTACCGCGTCAGCGGGACGGAAACAGCGTTCCATGCGCCTCGGTGTTGAGTCATGCCGGCCACATGACCATGGAAATGTCTTCGGACAGCGCTGGCTCTTCGGCTTTGAAACGGAGATGAGCACCGCTCCCTAGAGTCGGACACGACTGGACTTAATTGTCAAGGGATTGATGTTGTTGTTCAGTCGTTAAGTCGTGTCCGACCCTTCGTGATCCCATAAACCATGTCCCGCCAGGCCTTCCTATCCTCCACTATCTTCCTGAGTTCGCTCATTTTCATGTTCGTTGCATCGGTGATGCTGTCTAACCATCTCATCCTTTGCTTTCCCCTTCTCCTTTTGCCTTCAATCTTTCCCAGCATCAGAGTCTTCTCCAGAGAGTCCTCTCTTCGCATTAGGTGGCCAAAATATTTGAGTTTCAGCCTTAGTACCTGTCCTTCCAGGGAACAGTCAGGCTTGATTTCATTTAGAATTGACTGATTTGATCTCCTAGCAGTCCAAGGGACTCTCAGGAGTCTTCTCCAGCACCACAGTTCAAAAGCATCTATTCTTCGGCGCTCAGCCTTCCTTATGGTCCAACTCTCGCAACCATACATTGCTACTGGGAACACCATCGCCCTGACTATACGAACTTTTGTTGGTATGGTGATATCTCTGCTTTTTATTATGCTGTCTAAGTTTGCCATAGCTTTCCTTCCAAGGAGTAAGCGTCTTTTAATTTCATGGCTGCTGTCTCCGTCTGCAGTGATCTTGGAGCCCAGAAAAGTAAAATCTGTTACTGCTTCCATTTCTGCCCCTTCTATTTGCCAGGAATTGATGGGACCAGATGCCATGATCTTAGTTTTATTAATGTTGAGTTCTTCACTTTCTGCCATTAGGGTGGTATCGTCTGCATATCTGAGGTTGTTGATGTTTCTCCCGGCAATCTTGATTCCGGCTTGCGATTCATTCAGCCCTGCATTTCTCATAATGTACTCTGCATATAAGTTAAATAGGCAGGGTGACAATATACAGCCTTGCCGTACTCCCTTCCCAATTTTGAACCAGTCGGTTGTTCCATGGCCGGTTCGAATTGTTGCTTCTTGACCCGCATACAGGTTTTTCAGGAGACAGGTAAGGTGGTCTGGTACCTCCATCTCTTTAAGAATTTGCCACAGCTTGTTGTGATCCACACAATCAAAGGCTTTTGCGCAGTCAATGAAGCAGAACTCCATTTCTTCTAAGGGATTCATGCCCACAGTAGTAGATATGATGGTCACCTGACTTAAATTTGCCCATTCCCGTCCATTTTAGTTCGCTGATTCCCAAGATGTCAATGTTCAATCTTATCATCTCATTTTTGACCACATCCAGCTTGCCTTGATTCATAGACCTCACATTCCATGTTCTTAAGCAGTATTGCTCCTTGCAGCATTGGATTTTCCTTTCAACCTCAGACACATCCACAGCTGGACGTCCTTTCGGCTTTGGCCCAGCCGCTTCATTCTTTCTGGGTCTACTTGGAATAGTCTTCCGCTCTTCCTCAGTAGCAAATTGGACACCTTCGGACCTGAGGGGCTCATCTTCCGGCGTCATATCTTTTAGCCTTTTGGTACTGTTCATGGGATTTTCTTGGCATGGGATTTTCTTGTCAAGGGATACCTTTACCTTTTTAATACACAGCACTGCCACATAATGCAGCCCCCCCCCAAAAAAAAAACACCCACCAAGAGTCATGTAGCAACTCAAAGATGAACAAACATATCGTGGCTTGAGCTTTTGTACAAGACGGGCCTATTCCAGCACTGGAAGAAGGAAGAAATTAAAAAAAATTAAGATAGAGAAAAAAGTATCAGTGAAACGAATGGATCTTTACAGGGATGGGTGCGGCGGGGCGGGGAATCGACATGTCCTTAAATTGCTGCTGAGTTTCACATAAACTGTGAAGCAAATGTTGAGGTGCCTCCTCAGGTGAAATATTGGATGGCCAAACTAGACATAATTTGAAGCACACTGCTTGGCCCCGTGTGCGCAAGCCCATGTACTTGTGTGCATGTAAACCAGCATCTGCCGGGTGTGTGTGTGTGTGTGTGTGTGTGTGTGTGTGTGTGTGTGTGTGTGTGTGTGTGTGTGTGTGTGTGTGTGTGTGTGTTCTGCATTAGGATAATAGTGTGGAGGAGGAGGAGGGCTTTAACCTTTTGCCCCAAGTGCGCTCCTGATCCGACATTATGTCCAGCTTGGCCCTGAGGAGGGAAACATTTTGAGGAAAGCAGAAAGGTTGCAATCCTAAATTGTCTTATGAGGAGGCAAGTCCTTTTAAGTAAATAACATCGAATTTCTCAGCATAACTAGTGACGTTTCTGAGGAGATTCGGCTCTACACTTCCTCATAAGGCCCCTTCAGCCCTCCCCAGATAGCCTCTGTCCATCATTTCATCTCCAAACAAAGACAGACATCTTCATAAGGCCTGACTGAACATAGCCTGAACATAGAACATAGCCCAGGGGTGCAAATGTTTGTTCATAAAGGAGTACAGAAGGCACACTCTCTTTAATAACCTTAGGTAAAGGTAAAGGTGACCCCTGACAATTAAGTCCAGTCGTGTCCGACTCTAGGGTGTGGTGCTCATCCCCATTTCAAAGCCAAAGAGCCAGCGTTGTCCGAAGACGCATCCGTGGTCATGTGGCCGGCATGACTTCTTGCCGCAGCGCATAGCATGCGGCTGGAACACGGAGCGCTGTTTACCTTCCCTCAAGCGGTACCTATTTATCTACTCGCATTAACATGCTTTGGAACTGCTAGGTTGGCAGGAGCTGGCCAAGCAACGAGAGCTCACCCCGTCGCGGATTCGAACTGCCGACCTTTTGATCGACAGCTCATGGTTCAGCTTAATTCTGTCCCCCTTGGTTGCAACCCAAGTTCTGAACCCTCACTCAGGTGTCCACATATTTCCACAAGCAAACTCAACATTTCCGCATTAGCGCAAACAGCAGCCAGCTCTCGACTCAAAGCAAACTGCACAGGTTAATTGTCAAAGTTAAGACTCCTCACTCCTGTATATTCTCCCTGGCGATAAGAATACGAAGTACTCATCAGCCTCGCTGCTGAGCTTTCCTCTCTGAAACCCCAAACTTACTGAAACGATTATAGCGAGAAAGCATCTTGTAACGGTATGCAAAAATGTTCTGTATCCAAGGAAACTGTAACGGTGAAATTAGAGAGCGCTATATCGCCGTAACTCCTAAATCACCACCAAGAATTTCCAAAGCTTTTGGACCATTTATTAGTGTGAAAACTGTCAATGCCACTGACGCCGTGATAGCTAAAACATGCTGCAGCCGGAGAGGGGAGGGAGTGGGATGGGGGAAGAAAAATGCTAACAAGGTAACTTTCAAGAAAGGATTCTATTGTTTGCAGTGTAGACGCGGCCCCCTCTTAGCATCTCGTTACGGAGTAATGGCAGGAAATATCACACTGCAGATCCATACGTGAAGCTGTTGCCATTCTTTACAACAACGTTCCCCCCTTTAAAGAAAAATTATTTCACTTCCAGCAGCAGTTATAATCCCACAGCAAGCAGCAAACGGATATAATGACATATTTTGGTTTGCCCGCAGTTCAGAAAGGGCAGCTATTCAAGAGTGTAGCTGTCATTTAACTCCAGAAAACTAGTTTGGATTTTGTTTTAACTCCACAAGATTTTTTAGTATTCCTGACCAGTCAAACAGAACTCTTACAGCTGTGTATTATTATTGGGGGCATCTCAAAACCAGTTGTTTATTTTCTGGTTCCTGAATTTGCTATACTGTACGGTGTTATCTGCTAGGAACACAAGTGTTTTTGAAAGTGGAAGCCAAGGGGGAACGGGCAGAGCATACAGGATCCAGAGCTATGTGCTCTGGTTTCAAATGAGAGCTTCAGCCAAGTCACTATCTGTTAATCTAGATTTCCCGTCTATAAAAATGTGGTCCAAACAAGGTGGTGTCAAAGGGGCCACTCCACTGAAAAGGGAGCCCTGCTCTCAGGAGCTGCTACAGCTAGAAACACAAGTCCATGGCTCTTTGTGAAGTTTCCACGCTGGGAAGATACCACGGCTGCAGGCTGGAACTTCTCTTGACCAAGCATCAGTGGCGTAGCTACGCCCTGCGTGAGGGGGGACGGCATTAAAAAAATGTCACCACACCCCGTCACGTCACTTCTGGAAGTGATGTTACTCGCCCCACCCCCTGTGACATAACCACCGTGGCGAAAACGTGCCTGGGGGTGGGCTGGCAGGCGGAGGCATAGTTTCTCACCGCTGCCCGCCCACAAGGACACTTCTGATGCCTTTTGCGCCCTTTAATCTCCTTTATCGCGCCACATAATCACTTGCCGCCACCGCCATGGTGCCGACGAAGCAGTGGATTTGTGTGTGTCCCCCGCTTGTCGCCCGGGGCGGTTGGCCCCCAACCCGCCCCGCCCCCCCAGTTACACCTCAGTCAAGCATGCTTTAAAAGACATATGTAGCTTGAGTACACAGGGGAAATTCAGTATATGTGCAGAGATAAAGTGCAACAGTCAATGGCACAACTCAGTGGAATAGCGTACAAGAAAGGGAAACAAGGTTAAAGGTGTAACAATAAAGGACTTTTATTGTGGGAATGAAATCAAAAATAAAATGCTATGCAATACGAATTCAATCTGTCGCACGACTAGATGTAAGCGGTTTCTAGGCAGACGCGAGGAGAAGGGGGAAATCTTGACAAGGGAAAGGGGGCATGTAATCTCGCAAGCAAGGAGCGGATAAAAGAGGGGGAGCAGGATATAGGAAAATCCGGAGGGTTGCTCAGGGGGGGACTTTTCCAGGGGCTGGAAAATCAGGAAGGGGTCGCAGTAGCAAAAGAGATAAGGGAGAGGAGAAGGCCTGGGGGAAAGGGACGTGCCAAGGTTCTGCTTGCAGTGAAACGCCTTTGCATAGCGGCAGTTCTCTGTCACCTCTTGCCATCAGCGCCATTCAATGGCCATGAGACTGGCCTGGGTCATGCTCTCCTGGCATGCACCCAGCGCCACATACATGTGAAAAAAGTGTCAGCAACAAAATACAGATAAACAGCTTGTCAGGCAACATCCCCCTGAACAGTGAAGGGTTCTGGAGTGACTCCACCAAACCCAAGTTGGCCATTGGCCGTGCTCAGCAGGAAGACAATAAAGACTTCTCCCTCAGGATGAGACTTTGCCTAGCCAAGGAGAAGTCCTTCCTGGCTCATACTGTCATCTTTCTACAGCTATGGAGAAAGTCCTACTGAACTGAGTGCCCTGTTCCAGTCTCCTCCGGATGCCAGTATTGTGTATATGACAGGATGGTGTAGTGGTTTGGGAGTCGGACTTAGACCTGGAAGATCCAGGTTCAAATCCCCGCTCAGCCACGAAGCTTCCTGGGTTACCTTGGGCCAGTCACTATCTCTCAGCCCCACCTACCTCACAGGGTTGTTGTGAGGACAAAAAAGAGGGGAGGAAATATGTACACCACTCCTTGTCAGCCTGGCTGACACCAGTACCAGGCTGAGCTCCTTGGAGGAAGGGCGGTATAAAAATGTGAAAAATAAAATAAATAAATAAATAAAATATTGGGATAGTGCGCCCCAGATCCTTATGCACACAGCAGGCTCAGCCACGTATGATGATTCTGTGTGCTCAGCTGTGGAAGAGATGCGTGAGGAAGGGGAAAGTGAAAGTTTGAGGAACACTCTTTTAGAGGCTAGATTCCACACCACAGCCTAATTAATTCTATTTTTTAAAAAATCTGGAAGAAGATCTGTGTACTTTGCACAAGACGCCTGTGACCCCAAAATAGCTCCCCAACGCTTGTTGCAGGTAGGGGTGCCACCTCATTTTACATCAGGGAAAAAATGCCTCACTGCATATTTTCTCTTTTGGATTAGCAATATTGAACTGCAGCTGTTCTGTTGAAATGCTGATACTTTGCCTGTGACCTCCCCACTGCTCCCCTGGGGAAAGAGCCCTGTCGTAGAGATTGTTTAAAGCCTGTGACACACCGAACGCGGCCGCGAAAGTTTTGCCCTGGTGCGTCCGCGTTCGGTGGCTGCCGTGTTGATGTACCTTATCAGCGGCCAGAACGCAGAGGCATGTTGGATGGTGCGTCGGCAACTCACGGACGCGGAGCAGCTTGGCAGCCAATCACTGTGCTTGTTCCAACGAGAGCCCCGCCCTCCAGCAACCAGCAGCGCCTTTGTTCATTTTTATTAAAAAGCATTTTACGTAAGAGCTCTCTCTCTCTCTCTCATCCCGCACAGAAGCCTGTACGTGCCCACGCTGTTCCTCCAGCTGCTGGGTGCATTCTCCCCACAGCTCGCTTGACCTCCTTAGGCAAAAGTGGTAGCACAGTTCCTTCTTCGTCTTCGAAAAAGCTTCTTCTCCTTCCCCACCCCCTTCACTCACACATTGAAAACTCTTTCCGCCTTCAGCTCACCCTAAACTACCACCCCTGCACGAGCTCAGTTCCACTTGCAAGCCAAATATTGCACACGTTTTCATTTCATGAGTTCCATTCCATCCATTTCACAGAACGCCTCCCACAAGCCCCACTGATAACCTTCTCACAATTTGCTCCTGCCCGGGAAAAACACGCACGTATTTACTTGAACAGGGGTTATGTTTACAGTTCAATTAGTTTGGATGCATGATACTTGCTCATTCAAACATTTGAATCCCGAGTTTTCCGTGTTTGCTCAGTGCTCCTCCCTCACCACAAGCGACCAATCACAGGGGGCCAGCAAGTGACCAATCTGGGGAGACTACAAGCCGGAGTTCGCTTTCCCCTTCGCCTTCGGTGTGCTTCGGACACCTCACATACGCCGGCTGCTTCTGCAACGCCGCTGGATGAGGCCAACGCGGGTGTGGGCAATCTGTCACAGGATTCACTGTGCCAGGTGCAGGGGAGTGGCAGCAGGAAACAGGTTGTCTTGTTGGCTGTGTGCTCTCGGAGGCATCTGGTGAGGCCACTGTGAGATACAGGAAGCTGGACTAGATGGGCCTTTGGCCTGATCCAGCAGGGCTCTTCTGATGTTCTTATGACCTTCTGCATACAGAGTGCCTACTGAGCTACAGCCCCATCACAAAGTGGAACAGAAATAGAGGAGGATGCCAGCCGCCAGCCCAGTTCACCTCAGAATTGTTTAAAGTGTGATTCCGGTATCTTGGTATCGACTCTGTAGTCTTATTGAGACGTTCCGAAATCATGGAGAGAGTCCACTGTTTCACTGCAGCTGGGAGCACACCTGTAAGGTCTGATCTTGTGGTGCTCCACAGCGCCACACCCAGACCCCGTTCTCTCTGGAGAGCGTCTGTCTCTAGCAACAACTGCTCCCCACGAGGGGATCAGCGGGGCTGCAGAGTGTGGAAGTGGCAGGGGTAGCTGGCGCACTCGCAGGGCGCAGTGAAACCGTGGGGACTCCAGGGCAACGTCTGAGCAAAGGGCTTGTTTTGCTTTGCAAACTTGTTTTCCCAGCTTCTGTGCGTCCCAGTTCAATTATAGCAACATATAGGAAACAGTCTTCAGCTGTACCCATTCTGCCTGGTATGTCAGGCATTAAAAAAAAAGACTCTTTTTTCTTAGCTTGGTAAGAAACATTTCCTCCACTGAAAATTGCAGAAAATAGCCATCTCATAAAATGGGCACAAAGAAGATCATTGCAGGCAACTTGTGTGCACGTGTTTTTTCTATTATTTTGATTTTTACGAATGCCTTCGAAACTGTTTGGCCTTCTGCATGTTTGTGAATTCTGCAGCAGAAAGGGCTTATCTATTTATGACTGTGAATGGTTTCCAGGCTTTGCAAAGAACCACCGTCCTGCTTCCCCCCCCCCAGTTCTGCATGGCCACCTTAACCAACACACCATGCAGTTCTTCATTCTTATGCTAATGCTTTTCAAACAAGTGAGCCCTGTATTTTCTCTCATTTGGGCTGTAAGCCTGTCTTTAGAATCACTTCTCCTTGTCATTTTAAACTGTGCCATTTCCATAGAGAAAACATGATCTGTTCATTTATTTCAGGGAGAGAAAAATAGGGGTGGGGGGAAGCAACCATCAAATTGGAAGCAATTTCCCATTGATCCTGGTACACTCCTGCAACAGAGCCCACTTCTACTGAAATCTAAGGCCCAGACAATGTCTGCATTATTTTTTTTCCCATACTCATGCTTTTCAGGCACATGTACAGGGAGGTCAGAGATAAAATAACCACAGATCTGCATCTCTGTAACGTCTGAATGGTCAGATCTAGGTATGACTGGTGGATTCTGCACAAAGTGCTAGACTGCACATCTGGATTACATGGATAGTTCTACCCCCTTTATGTACTGCTTGGCTTGGGTGGTGGTGGTGGTGGTGGTGGTGGTGGTGGGGAATCAGCCAGCCAGTATTCAACTGGTCCACTCAGTAAAGTTTAGCTGGGTTTCATCAGCTAAATAGCACTGGGATTTGAAAAGCTAGCAACATCCTAATTCCAGGAGATTTAACTCTTGGACTGCCAACCTCCACTCTGGCAACCTCCGCCACCCATAAGGACATGAGAAGAGCCCTCCTGGATCAGATCACAGCTACCTCTAGTCTAGCATCCTATTTCCACAGTGGTCAACCAATTGCTTCCAGATGAACCAGAAATCTGCCCAGTTTCCTAGAGAGCAGCAATTTCTTATCTATGTGCTATTAGAGAACTGCTAGTATTCCGCAAGAAATGTAATAAAATAATTGAAGTCTCCTTTAGGCCAAAGTACACAACCACATAAGAGGCTACCTAGGGTATCTCTGCATGATTAACTGATCTGGCCATGCCTCCTTCCTATCAGTCTCTATGGATGAAACGGGGGAGAAAAATTCTGGGGTTGCATTGTGGACTCTCCTTGCTTTCTACCTTACCTGCCAGGTACCACTAGAACGAGCCACAGGCAGCCTTTCTGCAGCCCTGCATCTTGCCCTGCTATGAACAGGATCTCTGTAGAATTGCACCCAACCTATTCAATCCTGGAGTGTTGGACCTGGACCAAGAAGACTGGTTCAAATCCCCATTCAGTCACTGGGTGAATCTGGGTCAGGAATGGTAGCTTCATCTACTTCAAAGGGCTGTTATGGGGGGGGGGGTGTCATACCATATATGCCACCTCCTGAGCTCCAAGAGAGGTAGGATAAAAATATAAGAATCAACAGGCATATCTCTGGAGCATTCTGATGAAAAAAATAACCTCCATGTGCATGCCTGGCCTCTTGTTAGCGCCAAAAACTGATACTCCTAGGGGGCCAAGCTCCACTAGCATCCCGCTTCCAAGGCAAGCCCAGCAGAACGGGCTTAATATTTTGAGGATGCCACATAGGCTGCAGTACCACGCTGAGTATTTATTTAATTGACCCCTAACCAAGGGCCAATTCCGGTCTACCAAAGCCCCATAAAACCCTCACCTCTCCTACTGCCTTGGAACTCAACCCCTAACTAGTTAAAACGCTGCACGTACTCCTGGCCTGACTGTTGCTTTGGTACTCAAACCCCGCCCCTTCTGCATCACTAGGCTTACCAGATCGTCGACCGGGATGGAGCGATCTCCCCTTAAGGGGGCGGGGAGCGGGGGGCCAGAACGCGTCGCGTCGCATCACACACGTCGCATCACACGTCGCATCGCACACCTGCTTCTGGTCCACTTGAACTGACAACCAGCTTAACACTACTTCCTTCCTGGAGTCTGACCTCTGTCCAGGCCTGACACCTCCCTCAAGGCAACCCCTGAGCTGTTTTGCCCCCTCCCCCTTTGAAAAGGGGCCCAAAAGAAACTTTGTACCCCCTGACAAATGTTCTCTCAGAGGCGCTGAGTCAGGCCCTTACCACTGAATAATACCAGATGTCACTGGGCAGTCAACAGGACTCCCCAAGCTCCGAAAGAACTGAGTAGGTGTGGATGACTTTGGTGGGACAAATTTGGCCAGCAATACTGCTGGGAAATAACCCATTGAGGGGGAGGGGAGCCATTTGAGGTCCCTTTAATATGAATGCAAAGCCTTGACAAATCTTCTGGACGTTTTGGTCATGCTCTACCCCAAATACTAAATATGAGAAAACACTCTCCTATTTTTGTGCACATATTAACCACTGTGACATTGAGGACACCCAATGCCCTTCAGATGGGATTTTCTTTCCATTTGCACCTTGGATTTTGAATGCACTGCACATGAGAGCTTCCCCATAATCGCTCTGCTTTTGGGAGGCTTTCCACTTATTTAAAGCCTGCACAGAGGCAAGACTTGAGGCAAAGTCAGATTAGGAAAGGAAACTGCTCAGCTGGATTTCCTCCTGATCATCTGAAAGGGGATGATGCATTTTCAGTGCGGAGCTCTTAAAAGCAGATTCAGAGAGCACATGAAGTCTTTCTACCCCAGCAGCCTCACGAAAGTCCAGTGTGGTAGAAGGAAAGCAAGTCGTTCTATTAGGTTGGACCTCTGAACAGTCAAATCAGATTTGGTCCATTGAGATCTGTCAAATAACCAATCGAGTACAGGTAGGCCTCCATATCCACTGATTCGCTATCCACGGTTTCAGTTATCCACGGATCGTGGGGACCCCCCCAGGCTTTTACTTTTTTTCCCAGTAAGCTTCGTTTCTTCCTTAAAGAAACAGGTGAAGCAGCCTCTGGCTGCTTATTACAGGCAACCTTGCAGAGCCTCTTTAGGACTTAGTCTCGTTCTACTTGCCTGCAATGGAGGCTGCTTCTCTGTTTGTTTTAAGGAAGAAACAAAGCTTGCTGAAAGAAAAATAAGAGTTGGGGGGGGGGGAAGCATGCCTGCCTGCAGGGGAGGCATGGTGGGGCGGGCCCTCAGGAAACCATGGAGGGGGTGTTCGCTCTTATCCACGGTTTCAAGTATCCACGGAGGGGCCTGGAACATATCCCCAGCGGATATGGGGGCCCACCTGTATATTAAAGCATTAACATTAAAAAAAGAGAAAAAAGTTACTTAAAATTGTCAATAGGTTTAATACTTGTGCTAATTGCACAGTATGATAAAAGGATATAACAATTAAAAAGTTTTAAAGTTTCCAGATATGAGTACTTTATAGAACAGACAGCATGTAGGGCGATACTCCCTGGTCCCCAATTCCTGCAGCAAGCAGAACTGAGTCATGGGCGGCCCTAGACCAGGGTGCCCAGATTCAATAAGGAACAGGGTGCCTATACCTTTAACCATTGAAATGTGGGCAGATGCAGCTCATCATAGAAGGCTGCAACAAGCTACACCTGCCCAAAATTCCCTCTTCTTACAATGGTTAAAGGCCTAGGCACCCTATCCCTTATTGAATCTGGGCACCCTACCCTAGACGGCCCCAGTCATGGATGACCCCAGTCACCTTTGACCCCGATGACTGCTTGAGTTCCTGAAGATGCCTGCAGTTAAAGTATGTGACCAGTAGGAGGAGCTTTACTATGCAGCCAGGTCTTCCCCCGACAGTGGCAGAGACAGAATTGGACATGGGATTTCCTGATGATGTGCAGCTGAATCTCTTGAGCACTACCCAAAGGTCCCCTCATGAATTCAGAGCCAAATATGGACATGTGCAAAAGACGACGATGTTTAGGGAGCTACCAGATTTTTGCTAAGCAAGGTTATGATAACACAGGACCAAAGCAGTATCTATGACCACTTCGTTTACCAAAACAAGTTTTATTTTTTGTCAAATTATTGGTATGGTGTTGTACATAAAGCACCTTTTCTTTTTCCTCTGATGTTTTGCTAACATTTATAGCCTGCCTTTCTTCCATACTAGAACTCAAGGTTCCTAGGAAGTCTCCCACAGAGTCCTTACCCAGTCTCAGACCAGCTTAGCTTCACCACCATGTTTGTTCTCAAATTTTCTGCTTTATACCAAACTGAATTAGACATGATATACAAGCCACAACTGCACAAGATGGTCTTCCACTCATGGTTCAACACTAACACCAAACCAGAAGTTCCTCATGCATGAACGTACAATGCAGTGCCAACATTGCACTATAGGCTATGTGAGTTATATGCAGATCACTTTGATCCAAATACAGCCGCCCCTTGGCATCCATGGATTTCACCATCTACCAAGCCCGGAGTCCTCCAGTTCTGGTTGCTTTGGAGAAGCATTCGGAGGCCCGCAAGGTGGTCGTGGCCCTGGCACGACACAGAAAAGCCCTCCAGAGGCCCCCCCTTGTAGGATCTACTGAGTTATTGCGGCATCGGGTCCTGGGTTTCAGCACCCGCAGTTTTCGGTATCCGCAGGGGGAGGGGTCAGAAACCAATCCCCTGCGGATACCGAGGGACGACTGTAAATAAATTTAATTGAATCTATAGCCAAATCCATCCTAAAGGCTCAGAGCAAGTAACCACATTAAAGACAAAATTCAGGAAACCCCATAAGAATAAAAACAGCCTTGCAAATAGCTGCTTGTCTGATTGCATTTGGTAGTTAACCCTAACTCCAGAAAATCAGGCAGGGGCATTTTTGTAAATGGGAAGAGAGCTGGTTCTTTACTTCTGCTAGGACCACACAAATGACTAACATGGGTTTCTCTTGGCAGCGATATTTGAGTCTGCAACTTCTGTGAACTGGTTTTCTTTAAGTACAGTTTTGGGTCTCACCCTCCCTCCAAGGAGCGCAGAATGGTCTAAAATGGGCTATTCCCCGTTTCATCTTTACACCAAGCCTGAAAAGTAGGTTAGACTGAAGGAGAACAACTGGCTTGAAATTGGGTCACTTTGGAGGAGGGCCAACTCCATGTGATGATCATTTACACATAATTCGACCCCTGCTATTTGCTTGCTTGTTTGTTTGCAAAATGTAGTTGCAGAGGCTATAATCTGTAGTGGAAATCCATCCTAGGGAAGGGGTGCTTCGTTTTTCAGAGAAACAATCTCTCCTCTCCCACTGAAACTGCGTTTTTACTCATGGGTAGAAGAAAAGAAATGGTTATGGGAGGTGAAAGGGTTAAGACGTTGCTTTCCGTGCACCAGACTTGCACCAGTCTTCTCATTTTTTATTTTTTATTTTAAGAAAGAACATTTCAAGGAGAATCCTCACACAACTAAGCATTCTGTGGGGTTCGACCCTTAGAGATGCCTTGTAAGACATAATATTGTACTTGGGTACAATACTCCCATACAAAATACATATGCTGTGCCGTGTGTGCACACATGTATTTTTGACACAAATCCCTCTTCCAGATGAATGGTTCTTAGGAAAGATTTTAAAGACACAAGAGCCAGAAAATTGCACCAAAGCACCAGAAGACTGGAGATTTCACATGGTGTGTGCATATTTCTCATCTGGATCCAAAAATCCCTGTCAGGAGTTTGTGAGTTTGTGCTTTTTTTAATGAGTAATTTACTTATGATTAACATGCCTAATTACAGCTAGCAAGTGCAATACTGCACAGGTTTTGCAAAGCAACAGAGGCAATATGAGGAATATGTGGAAGAGAGAGTCAGCGCAAACATCTTGTCCAAGCCCCGAGCTGTGTGGAAACAAGCAACTCTCTGCAGCACAGGCTGCAGAAATCCAAATGGCAATTCTGAAACTTGGGGTCTGCCAAACTAAGCCATTCTTACCTTGTGAGAACTGCTGAGGGCATCAAGTTTTCCCATAAAAGGGACGAACAGCATCGAGGCTGCCTGGTGCTTCATTTTCTTTTAAACCTATGAAAAATACAGATATATCTGCCCATCTCGACAGAGCTCTCTCAGATCTCACATGTTACACACAGCTCCACACATGAGCACACATACGTCTATACCTTCGGGCTGCGATCAAGAGTACAACGAGAAAACGAGACAGTGTGCTATACTGCCCTGCTGCTGAGATGTTTCGCTAACAAAAAAAGAATACTTCCGATAGTGGTCCAAATTGCTAAGGACCAGACATTTCTCTTTGGATGCGAAAAGGTTGAGAAGGATCGCTGGCAAGACTTAAAATCCAAAGCCTTCTACAGACACATACGCATTGCCTGCTCTCTGTATGTCTCTCTCACGAACTAATTAAGAGCAAGTGCTAGCAACAGAACAATGCACACACAGACTTTACCGAGGGGAAAAAATACTTAGAAAAGCGCTCACCTTTTTAGCCGGAATGAGTAAGACATAACAACCCTTCTAAACTCAGTAGGGCATCCTTGCCGTCAACATTTCTCGGTGGACTCCTCTCCCGTAATCCCAAAAGCAGCGACCAGAAACTACTGCTGCCAGCTTGCCTCATTCTTCAGCAGGCAGGGAGATGCACGCTGCCACGGTAACGAGGGAAAGCGAAAAAGAACGGGCCCGGTCTTAGTTTTCTTTCAAAAGCTTTGTGTTAAAAATAGAAAGAGAGAAGGAGAGGGAAGAGCAGAAGAGAGGGGGGGGGAATAGGATAAGCACTAAGTGAAACTCATCTTCAGGTAGTCAGACAATGCATGGGCTGTTTAAAGTTTGAATTTCCCTGCTTCCATGCTTCCCATGAGGGAAGGGGGGGGAGGGAACCTATCTTTAGGAGGCGGAGGGGGAGCAAATGCATGGATTGGGGGAAGGGAGTGAAGCGGGGGGGGGCGGCAGAGAGTCCCTATGTGACGTACATATGGAATTAGTATCAGAACAATGCTGACAAGGACAGGCATAGCGACTGCTCTCTGGGCAGGAGTTTGCAAAAGAGAGAGAGGTGCAAAGCTGTAATAAACAGGCTTTAGACCAGCACCGCCACCTTTTCCTGATATGAAAACAGCTTGTATCTAATAAGCTACCCGAGATAGAGAGAGGAAAACAATTTACCAAATCCTACAGGAGCAACAAACAAAAGAAGCATCATTTATTTTATTCATTTACTTTAGCAGCATCACCCCAGAAACCTTGTGTCGTGTGCTTACAGTTTGCATAGCTTGCCTGCTTTTTCTCTCCCCCCCCAACCCAGATCCCTCCTTTCCTCTCTGTTTTTCCAAAGACGCTTTCTTAGCCCCATGGGAATGAGAATTCCACTGGACCCAATTAACACTCTGCTTTGCTAGCTGCTCCGTGTGCGATTGATTTAAAAATAAGCTGTGTTTTGGAAGCACACTGGAGGGAAATAAATAAATAAATGAAACTATCTCCAGGAAAAGAATCTGTGGCTGCTAAAGGCTGCCACCTCTGTTCCCAATAGCGAGGCACAGGGGGAAAAAAATGATGATTCAACAGAAAAAAAAATACACAAACAGGCCTTGCGATGATAACTGCCCTAGCCAGTTACCAAGCATGCATCAGAACGCTGGCAACTCGCTATTTAAATTAACAGCTCCAGGCGAGGCAAAAGAGAACGCCAAGAGATGGCCCACGTTTATGGCCTCAACCTGCCCCCCACATGAGCACCTAAGGCAACTCCGCTGGCACAGGGGGCATTCTGGGGGCATCTGAATGCCCCCTGCGCCAGCGGAGTTGCGCCGGTGTCCGTTCCGCGTCCGAACTGCGCATGCGAGGCGTCCAAGGGGGGTTATGCTGGTGTACGTCCTGCGTCCATCAGCGTACGGCAAGTTACACTGGCATAAGTCCTCTTACACCGGGGGATCTACTGTTACACCGGTGCAAAAGTTACACAGGATTGGGCTGCCAGTCAAGTCTACTGTGCCTGAGAGATCAAAGTTCAAATCTCAGATCAGGCATGGAGTCACAGGGGCGACCTTAAGTAAAGTGTTACTTCTCAGACTGTATTCCTCAGACTATAGAACTATGTGGATCTATATGCACCCCCTCAAAAAAAAAATGGCTGCCCCATTTCCAGGAGGTACATAAGAACATAAGAAGAGCCCTGCTGGATCAGGCCAAAAGCCCATCTAGTCCAGCTTCCTGTGTCACACAGTGGCCCCACCAGATGCCTCAGGGAGCACACAAGACAACAAGATACCTGTGTCCAGTCGCCACTCCCTTGCACCTGGCACAGAGAAAACCCACTTCTAAAACCAGGAGGTTGCTTATGGCTTGTAACCTGTGATGGTCTTTTCCTCCATGAATCTGTCCAAACCCCTTTTAAAGGCATCTAGGCCAGATGCCATCACCACATCCTGTGGCAAGGAGTTCCACAGATGAATTACACGCTGGGTAAAGAAATATTTTCTTTTGTCTGTTCTAACTCTCCCTCCACTCAATTTTAGTGCATGTCCCCTGGTTCTGGTGTTTTGCGAGAAGGAGAAGAATTTCCCTCTATCCACTCTCTCCATCCCATGCATAATTTTATAAGTCTCAATCATGTCCCCCCTCAGGCGCCTTTTTTCTAGGCTGAAAAGCCACAGACGCTGTAGCCTTTCCTCATAAGGGAGGTGCTCCAGCCCACGAATCATTCTGGTCGCTCTTTTCTGCACCTTTTCCAATTCAACTATATCCTTTTTGAGGTGTGGTGACCAGAACTGGACACAATACTCCAGATGTGGCCTTACCATCGATTTGTACAAAGGCAGAATGATATTGGCCGTTTTATTCTCAATCCCTTTTCTAATGATCCCGAGCATGGAATTGGCCTTCTTCACATCTGCTGCACACTGGGTCGACACTTTCATCGACCTGTCCACCAGCACCCCAAGATCTCTCTCTTCATCCGTCACAGACAACTCAGAAGCCATTAGCGTATATGTGAAATTTTGGTTTCTTGCCCCAATGTGCATCACTTTGCACTTACTTACATTGAAGTGCATCTGCCATTTTGCTGCCCATTCTCCCAGTTTGGAGAGGTCCTTCTGGAGCTCTTCACAATCCCTGCTGGTCTTCACCACCCGGAATCGTTTAGTGTCATCTGCAAACTTGGCCACCTCACTGCCTATCCCCGACTCCAGGTCATTTATGAATAAGTTGAAAAGCACCGGTCCCAAGACCGATCCTTGGGGCACACCGCTTTTCACCTCTCGCCATTGTGAAAATTGCCCATTGACTCCCACTCGCTGTTTCCTGGTCTTCAACCAGTTCCTAATCCACAAGAGGACCTGCCCTCTTATTCCCTGACTATGGAGTTTACTCAGGAGCCTTTCATGAGGGACCGTGTCAAACGCCTTCTGAAAATCCAGATATATAATATCCACGGGTTCACTCGCATCCACATGCCTGTTGACCTTTTCAAAAAATTCTAACAGGTTTGTGAGGCAAAACTTCCCCTTGCAGAAGCCATGCTGACTCTCCCTCAGCAGAGCTTGTTCTTCTATGTATTTTAAGATTTTATCCTTAATGAGACTTTCCACCATCTTCCCTGGAACAGATGTTAGGCTGACCGGCCTGTAGTTTTCCAGGTCCCCCCTTCTTCCTTTTTTAAAGATTGGCGTGACATTAGCTATCCTCCAATCCTCTGGCACAGTGGCCGTTTTAAGGTAAAATTGGAGGCAGGCATTTTCGTTATTGGAGGGCAATAAATGGGAGCAAAAGAGACAAAACAGGGTCTTGCCAACTGGTAGATGTCATTTTGTTCCCCACAATTCCCCGTGAGGTTTGTTAAGACGATGTTTTCCCCATCCAACTGGCCCCATGTATTTATTTATCAATTTTATACCACCCTTCCTCCAAATAGCTCAGGGTAGTATACATGGTTCCTTCCCTCCTTTTGTCCTCACAACAACCCTGTGAGGTAGGTGAGACTGAGACATAGTGACTGGCCCAAGATCAGCCTGAAAGCTTCATGGCTGAGCGGGGATTTGAACCTGGATCTTCCAGGTCCAAGTCCAACTCCCAAACCACTACACCATCCTGGCTCTCAGGATTTAAAGCCGTATGCACTCACAGCGCATATGTGTACTGGCCCTTCCCATCCCCTCACTTCCTGGCAAATATCCTAATCATGTAGAGCAGCTTTTTTTTTCTTCAACCACTGTGCCGTGGCACTTTGGTGTGCTGCGGCTGGTCTGCAGGTATGCAACCGGAGTTTGGGGGAGGGTAATATATTAGTAGGGCAATTGGAGGATGTGAGCCCCTGGCCAGCAGTGTGGTATGCCTTGTCAATTGTCCAAAAAAAAAAACAAAAACAACCTGATGGTGTGCCTTGACAATTTTAGTGCATTCTCAGTGTGCCATGAGATGAAAAAAGTTGAAAATCTCTGGTGTGAAGAGACAGTTCATCCAAACCACCTCCAAAGAGATTACAGATATTCACCTGAAACTGATGGGCAGGTAGAGGAGCCGAAGTTGCTAAGGGAATTGCGCAACTGCCAGGAAAGTAACAGCAGCAAACTGAGGAGAGGCAGAGGGTAGTTTCTCCTCCTTTGACCCTCTTCCCAAAAATTCGAGCCAAACATTCTCCACATAGAACTTTTGGTCCAGACTTAAGAATTTAAGTGTGAAATAGGATGTGAAACACTCTCTCCAGTTCAAAACAGAAAGTATTTTCTTACTTAGAAGGCCGCTAACCATAATAATATATAAACACATATGAAAACATGTACATAAACATAATCAAACAAATAAGTAATTAAGTTAAAGAGCAGTAAGCAAAGACAAAAACCCAGAAGAAAGAAGTGTAGCAGAGCAGCCATTCAGACTTAGAGGGTCTCAGATGTCCATTGAAAAACTACGATCTTGGCCTGGTGTTCAAGGTCTTGCCGTAAAGGGGTGGAGTGAACTTCGAGAGCCTTGGTGCCACTGTTGAAAAGACCCTTCTAATGTCATCCCACCACTCAACCACCTATACAGTATTTCAAATGGCAAGGGACCTTGAACAGATCCTGAGAAATAACTTAAAATATTTATTTATTTTATTTATTTATTTAAAAATGTATACCCCGCCTTATCCCATGCCAAAGCAAATGACCAATGCGGCAAAGTTCATATGGGAAAAGGTGGTTCTTTAACGGCCCAATCCTGACAAAAGGATGTGCCGGCAGAATGTGTGTTCCACTGGCGTTGGCTGCTGCAAAACCGTCATAAAGCACTTTGTGGCAGAACGTGCCACCCGTGCCGGAGGATTGATGGAGACCCACCCACAGTTAAGCCTGCACAAGGGGCAGGGGGAGTAAGGGGAAGGCATGGAGGGGATTGAAGGGGAAGACGGGACGGGAAGGGGGTGAGCAGAACAAAGCAGTGATGGGGCAGGGAGATTGGTGGATCGAGCCCGGGAGGGGGTGGGTTCGACAGCAGCGCACACCGAATCATGACCCCCTTCCCGGGCCTGATTCGCCTGCACAAAGCAATGCAGACTTGCACCAACGATATTGCTGGGACAAGTCCGAGTTAACCTGCTGCGGCTGGGGGGGGGGGCTTACCCTGGGAAAAGGGGACAAATGTCCCCTTACCCCAAACAAGACCTCCAACAGACAAGAATCTCCCGCGGGATGCAGCAGAAGCTGCACTGGCACTGCTGTCCTCCACACAACTCTTAAGAACGCAGAGGTCCTAAATAGTGGAAGGTTGGTCACCCCTGGTCTAGTTCTATGAATGTCGGATGTTCCCCCCTCTCCAATACTGGAGGATATTGTGCAAAAATATGCCTTCCATACATTATACAGTGCCATGTCTAATTGCAGACCCACCACAGTGCTAAAACCCCTGCCAGGGAGACTACAGCTCAGATGCATGGCATGGGGCTATACCTCTTGGGTGCCTCAAAGGGAATGGAAACCATGGTGAAAGGGCACTTGGTACAGAAAGGGAGCACTTTGCACAAACCAGCACTTGTCTCTCCCAGCATGTATGGCAAGATATGTCTTCTTCAACACAGAAGACCCTGAATGGGAAGGTCCTCCTGTGGAGGGCATCTATGGGCTGCTGTGTCAGTGTCATAAACCATGGAGCTATCTTGCAGTGATGCAGACTTGAGTCTATTGACTCGGAATCAAGTCTGACTCAAGTCGCATCAATGACTTGACTCGGCGATTGTGAAAGACTCGAAATACTCGACTCGAGACTTTTACAAGTCGAATTTTATTCAGATTTACACCCATTAAATGGATACGGACTCGCAACTCAGAACCCAAAAACTCGGGACTTGGGGGTAAAGACTTGGGACTTGACTTGAGACTTGGACCCAGAGACTTGGGACTTGACTCAAGATTTGGAGTCAGAGACTTGATCCACATCCCTGCTATTTTGAAATTCTCTTTATAAAAACCTGATGTGAAAACCTGATAAATTCAATATAAAAAGGGTGGACACTTCATCTGAAACCCAGGGGGAGAAGCAAGACCCATGGCTGAAGCAGTGTTTGATTCTATTGTAGGCACATCTGCCTTGCAAACTGCAAAGTCAAGTGGAAGCTGGAGAATTCCTGGTTGAACAACCTGCTGTGCCTTTTCTTTTTACATTACACAAATTTTATTTTGTGACAGCTTAGATGGCGAATATTTATCAAAAGTAGCCCAGGTGTTTCTTTAGGTATGAGCTGTTTGCTCAGAATTCTCACTTTAATGAACTTATCCTTTGCAGATATTTAATCCCTTTTCCCCTTTAATCCTATGGAAATGAAAGAAAAACACGAGCAAAGGAAAAACAGCCACTGGCTTTAGAGCGCTAGATTGAAACCCGAAGAGGCACCTCCTGCAGGGAATTTTCACATAAATACTACTATTCGCTACCACTTTCTGCAACCTTTATGCATGTGTGCGCGTACACACATTTGGGTAGCCTCAGTGTCTGAGTCACCGAAGCAACATTCAGCAAGTTCATTGCTAGAACAGCTGGGCTTACCGTAGATTCCAATCTTTCCTCTTAGATTAATGTGAGATCCCATTTCCATAAGAATAGGGTCAATTTAAAATGTTCATGCAGAAAGGTATCATTAATGCAGAAGTGCTGCCGCTGAAGCCACTGAAGAGTTAAATTAATGAATATTAACAGCCTGAGTTTAAATTATTTGCAGGGTGATGATATTAAACTGGGGAAGAAAACAGAACAAATTTAAAAGGCTGTGAACTGTCAGTGGTGGTGATAGTCTGCTTGCTCAGCTGACAAATACTGCGCAATTTAATTATGTTTAAAAACTGTATTTATTCTTTATTTAACTGTTTCTGGTCATACACAGTTATGTTCTGTTTTATTAGTTAAGAACATAAGAAGAGCCCTGCTGGATCAGGCCAAAGGCCCATCTAGTCCAGCTTCCTGTATCACACAGTGGCCCCACCAGATGCCTCAGGGAGCACACAAGACAACAAGATACCACCATGTATTCTGTCACCACTCCCTTGCATCTGGCATTAAGAGATAGCCTATTACTAAAACCAGGAGGTTACTTATCCCCATCATGGCTTGTAAGCTATGATGGACTTTTCCTCCATAAATGTCCAATCCCCTTTTAAAGGCATCCAGGCCAGGTGCCATCACCACATCCTGTGGCAAGGAGCTCCACAGATGAATTATACGCTGGGTAAAGAAATATTTTCTTTTGACTGTTTTAATACTCCCTCCACTCAATTCGAGTGGATGTCCCCTAGTTATAGTGTTGTGTGACAGGGAAAAGAACTTCTCTCTATCCACTCTCTCCATCCCATGCATAATTGTATATGTCTCAATCATGTCCCCCCTCAGCCGCCTTTTTTCTAGACTGGAAGAGCCCCAAACGCTGTAGCCTTTCCTCATAAGGGAGATGCCCCAGCCCACTAATCATTTTGGTCGCTCTCTTCTGCATCTTTTCCAGTTCCACTATATCCTTTTTGAGAAGCGGCGACCAGAACTGGACGCAATACTCTAGATGCGGCCTTACCATCGATTTGTACAACGGCATAATAATATTGGCTGTTTTATTCTCTATCTGAGAATAAAACAGCCAATTTTTATACCTCTATCTGAGATCCTAGAGTGGCACAGCCAGAATCATGAGGACTAACGACCTGACTCATACAAGACTGCCACACATATTCAACTACAGGCCTGCACAACTTATGACCGGACACAGCCAATGAGCTACTTACAGTGCACCTACCGGGTGTTGATAAACCTCCTATTTTTGCTGCGTGCCCAAGCCTGGGAAAAAAGGATGGTTCTCACACACCTGGCAGGCCGCAATATTTGGTTGGCAGGGGCAGTTAACCGAATTCACAAGTTATGAGTCGAAAGCTGTACAGACCTAAGCACGTACTACAAACTCAAAGCAGGTTCTACAAACCGCTGTACTACAAACAACAAACTTCAGGCACAGGTGGTCCAAAACACAAAAGAAACCACTGAGTGAGCATGACAGGGAAGCGCGTTGCTAGCAGGTGGCGCTCTTGAACTGAACCAGCATGGGGTGCAGAATACTGAATTTCAACGCATTTCACCCAATTTAAATGCGCATCCCAGTATAAGAAGTTTGCCTCTGCAATGAGAAGGAATACTCTCCATGCACCTCACTGGCAAACGTTTTACACCCTTTCACCGAGGTGCAAAAAGGGGAGACACATTTGAATGTCTACAGTTACCTTTTCCGGAGTCAGTGCATCTAGCTCAGTACTGTATACTCTACAGGCGATGAACCTCCAGGGTTTTCAGAAAGGGTTTTATGCAGTCCTATCTGGAGTTTCCAAGTTTGGAAACTAGGATTTTCTGGGAGTTTACGCATATGGAGCACTCCCCAATGCCATACCCTGCAGTATAGCACCCATCCTGCAGATTTCCAAGAGCTGGGCAATGAAATTGAATGGGACATTTGCCATTATTAATTCTTTAATTGGCTTATTGTACTTTAAAAAAAATATCCCACCTTCACCCAGTGGCAAAGTTCAAGGCAACTTACAGATAACGATAACGATAACGATACAAAATCAATAAAACATCAAGCAAAACAATAAAACAAAAACAACACTCCACAGCAACCAAAACAACGAAACAGGGTAGCCAACGTAACAGACAAGAGCCAACGCAACATACATAGGAGAAATCTCTGATTATCATGAGAGCCAGAATCTTTAGTCAGCTGAACTTCAGTGGGGGTTTATTCGGCAGTCATAAATTGTAATTATCCAGCTAACCATCGCCAGGCTTGAACTGTGAAAAATGGGTAACCGTGTTTTTCAAGCAGCTCTGTTTATCCCACTATAATATAGAGGGGCGGGGTGAAGGAACAAAAGGTCTGAGATGCCCAACTACGCTATTCATTCCTGTAGAATGCTCCGATAACCCAGTCCCTCGCAATCCAAGATAAATGGTTACCAAATGAGGTGATCTGAAATGAAATGAAAAGACGCCGTTCTCTCATTTTTATACAAAGACCAAGTCGACATGTGAGCCCTGCTGTTCCTATTTTGAAATATCAGCGTTTTGGAGTATCAAGGCTTATGCGTTAGCGCTTTTGTGTCCGTCCATCCCCTCCAGTTTTTGCATTTGAGTGCTAAACTTTCTGTCTCTTTCAGATTCGACACAATATAATAGACAAGGATTAAAAACACATTCTTTTCATACTCTCCTCCTTTTTTATGATCATCAGAACTTACAAGGCTAAACAACGTTCGCCTAAGGCCAGAAGCCTTAACGAACTGCAGCAGTAAAACTGCAAGGGTTAGATAATGAGGAGTGCTGATGCCAGTTTGCAATAAAGTGGATTAATTGCTACATGGTGTTAAGACAATTTGTATCTTCCCTTGTTTCTCCCCCTTAATCTACAGCATTTGTCATCGGGGTCAAAGGCGAGTTGGGAGCATGTGCACGGATTACAACTTTCCCGCATTTATTTCAAGCCCAGACATTTTTTAATATCACTCGTTTCGGAAAGCGGGGAGCAGGCCAAAATCCCCCACAGAGTATTTTCTTGACAGTTCCGGCATGTTCTACAGCACTGCTCCATTAGCGTTGGTCGTTAGTTCTTGCCCTGAAGCAGTAAACACTAATTGTCCTTTTTCCTTTTGGTAAGGAGCTTTTGTGTCTTTGACAAATCTTTCCAACTTGGACTTTTATTAGGTGCTCATTAATGCTTTGGTAGAATGGAGACTTCCGGCTGACTAAAGCAAATGTTGAGGAAAAGGAATGACTCATATTCCGGAGGAGCATTGCGCCTTCCCTAAACAGCATTAAAACAAACATCAAGAGTTGTGCAGTCTGAGGAGAGGCTGACATGTTTTCATAGCGTGACTTGGATGGAGCTCTGAAAACAGGCACTGCTCTTTTCCTGAAAGGCCTCAGCAGCAGAGGTATCTCAATTTTCAGAATAAGATTCTTCTTTTCTTGCCTTACTTCAGCATTAAGGCCTTCTTGGGGGAAAAAAGGCCAGAAAATAGAAGCACCTCTTGGCAGAGTTGGATTTTCTTTTCCTTCTCCCAATCACAATGAAAATCCCAGGCTAAAACTATTCCTTCTGACAGACTAGTTCAGTAGTTCTCAAATTGGGAGGCGTGGCTACCAGGGGAGCCGCGGATATCAGCGAAGAGATCCACGGAGTGCCACGGAATCCTCGGGGAAAACAGTGCAATGCCAATTGGCAGGCATCAACATAATGTCACGGGGCGCAGCGTCCAATGGTCAAGGGAGCCACAGGTCGAAAAAGTTTGGGAAACACTGGACTAGTTTGTTGTATGCAAGGAGCAGAGGCGTAACAAGGGTGGAGCGAAGGCAAGTAGTTCTGTAAGACTCGGTTACACTGGAGTCAGCGGCCCCTCCCCCTTTGGAGCCATTCTGGCAGCAAAGGCAACACGCAGGACACTCCCCTGTTGCTGCTGGAATGGCTCCAACAGCAAGGGGGAGGGGCCGCTGACTCCAGTATAACGGAATCTTGCAAAACTACGTGCCTTCGCTCCACCCTTGTTTCACCACTGGCAAGGAGGCAAGTCTTTTCATTTAACTGATACCGACACTTTTAGACCTGCAGACCCCCAAAGCAGCTCGAACATGGGTTCCCAAATCATCTGAATATGCTCTCTACCTGTGGTCTGAACTGGTATAATCTAGAAAAGACTGTATCATATGCTATTTCTTGACATATAAATCAATCCGGAGAGTAAATCAATTTCAACCTCCAGACGTGACGGGATGATCGTGCTTGATGAGAGCACATTGTTGTTTGACGCAATAAACATGCAAAGTATGGAGGTCAGATGTGCCTCACATGCACCACGTTTAAGGATTCATGCCTGTCACTGACACGTTGCACATTTGTTGCAAGAAACACCAGTGTACCTGGTGCAATCAGAGCGCATGATGTCATGTGTCTATTCATTTCCAGGCTCAGAATTCTGCCAGCAAAACAGCTGGCGTAGGTTTGAGAAGACCCATTGGAGGAAAGGCAGCCTACAAGAAGGAAAGTGACTAACAGCGCAATCCTATCCAACTTACACCACCGGAGGAGGGCAGGGTGGGAGGTTTTGGAGGGGAGGTTTAAATTCCCTTTGAATCCCCCTTTGGAGGGGATTTGAATCCCCTTTCCATTCTGGGGCCTCCCGATCTTGCTGCACCAGTGGTGTTCTGTTACAGTGTTACAGTGGTAACAGTACACCAGTGGTGTAAGTTGGATAGAATTGCGCTGAAAGATTTTTACTTGCCTCTCCTGGGCCGTCCAGTCACACACACACCCCAGCAAGCAGCTCATGGTCTGTTGGAGGCGTCACATGCTATGGGCTGGCGGGGACAGGATTGGGCTCTCAGTATATGGCAGCTTTCTATGTTCATATGAATTACGTCTCTGGGGAGATTTTTCAGGCTTTCTCTTTGCCCACTTTCTGGCAGGCTGTTAAGGCATTTTCATGCTTCTTCTGCAGTTATGCTTTTACTTTCAGCTGCATTGCTGTCTTCTATTTGTAATGTAGTAGATTCAGAGGCGACAGGCGCCGGGAGGGCGCCCGGCGCGTGGGGGCGGGGCCAGCGTCACGTCGCGTCGACGCGCCCCCCCCCCCGCCCATTTTGCTCCTATTTCGGAGCCAAACGAGCTGCAGGGAGGGAGGGAGGGCCAAAACGCGACGCTGCTTTGGGAGAAGGTGAGTTCTCCCAACCCCATTCTGGCCGCCCCCCCCCCGCCGCAGTGGAGCGCCTGGAGCGCCTGCTCCACCCGCTCCACCGTAGTTCCGCCGCTGAGTAGATTGCATATTGTTGGTTTTTAATTAATTTGCTCAAATGGTTTGTTATTATTTTGAACTTGGCCACTACCTTGAAATGCAGAAAGGGATTTATAAATAGGATGAAATAAATCAATACATCTGGTGCCATGTAGCAGTCACAACTTCACAATGATGGGACACGTACGGTCAGGCAATACATGCAAACATCTACATGTATGTATTACCTATATTGTCCCCTGCTAACTAGGCAAGAGGCACTTTTTTCAATTGGTGCTCCTCTTACATTTAGCAGGGGGAGAGTAACTGCCCCCCTTTCACCCCAGCACAGTGTCTTTCTGGTGGCTGTTTGCTGGTGTTCTTCTGCATCTTTTTTAGATTGTGAGCCCTTTGGGGACAGGGAGCCATTGAATCATTTGATTTTGTCTGTAAACCGCTTTGTGAACTTTTGTTGAAAAGCGGTATAAAAATACTGTTATTAATAATAATTTCCATTTTATCTGTTTGCAGTGTTTATGTCCTGCTTCACTGGTCAAGGCACTGGTCAAAGCAAGGTCAAGGCAGCAAACAACCACCACCTGAAAACATTTACTACAACAGCCTGTGCAAGCAGCTTCCAGCCATTGCACCAGCAGCCTCATTGTGCTGGCCAGCGGAATGTCACTTCCACGGGCATCCTCGCACTTCCACCCGTGGATAGGATTGAGCAGCAAGCCGATCAAGATTTTTAAATGGATCGATCTTAAAACGTTGCACTCCTATAAACACTACATGCAACATCAAAGTCACAGAGCAATCACTTTTAAGTGTGCAGAATCACCACTTCTTAAACGCTTGAACATGTTTTCACCATTCCTTGATTCAAGTTTGGCATGGTTGCCTGTGACCAGATTAAATCATCCTGGAAGTCACCCATATCTAGCCTGGGAACTGCCAGTTGGTCATGTCTCCAACTGAGCATAGACATCAAGGCAGAATGGGGTCCCTTGTGTGAAAAGCACAAGTGTTGTAAATGTCAATGGTAGTCTTCTGATTAATTACGTTTATGGTTATTTCCTGGTAACGACACTGGGCAAGCAAGCAAGCTTCTATTGACCACTAAGTGCTTGGGGTTCCGTATATTTTTGTATGCTTTTTTTCGCCTTTCCAAACTCCAAGGCACTACAGACACTTATAACCCTTTAAATAAATAAACCATGCTGGGATTGTGGGGGATAAAAGGCATTGTATAAATGCAAGCCAACAGCTATCAAGACCAATTATTGCAGAAGAGCGCATGTAGGACGTGGGAGTCATCGGGAGAGTCAAAGAAACTTTTAAGAAAACAAAACAAACCGATAAATGCCTATGATGCGTCAACATGCAAGAGGTACAAAAATAACTCAGAAAGCTACTGAAGGAGAAGGCATTTCACCCTACATTTTGTTCTCAGGACAAAAGGAGTGTACAGACTACTACAAGGACTCTGGAATGAACTAGCCTGTCATTATGAGCCAACAGACTAGTCGTATATATAACTATGATGTCAGTTGTGCACCAGGGCTGAAAGGCCAAGCCCAATTTGTAATTAAAAAACAACCCTGATTAATTTCCAGACAAGCTTGGGAGGTTTGCCTTTCTTCAAACCTTTCCAGTTTGAAGTGACAACGAGCAGCAACAGGCAACCAAAGCGTTAGCCTGTCACCCACTGTGTGGGTTAGACGTTTCAACCCCATAGCTATGAATGGAAGACTATATACAGCAATACCAAGCAACGAACTAAGAAAAGAGAGCAATTAAATAATAGGGACATGACTGCAAGTATGGGCTTTGAACATATGAAACTAAAGGCCCAATCCTATCCCCTGCCAGCCCACAGCATGCAGCATCACTGACAGCGTGGGGGAGGGGGGGACCAGATGGCCCAGGAGAGGTAAATAAAAATCTTAGTTACTTACCTCCCCATCGGTCGGCTGGACTCCAATGATTCTCCTCAGACCTACGCCAGCTATTAGCCAACGTTGTCCAAGAAGCCTCAAGGAGAATGTCAATCAGGGGAAAGGGGGGTAACATGAACTGATGCCACCAATATCCTCCCTCTCCCACCCCCAGTTCAGCCAGCTCCCCGCCCCAATCCTCCCCCAAACTGCCACCAGCAGCAGCTTATTTGCTCCATCGGAGTATCTGGGAGCCACTGTTTGCACTAGCGGCTCTGAAGCGCATGGCGGCAGCACAGCTTTCGCACCGCTGGAATGGGGCTTACGCTGACAGATCATCAGATCCACCAGCTTAAGTCCAGCTTTGAATTGGGCTGCCCACCTACAATCCAATGCACACTAACCTGGGAGTAAGCTCCACTGAACACTGTGGGGGTTACTTCTGAGTAAACATGCATAGGATTGCGCTGTAACATAATGAGTCAGACCACTGGTCCATCTAGCCCAGTATTGTTTATAAACACCATGTGACCACCAGGAGTGATCTGGACACTGACTCAGCAGGAGAGGGGATGTTGGATCAGAACATAGCAAATACACCGGGTCACTCACACACTCTCTCTCTCTCTCTCTCTCTCTCTCACACACACACACACACACACACACACACACACACACGAGCTAGAAACCTAGATATCCCCGATCTAAATACTGCTGAGGGATCAACAACATACTGCCAAAGACCTTGCAGTCCCCCGAGCCTATTCACCACTACAGACAGCAGACCTGGTGAAAAATAACGCAGAAGTGATGGAGTGCCAGGCCCCAGACCAGAGGGCTGGTCCTGTAAATACAGTAACTCCGGTCCTCACCTGGAGGAGGCAGGGGTAATCAGGCCCAGAGCATATGTAAGGAGGGTTCAGTAACCATCAAACCCCAAGTTGTAAGAAATCATCTTCTCGCTAGGACCTGTCCATGTTTCTGAACATTTTATATCTGTCCACTCTTGATTCCTGTTCCCTTGGTGTGGATCCATAGTCTGGACATTCTGGTCCATTGCTCCTGCTCTTTACTCCAAACCTGTTTCTTGAGGACCCCCCCCCCCCATGGGCCCAGCCTGGATAACCTAATACAACTGAGAGTGGCTCCCATGGCTGTGGAGTCGGTACACAAAATTTTTGGCTCCGACTCCACCCAAAAATGCTTCTGACTCCACAGCCCTGTCGGCTCTCTAGGGTTCAGGAAGGGGTATTTCTCATCACTTGTGGCCTGATCCTATTAGCACGAAATCCCATGGATTGAACATGGGGCCTTCTGTATATGAAGCGTATGCTCTGCCTTTGAGCAATGGTCCTTACCATATTGGGCTTTCTACTTTCACAAAACACTTTCCACATATAGTACATTACCTGCCAAGAAATGCCTTGGGTGTTGCAGAAGACACTGGGGAATGTTCTAGAGCAGTGTTTCTCAAACTGTGGGTTGGGACCCACTTGGTGGGTCAGAACCTGATTTCTGCTGGGTCCCAGGTGATGGAAAGATCAGATAAGTAATTGCCACAAGCCCTGAGGCTATTCAAAAACCAGATAGCTGTTAACTGCCATTCAAAGAGCTGAGCTCCTGCAGTTTGCAAGATAGCTGCTAATTACCCTGCAAACAGCTGAGCTCCTGCAGTAGATTGAGGTGAGTTTTTTTTTACAAATAAATAAATAAAATGTTACTTGTAAATAAATATATTATTTCTTTCTAGATCACCTTATTTTTTTAGTTTCGTAAAGCTAGGTGGGTCCCGGTAGGGTGGGCAGGAAGTCTGGCTCAGTTGGTAGAGCGACCGTCTCATATATGCCTGAAGATCCGAAGGACAACAGTTCAAGACGGCCAGAAGTGTCTGTGTCTGTCGGAGAGCTGTCGGCACGCCGAGCTGATAAGTTGCAGAGCCTCTGTGGGGGAGTGGAACTGCAGCTGCACTTGAGCGAGAGTCAAGGTTGCCCTGTCAGCTGAAGCATGGTGAGGCCAACGCCAGAGAGAGAGCTGGACTGTGAAAGAAACATCTAGAATGAAGGGTTCTACGAAAGATTAGAACATTATTGTATTGTAAAAACCCCTTGGGGTTTAGAAAGCCTGCCCATGTAAACCACCTCTGAATTAAAGTTGGAGGAGAAATCCGATGACCAAAGAAAAGACGGTATATTAAATACTGGTTTATTATTATTTATTAGGGTGTCATTTTAAAAAGTGGGTCCCGGTGCTAAAAGGTTTGAGAACCACTGTTCTAGAGTGAACACTTGGCCGAATGTCAGCCAAACTTCCTGTCACCCTACACAAACTGAAAAGTCACCCTACAATGCATGAAATACTGCCCCCAGTGGTTTCTGGTTGCAGTGGATAGGTGGACATGCTGTCTTTCAACAAACATCATCCTTACTAAACTGCTCACTGAGGAACTCCTAAAAAGCTTTCAAGGAACTGTAGTACAGTACTAAGCACAATCTGTAATTAATTTATGAAATTAACTGCCACAATTAACGCAGTGATAGCTTCAACAGATGATTGCATACCCTTGGGGAATAGGGTCTAGCGCAGGTCTAGCAGTGACTGCTGCCTGTAATATCTAATTTGACATACACACCCTGATTCAGAGGTAGTACACTTCTGAATAGTAATTGCTTGGGGAGTGGGGGAATAGTAGGATAGTCCTGTTGCCTTCATGCCCTGCGGTGAGCTTCCCTAAAGCATCTGGTTTGCCACTTATAGAAGCAGAATGCTGGACTAGATGGACCTTTCGTCTGATCCAGCAGGGTAAATCAGGCTAAAATCCAAGCCATCACTTGCCTGAAAACCTAAAAAAAATTGATGTCAGCACACAGGAATTTTTGAAACAATTCTTCAACCGAGTGCAGGACTGGCAGATAAAAAATATGGTTCATAAAAACTGGAAGCTGGCACTCTAGAACATAAAATATTTTCCCAGCTCTGTGTTAAATATTTAACAATTGCCAAATGTCACTTTCTTTTAGTTAACAATGCAAAGGGAGGGAGAAAAATTAGCCAATTTAGTTAAAGTGGAATGTACATGCCTTAATATATTCAGTAGGCTGAACACAATCTTTGCATTGCTCCGAAAGAGTTAAATGCTTCACTGCTTAGAGATCTTCTCCTTTCCTGTGTCTCCTGATAAGTACAGAAGATTTATGTGCAATGAATTTCTAATTACTGATCTCCACCAGCTGGGCTGTCAATCAATTCTGGTGTACACTATGTGGCTTCACCCCCTCCTTTCTTTGTTGTGAACACATGCATACAAAAGCACGTTATTCTATATATGGAGATTAATAATCAACTACAGTAGGTTCAATATACGCATACCATATTTTCAAGTCTAAGATTTGACAGTCCCCTCTTAATGTAAACAAGTTGGCACTAACCACTAGGAAAATTAAGTAGACACCTTTGGCAGGAAACTTTGGGGTGGCTTGACAAAATTCAGTAGCATAATCAAGATCCAGGCACTCAGCTGGAATACTAACTTGCTGAAGATACTGGCACACTCATGTACTATATTTTTTTTCCCCAATTGTGGAGAGGGTCTATAATTCAGCGGCAGAGCAAATATTTCACATGCAGAGGGCCCCAGGCTAAAACCCTTGCATCTCCAGTTGAAAAGATGACAAGTTATTTATTATTATTATTATTATTATTATTATTATTATTATTAACAACAGTATTTATATACCACTTTTCAACAAAAAGTTCACAAAGCAGTTTACAGACAAAATCAAATGATTAAATGGCTCCCTGTCCCAAAAGGGCTCACAATCTAAAAGCAGATGCAGAACACCACCAACAAACAGCCACCAGAAAAGACATTGTGCTCAAGACAAGTTGCTTGTGTAACTATAGTTCTTTAAGAGGTCTTCTGTGAAAACCCACATAATGGAGGTCTGTACATGTGCAGAGCTGACTTTGAAAACTTCCAGAACTTTGTAGAATATTTGCCCCTGCGCAGAGATGACAAAGAAGAAAAATGCGTGCCTGAGACCATGGAAAGTCACTGCCAGTCAGTCACAAGTAGATAGTTCTGAATTAAACAGACCAATGATCTGACTTAGGATAAGGCAGCTTCATATATTCATAATGAGTGCAGCAATGCAATTCCTCTCTTCCTTCCAACTTAAACCCACTCTTAACCCCTTTGTAGAACTAGCAAAATAAAACAGAACTCAGAGCCCAAACCTATGCCGGTCTTCACCAGCGGGACTGGGCTCCGCACTGTCGTAAATGTGCAGTAAAGCACATTGTGACAGCGTGGAGGAGGCCTGTCCCACCGGTGTGGAGGCCAGCGCCAGCAGGTCTCCACCAGGGAAAGAGCTGCGCCCGCTGGAGGCAGGTGAGTCCCATGCCAGCTGATAGCGGCGGGAAGGAGACATTCCGGGGCAGGGAAGAGGGTGGATCTGGCCTGGGAGGGGGCGGGCTCAGCGGAGGAGGACTTCCCCACTCCTGGGCTTGAATCCTATCCCCCGTCCTGGGCTTGCACACACACACACACACACACACACACACACACACACACACACACACAAGTAGAAAAAAAAGAAAAGATGCAAAAGGCGGGGGTCAAAGGGCTATGAGATGGATGAGGTATCCAGTGAAATACTGTACTCAGTCCTCTCACCATGTGCGTCTCGCTTTTAGAAAGGAAACATTGACCATAAAATCAGGAAGGCCTTGAATCTGCCCCCAAGCTGCTAAGGAGAGAAACATTATTCCAAGGGTAGAAAGAAGGAACTAAGGAAGAACATGTGAAAGAAGCACAGAAACCAAGAGAAGGGGTGTAAATGCATGTACTAGATATTTATTCCCCTGTCAAGGAGAGCAGTTAATCCTCACAATGGTGGCTCCAACATACTGGCAGCCAAATAAATACTTGAGACGAAGAAAGAACCATCACTTCTGCAAATCCACACAAACAATGAAGCAGCTGCCAGGTTTAAAGTGGGTATTTAGAAACGTTTCTTTTTTTTCCTCTTTTTTCCTTAGTTTTCTTTCTTTTTTTAATTGCAATCCAGCTGTTGCAACTTGCAATCTGGTTACAGAATGGAAGATTTGTCCCAGAGGGGAGGCCATAGCTCAATAATTAAGCACATGTCTTCCACGGTTCCCAGGTCCAATACCTGATATTTCCACTTAAAAACATCAGGCAGTAGGTTTTCAGAAACAACCCCGTCACTCGCTACCAGTCAGAGGAAGCTAGACGGCCCAATGGAATGACTCAGTATAAGGCAGGTTCATATGTTCAACGCATCAATGCATGCTTACGGATTTTAACTTGCATTAGGCCCCTTTCACACACACACACACACACACACACACACACACACACACACACACACACACACACACACACACACACACACCACACACACACACACACAATGAGTCACATGGAACCTGCTTCCCCATGCTATTATCCCACATATCTGCGGTATCTATATAGGTGAGCTGGCTGAGTCTTGCCCACACTACCGCCTCCTTCACAATCAGGGAGCATGGGTGGGAAATACCCACATAACTGAGGCCTCTCACAGGTTTGTAGTATTTACACACATATCCGTGTGAGATAGCACCATAGAGAAGTGTGTACGTTTAGGAGGACAATGTGATTGTGGGGATGGAAAAAGCAGGGTGGGGGGTGAGAGAGGGAGGACACAGGACAATGGCTCTCGGTTCATTAACACAGAGGTCAAGGAAATGATCTTGTCTGTCTGGAACTGAAATTCAATGGGACCTTGAGGCACCAGCTGGCAGCCCTAAATCTGGCAGCCCTAAATCCTGGGCTCCAGCAAGGGATAGGATTGGGGTGTAAGCCTGGGAAGTCCTGGGTTCAAAACAACACTCAGCCATGAAACTCGCTGGGTGACCTCAGACGAATCACTATGAATGGTGTTGCAAGCATTCAGCTAGGCGCCCTTGGAAAAGCAAACGCCCCTGCTTCAATGTTTGCAATCACAACCTGGTCCTGACAGCTCCCAGCCTTTTCCAAGACACTGAGAAGCAGAGGAAGGAGGGTACTCCAGAACCCTGGCGGTGTGTTTTTCTCTGCCAGGACGTGGAACTAGAAGATCGAGCACCTCTAGTATGAACGTGTATGAAATGCAGTATATCATTACCATTATTACTGGAACATACATAAATCCCTGTGCACTTCTGGGGTGAGCCAAAGGATACTAATGCATCCATTATCGCTATCTTTCAGTCTGATCTACCTTACAGGGTTCTCGTGAGAATAAAATGAGAGGGGAGGGCCATGAGCTCTTTGAAAGAAAGGTGGAATAAAAATATAAAATAAACACACACACACACACACACACACACACACACACACACACACACACACACAAACACAAACACAAACACAAACACAAACACACACAAGATACATTTGGGTCCACCTTAGGCCTCCTTACAAACAAAACATCATACAAAGGCTACCACAATCCAAAGGCCTCTTGACAGTGAGCTTTAACATAACTCCAGTGCAGAGGCTGCAGTATGGAGCAGGTCTAAAACACCCCTCCCCTCCCTGCTATTCTGTAACCCCCCTTGCAATTCCCAGATCTCCAATTTCAAAGCGGCATCCACAGTCGTCATGATTGGCAGCACCACTCCCTAATCCACAGAATATGGAAGCATATAAAGGTAGAATTTAGTCGCACAAGGAAGATTTCTCACACACGCACACACACACACACACACACACACACACACACACACACACTTCCCAGGGGCTTAGAAAAACCCGAACAAAACTACTGTCAGGCTAAGAATTCCCAGCATTCCATTGTCCCAAGCCATTACAAACACAAGCTTGTGGGCAAATGACCCCCCCCCCAAAAAAGCACACCATGCTAAATGGCCACAGATTTGAGAAAGAAAACCTTCCTCAAAATAGGATAACATCAGTATTTTCGTTGGTTAAGAAAACATTAATTTGGGTCTGCTATCGAATACCAGCAGAGAGACTCAAGTCCTCCAGGAACTTCACAGCTCCGAATTTCTGTAAAGTCAAAGTTTCACCATAAATATAAAGGAAAATGTGCAGTTGATGACATGCTTTTTTTCCTCAACAGCTGCCACATGGGAGCACTGGAAACTCCCACATGAGTTGAGCAACCCCAACTCTTTTCAGTCAACTGACCGCCACAGGACGACTCTATTTGCCATCGCCATATTAATTTTAGCTATTTCAAAAATTTATATCCCACCCTTCTCAACAAGGATTCAGAGCAGCTTACAAAAACTATTAAAAACCATATCTAAGAAGGCCTGGTTGAAAAAAAAACAACCCACCGGCTTTCAATTGGCAGTGAAAAACATACGGAGAGAATGCCATTCACACCTTCAGAGCCAGGGCATTTCATAGCCTGGAGAAACACTTGTGAAATGTGCAAATCACGGGGAGAAAATTGATCAGAGGGGAGGGATATCGAAGTATTAGCAAGCCAGGGTAATGTGTTAATAAACTGATGTATACGTTCAATAGGAGCACACATGAATGAGCTCAAACAAAAAGCTACAAGCTAAGTTCGCTTTAGAATTTCCTGGGGGAAATGCAGAGACTCGGTTTGGACACCATGTCAGCCATATGTGGCATATGCCCCACTCTCACCCTTGTTCCAAAAGGGGCAACTGTATTTCTTGGGGTTCAGCGAAGGACATTTCAGGACAGATGAAGGCAAGAGGCACCCAGTACAGTCTATACGTTTTAATGAACCAAAATCAAAGCCCAAGCTAGGCAGTAAATATAAATATACTTCGCCTAGACTAGCTCCCTAAACCCTGCTTCTTTCCCATTTCCCGTTTGCTCTCTTCGCCTTCCTTCACCTGGCTGACTCTTTCCCCCTTCTGCCTGCCTTATTCTGCCTGAGCTCTTCTCCATTCTTTGCCCACTCCCCCAGCTCTGCTTCACTTTTCACCCCATTCCTCCTTCATTTCTCCTTGCCTTTTCCCTGCTGTGGTGCTCCTTCCAGTGTCGTACGAAGGGGAGTGGCAGCGGGGGCAGTACGCCCCCGGGCAGCATGCTGGACGAGGCAGCTTACCGGAGGCGGGGCGAGAAGATGGAGGTGGGGGTGAGAAAATGGCGGCGTATACGGCGGAGAACACGGTGGCGGTGATCCAGGCGACGGCGGAACAGGTCAGAGGGAGCAGCTGAAGGCATCCGCCACCTCCGCGTGCTGTTTGTCCACCCGCCTGAGCCCCGAGTAACGTTTTGGTCTGGCTTGCATCACTCGGGGTGGGGCAAGTGATGTCAGCCCTCACGTGGGGGGGCTGGCGTGAAGCCAGCTACGCCACTGGCTCCTTCCCCGGGTAGCATTCTCCATCTCTATCTCTGTCTCGGTCACTGTCTCCGTCTCCTACCTCTCCATCTGTCTCTCAGCCCTTCCGTTTTCACCCCAACCTCTCCTTCTGAGGGCCAGTACCAGATCCCAGCTGCCACCAATTGAGGTTGATGGGACAGCAAAAAAGCTGGCCAAATTTCGGCGCCTCCATGGGGGCCCATAATGCGCCTCAGGTGGCTATGGCTCATCCTGTGTCACAGGGAACTGTGGTACATCACACCATAGTTAACCATTCATATCATAGTTTGAACTTCCAAACATACAACTTGGAAACTAAAGGCAATATCATTGGTCTTCCAACAGCACGCAGAAGTGGGCTACAGCAATGCTGCCGCACGTGAGCTAAGCCACCAAGAGTAAATAGAAGCAGGTATGTTTATGTTGGCCTCCACCAGTAGAGGGAGTTTGTTTGTTTAAAGGCTTGCGAGTTGCTCTCTCCTACTGTTACTAGGAGTAACAATCTTATTACTTATTACTAGGAGTAACAATCTTATTACTGTTACTAGGAGTAACAATCTGGACCATAAGGAAGGCTGACCGCCGAAGAATAGGTGCTTTTGAACTGTGGTGCTGGAGAAGACTCCTGAGAGTCTCTTGGACTGTTAGGAGATCAAATCAGTCAATCCTAAATGAAATCAACCCTGACTGTTCCCTGGAAGGACAGGTACTGAGGCTGAAGCTCAAATATTTTGGCCACCTAATGCGAAGAGAGGACTCTCTGCAGAAGACTCTGATGCTGGGAAAGATTGAAGGCAAAAGGAGAAGGGGAAGGCCAAGGATGAGATGGTTAGACAGCATCACCGATGCAACGAACATGAAAATGAGCGAACTCAGGAAGATAGTGGAGGACAGGAAGACCTGGCGGGATATGGTTCATGGGATCACGAAGGGTCGGACACGACTTAACGACTGAACAACAACAACAACAACAACTGTTACTAGACCTGTCGTTTGACTCCCTTTTCTTGTGTTGTTTTCTGCCTTTGTGTAACAATGGCTGCAGTTTTTGCTATGTTCAAGTAAAGGTCTTAACAAAGTCAGTTTTGCTGTGTACGAGACTGCTTTAATCCCTCAACTCTACTAACATAAAGATACGTGTAAATAAAAACATTCCCCTTGCCACCCTCCATCTTGTAGTCAGAGATAGACAGGCTTACCAGATCGTCGCCGGGACGGGAGCGGTCTTCCCTTAAGGGAGCAGGCGTGGGGGGACTAGAACGCGACGCGTTCTGGGGCCCCCCACGCCCCGCCCCCTTAAGGGCAGACCGCTCCCGTCCCGGCGACGATCTGGTAAGCCTGGAGATAGACAGCCTATGAACATGGAAGTCAGATGCAAGGGAGTGGCAACAAGATACAGGTATCATGTTGTCATCTGGTGGGCTACTGTAAGATACAGACATAGATGAGCCCTTGGCTTTTCTTACGTTCTTAAGTTTTATTTCTAGCTTTCTTGGCTAATAGCCAGCAAAGAACCTGTTGTCCTTCAATGACTAGGGTTGGCACTGAAATATTGAAGTGAAATCTGAAGCAAATTTCAAATTTCCTCCACAAGGAGAAATATCTGAGGATGTTTAAGGGAAGTCAAGTAAGTTTCTGTAAGATGAATGAAATTTCTCAAGTAGGCTTTGTACATCCTTGTCAATGAATCAACAGTAAGATTTTTTAAAAAATCTACGTGGGAGTGGTAGGCAGATACACCCATCCCTTTGCAAGAAATGTCACTCGTATCTCAATTTCATTTCACTGACAGCCAGACCACACGGCTATCAGCCATCATACTATTGCCTGTGTCATTGCATTCCATATGTGTAGCAAGACAATACAGTTCCTTTTGTCCAGACTGAACCTACTGTCAATCGTTTTATTAAGGGTTTAGAAAGGACCAGTTCACGTAACCCATGGTTTACTAGGTCAGGAATGCGGCATAACGTTCACTGGGTACTCCGCCACTGCCATCGCTTGCCACTTTGGTGCGGACTCTAGCATCGGACGTTACGGCTAACTTTAAGCAACAATTCATGTGTCAGCCAAACCTGGAGGTGTTGTTTATCTGTGGCTTATAAATCAGAATGTGAAGCGAAGATTAAGCTTCGGACTTTGTGCAACACATAAAGCTGTTTATACTAACCTGCATGTCAGCATCACACAGAGAGAAGAAATATGGAAAGGGAGCGCATGACAGCTTGGGGGAGTTCATGACCCAATACACCAGCGTTTCCCAAACGTTTTCAACCTACGGCTCCCTTGACCACTGGCAACCATTGCCTGCGGCTCCCCATGACATTATGTTGATGCCTGCCAAATGGCATTGCCCTGTTTTTCGAGAGGATTCCGTGGCACTCCGCAGCTCCCCTGGCTGGTATCCGCGGCTCCCCTGGTTTCTGCGGCCTCCCAGTTTGGGAACCACTGCAATACACCATGGCTTGTTGGGTCATCTGAGCCAACCCTGAGAATAAATATGTGCTCCCTACTTGTTCCTTCTGGGCTATCTATGACTTTATGAACCTCTACTCGTCCCCTCTTGCCCTCAGTTCTGCCTGACTTCACGTTTGTCTCTGTAAGAAAACTGCACAATCCCCCATCATTCTTGTTGCCCTTTTCTGGACCTTCTCTGGCTCTACAGCTCCTGAAGTAAGGAAGACAAAGCAAAAACAGTAGACAGGACTCCACTGATGCATGTAGGTGCCCTTCTGACCTCCGACTGTGGCAGATCAACAGCAGGCAAGGCGTAGGGCAGACTGATGGGAAATGACAGGGGTTTCCTCGCGGAAATGGGTTGCACTGAGACATCACCCTGCCAATGACAAAATAATGAGGGGTTGCTAATATGAAAAGTGGGTCAGGGACAAAGATGATGAGACAGACCCACAGTCCGAGCCATAGCAGAGAAAAGGAATGAGAGATACTGGCAGGCAGCTCTAGGCATCAAAAGCCTCAAGTTTTCAGAAAGGCCAGCTTGCCCAGTGTAGTCAGAAAGGACGGCTAATTATATGAATGTTTCAGACTCTCGTCTATCTTTAATACCCCCTCCCTGCAAGGGGCTTATTAGATTTAGATTAGATTCCTTTGGGTCACATGTTTGGGCTACTGACCTGCAAATTGAGTCCACAAACATTACTAGCCAATAAAAAAGGTTTGCTGTCCCATACACATTACTGGCACATGTAAACACAATAGTACTGGTGGGCCCCATATCCACTGATTCGCTATCCACGGTTTCAGTTATCCACGGATTGTTCAATTGTTCAATGTTCAATATTTTCAGACAAACATGAGGACTAGAAACGGACTTCATGGTGTGGTTTTGCCTTGCCTTTTCAAACAGCTACAAATCTCGAGGGCTTTGATAGCCACCTTGCTTTATCAAGCAAAACTTTCCCTAATCTGGACCAGTCGAGGGAGCAGGCATTTACACATTCCTTGTTTACCATTTCAGCTGTAGCGTTCAGCTGCAGAAGTTCGTGGGGTTTTTTTGTTTGTTTGTTTTTAAAGTGAGGAAGGTACGAGGGATGCAGGATCGCTCTTGGCAGCCCTGGCAAGGGAAAAGAGCAGCTGTGCTCTTGCAGCTGGTCATGTATCAGCCAATCTGTCATGCTGGCAGAGTAATAGAGAGGCCAGGAGTGCTGGGCCACGAGCCCATGGCAAGAGTTCATCACCCCAATGTGAACTATGAGGGCACTTGATGAACAATAGATGATGGGGGCTAGAGAGCAAGGAAGCATGGCATCTTGCGCTACATTCTGATGCGGAGCCCATTGCAACCTACAAACCTGACTCTATTGTGCAAAAAAGTATTTGGGCTTTGTGGTCCTTTCAAAAATAGCTCGCAAATGGTTCTCTGTCCCACAAGTACCAGATCATCACTTATACCTTCCATCCAGTCTATTAAAAATGTATACATTTATTCCCTATCTGGAGGATGGGGAGCCTTTCATTTGCTTTATAATGAAAGAACCTTTGATCTGCCATTCTTCAAGGTTATGTTTAGGGTTTTGTCTGTTTGTTTTATTCCTCAGTTCTTTCTCATTAAAAATGTCTCTAGTCTCCCAACAACGTTCTGCAGAGTTCCTGAAACGCCTGCTTGAGAAATAATGCCCACTGCAGGAGTCACACTGGCTCCTTGCAAACTATGATTAGTTAACTGAGAACCAGACTTTGGAACACATGCTTTTAATCTAAACAGATCCGTCTTTTGGGCTTAACACATCCTTTGTCTCCCTCCAGCCTTGCGTCTATGGAGCAAATTGTCCCATCTTTCCTTGATAGCATAACCCCATACATGTTAACTCAAAAGAAGTAAGCCCCACTATGTTCCAATTGAATTGGTTCACAGATAAGCACGCATAGGATTGCAAACTTAATATTATATGTTCATTGACACCCAACATTGTCAACACTAACTACGATTCCAGAATTTGCAACCACAGCTTGAAGTGGACTTGCAAACCACAGCTACATTAACCATGGTTAGCAATGGAGTACATGTAATACTAAAACATGGTTAAGGCTACCAAGCAGTGGTGGAACAAAGGTGGTGCGCAGGCAAGTAGTTGTGCAAGACTCCGTTACGCTGGAGTCAGCGGCCCCTCCCCCTTGCTGTTGGAGCCATTCCAGCAGCAACAGGGGAGTGTCCTGCGTGTTGCCTTTGCTGCCAGAATGGCTCCAACAGCAAGGGGGAGGGGCCGCTGACTCCAGCGTAACGGAATCTTGCACAACTACTTGCCTTCGCACCACCCTTGTTACACTACTGCTACCAAGTGAAGGCAGGGAAAACTGATTCAGAGAGGGAGCCGGGGGGGGGGGGGAGAGGGAGAGAGGGTTCCTGAACCTGGCTCCTGATCTGCAAAATGCCAGGTTGTGTCATGCTGCACTGGGCTTAAGTAAAAAGAGGCTTCATGTTACTGAGTTACTGTACCTTGCAATACAAGATACGGATTGAAGGTTTTTTAAGGCACTTTCTTAAAATCCAGAGCACCTCGTTCAATTACTACACAAATATACTGTAAAACACTGGTTCACTATGTGAAGAAGCATAAGACACACAAGTCACCCCATGTTTACAAAGACCAGAGAAAGGTCAGCTTCCTTTCAGGCACAAATCCAAACAGTAATAAAGCTCCACTCCATATCTCCTTACCCAAGGCTTGGCATGTCAAGTCAGGATGATGTACTGAATATTCTCCGCAGGACACAATGTGAATGAATGCCAAAACCACCCTGAACAAGGCCTGCTAAGAACCATTTATAAGAACATGCTCTTAAACTCTTAAGTGCCAACCTCAGCAGATAATGCAAAGACAACATTTGTGATAGATTTATTCTCCTTTCCTCCACCCCCTCAACTCTTAGGAAGAGTTCAGACATCATGCAGAGCCAAGACTGAATCCTGGCTTCACACAATGTCTTCTAGTCTCAAGTATGCGAACTCCCCTTCTCCCCTTTACACACAAGGGGAGGAAAGATAATACTTCTTATCATGGCTTAAAATAAGCCAGGATCTGTTGTGAACTCCAAACCGGGCAATCTCAGCTTGTTCTAATCAAAGTCTGCAAATAAACTGGGATGTGAAGTTGAGTTTATTTGAAATTTTGGTTAGAATAAGCTGGTTTGCTCTAAGACAGGGGTTCTCAACCCGTGGTACTAGTACCACTGGTTGCACTTTGGCTGACTGCTGGTAGAACTCGGACCACAGGACCACCAGAACCCTGCTCCAATGCAACGCTTTTGGCGGCACGTTTTCACTCCTGAGAGGCTCCTGCCTTTGCCCGAGTCTCTCGGGAATGGTGAGAAGGGCCCTCCCACTCGCCCAGAGCCTCCTACCTGCGTTTTCTGGTCTCTGAAAACTTGAAAGTAACTGGTGATGATGTCATCGCCAGTCACTTCCGGTGGTATTCAGCAGGAGAGTGGTACTCAGCCGGGAAGGGGTTGAGAACCCCTGCTCTAAGACAAAATTGGAAGCAGAATCTGTCCTCCCTGTATGACAAGAATGGGGAAGCGTATGAATTCAAAGATAAGAGATGCCAGGCAAAACCAGGATTTAGTCCTGTCTCTGTGTGATGTTTGAACTGGGCCTTCATCTTGTCCACCAAGGCTAGACACAGGATTCTCAAGGGGGGGGGCAGGTCTTTTAAGGCACAAGGAGTGCCAGGAGAGGCATAACCTTGTATAAGTAAAGCGTTGTGGGACTCACAATGGGATCTCTTAGATCAGACACCACCTTTCTGCTTCCTGCAACATCTGATACAGGAGCAACCTGCTGTTAGTTCCAGTCGAGAGTCACACAACAGCCCATAATCCTCCTGGTCTGTAAAGTCAGATGACCCTGAAGTGCCAATCAGGTGCCACTGACCGATATAACAACTCCAGAGCAATGGTCCATGTTGCTGAGAGTGGCCACTAGGTCTTCCCTGTGTGCCACCATGTCCTCCTTCTGCGATACTGACCTTTAACATGTCCGCCTGCATATCTTTCTTGGACAGCCCAATCCTATGGTGTTCCACCAGTGGAAATTGCCTTATGACAGTCGTAAGCGACAGTCTCTCTGACAGCACAAAAAGAAATGCGCTGCTGGAACACTGGCAGGGAGGCCAGAGCAGCCCATCACACAGTAGTGAATCGGAGAAGGCCCACTGACGGCAGAGGAGGCAGAACTGGGCTGGGGGAGGATGGAACGGGGCAGCAATGGGGTGGGGAGGAGGGCGGATTAGATCCGGGGAGGGGGGGTGTGTTCGGCGGCGGCAGCTTCCACTGAATCTAACCCCCCTTCCTGAACCCGATCCCCCAACCCAGGTGCACGCGGACTTGTGCCAGCAATTACGCTGACGCAGGTCCAAGTAGATCTGTCTGGGTCTCGGATAGCACTTTGAACTGGGCTTGAAATAAAGTGGTACCCAGTGAAGACATTACAGAACTGGTATGCTATGTTATGGTCAACTCAGCCCTGTCAACAAAGGGGCGGCAGCTTTCTGTACCAACTGAAGGTTCTGCAAATGCAGCCCCACACAGAGCACATCACACTAGTTCACCTTGGGAGTCACCAGGGCATGAATGACACAGTTGCCAGCTCTCCATCTTTTTGCATAAGCAGAGCTGGCAAATCAGCCTAAAAGGTCCTCCTGGCCACAGTCACCACTGAGAAACTGAGCAGCAATGTTGGGTTCAAGACTAGCCCCCAAATTATATCGCTCCTTAGGGGACAAGGTGATCCCACCCAGAACAGCCATTCCTCAATTAGATGGTCTTCCGAGTTGCCACAATCATCTACTTTGTTTTGACTAAACTGAGCTCAAGATTGTTCACCCTCATCCAGTCCATCACTGATTCTAGACACTGCTCATGGAAGCAATCGCCACACCTGGATCTGATGAATAGGAGAAATTTAACTGGGTGTCATCAGCCTATTGATGACACCTCGCTCCATACCTCCGGACAACCTCTCTCAGCTGTTTCATGTACTGTACATATTAATCAAGACAGGTCCAAAGGAGAGAGCTCGCTGCATGCCAAGATACTTTTGTCCTGACGTGAATGGTGTAATTTGAACATTTGGCTCAACGTATTCATTGCCAATGAGCACACATCCAACCTGACTGCATGCCACCAGATGTTAATGCAGACTATGGACTAGCCACTTCAGCTGCACTCTTCAAAACGTGTCATGCAGGAGCTTGCAGAACGTGAGAGGAGCATGATGAATGCACGGCACTTCTCAATCTGCAGTAGGCGCAATTTCTATTCACTGTAGCGGTGGCATTTGGTACCAAGAAGCCTACTCAGCATATTGTACTTCCTATCACCCTTAGAACTAAAGTGCCAGGCAAAATAGGTCCTCTTTTAATAGATGCTACTGGCGATTTGCATCTCTTCAGCTCAAGTTAACCCTAAAAAGGAGCTTCAACTACCGTAATCATTGAATGTTATAGCTGGAAGGAAATCAAAACTACGTACAGTACTTCTAATCTAACTGTTACAGCAATATCTCTATGCAAGCCAACATTCTGCAGACTAAAACCACGAATACATGTTACTGTGAGCTCTAAGCAGAGAGCAGACAGAAGCGCACCACTCTTAACTAGCCAACAGGCAAGGAACAGTTCAGAAAAATAAGCTCTCTCAGGTAAGTAAGTTATAGAGCACCATTATGCTTTACACTGTCATGCATCTGGACCTAGGGACCAGATTTGGTCACAAATCTGGAGACTGGGTTAAATTTTGCAAATGTCCAGGCCAGATCTGAAAAGCAGAAGGTTCACGTTTCCCTGCAAACATTTGACTTAGTATGACCAACACACTACCCCCGCATGGAATCTCAGTTGGCATGGAGGAGCAAGAACCTCAAGGAAAAATAAACCACACACACACACACACACACACACACACACACACACACACACACACACACACACACACACACACACACACACACACACACACACACGAGAGCTAAATAAGACATTTTTCACATTTAAAATTGTTAGTACTTTTTATTTAACGATTATTTAGCTAATTAATTGATTAATCCAATTAATTAGCAATTAATTAGCAGGGGGTACTTCAGAAAATTAGACCGTGATAGGAGGTACCTGGGCCTCCAAAGGTTGAGGACCCCTGATCTAGAGGCAAATAACATAGGAATAGAAGGGGAGAGAGCACAGAAGGCTCAGCTCATGGAGAAAAAGTTCACAGAAGAATCTCTCCACTGAGAACCAAGTGGGGCGGTGCTCTCCCTGCTGTTTGAGACGTGCACCTTCTCCTCAAGGGCTGAGCTCTGGACACCAAAAGTGTGCAAGCTTTAGCGTCAGAAGTCTCCAGACACTGCTCGGCTCCGGCTGCACAGAGAGCACGGAGAAAAAATGTCTTTTTTCTTAAAAAATTAAAAAGAAGAAAAAATTGATTAAAGCAGATAAGCGCTTGAAGGAGGCTTGAATCCTGAAGACATCCGCAGGATTCATTTCAAAGAGTGTGGCATAAAAAGCACATTTAGCGGTGGGGCTGAAAACTATCAGTCAGGTGAGAAGAGCGCTTTCTTAAGCAGGGCACCTTTTGAAGCAGGCAAACAAAAACGAGAGGAATTCTGTTCTGTTTCAAAGCAAGTGTGAGCTACTAATGGGCATGCTGGACGTGGACCTGGTACCCATCACGTTCATGTACTCAGAGAGGGAGGGAGAGAATCTGCTCCCCACAGCAGCCGTGCCTTCGCATTTAAAGAAATGTGCAGGAATGCCACAGCCCTCATTATTCCTGAGCTCGAGATGTGAAGTGGCCAAAAGGAATCTAATTTAAAAGGGAAAGAAGTGAGATTGAAAGAATTGCTTTGGTACTGAAAATGGAAGGCTTCTCCTGAAAAAGAAAAAAGAACAGAAGAATAACTCTCTCTTTCATGATACCCTATTGTTCCTTGCAAAGTAACCGCTGGCCCATGCAGATTAAGAAAGTATTAAGGAAGAATGTGGAAAGAAACTTGAATTAAAAAGAGTTGTTTGAAAAAGAAAGAAAAAAGCTCAACTCCCAAGGTCTGTAACTTAATCTGATTAAAAATAATAATGGGAAGTTCTCATTAAAATAAGTATAACTTAACTGATTCATAAGAATGTTTTATGGCAAACAGCCATTTCTAAAAGGGTACTGAACTGCTGGCGGGCACGTGACCAGAATGAGCCCATCGTCTGCTACCAGGGCTCTAACCTGCAGACAGATTTATGCAGTTCAGGTTGCACGTCACAAATTGCTCGAGCACGCACCAATAAACACATGAGTCAAGTATATGGATGAAAAGGGGCCACTTTTATTGAAAACAGACTCAGAGGAGAAAAGACAGGAGACCGGCAGGCTCAAGGTCAGGGTTACCATACACAGGTCCAGCGCTGAAGATAGGGGCCAATCCTAAGGACTGCTCTGGGCGGACGTTGCAACCCTGACTCCAAGGCACCGCCCCCTTCACGGAGAAGGCGTGCTCTTCACCGTCAACCCCTAACGGGCCAAGTGCCACCGCAAAAGTGCCCAAAACCGTCCCCGCTGTACTTACCAGGGCTGGGGGGGGGGCTTCGGGGAGGCCTGCGCGACCTTCTGCAGGTCTCCCCGATCTTCGGATCGCCGTTTTGCAGCGATCTTCGGGTACTTCCAGTTTTCACAAAAACTGGAAGCGCCCGAAGATCGCCGCAAAACGGTGATCCGAAAAGCGGGGAGACCTGCAGAAGGTCGTGCAGGCCTCCTCAAAGCCCCGGTAAGTACAGCGGGGCGGTATTGGCAGCGGCGGCAGCAATCCCCCGGATCGCCACCATGGGACTTACTTTTGAGTACACATGTACAGGGTTGCACTGTTAGTATGTTGCCCAAACCTGTATTGATAAGAAAAGTCATGCAAGCTACACCCTACACTGGTGCTATTTTTTTCCTTTCATGATCAAAATTAAATAAGCAGTTTTCCACTTTGGGTTCACCTTCTCCATCCTCTCCTCTCTTTCATCTGATTTTCTACAAAGTGTGATCACCCACCACAGGCACTTTATACACATTTTTTTTAATCAAGTGCAAGATTATTATACAGTTATTACAACCTTCTCCTCAGAATGAATTTATTATTAGATCAATATCCTTGCCTCACATTAAACGGCTGCACAGCAGGTCACAAATCTTCCTCTCATTACAGTACAAATCCTAAAATATCTGGAGAACTTTACAGCCTAAATAATTGCTGCATGTATTTTATGAGAACTGTCTTCCCCAGCACCTTTTCCATTGATGCCCGTATTCTGAGGATGCTTCTCTCTTTCCTTACACTTCAGGGTGCATATGCTAAGTAGACACACACGCTTCATCCTCACACTCGACTGCAGCAGCAGTAGGCAGGTTGAAGCTTGCAGATCTACTGTCGTTTTCGGTACAGCATCAACTTGAAGCAGGTGAAAAATAGTGGCTGGGGGAGGGTGAAGCCAAGTGCAGAAATGGAGTGGAGGAGAAGGGGGCAAGTACTGCACCACATGAGTTCTGCAGCAGTACAGTATAATCTGCATATACACCCCATTTCCCCGAAAATAAGACCGGGTCATACTGTATATTAATTTTTGCTCCAAAAGACGCATTAGGGCTTATTTTCAGGGGATGTCTTATTTTTTTCACGTACAACAATTTACATTTACATTGTTGTACATTTATTCAAATAAAACAATGTACAACAATGTACATTTATTCAAATAAAATCATGTCATCTTCTTCTGGAACATCGTCATAATTCTCCAAACCCCGAATTCCGGCCTCAATTTCTTGCAAATCCATTGCCTGTAGAACAATTGGCCCCAATCTCTCATGTCCAGCAATAGAGCTCTCTTTAAATGAGCACTTCTTGTCTATGTAGCCTGCATTGGCTACATAGTGCATTGGCTACCGTACCTGCTTGCTTTGACTTGGAGGCACCCCCACCCCAGCGCTGCACCCTGAGCAGCTGCTCCTCATTAAGGCTTTGCTCCCACCCAGGTAATCTGTCCTTGGGCGGCAGGCCAAAATGTTTTAATTATTTAATTAATTGTTTTGCTGCTTACCGCCGCCGCCACTTTTCCATTATAAAAAAAATTGACGTGCCTGTAGGTGCCCCTGGACACACCCAGCAAGGCTCACAAGAGTACCGGTGGCCGCACTGAGCAGTCGGCCACAAGACACGGTGGGGGCAGTTACGGCTGGCCGCAAAGAACAGCCGGCTGGGGCAAACAGTGATCTGTGTGACTCAGCTGCTCTGAACTAGGGCTTATTTTGGGGGTAGGGCTTATATTACCGAGCATCCCGAAAAATCATACTAGGTCTTATTTTCAGGGTAGGTCTTATTTTGGGGGTAGGTCTTATTTTCGGGAAAAACAGGGTACTAGTTACTACATCTGAGTTACTGCAGGCCAGGGGTTTCAATGCAAAACTCTAAACCCAACCAGCAGAGTTGCATAAAGATCTGAACAAAGGCAAATAATTAATAATCATAAAGTACCAATGAAGAACACTGAGGGATAAGTGATTAATACAAAGCTAATCATAGCGGGGGAGGGGGTTGTACTTGCACTTTTAAGGGATAGCAAATGGCATCAGCACTCTTCAGCAAGGGCCCCCATTTCCACTCACCACCCTCACACAATGTCGCACCCAGTGAACTGCGTGGCCAAAAAGGGGATTAACCCTGGATCTCCTCAATTCAAGACCAACACACTAATCATTACACACAATACTGAGTCAAAAACTATTGCTGATCTTCTGCGAGTCACCCAGATATCTACTTATTAAATCACAATCTACCTCCTGTTGCCCCAGCCTGACTGTAACAAAGCTGAAGTACAGTGTTAAAATAAATGCATAGTCTTCCCCCACTTCCCCCAGCTTCCGTTTCCTAGCCTCTGTACAGAATTTCAGTTGTAAGCTTCTTAGGGTGGTACCCTGTTCCCTTGGAGTCTGTAGCATAACAAGCACACTGATAACAGTATAAAAATTACAACCCTGGAACCTTTAGAATGAAAGGACTGATCCTTAAAACATTAACAATGAAATCCTATCCAACTTACACCACCGGTGTAACCATCGGTGCAGCGAGAACGGGAGGCCCCAGAAAGGAAAGGGGATTCAAATCCTTTCCAAAGGGGGATCCAAAGGGAATTTTAATCCCCTTTCCATTCTGGGGCCTCCCGTTCTCACTGCACTGCTGGTTACACCGGCGGTGTAAGTTGGATAGGATTTCGCTGTAAGGCTGTAAAAGGGCAAGAATGCTGGTAATTTTTCAGGGGTCAAAAACACAAGGTAGAGGAGAGGCCACCGTGGTAGCAAGATCAATCTGCCTGGTGACTGGCAGTTACCTTCCCCCCCCCCCCCAGAATGCCCATTCGATCAACACTACATGAGAAGTGACGTCACTCGGGGGGGGGGGGGGAATGGTGCCCAGTGGCTACATACCAATAGAAGGATGGATGCTTGCTGATGCCACTAGCAGTAAAAACCCTGATATTTGCGAAACAGGCAGCAGTGGAAAGGGTGAGTGGATTTCATATCCCAAGCACCCCAAAATGTAGTCAAACCTTCTTATCTGAGACATTTTAAGCCATCGCTACCCTCAGCATGTGTTCAAGTTCATCCTTTGCATTTCTGATCTACCTCTCCTTTTCTCTCTCCACTGGCAAATTTCAGACTGCAAACTCCTTGGTGACTTACATGCAAGTAGGAGACTGAATAGCTTTCATGTAAATTAGACCTATAACAAGGCATGGTATACATTCAGTCATTCCACAATGCCACCCAAACGCACCACATGTCATCAAACCAAAACAACCAGGACTAAAAACGGATTCTCCCATTCACAGGGTTTTGGCCTGTCTGCCCCATTAAGAATCCATATTAATTGCCTCTCGCTTTGAACCAGCTGAAATCTCCATTCTCCTCTGGTAAGCCAACAAAACCTTTACATACACTTCAGAGGCCAAAGTTAGAATAGCTCCCAACTGCTGAACTAATTCAATTAATTCTCCTTCCTTCTCTTGTGTCACTCAAGGAGACTTCTGTGAGTTCTCTAGCTAAATTCAAAAATATCTAAAACAAAAAACACCAAAGATTTGCCATGAACAACTGGATTTAGCAAGGAGCTAAAGTTGGTTTGTATTATTCACAAGACCCTCAGCATAAGAACATAAGAAGAGCCTTGCTGGATCAGGCCAAAGGCCCATCTAGTCCAGCTTCCTGTGTCTCACAGTGGCCCCACCAGATGCCTCCGAGAGCACACAGCCAACAAGATAACCTGTTTCCTGTTGTCCCTCCCCTGCACCTGGCACAGAGAAAACCTACTTCTAAAGCCAGGAGGTTGCTTATGGCTTGTAACCTGTGATGGATGTTTTCTCCAGTTCATAAGAAAAGGCCCAACCTATTCAAGAAAACAGAGAACCACTAAAAGCCAAATCAAGATGGAGCTCCATGTGTAACAGGACACACAGGGATGCCAAACACAGCCTCCCAGTCATCCCCCTCCCCCCCAAAAAAGTGGCATCACTGATTTTGCACTGTGACATCATAGTATACATATCCTGTCCCCAGTCCACATCATTGGCTGTCAGTGGTAGAGTCAGAAAAACCATCATGACTGGACATGGCAGGGGAGGAGAGAAGAATGCCATTTTCATTTTTAGCAGTACCCCCTATCATCTGCAATATCTAGTGCCATATTAACATATTTATGCTCATATTTATGCGAGGTAGCATCATGGGGAGCAGACTTCAGAAGGAAGTATGGTGCCGACCAGCAGCCACTAGAAGGAGTACAAAATGGACTGCAGCAAAACAAAAAACAAAACACTGAGCACGAGGCAATCAATCTCAAGGCAAAATGTATTTTATAAGAGCTGTATTTTATAAGATAAAATTTAATTTATTTATTTAATTTATTTAAAGAATGTTTACCCCGCCTTTCTCCCGATAAGGGCAATCAAGTAGTCTAGTAGACGTCCGATAATCTGGTACCTTTTTGACCTAGGTGATGCTAGATTATCGGATATGCCAGACTATCAAGGGGTACTATTCTGCCCTCAATGATAATTGGATCTAGTGCGCCCCTTGCTATAATGACAGGGTCATTATTACTTACATCACCGCCAAGCCGCTCAGGTTGTCCCTAAGCAGCTTCCATAGCTTGCCTCGGCAACACCATCGCTGATCCAGGCGCAACTATGCCTGCAGAGGGACCGTCGAGGGTAGGAGTCTGCTCCCGAGTCAGGAGTGGTCCTGGACAATATATAACCAGCATTTTGATGCCAGACTATTGAAGTTTGACTATAGCAAGATAACACACCATATACCAGGGGTGGCCAAACTGCGGCTCCTGAGTCACATGCGGATCTTTCACATATAATGTGTGGCTCTTGGAAATATATTGGCTGAGCTCCTTTTTGCATCACAATTCAATATAAAAGGTAAATAAGGAAGTTTCAAGCTTTATAATGATTTACCAGAGTCCACTGGATTAAAACATAAGTTTAATGTTCATGGTGAGTAAATATATTTAAGAACTTACATGCTTCTTAAATACTGTGGCTCTCCAACATCTGAAGTTTATCCTATGTGGCTCTTACATTTGGCCACCCCTGCCATATACAAACCACACTAAGATATTTCTCCCAGTGCTTATGTGTTCCACGGAACTCTTTGCCCGCCTGTCACAGAAGTCTGTGCAACTTCAAAGCTTCCACACTGGGGGAGATCATGAACTGGTCCAATAACAGGTATTGCTCTTTACATTTTATAGCTCTTATTCACTGGAGTCATTGTGGCAGCAACTGAATATTATTAAAGCAGGGACATGGTTTTGTTTCTTCTTTCCAGTAGAGACCAACTCGGCAGACCACAACATAATGCAAATTCCAAGCCTCTTTTGTAGGGGGGGGGGGGGACAGGGAGGGAGAGAGAGAGAAAACCAGTTCCCCAAGCAAGTCTGGCTCATGATCCTTCTTTAATTGTCTCCTCTGTACACTTCACATTCATTTTACACGGTAGAGAGGAAATCAATGCTCTTTATTTTTAGGAGGGCCTTTTTCCCCACTTGCCTTCCTTATGACTCTGTGCCACAAACTCTATTAACATTATGTCAGGGAACATCAAAGCTATTTGCAGATCAATCAAGTCAACAAGAAAAACTAACTGAACTGAAACCAAGCTGGCTGACTTGCAGGAAGAATCAGAAAGCAACCTTAAAGAACAGACCAGACTCTTGCATCCATCGACTAAATTCCCCTGCTCAGCAGGGATAAAAAAATTAAAAGCACCATCACCAATGTGGCAATTTTAGTTCACACACATTTCTGCATACAAGTCAAGTGCCAGTACGCAGAAAGGGGAGGCAGGTTCATTGGGATTCAGGTCACTATTCGACGGGGGGGGGGGGGGCTAGGGAGGCGAGACCCTGAAACTATGCATTAGTGAAATTAACCGCCTGTTTCTGGACCATGTGGTCTCTGCTCTCTTTCTTTCTCCCTCAGTATTCTGAATCGTTTTGTAGCTGCACAAATTTTAACTGTTGACCCTCGAGTCCTATAAGAATCTTTTCTAATTCACCTACTTCAAAGTCCTGAATTATTCAGCTGATGTGCTCCAAGCACAGGCTATTTAAGAGCCGGCTATTTCTCCACCCAAGAGAATGCTGGGGCCAGGGGAAACACACTTTACATTCCATTCCAGCCTCCTCACATAAAAGACTCTATAATCAACATCGACTCTTAATTTTTCTCTCTCTCCTTTCTTGCAAACAAGATTAAGAGAGAGCGAGAGACTGAAAAAAAATAGAAAAAAAATACTCGGAACGTAATTATTCCAAAGCTAACTCAACTGTTGGGTAATGAAGTTCGGTCTTGCAAACACAAGCCATCCCTTTCTTCAAAGAGGCAAACCATAGGTCAGGCACTTTGCTCTTACAAAAGGGTAAATGTAGTTACAGTTCTAAATGATACCCAGTACCATTCTGGAATCTACCGCAACGAGGCTTCCAAGTGTGCTTGGGAAATATGTCAAGTATTAATCGGGGGGGGGGGGGAGGTGCGTGCAGGGAACTTTGACCACACATGTCAGCTGACAGAAAGGAACTGAGAATAGGAGCAGGAAAAAGCGAAACAAGAGTGTCAAGATGTGTAGAGCTGCTAAAGCCCCCAGATACAGTGTCTATGACTGAGGACGTGGAAGGAGATGGAAGGCTCAAGAAAGGTGGTAAGCAGTGAGTTTCCCCCAGGCAGCTGGTTCCTTTGAGTCAAAGGGAAGCTTCCTCATCAGCCCCTGCTTGGTCTGGTAAGGGCCTACCCATGAGTAAAGGAAGGGAGGCAGGAAGCAGGTGTGAATGGAAGGTCGCCTATGGAAGAAGAACCTACTGTGGCTGGTCTTTAAGTCCTTTGTTTTCATTCCAAATAACCAATCCCCAAACCCCTGAACTTGGGAGGCTAATAACCCTGCTTCCAGGAAGCCTTGTAACACATCGCCATGCTACTAACACTCCACGCCCTCACTGTACCTATAAAAGTAACAGGGCATTTCTATTACTCGTCAGACTGTTTTGTTGTGCTTACTTGCTCTTACTTACACTCAGCTCTGCATAATGCTGTGCTTACGTTTCCCTCAGCTCACTCAGTTTTCCAAAACTTGGGAGTACAAACACAACTTTGGCTGTGTTTGTTTTTCAACTCAGAAATAGCAGGAAGTGAGGTTCCTAGCATGCTTGAATGTCGCTGCTACCGGGGCTCCCAAACTGAACGGAAATGACCAAAAATCAGAATGGCTGCTGTTGCTCTGCGTCGCTTGTACTATGATACCCAAGCTCCTTTGCAGCCAAGCAGCCTTCCTATTGGTGCATGAGGCCGCCATCTTTTCTAGCTTTGAGCTCGCAGTTGAAACTTCCAGCGTGTAGAGCGGGCTGGAAAGAGAAAAAAAAAAAAAAACACACAACCCGAGTGTGCTAGAAGGCAAAAATACCCGGCTCTCAAGCGCTCCTAGCGCTGGAAGCTGAAAAACAAATGCTTTGTCAAAAGTGAGGCTGCCCCCACAAAAAAAAAGGCAGGTGTTGTCCTCTTCTTTTTTCCCTGCCAGTCCATGTGTCCTGGATTTGATAGCATGACAACAGCTCTCACAGAACACTCTGGGAGAAATAAACTCTCAGAGATATCCATTTATAGACTCAACGACAGCTGCCGTATAGTCAGAAATATGCCACTATATATACGAAGAGTTATATATTGTCATCTTTGCCCAGGAGACAAGGCGTCAGCTCCAGCAGATGCTAATTCTGTTCCACGTCATGCCATAATCATAATATGTGTGAACAAACACACCTCATGAACTCTCTGGGCGAAATTTCTCACAACTAAATGTCACTGAGAAAAAATATCAATCTGATGAAAGGTCCCAAGTGCCTGGGCCGCGGTCCAAAAAAAAAAAGAAAAAGAAAAGGGTCTTATTCATCATCCTAACCTTCCCCCCCATCACCCCATCCTATCTCATTCTGCATATTGTAATCTCCTTGTTCAGTAGGGAATCTACCGGTAAGTTCAATGTCTTGCATTAAAATACCCTATCTACATTTATATATTGTTTTTTATACTAGTTTAACTGTCATGACATTCCCCCCAAAATATTGAGAACTATCATTTGCTACAAGCACTGAGAAGAAATTGCAGGGCCACCCCTTACAGAACTACAGTTCCTAGGTTTTCCCTGGAGTGAGAGTATGAGTGTTAAACTAATTTATGGCTGTGATAGAGATATGCCCAAAGTCATGCAAGTCCCACAGATCTAGTAAAGTTAGTACTTAAAAATACTTGACTTTTGCTTAATAGATCAGTTGAGCAAATATTCTTAATCAGTCAAGTGCCTCCTCACCTACATTCTGTTAGCTGAACATTTTAAGGTTGGGCAAACTGTCTATCAGGAACAGTTTTCTACTTTAACTCGATCTTCTAATTGAGGAAATGCTATGCAAGGGGCTTCAGTTCAGTGGTAGAGTATATGCTTTGCTTGCAGCAAGTCCCAGGTTCAAATCCTGGCATATCCAAGCAAGTCTTGGAAAAACCTACCTTAGAAGCATGGAGACAGAAAATATTGTGCTAGATAGACCAGCAGGCCAGGTCAGATGACCTCACAAGCTGTACAGGTACTTTGTTGAGTTGTGAATGTGACCCAAAGGCAGCTCCCCCCACCCAGCTCCAACACAGAACTAATAATATAAACTCTCTGATTTTGTTAAACCATAGCTCCATGTGTCGGCTAAACCTGGGAGTCGTGATTTAACTGTGGTATGAAAACTACAATTCAGTCTTGGTTTTCCATTGACACAGGGACCTGAGCTTTTCAGAAAACCAGGTGTCCCCGGGTGTGTGAACCATAGTTTGTTAGGTTGCCTGAAGAAGTCCCGTATAAGGCAGGTTCTTACGTTCAACTGAAAAACTTCTGACAAATCACAGGGTTTGTGGGAACATCATTTGAAAATTCACTGCCTTTCAACGACCATTCTTTTTCCTTTCTTTCTTTTTAAACACTACATTTATTGAAATTATCACAAATGCTGTTCTTTGCGCTCCCTGCTTTGACAGCAACGCCAGAAGGTGGATCTAGTAAAATGGATCCCCAAGAAGTGGATGACTCAATGACAGAGAGCATATTTTAACCTCCAGATTCACCTTGAAATTTCACTTTCACTGAAATTCAGTCTTAACTATAATTACAATTTGTGATACCACTTCAAACCATCTCCATGGTTCTTTCTTCCTGTCCTAGGGAAGGGGTTAACCCCAAACGCCATTAGCAAATGTAGCCATTGTACTTTAATGACCACTGTATGAGAGATGAGATGCTATTTTTATAGCTAATGCTAGCCTTGTGACTTAAGAAAATTGTTAACTTGTCTCATCTGTGAAGATAATTTCATCCCTTTACCAGTAAAAAAATATTAGCCCTGTCATGTCAAGGCACAACAGATCTTTTCTTCTCTTTCCGTTAATACTATGTTTACACATTGTGATAGTGTTTGCCTCTGTCCACCACCAAACATGAAAAGAGGCTTCTCAGTCCATAATACAATTTTTTTAAGTCATTTTAGAATTAGGGTTGAACTTTCATTGTTTATGAATGCCAGTCATTTTCAAACTTTCTACCTTCAGGATGCAAGTTCAGAGCACATGGGGTAACAGCAAGACTCAAGAAGTCTGTACATCTGCTACAGAACCACCTTTTATTGTGCTGCAGAGAATTTTGATGCATTTCTTCAAGCGCTTATCTGTGGACCACGGAGAAGAAAAGGCACACTTGTTGAAATTATCTCACTGGTATCAAGTTCTTCCTCCAAGTAGCTGGGGGGGGAGGGTTCCATTTTATCCTCCAATAACCCTGTAAAGTAACTTAAATGAGAGACAGGAGGTGGCCCAAAATCATCCAGTGAGCATCATTGCTGAATAATGATTAGAATCCAGATTTCTTTGGTCAAAGTTAGGTGGCCTTCCCACTAACACCAAACTATTGCTCTTTACTACAGATGCCACACAATTAAAAAAAAAAAACATCTTGCAGCCCAATCCTATGCATGTCTACTCAAAATTAAGTCCTACTAAGTTCAATAAGAATTACTCCCACATACGTATGCACAGGATTGCCATTTTATTTAATTACCAAGTAGGTTTTAATCAATCAATAGAAAACAATTTTCATTAAATAAAATGCTTTTTCATTTTTAGGTGGTGCATCTTAGAAGAGGCATCCCCTCCTGTCTGAAAGTGAAAAGGGAATGCCTCTTCTAAAATGGTGCCGGCCACCTGCAGTATCTTAAGTACCCATACTCGCACGCACACACACATGTGCGCGCTCACACACAAACTCAGACCACTGGTCTGTCAAGCTCAGCATTCTCTACTACAGTAACTGGCACGTTTCAGAAGATGTTTTCCCGCCTTATCTGGAGATGTCAATGATTGGACTTGGGATCCTCTCTGCATGCAAAACGTGTCCTCTACCACTCAAAGAAGCCCTCTCCTCCTTTACAATTGGTCATCCTACACACAAATTGAACAAAACACACAAAAAACCATATCAGCAAGACAGGGTACTTAAAGCCAATCCATGCCCCTTAAAGCAAAATCCTTTCACAGCAAAATCAGCTTCACTGCTGATGGTTACAAAAGCTTCAAGATTTCAACAGTCTTTCTGTGCTTTCTCATATGCAAAGACTGGCAGAGATAATAGTCCAAAGCTACCTGGATGTTTTTTTTAAAAAAAATGCAAGGTAGCGTTGTAATAGTGTCGATCAAGAAAACCAGCTCAGGGCACAAATAGACCTAACCACAGGAGATGCAAGAGCAGCTCACAATTCCGTCTTTATTAAGAGCTATGTCCCTTTCCATATATTGATTTTGTTTCAAAGTGGTATGATGACCTATTAGTAGTGTCTGGTATGGTAGAGACGGGACATTCGATACTGTTCGTGTCCTGCTTTTTCTGTTTAAAGTAATAGCTTACGTTTTTATCCTATAATTGATATCTCACTGGATTACAAAAACAGAGAGCTGAAAAAAGCCTCTCTCAACTCTGCTTGTATCTCTGCCAGCTACTACCCCATCCCAAGGACAAAAAAAGCTATTCACCTTCGGGAAGACGGGCAGCAGCTGGCAGAGAGCTCCAACATGGAAACGAGAAATGTTTGCACTCTTCAAGAGTTGAAGCAGGATGATTGGCGAACCCCCTCAAGGCTTTTCATGTGTTTGACTTTAACACTTGAGGTGTACAAATTGTTTTTGGCGTGAGCCAAAAGTAGGATTCACCAGTTCCTAGTTTACTCACAAATTGTAGCCATATCCCTGCTCTAGCGTTACCAACTGGCCAGGAAAGTACTGATCTGATGGCCTGATCTGCCCTTCCTCCTTTAACTGCAGCTTGATGTGAAGAAATTAGTCACTGACAGTGCAATCCTATCCAACATATAGAGTAACCAGTGGTGCAGCGAGAACAGGAGGCCCCAGAACGGAAAGGGGATCCCCTCCAAAGGGGGATTCAAAGGGGATTTAAATCTCCCCTTCCCTCCAAAGCCTCCTGCCCTGCCCTCCCCCACTGGTTACACCGGTGATATCAGTTGGATAGGATTGTGCTGTGAAGCTTGTACACTGAGGCCATCAATCCCTCTCCCCCCCCCCCCGGGACCAATCTACCTACACCACTGCCCTCCCCCGCCCAGAGGCGTAGCTAGGCCTCCCGGCGCCCGGAGGAAGGGGGCAGGGCCTAGGTGACGTGACGCGTCACCGACTCTGCCCCCCACCGGTTTCCTTCCTATTTTGGAGCTGTACGGGCTCCAGGGAGGGCCGAACACCGCGCCAGGACGAACGTCGTGCCCTGACGAGACCGGTAGGTCCGCCTGGAGCAGCTGCTCCGCGCCCCGACGAGACCGGTAGGTCCGCCTGCGCCTGGATCAGCTGGCTAAGATCATAATGGGACATTTTCCTTTGGGCTGGTTACCTGTTCTGGCCTAGCCTTCCTATGACAGAAGATGCCACAGATTGACAGCGCAACCCTAGCGTTGTGGTGAGCGGCGGAACAAGCGATCCGCCACCCGAAGCCGTCGTAAAAGTGCTACCTGCCGGAGGAGTCAGGTAGGGATCCAGCCGACCGGGTTGGGGGGGGGGTTTCAGGCAGGAAGGGAGGCCGGCCATAGGCCCAGCCAGTCGGGGAGGGGGATGGCTTCAGCCATATCCAGTCCCCCGCCAAGCGACTGGGCCATTACACGGCCTCCTCCAACTTCCGCCAGCGATTTTGTTGGTGGAATTCCGAGGAGGCCAATCGGCCCCAGCACCAGTTACACGCGGGGAAGGGGACGAGTATCCCCTTCCCCGAGTAGACTTTCCGCCGGGCGGGAGACTTTCTGCTGAGTGGGAGACTGCCCACGGTGGAGCATGGGATCTAGCGGATATGCAGGATCGGGCTGCCCATCTGGGTCCTTCTGAATACAAAGCATATGCTCTACAACTAACCTAATTTTAAACACAAACTACACAGAGACAGTGGATGAATACCGATAACAATCAGCTCCTCCCTTTTGTTTGTTTGCCAAGACACACTTACACGTTCTTAATTTATTGCTTGTTCAGCACACCACTGTGTTAAAGTCTCAACACCCCCAGGCTGTTTTCAAGAACTCATTAGTAAAGGCTAAAGAAAGCTGCTGCACGATATGCTTGCTGAATAGTTTCTACAGAACCGGACTGTTGTAAAGAAACCGGACAAATGGGAAACAAAAATGTTTTATCAGCTCATGTAAAATAATATCTCACCATATGCAACCATCTGCCGTAAAAGCACAAGCATAATACTCTTAATTTCTGCTCCTTACTCCTTGATCTTAAATACTGGGCCATCACCTTTCATGACCCTGGTCTCCTTAGAATTAGGCTTGGGGCAAATGTTCTCAAAAGTTATAAGGGGAAAGGGGGGGCAGGAGTTGTGGGCAAAGAAAGGTAGAACTCCCTCTTCTCTGTCACATTTTGGGACTGGGGGGAAATTTACCGCCCCCCCCCCCAGCTGGTGTTCACCATGTTAGTTTCCCCAGAATGCCCCCAATGCTGTGCAAAGACATAGCCTCATTCCAGGGCATTCTTGGGAATGCAGAACGTCAGCTTCCAGCGAACAGAGCCACCCTGCCCATCAACATAGTTAAACCCCCTCCCCCATTTTTGCCGCTTACAACTGGGGCAACAAAAAAGGAAGGTTCATTTTACCTCAGTCCTACTTAGAATCTTCAAATCTTTATTTATACCCCTACTATGTCTAGCCTCTCTCAAATACGTGTTCACAGTGTTCTTAACCTACCTACCCTCCCTCTCATCTACCTTTTTCGGCTCAGTTCCCAACCTTCCGCTTGGTTGAGAGTCCAAATTTTACATTATTCAAATGATAGGCGTTAAGAGTTGTCATCAGATACCCTGAATGTGCAAAACTACTATCACCAGTTCACATGTGGCCAGTAACCCACCTGGACTGGATTAACCATTATACTAAATGAGAAGGATCCCACTCTGATTGCACTTGCATAACACTGACTCTTTCTCCATCATCTATATTCTTTCACACTTGTAGCAGTGAGGTCGGCTGAGCAGTGTGGTGGCTCAGAATGTTCATGAACATTCTAACTTCTCAGGGAACCAAGTTGTCAGAATGTTTGCTGTCCAATTTCTGTGAGAGAAGGTCAAGTTGACAGAACTGGAGAAGCTAAAGAAAGGGCTGAAAGAAAAGTGCAGAGCAGAAGAACCTGCAAAAAGGTGAAGAAGAACCTGAGAAAAGGATAAGTGGAGGAGAATGTCTGAGGAAAGGGGCAGACAAGACAGGGAGTTTTTTTAAAAAAAAAAGGGACTCTGCTAGTGAAAGAGGATTCTGAAGAAACTCCACAAAGATTATTAAAGTCAGAAGGAGTTTATGCCATGACAGATGAGGAACACTAGAGTTCTGGGGAGGCTGTCAGGAAACTGGCAGAAGGGTGAGGGGCATCTAAAGGAAGTAAGAAAACACAGGCAGTGAGTTAAAAATTAAGGAAGCAATGGGAGGTGGAAACATGACATTGAAGACAGAAAGAGTTAAAGAGCCTGCGCAAAACCACACATAGGGCCTAGAAATACGTGGAGCAGTGAGCTATTGGTGCTAAAGAAGTGGAGAAGGAGACGGTGACCCATGGATCCAAGGAGCATGCAGTTGCAGTTCTCAACCCCTTCCCGACTGAGTACCACCTCTGGGCAGGTGGGAGGGCCCTCTCAGCGTTCCCGAGAAGCTTGGCCAAAGGCAGGAGCCTCTTGGGAGCAAAAACACATGGCCGAAAGCGCCAGTGGTCCAGCAGTCCAAGTACCACCAGCAGTCGGCCAAAGTACCACTGGTTGAGAATCCCTGGTCTAGAGAAACGGAATTCTGCCCAGCTTCCACCAATAATACACCACTGAAACTCGGCTTAAGGAAACAAAGGTTCAGAATCAGTGGGTTGAGATGGTGGGGCCGAATTTCATATACTGATTTGAATTAACTGGTCAGTTCTCCGACTCTGAGATTTTATGTTGTTTGGGATCTACATTACTTCTCTTCATGTGGCAGATCTTCAGCGAGGCCTAACAAAAGTCACGCAAATAAATTATTTTTCAAGCTCTTAGTTACCAGAACAACGCTGAGAGTTTTCACAGCAACAAATAAAGTACCCAAAGGGGCCAGAGAAATTACAACCTGCATCAATTCATCTATACTTTTTACTTTTGCACTTGTTACCCTGTTATTGTGCAAGTGTCATTGGATTTAAATTGTTCAATGGCACTAGGATTGATTCGAAAGTGCTGCTCAATGGAGACAATAATGACATTATGACAGCTATCACGAAGACAACCCCTAACTCCCTTCCTCTCCCTAAACTGAGACTTCTGCAAGATTGCTTTGCCCATTGTTTCCCTCTGCACAGTGATCAATGCAAAATTACTACTGCCAGGAGCAGGACAGGCTGTGCAATACAACAGGAATTTCCGAATTCTGACAGGTGAGACACACTGGCCAGGTTCAGACAAAATGCTAAACCATGATTAAACCCAGCTAAGCATTACTGAGGCCAGTGGGTGGTGCAGTGGGTTAAACCGCTGAACCATGAGCTGTCGATCGAAAGGTCGGCAGTTCGAATCCGCGACGGGGTGAGCTCTCGTTGCTTGGCCAGCTCCTGCCAACCTAGCAGTCCCAAACCATGTTAATGTGAGTAAATAAATAGGTACCGCTTGCGGGAAGGTAAACAGCGCTCCGTGTTCTAGCCGCATGCTACGCGCTGCGGCAAGGAGAGTCATGCCGGCCACATGACCACGGAGGTGTCTTCGGACAACTCTGGCTCTTCGGCTTTGAAATGGGGATGAGCACCACACCCTAGAGTCGGACACGACTGGACTTAATTGTCAGGGGTCACCTTTACCTTTACCTTTAAGCATTACTGGCGCAAGCTGACCCACATGGTCATTTGCTGCTTCTGTTCCAGATTTAAAACAATCCACCATTTGTCATTGTGTACAAATGTGGCAAATTCCAGGTTATTCTAACCACAGTTGGTGGATAAGCCAAACTATCAACCTAATATCACTGATCTTAGATCAGCAATTTGATATGCTGACTTGTTCCTGAACAACACTAGATTTGCAGGTTCGTACATGATGACAAATTCCGCTTTGCTTCAAACCAGGAAAGGAAGGAACATTGTACCTAGTGCCATTGTACAACTTAAATTCAATTATCCAATTTCCTTCCTTTGCAAAACACGGGGAGGGAGGGAAGCCTGTGAGCTCAAGGCACATGTTCATAACCCTAAACCCGTTTTGGCCACGGATTAGGGTTACTAACCCATCCACTGATTTGAAGGCACATTTCACACTTTCAGAGCCAAACAAGAGCACTTTTTGACTAAGAACAACGGGCCCTCGGAGAAGCCCACCCCACCATCCCCTTGTTTCTTACAGTAATGGGTGGAATCCTCTCGAAACTGCATTTGGTATGCTAAGCTATTTTCTTAAAAATTGGAAAACAGCCCCATGTTTTCCAAGTCCAATTCCAATTTCTCAGTGGCGTCGTCAGAGGTGGGGGCCTTGGGCCCCCCAGGCATCGGGATCGGGCCCCAGGCAGCAGGCGGGTAGGGGGTGCAACGGCAGCCGGCGGCAGCGTGGATCGTCCCATTCGCCAGGGGGGGATCCTCCTCGTTCGTGAGCGAGGAGAGCCGGAAGCGTGTTTGGCCCGCCTACCTGCCCTGCGCCTCTGAGTGAGTGATAACGGCTGTTGCCATTACATCTGGTGGGGGGGGGGGTCATAGGGACGCCATTGCAAACAGTAGACCCGTCTGCACTTCTGATGACATCACTGGGAGTGTAGTGAGCCAAAGTCCCCCCCCCCCACTTCCCATGAACACAATGCCTCAGGCATCAGGAGCCGTATAATCTGTTTGTTTCTTATGTATGTTTCGTATTTATACTCTGACTTTCCATTTCTAACAAAGGCTTAAGTCAGCTTATACGGGTTAGAAACAACTCGTACAATAACAAACACACAATCCAAGGAACAATCCAGAGCAACATAAAATAAATAAATCAATTTAAAAAACCTGGAAGAGTAAAAAGCAAAACTGCCAGCCCAGACTAAATACTGCATTCACTATCCAGCAAAATAATACGTTACCACAGAGCCATATCCAAATATGAACCCGGGAGCACAACTCAAAGAGCAAGCAGGCTGCATCCCTGCTCAAACAAAAACAACTAGTGAAAAACAAACACGGAAGGGGTGAGACGCACTCTACTGGGCAGGGGTCTGCACCGTCGGGGTCTGGCTTTCCCTCGTTTCTGTCACCTGTCCTTCAGTCGGCAGTGGGACCTTCCAGACAGACCTTTTCAACTGATCACAGAGGATGGGCAGAACAATATGAGTGGAGATGGTTCTTCAGATATCCTGGTCTCAAACCACTGAGAATTTAAAAGGTGATAGCTGGTGCATCCTGAGATCCATAATCAGATGACCTAGGAAAACTGAGTTTCCCAAGGACCCTGGGAGGCAGGCATTGCTGTTTCAAGGGAACCCAAAAAAAGAAAAGAAAAAAAGAGGGGCACAAGAGCAGGTGCTCATCTGAACATCCCTGATCCATCAGGCCAAAAGCCCATCTAGTCCAGCTTCCTGTGTCACACAGTGGCCCCACCAGATGCCTCAGGGAGCACACAAGACAACAAGATAACCTGTTTCCCGTTGACACTCCCTTGCACCTGGCACAGAGAAAACCCACTTCTAAAACCAGGAGGTTGCTTATGGCTTGTAACCTGTGATGGTCTTTTCCTGCATGAATCTATCCAAACCCCTTTTAAAGGCATCTAGGCCAGGTGCCATCACCACATCCTGTGGCAAGGAGTTCCACAGATGAATTACACGCTGGGTAAAGAAATATTTTCTTTTGTCCGTTCTAACTCTCCCTCCTGCCATTGCTCCCCTGGTCTTCAGAAGACTCTGCCTCCGACTGTGCTCAGGCATCAGACAAGTAGCTATTGATAGACTTGTCCTCCATGAATCCTCTTTTAAAACCACCTAAGGCAGCAGCCACCACCACATCATGCAAAACTCAGTTTCAATCCAGGACAAGTTTGTATTCCAAGACTTACGATGACAAACTTCAGTCGCATCAGGAGCTCCTGTTCAAGTCATTGTTCTGGGCGCCAATGATTCACGGTACATCTGAATTATTCACCGCTCTGGCACTACTTCCCTATTTATTTGACTCAGATTTAGATTTTTTAAGTCAGCATTTCAGTCAGAAGTGTCCTCAAAGTGGCTTGGAGTGCTTCTGTAATAAAACTGTAATAAACATCTCAAGAGCATTCATTCATAAAACAAAATACTGTACAAAAACACTAGCATCAGCTCATCTCATGCTAAAATCTGGCAGAAGGCACCTATTTTCACAGGTTCCTCAAAGAGCGCAACAGAGCGGGTCTGATACGTTTTCCAGACAAGGAAAATCCACAGTGCAGATTCTGCTGCCCACTGGAAACTGGAACTAGGCTGCCCTTTATGACAGAGGAAGCTAGTTCCACTCTCATAAATGGCCATACAGTGACCATGATGTGACTGCTGCAGCAAACGGCGGCAGTCCCAGAGGCTTGCCACCAGACCCAGCTACCTCTGCTACTGACGGTAAGTCGCTGGTAGGGGCAGAGGGTGGGCAAAAGAGGGCAGGGATCAGGGCCTCCAGGGGAAGTGGCGGGGTGGGCAGAGGGCAGATATCAGTGGCAACAGCTCTGTGGATATCCTCCACTTAGTTTTGGCCCCAACATGCCCCCCTATCTTTACTCAGACTTGTGCCAGCTAAAGAGCTGGCAAGGGTGTAATTCATCTGTGGAACTCCTTGCCACAGGATGTGGTGATAGCACCTGGCCTAGATGCCTTTAAAAGGGGTTCGGACAGATTCATGGAGGAAAAGACCATCACAGGTTACAAGCCATAAGCAACCTCCTGTTTTTAGAAGTAGGTTTTCTCTGTGCCAGGTGCAGGGGAGTGGCAGCAGGAAACAGGTTATCTTGTTGGCTGTATCCTCTCGGAAGCATCTGGAGGGGCCACTGTGTGATATAGGAAGCTGGACTAGATGGGCCTTTGGCCTGATGCAGCAGGGCTCTTCTTATGTTCTCATGTTCTTAAGGATCCAAGCAGACCCAAAGGGGCCCATGTGGGAATGGAACAAGTAAACAAAACCTTTACTTACCTCTCCATCCCCACATGGTCTCTGGCTGCCCGCAGGATGCAGTGGACCCTGTGTCAGCGTCACTGCACCCTATATAGGCACAGCCTTTAGTGAGAATTGGATCCTAAATGACCTAACCATGCCATAAGTCATGCAGAATTGCCAGCCTCTTCTGTGTGTGGGTCACTGGCGTCGACAGGGGGAAGTGGGGGGGCGGGCCGCCGGGGGGCGTCACGCGTATAGGGGTGACGTGCGATCCCCCCACTTACAGTTTTTAGTTGGAGGCGGGCCCTCCCGCCCTCCCCTGTGTCCGTTCGGCTCCAAAATGAGCTGAAAACGGAGCGGGGAGGGTGCTCTGCTCCTGCGCGTGACGTCATGCGCGGGGGCGGAGCCTCCCCCTTAAGGGCGACGCGCGACCCCGCTCTGGGGTGTCGCGTGTCGTAGCGACGCGACTGGTGTGGGTTCCTCGAATTCTCAGGAGTTCACCGACCAATTCGCTTCTTTAGGCTGCAATCCTGAGTGTAAGAACCATTGAATACAACTGTGTGCTTGCCCTGGCAAACAGTTTGCCCTGGCACACAGTAGGAAGATGCGTGCCTGAAGGAGGGACCATATCAGAGCTCAGTTTCCCTGTTCTCTCTCTCTCCCCTTCCATCTCACTAATGAGAATGCACTGAGAACTGAGTTCTCAATGTAATGAGAACTCAAGAAATGCACTGGTCAGGCTCACATGCGCAAGTTCACCGTCGGCGCATGCAAAAATGACGTCACGCCCCCCAGGGGCGTGGCGTGTGCCGTCATGGGGGGGTGTCGCATCCGCCCCCCCGAGGGGGGATGTACGCTCGCTGCTGCACCCCTTCACCCCCCTCCCACCAGTGATCTCAATCCAGTTGCCCTTTTAAAAGACAAGTTAAATCTACCTGTGCTGAGGATGGTCCTCATATAATCTGGCCCTAAGGTTTCAGCATTTAGGTATCCGCTGCCTGGACAATAAAGCATGGCAATATAAATGCTTCCCAAGGACATACATTGGTATGATTTAAAGCCACATAAAACAAATGAAATAGGAAAGGACATGTCTTCAGAAGGGTTATGGTGATGAGTTTGCTGTTTTGTTTTTAATGACCTGATCAGATAACGCAGGGCTGTCCGAAGCGTTCGCCAGGACTCTGGTTTGCCTGGTCCAAGCTGCTCTGCATGAGGCTTCCGCCGTCTTGATGTCCGACATCTCAGATCTAACTACCAGATTAATCATTTCAGCTCTACGTTCAACAAAACAGACAGCTGTGAAAGAGATCTCTGCTGAAAATGTGTCTAAGATGTTCATGCCAGAAACACCATCCAAGTCCTGGTACATGGCAAGAGAAAAAAGGGTTACGCTGTGAAACTGAAGGTGTCAGGGTAATAGCAGTAAATTGGACACAAGCTGGCTGTCAGCATCGAAATCGCTATGTCACCTCCTGATGTGCAGGAGCACCTTACTGCAGCATACTGCAGCGACAAAATGATTGCCGGTCTCGAGCCTCGCACGACTTGTATCCCAGCAGGCTCAGCACAGCTCACTCGCCAGATATTCTGGCCTGCCAGGGGCTTGACTAACCCATAAGAACATAAGAAGAGCCCTGCTGGATCAGGCCAAAAGCCCATCTAGTCCAGCTTCCTGTGTCACACAGTGGCCCCACCAGATGCCTCAGGGAGCACACGAGACAACAAGATACCTGTGTCCAGTCGCCACTCCCTTGCACCTGGCACAGAGAAAACCCACTTCTAGAAAAACCAGGAGGTTGCTTATGGCTTGTAACCTGTGATGGTCTTTTCCTCCATGAATTTGTCCAAACCCCTTTTAAAGGAATCTAGGCCAGGTGCCATCACCACATCCTGTGGCAAGGAGTTCCACAGATGAATCACACGCTGGGTAAAGAAATATTTTCTTTTGTCTGTTCTAACTCTCCCTCCACTCAATTTTAGTGTGTGTCCCCTGGTTCTGGGGACACTGTTCATACAGTCCCAGGTGGGTAGCAAATACAGAAGGTTTATCAAGCTCTGGTAAGGCATCACACGTGGCTGGTGATTGGATGTGCTTGGCTTGGTGGGCCCCAAGCCAGGCAGTCCTGGCCTACCAGTCTATGCAAACCTGCCAGGTGTTAGAAGGTGGATAAGAAGACAGGAAGGTGCCTGACACAGGTTAATAAGAACATAAGAAGAGCCTTGCTGGATCAGGCCAAAGGCCCAGCTAGTCCAGCTAGTCTCACAGTGGCCCCACCAGATGCCTCCGAGAGCACACAGCCAACAAGACAACCTGTTTCCTGTTGTCACTCCCTTGCACCTGGCACAGAGAAAACCTAAAGCCAGGAGGTTGCTTATGGCTTGTAACCTGTGATGGTCTTTTCCTCCATGAATCTGTCCAAACCCCTTTTAAAGGCATCTAGACCAGGTGCCATCACCACATCCTGTGGCAAGGAGTTCCACAGATGAATTACACACTGGGTGAAGAAATATTTTCTTTTGTCCCTTCTAACTAGATGGTTGTTGGTCCATCTAGACCACCACTGTCTACTCTGACTGCTGACAGCTTTCCAAGGTTTCAGGGAAGGATCTTTCCAAAGACTGAACCCGGGACCTGAGGTACACAAACCATGTGCTCTACAACCGAGCTATATTGTAGCTCCTGCCTAACGTTCTGAGAACCCCAAGACTACAGGCTGGAGAATCTCTCAGGCAATGTACTGCGTTTGTTCACCCAGGTTTGCCATTGGTTCTCCTCAACACGAATCATCATCATCATCTTCTGTATTTATATACCGCCTTTCTGGTCGTCAGATTTCTCCTCAGACTTTATTCAAGGCGGTTTACATAGGGTGGCTCTTCTAAACCCCCCAAGGGGTTTTTACAATAATGTTCTATTCGCATAGAACCCTTTTCATTCGCCAGATGTTTCCCTTCAACGATGTGATTATCTCTCTGGCTGCACAGCATATGCCTACTGAACTTGCTCAACAGTGACTCCTCCCTTTCACAAAGGGTTAACACGGGTTATCTCAGCTTGTCAACAACTTCCGGTCGTCTCCGATCCAGTGCACAACCGAGCTGGCCTCGTCTTAGTTATCTTCAGGCAGAAGCCCAAGAGGAGAAGGGCCAAAGAGAAGGGGGAAACGGGAGAGGGGAAAGAAGCCCTTTACTCCCAGAACTGACAGTCATTCCTCAGGCAGGGAAAGAGTTGCCCCCAACAGGAAGAGGAGCCCATCGCTCAAAGGGGAGTTTGAGGTGCGTGGTGGGGGAGGAATTCCAGCCCCATCATTCTCCAGACATGGTCATTGGTACAAAGAGCTACTGTACTTCCAAAGGGACCGGGGGGGGGGGGGGATTCATTTGTTTTAGCTGAGCCCAATTCTGAATCAAGCTGAGAAGAGTTTACACATCACTATTAATATATTCACTTGGTTAGGCAAACCTCTTGACAAACTAACCTGTCTGATCTGACTTTTAGTTAGTTCCCCTATTGCAACGCAGTGACAGTCAGGGTCATTGGAGGTACAGAAAAGAAAGACGTTGGGAGGCACAAAAGAAAACCTCCAAAATTCACTCTTGCAAACTCTATTAAAGCATGACAGCTAAAGATAAGGTTATTACAGAAAACCTCTTCTGCTGAGTGTATGGAAGACTTCATTTCCTGACTTAACCCTCTAGCAAAAAGAACATACATTCTGACTGAATGCACAAGAGATTCCAGACAAAAACGCTGGAACATGAAAGTTGGAAATGTAACAGCCGACTTTTAGCAGGACTTCCATGTACCCAAGTTTGTCTGGAAACTCAGGCAGGAGGCGCAATCAAAATCAGTCTGGTACAAGAGGAGATAAGGCAGGACTACACCAGTCTGTACAGCTACGTGACAGGACAAGCTTCTTAGAGTGCCAACCTAGCCTGCAGGCAGTGGTGTTATAGGGTCTGATAAGGGATCAGCGGGATGCATCCAGGCTAGGGATGAACTGATGGTGCTCAGCCGGTGCATTGCACCCTAAAAGGCACGCTTGCACCATCTGCCTGGCTTGCTGGAGGACCAGGGAGCAAACAACACAGGCAGTAAAATGCCAAAGACTGGCTGCTGAGCATCCCAGTTCAATAGACACACACATCTCGGCACCTTACAAGGCTGCTCTGCCTTTTTAGAAACAATCTAGACCAGTGGTTCACAAACTTTCTAGCACCGGGACCTACTTTTCAAAATGACACTCTATTGGGACCCACCTAGCTTTATGAGACTTTAGAAAGTGGATCTATAAATAAATAAATAAATAAATTTGCAAGTAAAGAGCTCAGCTGCTTGTAGGGTAATTGGCAGCTATCTTGCAAACTACAAGAGCTCAACTCTTTTCATGGCAATTAGCAGCTATCTGATTGTTGAATAGCTTCAGGGCTTGTGGCATTTACCTATCTGATCTTTCCATCACCTGGGGACCCACCAGAAATCAGGTTGCAACCCACCAAGTGGGTCCCGACCCACAGTTTGAGAAATACTGATCTAGACAGTGATACAGAAAACGCTCGCCATAAAGCACTCTTCCACAGAGAACATTCCACTTGCCAAGGCCCCTAACACAGAGGGGAAAAAAGGCGCCTGAGGGGGGACATGATTGAGATGCATAGAATTATGCATGGGATGGAGAGAGTGGATACAGGGAAGTTCTTCTCCCTCTCGCACAACACCAGAAACAGGGGACATGCACTAAAATTGAGTGAAGGGAGAGTTAGAATGGACAAAAGAAAATATTTCTTTACCCAGCGTGTAATTCATCTGTGGAACTCCTTGCCACAGGATGTGGTGATGGCACCTGGCCTAGATGCATTTAAAAGGGGTTTGGACAGATTCATGGAGGAAAAGGCCATCACTGGTTACAAGCCACAAGCAACCTCCTGGCTTTAGAAGTAGTTTTCTTTTTTGCCAAGTGCAAGGGAGTGACAACAGGAAACAGGTTATGTTGTTGGCTGTGTGCTCTCGGAGGTATCTGGTGGGGCCACTGTGAGATACAGGAAGCTGGACTAGATGGGCCTTTGGCCTGATCCAGCAGGGCTCTTCTTATGTTCTTATGTTACAAAGAAACAAGTTCTTAGGGATCAGCACTGGGAGCTGCCTTGATAGTTTCTCCAAAGCTACCAGCATTTCTCTGCTTTGTCATCCATATATGGGTAAAATGTTGTCCTTCATACACACTGATGTTCTTGTTTTTGTTACAACACTGCACTGATTGGCACAGGGGCCCTGCCTCTGTAGTACATCTTTCCATCTTTATTTAGATGCCCATCTTAGTTTGGGAATCAACCTGCCCACCCCCTATCCTCATATCCTGGCATATCACTGTCTGGGTCCTTTTATCTTTCAACACTTCCACCCTCACCTATCCAAAGATCTCCTGCTTCCTTACATGACTCCACCCCTTCTACCTTGCTGTCTCCCATTACCTTCCTTTTGGTGGCTTAAACCTTTGGTCCTTGCCTAGAAATAAAGTCTGTACAGTCTGTAAATAAAGTCCTCACTTAGTCGTTTCGTTTCAAAGTTGATAATGTTTACGTTTATCAATTAGCCTATGGTAAAATTGGTTTCATTATAAGTCGTTTCGCTTAAAGCCGCAGTTTCCAAGAAGAACCTATCAACAACTTTAAGAGAGAACTTGCTGTACACGTTACTATGTTCACACATATTCCTCTCCTATTCCCGTTTCTTGGCCTTTTCTCCCCTTCCTCAACTTTATATCAAACGAAGACCTCAACCTTATTCACACTTACCTAGGAGCACTGATGTAGACTTGAGTCTATTGACTCGGACTCGAGTCGGACTCGAGTCAGTCGCATCAATGACTTGACTCGGACTTGACTCAGCAATTGTAAAAGACTCGACTCGAGACTTGGAGCCTCTTACGAACAGTCCAATTTTATTCAGGTTTAAACCCACTTTCCCCATTAAATAGATTGGGACTCACAACTTGCAACCAAAGACTCAGGACTTGGGGGCAAAGACTCGGGACTTGACCAGACTGGGACCCAGAGACTTGAGACTTGACTCGAGACTTGGAGTGAGAGACTTGATCCACATCCCTGCCTAGGAGTAAGTCCCAATGACTGAACAGCCTCCATGCACTCTGGAGCGATTGGACTCTTTTTACCTTCCCTTTCAGCTTTTTCTTAACTAGTCTCCTCATTTTGGGGAAGTCTGCCCTTCGAAAGTCAAGAGTTTTCATGTCAAATTTGCTCGGCACTCTCCCCCCGACATGCATGGCGAAACAGATCGCAGCATGGTCACTGTCAGGCGCGTCACCAGGACGAGCGTCACCGGGGAGCGGGGCATGCGCGTCACCCTTAAGGACGCGGCCCCGGCCCCGCGGGTTACGTCACGCGCATGCCCGGAACACACACACCCCGCGCACCGTTTTCGGCTCATTTCAGAGCCAAACAGACGCAAGGGCGGGCGGGCCCAGCTCCACCAACAAACTGTAAGTGGGGGGGTCGCGCATCACCCCGGCGACCCGCCCCCCGCACTTCCCACTGTCGCACTAAACCCATTTTCCCTATTAGAGAGGGACTCTCAACTCGCAACCAAAGACTCGGACCTTGGAGGGCAAAGACTTAGGACTTGACTTCAGACTTGGAGTGAGAGACTTGATCCAGGAGACTCACTTCCAGGTAAACATGCACAGGATTGCACTGCATGTTTGCAGGCTCCACAGGGCACTGCTTCAATGCCTTTGGCCTATATTACTCCGTATCAATGCCATGTGTATCAATGGCACTTGGAAATAATAAATTCTAAGTCACCTCTCCCCCCCCCCACACACACACACACAGAGAAGACAAGAAAACCTATTTAAGGAAAGCGATTTAAGTGATTTACGAACCTGTACAACTCAACAAGTCAAACAGGAAGGAACAAAGTATTTTAAAAAGCACTACGTTTTTTCTTTAAAAGGTAGGTGCGGCAGTAACATCCGTCAATGACTATTACTGACCTATCTGGATAAAAAAGATCCAGTTCAATTACACATAAAGTTCTCTACTTCTAGCAAACTTCAATTGACGGATGGGATCTGTAGCACTATAGCTGTACCAGTTTCAGCTTAATTGATCTCTCGTTTGTCACAAGTTGCTGAAGCCCCTGCATGGAAATCCCTTCCTTCACCAAGAGAGGATTTTCGTATTTGTTACTGCTTGATCTTTATGCTGCAATTCTCCTAGGTCCCCAAACATTTGTCAGTTTATCAGTCAAGTGAGTCGATATGCAGCTCATAACGATGCAAAATCAATGCATTTGGGGGAGCAGTCTTTCACTGAAGCAACTTTCCATGATCGATGCAATTCCGGCTGCAAATTTGTAACCTGCTAAGCTGAATGCATCCCCAAAGCCATGAACTATGATCTCAGGGATGATGAGCTGTCCCCCAGTCTGTGCAATCAGATGGAAGCTGAGACTGGAAGGGAATGGTTTGCCTAAGGCCACCCAGTCAAAATTCATGGCAGAGGTAAGAGTCAAACCAGGGATTTTCTGATGTACAGCTTTAACAGACATGTGCAATATGGATACATGTCACATTGACTCACAACTGACCATAGCTCCATGGGGCACCAACATGAAAAAGTGTACATATCCCTGACTCACAACTGACCATAGCTCCATGGGGCACCAACATGAAAAAGTGTACATATCCCTGATGTGATAGTTCTGGTTGAATACTAGGGTCTTGAAGGCATTTTCCCTCAGGTATGACTAAGGCATGGCTCACTAATTTGAGTCATCTGAAGCATTTGCAGCTGCCTTTCCATAGCATACCTTTTGAATGGGGGATAGTTCATACATATATGGCTGCAGCAGCAGCGAGTGGTAACTTGCATGTGTGAATGTGCCTTCACAGACAGATAGGAGTGTTCTATTTCCTCAATTACAATGCTTTTCAGTGACGTCCGTTCATACCTTCAGCTGTAAGTCATCTTAAGTGTTTCAGAATTGTGGGATGAGAAGCTGATGACCAAATCCTATCCTCTCGTTCCAATGGTGGAAGTGATGTTCCACCGGCGAGCACAACGAGGCCACCAATAGAATGGTTGGCAGCCCCACGCACAGGCCGACAGAGAGGCCACCGTTTGCTGACGTGAGTTGGTGGTGGAAGGAACAGGGCATGAATTGAGAGGACTGGGGGTGGGGGGTGTCGGGGCGGGGGAGCTGGGGAGGTTACCGGTGGCACTCATGGGCACCAGTATCCTGTGCTCCTTCCCTCTCCCCTCAGTTCTGCACCAGCAAAATGGCTGGTGCAGAACCAAGGAGACCCAGAAGTGGAAGCTCTCCCCAGGGTAACGGAAACAAAAGTCCTCTTACCCAGATGAGACCTTGGTGACTGCTCTCCACACACACACCCGGCAAGATGCAGAGCACATTCCATTGGCACGGCTGCATCAGCAGGGGTGGTTTCAATAGCATTGGGCTGTTAATTATGTACATACATATATGAACTTACCCTTCATCTGCCTTGTTTTGGTTAATTAATCTTCAGGGAGCTGGCGTCTGGACAATCCTGCACCAGGACAGAACCAGATAGCCTTTTAGTCCCCTTCTAACCGCCTTTTTAATTCACATGGGGATATGGGGAAAAAACCTCAAAACTGGGGATGAAGTAGTAATATTTTCTCTCACTGCCAAAAGGCCTAACTAGACACACTTTTAACAAGTGTTTCCCATTCCACATGTGCATGTGTTTATCTTTTGAATAACAACTGGGATGGGGGGAGGGGGTATCTGGATCAGAACCATGAGGGGGCTATTTATCCCTTGTCCCGAAGCTGACCTTTGCCACATTAATGGCAGCTCCCTTCCCATAGCATATAACAGCTTCACTTTCACAAAATGGGAAGAAAGATTTGACTTTCCCTCACAAATGCTGTTAAACACACACACACACACACACACACACACACACACACACACACACACACAGAGAGAGAGAGAGAGAGAGAGAGAGAGAGAGAGAGAGAGAGAGAAGAAGAAGAAGAAGAATAGACATATATTGAGTCATCCCTAGTTTGGCTCTCAGGCACCAATCTAAAGTTTAAACACACACACACACACACACACACACACAAACACCACTTTCATTAGCTCCTCCAGCTCTGTTGTGCCATTTTCCCACAAAACTTCATACCTGTGTGCTGAAAATAAAGAATTCAGTGCAATGCGACTGAATCATTTAAGATGACTATGAACTATCAGGATATATTCAGTTCAAGATCCCATCCACTGAGTAGGACTTTCAAGAGAAGGCTAAATGGCTCCTCATCTCCATAAGAACACTTGGCTAATCACTTCACTTCTTTAAAAATTCTCTATATGGATGTAATTGTTTAAATCCTCCCTATTAGGTAGGCTGAAAAAATCAACACATATTATATAGGCAGGTAAACTAGGGGGTTGTACTTAAGAAGCATAAATTAAAGATTAGTTGTGAACCATTTCTGACAGGGTTCTTTGCCTTCTGGATGAGGGCCTTCTTATGAGAGACATCTATGAGAGTGTGCTTATATTTTATTTTTCACATTTTATACCACCCTTCCTCCAAGGAGCTCAGGGTGGTGTACATCAGGGGTTCTCAACCTTTGGAGGCCCGGTACCCCCTATCACGGTCCAATTTTCTGAAGTACCCCCTGCTAATTAATTGGATTAATCAATTAAGTAATTAGGTAATTAATTGTTAAATAAAAAGTACTAAAACAATTTTAAATGTGAAAAATGTCTTATTTAACTGTGTGTGTGTGTGTGTGTGTGTGTGTGTGTGTGTGTGTGTGTGAGAGAGAGAGAGAGAGAGAGAGAGAGAGAGAGAGAGAGAGAGAGAGAGAGAGAGAGGTTCTTCCCTCCCCCACCCCACCAAAGTACATTTTCCAAAGTACAAAAATAAGCCCAAAACCAGAGAGACAGAAGGGGGAGGTACCTCCGAAAATAATTAAAATTTAAAATCTATGTTAATTAACACTTAATTAGCTGCTGATGGGGCAGATAAGGGGCAGGGCTTGGAGTACCCCCAGCAAGAGGTCCGCGTACCCCTAGGGGTACCCATACCACAGGTTGAGAACCTCTGGTGTACATGGTTCCTTCCCTCCTTTTGTCCACACAACAACCCTGTGAGGTAGATGAGGCTGAGAGATGGTGACTGGCCCAAGGTCACCCAGAAAGCTTCATGGCTGTGAAGGGATTTAAACCTGGATCTTCCTGGTCTAAAGTCCAACTCCCAAACCACTACACCATCCTGGCATACAACCATCTAAAATGGTGGATTACAGTTGCTCCATTTCAGCAAGGGTTCTACGTAAAACACCAAAACACTGTTTGTACCTGTTGTACCTGTAGATATACTGACATGATGGGAGGGAATAATTTCTTGCAGAACCCCTAGAGCAGATCTGAAAAGAGACTTTCACCAAGTTATCTGTGTCATGTAAAAATTGCTTCCAGGCAACCTGCCTGAAAACTTAGACAAGAGCTGTTGCCTTTCTGCTCTGTCTATAAGCTCCCCGTAAACATCTGGCTGGTTGCTCTGGAAAACAAGATGCTGCTTTGGTCTGATCCATCAGGGCTCTCTTTATGTTTTTACGATGGGAACCGGAGGGATAGGAAACGAGCCACAAGCATATGGCAGGTATACTGCAGAAATGCACCCACAGTGCACACTGCTCCCGATCACTTTAGGAAGCCTACTTATTTCCAGACAAGCCAAACCAGTTTCAAAGTCAAGGGGCATATCTAAGAGGCTCTCCATAAAATGAATGCACCAAAAAAAAAAAACCTTCACATTTCCTTGAAATCAACACTGCTGCATATTTAATCCATGTCCACGATTCTTGCACATGGCACATTACTCTCTGCTTTAAGCAACATTAAGTACTGTAACACAAAAAGATGTATTTTTGATAGAGATTATAAATCTCGATATAAGATTTAACATGGCCAGTCTGTGGCCAGTGCAAATAAGCAATAAGCATTTCCAAATATATATATTTGTACACAGACGGATGCAAGACAGACACCAGCGTAATCCTCCTTAGACGCCGCACATGTGCAGTTCTGATGCAGGACAGACGGCAGCACAGGGGGAATTCCGGGGGCTGTCCCATGACCGAACTGCGCATGCGTGGCGTCCGAGGGGGGTTACGCTGGTGTCCGTCGACGTACAACAAGCCACACTGGCATAAGTGCACTTACACTGGCGGATCTACTGTTACACCAGTGCAAGTGTTACACAGGATTGGGCTGTCAATGAAGTAGGATATTTGGGTGGTGTTTTTGTTTGTTTGTTTGTTTGTTTGTTTGTTTGTTTGTTTGTTTGTTTGTTTGTTTAGAAATGCTTATTTGCACTGGCCGCACAGACAGGCCATGTTAAATCTTATATCGAGATTTACTGTTACACCGGTGCAAGCATTACACAGGATTGGGCTGTCATTCTCACAGCAGGAAACCATTCTGGTTAGATCTGGACAGTATAAAGGAAGCTTTCTTAGGACTTTCACTCTGTCATTCCCTATGCTCTTATACCTGCCCTGCATCTTTCTAGTCAACTAATAGCCGACAGGGACCCTCTAGCTACTCCATCCATCTGTGGTATCAAGACAGTTCATCCAAATCAATGCCAGAGAACTCACCACTACAAAACCATTACCATCCTCATTAAATCAACATTAAAATATAGATTATACTGGGGAAAGGAATACAACGATGTGCATAAGACAGTCCTCATGCACGTGGGCAACAGAACTACTATCATCTGTGAACTTACAGTGTTTACAAAGCTGTGCATGAAATTTTTTTTTAAGAGCATTCACATCATGAAGTGTAGCGGAAAGGTCTACTGAACAATATTCATTTCTAGGTCATGCATTTGCTCTTGAGCATATGTATTTTCAAACAAGGTTAAGTTTAGTTCGTTAGTTATCTAAATATTTATATCCCGTCTTTCCTCCCACAAAATGGAACATTCAGGGCAGCTTTAGTCACTTCAAAACCTCTGTCTGAAGCCCTGGGCAGGTGATGTTTGGCTGGATCTGCAGTGTACTTTCAGAGTTCATGTTAAGAACATAAAAGAGCCCTGCTGGATCAGGCCAAGGGCCCATCTAGTCCAGCTTCCTGTATCTCACAGTAGCCCACCAGATGCCTCAGGGAGCACACAAGTCAACAAGATATCTGTATCTTGTTGCCACTCCTTTGCTTTTGTTCTGGCCAGGGAAACACATGCCTTTATCATAACCTGGCTGGACTACTGCAAAGCACTCTGCATGGAGCTACCTTTGTAGACTGTTCAGAAAGTGCAGTTCGTACAGAATGCTGCCCCCCCATTTGTTGTGATGGGGGGGTTCCTGCTATTTGGAGCACGTTTTGCCATCCAATTGTTTTGCTTCTGAGCCCAATTAAAAGTTGTTCTTGTCACCAAAGTTCTAAAGCTCTAAAAGGTTCGGACTGAGGGTATTTGAAGGAATACCTGCTCCTGTTATGACCCTGCTTACTCTTTGAGGTTAACTGGAGAGAACCTGCTCTGTAGCCCTCCTTCATCTGAAGTGAAGCTGGTGGGTATAGAGGACAAGATCATGGTGCTCAGACTTTGGAACTCCTGCCCACATGAGGCCCACCAAGCCACATCTCTCCTGGCATTCCACAGACCGATGAAGTTCACCTTACTCACGCAGGCCTTCAGCGTGATCTCATTTGGCACCACCGGAACAATGGCCTGCTTTGTATACGTTGTTATTAATATTGAACACTGCTTTGAAAGTCTTGATCAAAAAGCAGCTTATACATTTAAAAAACATACTGAATTTAGCTAGGCTAGCTCACTACACTGTAGCTCCCTGTGAAAATACAGTATACAGACATCTCTGGAGCATGTGTTCTCTGTATCGCAGATTTTAAGGATTTCTCTTGAATTCAGGTTGTCAGATATTGGTCCTCCTTTCTATGGCCCTATTTTCACAGCTTTCCAGCACATAAACACTTCTAAGAAAGCAATCGTTTTCATAAATATTTCAAGCCTACCAATCTAAAGACATCCGTTTTTCGGTCAGCGTTACATTTCTCAGGCAGGATTAGAACTCAGCTTTTTTTTAACCTCATACGATATGCCTTGAAATGGGGTAGTCCTGACCATGCCAATTTGTCACAGAAGAGAGTGTCAGCAAACAATGGTTTGCATACCTTGCAGCAATATTCGTAAAACCTTGAAGACCCAGGATCCACCTGTAGCCCCAACCTCCTTCACAAGATCCATCTTTAATTACTTGTTGTACATGTCGACTTCTCACCCAATTCCGCTTCTCGTTTTTTTCTTTAAAAACAAACAAACAAACAAACGTGAAAGAACAAACAAAATGAAAATGTTAGAAGCGCTGCTCATTTGACCCATCTTAGGTCAGTGTGCAACCCAGTTATGAGCCACAGCCTCCCAGTGGCTGACCAATGGTTTATGTGGGGGTGTCAATGAGTGGGTCTCTCACAGCCAATCCTATGGTCTGAAGCCACCAGTGGAATATGCGTTCCGCTGGTGGGAGCTGCTCTGGCAGCACGCTGAGTAATGCATCGGCAGGAAGACCGGGACCTTCCTGCCCGCGTCATCGGATTGCTGGCCACCCACCAGAGCAAGGAAGCCAGCGAGAGAGGCGGGAAAGGGCGGAATGGGGGGGCAGAACAGGGAGGCTGATGGAGGGGTGGATTCAGCAATGATGGCGCGTGCTGGATCCTATCCCCTCTGTGAGCAACCTCCTCACCCCCTTTCTCTCCTTGGACTTACACTAGTGAAATCGCTAGCGCAGGTCCAAGGAGACCCATTGCAGAGCGGGAGGCTATCGGAGGGGTAAGGGGATGTCCCCTCCGAAGCCTCCCAATACGCCACCTGCTGGACACAGCATGCCAGTTTTTGGCACAGCTGCACCAACTGGGGGGGGGGGTTGTAGAATTGAGACTCCAACCCAAGGAATCAGGAACATGGAGCAGGGTCACACACACTTCCCAATCCCTCCACCCCTTTATGCCAATAAAGGTTCTATCTATGACGAAAAAGACCCTTTTTTTTAAGACTGGGGGTTTTGCTTTAAGAGCTAATATTGCAAATGCAATGATATTAAAAGAATAAAATAAATGTTGCAACTCTTCATGCAATTGGAATATGTAAAGTATTTTTCTCTGTGTCTTTTTAAGTTGATCAATGTGATTTATTTTAGTTGGGAACAACATGAGTCACACAGCATTTGCAAAGCAATTTATCAGTGAAATGGGTTGGATTTCATGCTTGGAAAATATATGCCACAGCCTTAAGCTATTTTCTGGCTTTGTGTGTGTGTGTGTGTGTGTGTAGAGGTTTTTTTTTCTTTTTATACAGATATATAATTTGACTCTACACTGAAGAAAAAGGTTCTACTGACATATACCTAGCAGCGAGTAAGACATAACATGTTTCTTTTCAAGCAACTACTCCATCTCAGTATTTATTACAAAATACAAACATATACTGGAATTACTCATCACTGACAACAGAAAAGCGCAATTCAAATGAGATGGGGCATCTTGCTAATGAGGAAAGGCTAAAACATTTTGGGCTCTTTAGGATAGGGAAACAAGGGATGGGGAAAAAAACAACACATGACATGATAGAGGTTCATAAAATTATGCACGGTGTGGAGTAAGTAGCTAGAGAGAATCTTTGCGAAGAAGTCCACAAAAGATACTAGCCTGCAACAATTTTTTACTGCAGTAAAAATGCAGGCCCATAAATACTAATCTTAGCTACTTACGTCCTAAAAACAGGGGGGGGGGGGGGAGTCCATCTCAATTTTTGTAAAAATGTTCATAGCAAATCACCTGAAGATAATTCCATCTTCCCTCGGATAACCAGATCATTGGGTATTTACAGGACTGGGGTAAGAAGAATTCTATAACATATCAAATGCAGAGACGGGGTAGAAAAGGCATTGAGTCCACCTAGAGATGTCTGTTTCCCTTGACCATGAGCATGACAGCTTTCCATCAGGAAGGAGGTTTTTACCTGGGAAAGCTACAAAGTTATAGCAGTGCCAGATTTTCAACATGAAGCTTCAGATATGTATTTCTGGTTTTTAGCTTCCAAAATGGGCACAAGCTCTTCCAAAATTCAGGCCCCATTCAGAAGGGGCTCACCCTGTCTACAACCCTCATTGCTGCCACTGTCACCTTCCCTTTCCCACAGTGCAATGAATGCCCCCCTTTTCCCCCTATTATTTGCCCATTTTCTCTTATTTTTGGACACTTCTAACCCCCTAGCTCTGTGCTGGCTCAGCAGCTTAAAAATCTCTTGCAGGAGCCTTTGCTTGAAACGCCATCATCAGCCAGTCATTGGGTCTTGTGGACCCAAGTCATTCTTCATATCTAGAATAGTTAACCCTGGTACTGTGATTGGCAGACTGGCGCCTGTTGTTTGGCTAGTAGGCCAAACATGTCTAGGTAAAGCAAAGGGATGGAGAAACCAGGTGGTCTCCACTCCTCCAGTCAGGTAACTGTACAACATTATTAAACCTACGTTACTTACGTTCAATCACAGAGATGCTCATGTCTGTTTCTGCCAGATTTGCCATGACATTTACAGCCCAATCCTGTGTAACAGTAGATCCACTGGTTTGTACACAGGACGGACGCCAGCGTAACCCCAACTCGGACACCGCGCATGCACAGTTCGGACGCAGGACGGACGCCAGCGCAAGTCCGCCGGCGCCGGGGGCATTCCGGGGGTGTCTCAATTCCGGGGGCATTCCGGGGGTGTTGCATTGGTGTCTGCTCCGCGTCCGAACTGCGCAAGTGAGGTGTCCGAGGGGAGTTACGCTGGTGTCAGTCCTGCGTCCGTCAGCGAACAACAAGTTACACTGGCATAAGTGCACTTACACCAGTGGATCTACTGTTACACCGGTGCAAGAGTTACACAGGATTGGGCTGTTAGCATTAGTTCACGGAAGGCATATCCACTTATTCTCCAGTAAGTGCAGGGATCAGGATTCCTGGGACAACGTACAATAAATAGCTAGCAATAGGGATTGTATTTCTAGCTAGATGCATCCAGGAATTAATTTTGTTGTAGTTTGCTGTTTTTCACTCCAAGCCAGCCTGCAAATTTCACTGGTTTCTCTACTGTTGGGGGTTTGTGCTCTTTGCTCTTGAGTAATATCTCAGCTCCATCTGCTGGGTATTGCTTCTTATTGCATTCATCAGATCAAGCTTTTTTCTTTGTGCCCATCCAGGCAAGTTCAGGCATTCTCCATCAGTCTGCTTGTGCTTTTCCTACCCCCTCTTCCCCCCCCCCCGCATTTTGCAGAATTCCTTTTTTCTGGATTTTTTTAACTAGTTATCTTTTGACGCCTTGTCTGCATGTTCACAGGCAATGCAGTGAGTTGTCATGTTTGATCACTCATGGACACTACTGCCATTTGATTTTTAATAAGAACCCCTGGGAGGGGCGTTTTTCCCAAATAGACCCCCTCTGCCTGGTCCAGTTATCCTGGGATGGTAACAGCAGATAGAACTACCAGTTTCCCTCCACATTTGGCTGGTGACCCAGTAAAAAGGGAAAAACGGAGAGCAGGAAGGGGTCTATGCATGCTAACCAATAGGCACTTCTCCCCTTGGTCGGTCGGTCAGTCGGTCCCCATTCCCACTGCAAGGCATATTTTCAACGAACAGAGAGAGACCTATGGCTCCACTCTGGTCTAATGACATCACTGGGTGAAAATTTGGAATGGGCTCAGAAAAAAAATGATTTTCTGCGGGGTTTTTTTTTTTTTAATAATTGTTTTATCCAGGTCCACTCCAAATCGAGCTGCAGGGGGATGGAGGGGACTAGAAACAAATGGAGCCCCCAGTGAGTTCTGGTGCACTGTGTGAGAAGATTGTACCACACAAGAGCTTGTATGTGAAATGGCCGTAATCTATCCATCATAAATACCAGAAATATGCACTTACAAGAAGAGAAAACAAACTATCCTATAAATTCTAGACAGCATAGCTCAGATCATAGACTGACACCGGCTTTTAAAAGTGCAGTAACATTTAAGTGCAGCTTTACTTACATTTTATGACCATGACTTTGTAGCAGGAATAATATTTATGGCCCGAATCCCATATACACCCAACAGTCAGAAAAAAACCCCACTGCAACTTTGTGGGTGGATGTTTATGGAAAACAGGGCCTGCATTGTTTCAAACACCTTTGATTTATCTGTGTAAATATTTATTTTTAGGATACAGTGTCACCAGTATGTGGGTGACAAGTCAGCTCACTTTCCTTTCCATTGCAATTCAGGGAAGCGCTGATGTTCTGAATCGGTGCTTAAGTAATTGGTTGGATGGGGACAAACATACTTAAGCTGAATGCAGACAAAGCAGTTGTTCCTGGGCAGTAGAACTGCTGGTGTGGGAACCAGTGATGTAGACTTGAGTCTATTGACTTGGATCCAAGTCAGACTCAAGTCGCATCAATGACTTGACTCGGCGATTGTAAAAGACTCAAAATTTATTCAGGTTTAAACCCGTTTTCTCCATTAAATAGATAGGGACTCACAACCTCGGGATTTGGACCCCAAGACTTGGGACTTGACTCGAGACTTGGAGTCAGACTTGATCCACATCCCTGGTGGGAACCAGAGGCGAAACAAGGGTGGAGCGAAGGCAAGTAGTTGTGCAAGACTCCGTTACGCTGGAGTCAGCGGCCCCTCCCCCTTGCTGTTGGAGCCATTCCAGCAGCAACAGGGGAGTGTCCTGCGTGTTGCCTTTGCTGCCAGAATGGCTCCAACAGCAAGGGGGAGGGGCCGCTGACTCCAGTGTAACGGAGTCTTGCAAAACTACTTGCCTTAGCTCCACCCTTGTTTCGCCTCTGGTGGGAACCACAGCCTGTCTTCAATGGGGCAGCACTCAACTTGAAAACACAGGATCGCAGCTTGAGATGCTGCTAAAATGCTGCAGCCAGAGTGTTGCATGGAGCCAGATATCTGGAGCCTGCAACCCCCATTATAGTCGTAATAAGGGAAGTCTTATTATGCGGCTTCTGTGGGTTTTGGCTGTTTCCAAGCCCAATTCAAAGTGCTGTCTTTTATTTATTTATTTATTTATTTATTTACAGTATTTTTACCCCGCCTTTCTCCCCGAAGGGACCCAAGGCGGCTTACAACATGGGAAAGGAATACAATACAATACAAAAAATAATCACATTTAAAACAATAAAAACAATTCACAAAAACTAGTAAAAAACATCATCTAAAAATTAATAAAAACAGATCAAATTACAATTAAAACAAGAGCATAAAAAACACCGTTAGAGCCAAAAATAGCTTCAAACTGGGATATCTGGGAAGCATGCTCTGGGCTCTGTAGCGACTCCAGAGGCCCACCATTAGCTCCCACTGGAATGAATTCAAAAGCCTTCAGGTCAGGCTGGAATGTTGGTGGGACAACAACTATTTCCATTGTGGCGGATTCCTGGCCCAAGGTTTCTGGCTCCTGGCTCCTCAATGCACACCTGTCATGGCCAACCATGTTCCACTGCCCAATTCCAGTCCTTTAACCCCAGGGCATCTACACCAGAGACTTAAACTGCCATCCCTTCAACGCACGGAGTCCCAGTCTGGTGTGGGGACGTCTGCTTTAAACAGACTTCTCAGCAGTCTCAAACTAAAATTCCCAGAATTCTTTGGGAAAAACCATGTCAGTTAAAGTGGTATAAAACCACTGCAAAAATATAGTGTAGCTAAGCCCCTAGTGAACAGCCAGCTAACATCCTTTTCTATGCTGGCATGCCAGGATGGTACTTTTTGGGCAAGCAATCCCTGACAAATCTTAAAAGCCTTGCGGGCTCTTACAAGAAGCGCCACTGCCTAACAAATGCGAACACCGCAACCTGTGCCACGAAGCTTGAATACACCGTCGCTGGTTACGAAAGTTGTCCTCGCCCACCTCCCATTATAGTCAGGCAAATGAATATCATTCCCAGGAGTCTTTACCAATGAAGGACCAAATTGCTTTTAAACGCATGTGGACATTTGTCTTCCATATCGGCATACTGTCTTGCCCGTCAGAATTCTCATTAAAATAGATCAAAGGCACACCAGCCTCCGCAAAAGCCACCAGCAAAAAGCAGAGGCAAACGATGCGCACACAAAGAGATCGTTATAGGACGTTCCTGATTAACTCTCATGCCAGTTACCCTTTTGAGACTGATTCAAAACCACCAGCCCAGGACGCAGCTGATAGGCTGGCTGAGCGCACTGCAAGCACACTGTGAATGATCAGCTCAGCTGGCAGGGATGATAGAGTGCAAGATTAAGGCACTGGTGGTAAGAGAAGCGTATTGAGAGAGCAGCAAAAAAGGGGGGGCAGAAAGAAGCCAGGGAGAAATGACGGAAAGGGTTTGCTCACGACTGAACACCCACCCTAGAGAAACACCATTTTAAAGTCATAGATTCCAGAGGAAAGTGGGGCAGGGAGCAAATTACATGCTGGAATGGTTGCCAAAATTGACAAAGTGCCGGAGCCTTCCTGACGCGTTTTCAGGGACGATTAGGTTTGGGCTGTGGTCTGCTAGCCCATAAAATGGTCTCCCTGTTTACAGCACTATCTGTAAAACTAAAAGCTATAGCTGACAGGACAACTCCTTCCCCACCCCCCTCCATTTTCTCCACCATAATTTCATGTACAGTATTATATATGCTGTTTTCTCAGTGGTTTCATGTAAATAGTTATCATGCCAGTTTAATCTTTTGCATTATCGCAGTGCCCTGAGACGACAAGTTACCAGAATAAATGTTGGTATGAAGAGTTACCAAAATAAATAGGGTGGGCTTAATAAATTAATTCTTTGTGCATTTGGAAGTTCTCCACTGTCTTCGTCTCCTGTCGATACATTCCCTCCTCCCCCCCCCCCACAGCTAAGCCAGCATTAACTGGAGAAGGTTCAACAAATGGGTTCCATTCTCCTTGTATTTTAAAACTACCCATCTGTTCCTGGTATGGCAGGAGGGGAGAAAGAGCTCTACCCAGAGAAAGCAAATTACTTGGAAATCACAAAAGTGAGGAAGGAAGAGCCATAAGGTCAAGCCTCGGAACGTCATAAAAATATGACAAGGCACATAAATCTGGACCGAAAGCCCACAAAGAAGCTCGGCGAGACAGAGAGCAACATTAAAGTGTAGAAGGTCAACAGCAGGATTTTGAAACACTGGCAAAATAACTGCACAAATATGAAGACACCATGTGTAAATCTCAAGATTAAAGAAGCCCAGAGCAAGCTAAATCATGTGTACAAAGGAAGAAAAAACATCCTTCCCAGAGCTTTCCTGAGAGCCCTGCCAGCGTGATGGAGCTCTAACAGCTAAGCAATCATGGTCTGAAGGTACCCGGCGATGCATTTTCAATCCATCACTGAAGCTAAGTGAGTCTGGGCCTGGCCAGTAACTGGATGGCAGTCTGGGGCCTCAACATATGTGACTCAGAGCCCCCAGGTGGAAGAATGGGACACAAGCAAAACTATTTCTGGTCAGAAGTTCAGCCCTACCTAGTACCACTTAATAAGTCAAGATCCCAGAATTCCCAAGGTGTGTTCTCACTGGCATGCTGTCACTTGTTTATATTGTACTTGGGACTGTGGCTACCGGAAGCTTCCATGCCTGTGTTAAATCTCTAGATACCTCTTGATGATCTAACCTTATTAAATAAAATACATAAGAACCAGTCTTAAGTGCTATCTTCTCCTGACCAAAGACCTGGGCTGGACTCTCAAATCAGAACCTCCAGCAGCCCATCTCCCACGCCTTACCTCTTGTACCATTATGACAGCTTATAGAAGTAGCCTTGCTGCTCCACAGTACACGCGCACGCACGCACACACACACACACACACACACACAAGCTATGGCAAGAAGGGAAAGTGCAGCCAGTCAGCTCAAGAGAAATCGGGAGACCTGAGGAGCAAACCATGTGCCTGTGTAAGAACTCTCTTTGGCTTGGCCTGCACAAACTCATCATACAGAGCAGTTGCACAGACATGCTCTGCCTCACCCCACCCCAGCCTCCCTTGCCTCCCTTACTCCAGTATCTGACCCCAGCTCATTTTGACCAAGACCTTATTGACATCTGGCCCCCATCAGACCACCAATCATCTGCACCTGAACCAGACTCCCAGCTGTGGCCTCATTTGGAGCCTGGCTACGAACTGGCAAACAGTGGACAGGGCAGTTGTGCAAAATTGTGTTTCTAAGGAAACCTGGCACTTCTTGGAAATTTATCAGGAGTTCTTCACTGAGAAGATCATTAGCGGAGGAAAAGCGTTCTTGGCAAACAATTTATCCACCAGAGGCAGTGGTGTTGGGAGGGTAGGGTGCAATCTCAGTTCATATGGGGTAACAGCGAGGCTCAACAGGGCTAAGCTCATATGCCACAGGAACTGACTGTGCTCTGTAATACCCTCTACAGAATCCTCTGTAATGCAAAGGGGGTTGGCATAGCAGATGTGCACATCAATTGGTGGAAAAGGTTCCCTAAAGGGAGTGTCTGTATCAAAACACATGTTCCACCATACTCCCTTATATATAGAATAACTATGCCCAGAATGTGTAAGAAAAAGAAATCAGCTTTTACTGGGTAGAAACTGCACCGGGTGTAATTACAACAACTAGGCAATGCAACAATAGAAGTTACTAGAAGAACCAACACTAGAAGACAATAAGATGCAACTAGTGTAAAGGCTGCCCAAAATGTGGCTGATCATTCTTCCAGTGCAGTAAATGACAACATTCCACAATGGTTGACTGGCTTTGGTTTCCAAGCCAGAACTGAGGTCACCTCCACCAAGCCTGTCCCTCCTCCTCCTGGAGAGGAAAATGTGGGGCTCGGCCACTTGACTGCATTTGTGCCAACCATGGCCAAGGACAATCCACTGGCTGGTGCCTTCTTCCCTCCAGCTCTGGAGCCGGTGAACTTGGTTGCATTTGGCAGCAGCATCTAGGGCACCTCCATGGAACACAGTCAACGCCTGCTCACTAGCCCAATGACCACGACAACGTGGGTAACTGAGACCGCAGAAGCCTTGGGTAAACGTCCGGCTTCCTCACTTCTGCAGCATCTCTTCCCACTCTCTCCCCCAGTTTGTCTTCCTTACTCACACTGTTCCTGCCTTCCTTCTTGGGTCACTCGCATTCCAATATGACGCTTCTAGTCCATCCACATCGTTTCCCTGATCCTGCTGCCTTTTTAGGGCTCTGCTTTCTCTTAGGCCAGTGGTTCCCAAACTAGGAGGCGTGGCTCCCAGGGGAGCCACGGATACCACCCAGGGGAGCCACGGAGTGCCACGGAATCCTCTCGGAAAACAGTGCAATGCCAATTGGCAGGCATCTACGTAATGTAATGGGGAGCTGTGGTCAATGGTAGTCAATGGCCAAGGGAGCCGCAGGTTGAAAAAGTTTGGGAAACACTGTCTTAGGCCCTTCAAACTATACTTCCCTAGACCCTTTTGTCTACCTCACACCTTTCCAGGATCAGAGCAACTCAGCCAGCAATAGCTAGAGCTCCTGTGTGATATCAGGAAACTGCCACTCAATGCCAGTGGATTCACCAACACAAAACTTTTTAATGCATTACAATATGGATTATTTTTTGGGGGGAAAGAGGATACACAGATACATTCCTATTTGGAGGAGCTCCTGGTCCCTGCACTAGATTTCATTATATTCTGCTGTGATGTATATGTCAAAAGTAAGTTTTACTTATTCCTTCTGAGTATGCAACTCACTTTTAATTAAAACAAAAACCAGAGACTTGCTAAGCATTTCTACTAGAAACCAGAGGGAGTAAGGTGATCTAATTGGCCTCTGATACCTCCAGCGATGTGCCTCATTACTGGAAAATTATATGCCATTTCCTGAAAGCGCTTGGGGGAAAGCAACCAATTATACACACAAAAAAGTATGCTTTGGCTCTGTTTACATTCCTTCTATCATCTGAGCTGAAACTAACAAAAATCTATAAAGACAGGTTGTCTCAACTGACAACACTTCTCTTAACTTGGAATTGTGTTGTTTGGATTTGAATCTCGCAAGACCTACTGGTGTTAGAAGATGTTGCTGTTCCGCACTCATGTCTTAAAGACTGCCCATCGTATCTTTGAAAGGGCTTCTCTGCACATTCTATTCACCTAACAACAATGACACTTGGCTTTTTGTAACTTTAACAGCGCAATCCAACTTAACCTTTGTACCAGTTTAACCAGCGGCGCAGCGAGAACGGGAGGCCCCAGAACGGAAAAGGGATTCAAATCCCCTCCAAAACAGGAATTCAAAGGGGATTTTAATCCCTTTTCCGTTCTGGGGCCTCCCGTTCTCGCAGCGCCGCTGGTTAAATCGGCACAAAAATTAAGTCGGATTGCGCTGTGTGTTAGAAACACTGTCCATACTGTCAACACAGGCACCTCAGTTTGTGCCTAAAGGCTGAAGCACACTGGCTGTGTTCTCCGTACGTGCAGCCCGTTGCGGCTGGCTGCGTTTGCGTTCTTTCCGGCCAGAGGCAAGTCTCACAGAACGCCAGGAGCCACAGAATGCGTTTGACGCTTCCCCTGGAGAATTCTCAACTTTGGCTGCGTTTCCCGCGCAGCATGCAGCCGGTGTGCTTCCGCCTTAAGAAGCTATCAACTGCTGAGACTGAGAGGCAGACTAGGGTGACGAGCTTTATTTGACCAAGAGTCCTCCTATTGGTCCCAAGTGTCACCTGACCCTTTTGGAGCTAGTAGCTACTGCGCTTGGGCAGTCAACGATTGCATAATGCCCGTGCTCTCAAGGCTCAGAAGCTTCCTTGAGCCATGCTCTATGGACTGGCTGACACAGACTGCACAATTCCTGGAGCCTTAAAAATCTTCATATGAACCTTTGCAGAGCCTTCTGGCAACGTCATTAACATTCAGAAAGCGGGCAAAAAAATTGCAAAACTTTGAGAGGCACTTGAAAATTCACTTACAGAGCAATATTATGCATGTCTACTTAGCAGTAAGTCTTGCTGACTTTAATGAGACGTATTCCCAGGTAAGTGTGTAAATGATTTTTGTGTAAATTTTGAAATGAAAAGTGTGTAAATTTTTTGTAGGCAAAAAAAAAAAAAGCTTTCCAGGTGTTTTGTTTTCCAAATGCTCACCCAGAAAGCTTGTAACTACCAAGCCAATTCCAAAATCAGGGGAAGGGTTCATCCATCATACAACAGACTCCTACAGAGATCAAGGCTGAAGTAAGATTTAAACCAGGAATATCCCAGTTTACACTCTGACCTTTTACACTAGCTCAGAATCCAAAAATGTTGGACTCGACCCTATTTATGACTTTACAGAACGACTCACGTTTAGTGTTAGTATATGAAATAAGCATAAGTGACTGCACAAAAAGGTTTGTTGCAGAGTCCGTAACAGACACACTGGCTTCTATATGCCCAAGTCACCAATGTCCAATTACAGAGTTATCTGCTGATTTCACTGTGTCATCCAAATCTATATCAAACAGTATATTATTTGAAATGTAAATAAATTTCTTCCCCCACCCCTCAGGAAAACAAAGATGAATTTAATAACGAAATGGTTCCAGAAAAGCCTAAACTAATGGCAACATTATTGTCAATGACTTGGGTACTACGGGTAACACAGCCATGTAAAATAAACGAACCGGCTAGAATAAACGGCTGTGTTACCCGTAGTACCCAAGTCATTGACAATAATTGCTGGCCATGAAAGTTTTCGAGCTAAAATGACAACATTGCTTGGATTATTCTTAAAATGTAACACAATCTCCCAACACACTTCCTTAATACGCTGCAGTCATTACAACCAAGCCGCAGTCCATCTAATGTAAGAGAGTAGACATAGCAGGCAAATTGATGGATAGAGCATACAAGAAGGAAATTGAACACCGTGCAAAAAACGATAGAGCGAAAAATTGTTACCCTGGGTCTTGCTGGGTGGAGCAACATCCACAATGATGCGGTATTATGCACTCAAGTCACAGCAAGAGAAGAAGCTGTCCGTTTGAGAGAGATCAGTGATACATCAAGAAATGCACACCCAAGGGAATACTGAAAAGAAGCCACCAAAACAACAGAGTCCTACGGCGCCTTAAAGGCTAACAAATGTATTGTGACTCAAGCATTAGTTGGACAAAGCCTGCTGTGTCCTATGCAGGAAGCGATACAGTGAGCAAAAATGCAATGGCCAATGCAGAGTTTGATCGCAAACATGCCTCAAGCTTGGTAAACAGAGGAAGATCCCTGCTAGGGGAGAGGCCACAGCTCCATGATAAGTAGACTTACCAGATCTCCAACCGGGACAGAGTGCTAGTCCTTTAGGAGAAGGAATGTGGGCAGGTGTAGCTTGATAAACCTTAAGAGCACAATCCTAGGCGTGTTAAGCTTGTTAAACCTTAGAGCACAATCCTAGGCATGTCTACTCAGAAGCAAGCCCCACTGAACACAATGGGGCTTGCTTCTGAGTAGACATGCCTAGGATTGTGCTCTAAGGTTTAACAAGCTACACCTGCCCACATTCCTTCTCCTAAAGGACTAGCACTCTGTCCCGGTTGGAGATCTGGTAAGCCTAATGATAAGGCACCTGCTTTGCCTGCAGGCGGTCTCGGGTTCAATCCCTAACTTCTCCAGATGGGACTGGAAAAAAGCCTGTCTGAAAGTCACGGCTAATCAGCCTCTCTGGACACCGAGACTCCAGCGGGACAGAGAGACTGATTCTCCAAAGTTATTAAGATACCTAAAGCAGTGGTTCACAAAGTTTTAGCACCGGGACCCACTCTATCGGGACCCACCTAGCTTTATGAGACTTTTAAAAAAGGTGATCTAGAAATAAATAAATAAATAAATAAATTTACAAGTAAGGAGCTCAGCTGCTTGCAGGGTAATTAGCAGCTGTCTTGCAAATTGCAGGAGCTCAGCTGGTTGAAGGGCAATTAGTAGCTAACTGATTTTTGAATAGCCTCAGGGCTTGTGGCAATTAGTTATCTGATCTTTCCATCACCTGGGACCCACCAGAAGTCAGGTCGCGACCCACCAAGTGGGTCCTGAAACACTGACCTAAAGGAAAGTAAAGAAACTCCAAACTACCGTATTTCTTCGAGTCTAAGGCGCCATCGATTCTAAGGCACACCTTTACTTTCAGTACCACCAGCAGGGGGGGAAAAATCCATCGATTGTAAGATTCACCTCCCTTCATTGAATCTACCTGCTCAGCACCAACTCTCCCCAGCATGTCTCCTGCAGCTGAGGATGACTGAGTGCACTGCCTTTGCATAGCATTTCTGGCCCTGCCAGAAAGTGTCATTTCCGTTACCTGGGCTTGGGGGAGCTTCAGGGAGGCCTGCGCAACCCTCTGCAGGCCTCCCTGATCTTCAGTTTGGTGAAAAACAGCGATTTTTGGCCATTTCTGGTTTTCACTAAAACCGGAAATGGCTGAAAATCACCGTTTTTTTTGCCGAACTGAAGATCGGGGAGGCCTGCAGAGGGTCGTGCAGGTCTCCCTGAAGCTCCCCCAAGCCCCAGTAAGTAAGAAGATAGCATTTTGGGGTGCTTTTTGGAGACCTTCGATTCTAAGACGCACCCCATTTTTTGAAATGCTTAATTGGGGAAAAACATGCGTCTTAGAATTGAAGAAATACAGTAGTAACAAGTGGCTGCAGCACTCACTGGAATATTTACAATTGATTCAATGTGAAAAAGAGCGTTGCTGTTCATTACTATTTTATTTAGAATATTTCTATAGTGCTTCTCAACAAAACAGTTTTCAAAGTGCAGCAAAAGGAATAAGAGCATATGGAAGAGAGGTAATGAGACGAGATTGCAGCACAGTCCTTTCTCAGCTGTGTTAGAATGTTCCCTCTGTGTGTGTGTGTATGTGGGTGGGTGGGTGGGTGGGTGCGCGCGTGCAGACACACTCACGTGCATAGCAGCACAGCAGAGGGAAAGCTAAAATACCTTTTGCACTGACAAGCTAGTTTTCCATGTGCAGGGAGTTGTTAATGACATGGAGTAGTATTTAAAATGCAGTTCTGCACCTGCTGTCGGAAGTCGTGTAAGGTCAAGAAAGGGTGGGTGCAAATCACACTAAGCTTGACATGGCTGATCTGTGAACAGGATCTCCCAAAGTTTCTGTCTTGCTAATTAGGAGCCAAACTAGATTTTACCTTAACGTAACATTGTCACTGAGGGCCTTATTTTTTTACTTGCATAAATCGCCGTCACAGGGGAGGGTGGACCATCCAGTTCAGGAGAACAGTTGGGGGAGTGCGCCAGGGGGATTTAACCCTTTGCCCTCACCATGGTCCCAATCCAATCCACTCTCTGTTGGAAAGGGGTGTTCTGGGGTTTCTAGCAAACAGAGACATCAGCAGAAGACCTTTTTCCTAACAGTAAATTCCACCACCCAGCTAGTTTGCTGCTACCAATAAACAGACTGGAGCAGGGACAATTAAGGCTTCAAAAGGTAATACTGTACTTTATTTACAGTTTCTCAAACACACACACATCTTCTGAAGTATCAGAGGCTTCTAGAACTTAAGGAACTGGGAACCCTATAGCTGTTCTCTTTGTCGGTAATGGCTGCCCACCATTCAGAGACAGAGCACAGCAGCGTCTACATGCTTCTCCTTCAACAGCCAGGAAGAGAGCGGGAACATGTTGGAGGAAGGAAGTTGTTAAGGAACACACTCCCACAGAAGACAGGTAAGGAGTCTTCTGTGTCTGGTAAGGTGTCTGGTAAGGTGTCTGGACAATACACTGCCCCCTGCAGTCCTACAGGTGGCACTGCACCCATATTCCAACACTCCTTCCTGTTACAACTGACATTCAAGGAAGAAGAGTTCCCATTGGTGCCAGAGGAGGCACCCAGTTTGAAACCATTGGAGCCCTGCACAGGAAAGATGGGACTTCCTACGTGCCCTTTCTGAACAGGCAGGTCTTCTTTGAACATAACTCCTTTAATAAAAGCTTATATTGAAATTTGCAAAATTGGGCTATTTGATCCCAAGCCGTTCACAAGGGATGCAGCACTAGAAGAGACCATCTTGGTGGGAATTAAACTGCCCCCCTGCCCTAGCAACCTCAGAATCTGCAGCCAGGGGCATGTTTTGCTCCCTATTAATGGTGCCCCAGATAGCAGTCCATTAAATGGTCTGGGGGCTACTGAGAATTAGGCCAGCTTATGTTTGCACAACCTGACTACATCATTTGCATAGCCCCACTCTGAATTTGGTTTCTTGGTCATGCTAAGTTGTGACACTAGAGCAGGGGTTCTCCACCAGTGGTACTAGAACCACCAGTGGTACTTCAGCCGACTGCTGGTGGTACTTGGATCGCTGGACCACCAGAACCCTGCTCCGACATGGCGCTTTCAGCGGCGCGTTTTCAGCAGCGCTTTTTCACTCCCAAGAGGCTCCTGGCCTTTGGCCAAGCCTCTCGGGAACGCAGAAAACGGCCCTCCCACTCACCCAGAGCCTCCTACCTGCATTTTCTGGCCTCCAAAAACCTGAAAACCCAGAAGTAACTGGCGATGACGTCATTGCCAGTCACTTCTGGTAGTACGCAGCAGGAGAGTGGCGCCGGAGGTGGTACTCGGCTGGGAAGGGGTTGATAACCCCTGCACTAGAGTGCAATGGAACTGAACAGACCTGACCTTTACGTACAAACGTACCCAGGACCAAACCTAATGCTGAAATGTTCAAAAAGGACATGGCTGCTTGATAATTTTCGAGAAACATATATTTGCTGATGAGGTGTTAAAGAAAGCTACAGTGATAAATTGGTAGCATTCATCTATCAGATACCACTGAAATGTTCTCCTTGTTTTTGGCTACAGTCTTGAGCACAATTAGACTGCTGAAATTCCTCTGTCTTCAATGAGGGTGAAGCAAACTAACTGTGTGAAGGATTTGCAGCCGCTTTTGCAGGTGCAGAAAAACATTCTCTTCATTTGGACTCATTCAAAACTGAGATATCAAATGGGACTTGAGCAAGCAGGAAAACCTATCTTTCTTTTGCAGTCTATGAATAGAAGCGAGAGGAGCAGAGATGAAGATTATTTTTAAAAAATTGATGCATACTTATTTCCCATGTTGACGGGGCTGAAATAATCCATTTAACGATTATGCCTGTAAAATGTGAAACACACTCTGGTGAGAGGAATCTGAAATGAAACCGCTCCAAGCATGATCCAACCGGTTAAGCTCCTCTAAGGCTTTTTCATTAAGCACATGCTTAAATCCTTCCCTCTGAAATCAACAGGTCTTTATAAGTGTTCAAAAGTGGCTGGATCAGGTCCTTAATTTTGTGTGTGCTTAAGCCTAATACGGCTTGGCACATATCATGACTAATCCCCAGAAGATCCATGACTAATCTAGACCCTGACATTGACCCACCGAAGTCAGGGAGAGGTGTTGGTTTTTTTTATTGACTTCAAAGTTATCAATATAACCAGACACAGAGACAGAAAAAAAACATATTTTCCTACAATCATCTCCCCTTCACTACCCACATATTATAATAAGAACATAAGAACATAAGAAGAGCCCTGCTGGATCAGGCCAAAAGCCCATCTAGTCCACCTTCCTGTGTCACACAGTGGCCCCACCAGATGCCTCAGGGAGCACACGAGACAACAAGATACCTGTGTCCAGTCGCCACTCCCTTGCACCTGGCACAGAGAAAACCCACTTCTAAAAACCAGGAGGTTGCTTATGGCTTGTAACCTGTGATGGTCTTTTCCTCCATGAATTTGTCCAAACCCCTTTTAAAGGCATCTAGGCCAGGTGCCATCACCACATCCTGTGGCAAGGAGTTCCACAGATGAATCACACGCTGGGTAAAGAAATATTTTCTTTTGTCTGTTCTAACTCTCCCTCCACTCAATTTTAGTGTGTGTCCCCTGGTTCTGGTGTTGTGCGAGAGGGAAAAGAATTTCCCTCTATCCACTCTCTCCATCCCATGCATAATTTTATAAGTCTCAATCATGTCCCCCCACAATAATGAATGTGTTGGCCTTTCAGTGGTCTAATTTTGCGATTCTTCGACCTCAAGAAAGGGGAGATTACCTTTAAAGCTCTATATGGCTCGGGACTGTGTTGGTGGAAATCCCCCCTGCCCAAGCTGAAATTGGCTCCAGCGTTTTGGATCATCCGGCAGTACCTGCAAGCTTTTTTATTTCATCTTGCTTTCTTAGATTTGGTGTAAATTGCTGGTAGGGGCTGCCAGTGATTGTTGATTTTAGGACCACTGAGATAAAACACCTACCCCTGGGAGAATGATCACCAACACTGGACATTGACAAGGTTACGCCTCCATGTGGAACATCCATGCTTGGAGCATGTGGAGGCGTTCTTACGGTGGGGGCGGTACTGTAAGTTGCGCCCCGTCCTAGTCCCCGTTTACAAGCTGGAACGAGGAGGCCCCGCCCACTCGCCGTCACAGCCATTCCATGCAGCGAAGGCAACAGGCAGGGAGTCTCCTGCCCATTGTCTTTGCTGCACGGAATGGCTCGACGGCGAGGGGGCGGGCCTCCTCATTCCGGCTTGTAAACATGGACTAGGATGGGACGCAACTTACAGTACCGCCCCCACCATAAGAACACCTCTGGAACGTCTGCCAGCCTCACATGGCGAAAAGACTGTGGGGAGAAGCTCAAGGTTCTGCTCCCCCCAGTGGCGTTGTTAGCATGCCCCAGGAGGCGGGGCAATGATGCGTTTTCCATCATCGCCCCACCCCCTGCACACCCAGAAGGCTTCCTTTGAAGCCTTCTAGGAGCACGTGCAGGGTCATTCTCCCATACATTCCGGCCCTCTCTCTTAGGTCATCTGAGGGGGCTCTCCTGCGAGTGCCACCTCTATCGCAAGTTAGGGGAGTGGCAACACGTGGGCGAGCCTTCTCTGCTGTGGCGCCACAACTGTGGAACTCCCTGCCAGGGGATTTGAGAACCACCCCCTCCCTCATGACTTTTCAGCGAGGGCTCAAAACATTTTTATTTCGTCTAGCGTTTGAGTGATGGGTCGTGGTCTGCCTCCTGTGTCTCAAGATGCTCTGCCAAGCTGCTTCTCTGCTCCACACTGTCGCCCCCTCCCCCTAGTGGATTTTATTGTTTTTAAATTTGTGTATGGTTATGTATTGTATAAATTTATTTTATGTATTATTTTAAATTATGTATTTTAACCTTTGTTGTAAGCCGCCTTGGGCATTTGCCTTTCGGCATAGGAAAAGGCGGGATATAATTTTTTAAAATAAATAAATAATACAAAGCGCCGAAAACAGCATGAAAACTATCCACAACGGCAGACGCAGCCACTCCGGCTGGAGAAAAGCAGCTGCAGAGCAGAAAGCTGCTGCTGCGGCTCCTCCTCGCGAGGAGATCGCAGCTGTCACCCTGGGCACAGCACCACCACCCCGGCCACGGCTACACTACTGGCTCCCCCAGCACAGGAGCATGGCCAGTCTGATAAGCATCAGTTAATCCTCAAATAAGATCAAACTGGCCATTTTTCTTAAAACCTCAATCCTAAACAACTAAAGGTTTCTAAATATGTTTGCCCGGTCATAAACAGACATTTAATTGGGGGCAACCATTAGGGAAAGCTTCCAATATAATAATCCCTGCAGTAAAAAAAATTTGGTTTTACGGCAGATTCCCTCTTGCAAAATGACACTGGGTTGTGTTTTGTGCTGGGATGTTTTGTGCATCAGCGCCTTGAGTTGGAAGGGCTGTTAACTAGCACAACGTTCCATCCACCTCCTGTCCTCTGTTACATCCTCACTCCTGGACAGCAGCCAAAAGAGGACACTGGCTCTATGGAGGAGGAAGCAAGACAGCCAAGTAAAGTCAAGCTTGGCCAAAATCTGTGGATTCTTCTAAACAAACTTGGAAGTAAAGCCTTGCAAAGAATCTGGGTCTCCATTTTAAGGTACCTTGGATTCCATCTTGTAAGAAAGCCTATGTCATCCCAGCTAGGAGAAAAGGCAGGAATACGCAATGAGAGAAGCAGCTGGCCATTGGGATTGTGTTATGAGAAGCACCTGTGCTACCTGATGGTTTAGTTTTTGCAAGATCAGGGTGCTGGGACTGCTAATTTAGAATTGGTTGCATCTGCGTCTATCATTTTGCAAGGGGGTGAGAGCAAGTCTTACCGGAACTTTCAGGGCCCTCAGGACTCTGATTGCTGGGAACCTTTAAGAAGATGAGCTAAAGGTATAAAAGTCCCTGGGACCTTTTATGCTTATCGCCTTGCACCGGTAGCATCGTTGGGGTAGGGGCTGGGGGAGTCAGGGCCCCAAGCGCACGTGGCAGAAGAGGGGGGTGTACTTGCCTCCTGGATGTGTCCCCTCCGCTGGATGCGTCCTTCCGCCCGCCCTGGAGCCGTTTGGCTCCAAAAAGGTAAGCAAAATAGCGGTGTGTGTGTGTGATTGAAGGCGTGCCGGCGGCGTGCGAGAAAATGACGTCACGCCCCCCAGGGGGGCATGGCGTGTGGCATCACGTGGGGGGTGTCGCGTCAGCGGCCCCCCACGGAGGGTGTACGCTCGCCACTGCCTCACACTTGCTGGATTCAGCATGGCGGTCCTGAGGGATGGTAGGCCAGCACTCTGTGCGTGTGCTGAAGCTATGATCTTCAATAGATCAAACACGGTTTCTGACTTCCAATTCTGCAACCTTGACAACATAAAAAGGCACTGTTTTTTCCAAAACTGCGCTATTAAGATGTTGATCTGTAGTAAGAAGTAGATTTGTATTTGTATCTCATTTCAGCAAATGGAACATGGGATGCCGTAGAGCAGGGTTTCTCAACCAGTAGTACCACCAGTGGTACTTTGGTCGACTGCCAGACCACCAGAATCCCGCTCCAATGTGGCACTTTCGGTGCCGCATTTTCATTCCCAAGAGGCTCCTGCCTTTGGCCAAGCCTCTCAGGAACACTGAGAAAGACTCTCCCGCCCACCGAGAGCCTGCTCCCTGCGTTTTCTGGCCTCTGAAAACCCAGAAGTAACTGGTGATGATGTCATCGCCAGTCACTTCCGGTGGTACGCTGCAGGAGAGTGGCGCTGGAGGTGGTACTCTGCCAGGAAGGGGTTGAGAATCGCTGCCGTAGAGGCAACTGGTTCCACCCCATGAATCCCATTGTGCACTTGACTCTGGTTGGTGGACCTTGGAGGTTCTAGTAAACAAGGTCTCTAGTAAGCAAAGACTGTGCAAACCTTAAGTCTGCCCACGCCTGATGTAGCGCACAATGTGCCTCCTCTTCCAATGGTGCCCACTAACTTCCAGCATGTTGCCAAATAAATACACTGTTCATACATGTTGCTCAGCATTACACATACCACTAACAAGTGGCCAAGCGAGGCATGAAGAATGCTACCTAGCTTTAGAAGTTACTACATTCAAAGCTTTCATCTCAAAACAGCTGCAAGAACATCTATAGAGTATCAACAACACGTTGTAATCCAAAAAGTCATTGAAACATTTCACCCTCCAGCATAACATAGCTCTTCTTTCTTAAGAGTGTCTAAATGCCATAATAATTTGTATATGCAAAATGAGATCTTATTAAAGAGCTTTGTGTGGAAGAGCATCATATCCAACGGCAAAATTGGCATTTACAGTCTCATTATATGCACTTCTGACTGCATTTAATCCGCGTTATACCACTAAGTGCTCAGGTGGTTGAAAGGCAAGATGAGATATTCATTTAGAACTAATAGAAGAGAGTTTGTTACAAAAATGCAGAATGCTAAAACGTTATTTTCAAAAAGGTTTGTGTTTAACCTTTAATAACATACAAGCAGAGACAGTTTTTATCAAGTTGTTTGGTGTCTGATTCACTCAGTCCTATTCTCCCAGCTACCATTCCAAGGGTTGCTTCTTTCAACAGCTGAAGTCATCTTTGAATTTTGCAAAAGAAAAGGAAGGGAGGGATGGGTCACAGTGATGGAAATATTATTTGCAATCGGTCTACGAAGTGCAAGTATTAGCAAACCTCGTTATCTGTTTTCAGCACAGACGGGGGGGGGGGGGAGAAAGAAAACCTCGCACCATTTTTCACCAATGCTTTGCAAAATAATTGGAACTACTGGCTGGCCATACTCAAGATGCATGCAGGTAACCAGACATCGACAAATCGTTCTGCCAGCGCAATCCCTGTTTCATTGATGCCATAATGTAAATTCACAAAAAAAATCCAACTCTGTCCTCACAGTAGAATTACCCTTTGCTTCCAATGGGTAGAGTTACTAACCTTTTCCACATTTGACAGATATAAAACTGTGTGTGTGTGTGTGTGTGTGTGTGTGTGTGTGTGTGTGTGTGTGTGTGTGTGTGTGTGTGTGTGTGTGTGTGTGTGTGTGTGTGTGTGTTTACATAAACACACACAAAAAAACCATTTATTTTGGTCCAAAGAATGTATCATCAGAACGCGATTCATCCTAAGAATGGTTGCTTCAGAGCAAAGATCAGGCTTCTAAAAATGTTGGCTGACCTTAGTAGTCAAGTGGTCACCAAGACTCTGACCCTCCTCTTCAGTGCAATCCTATGTATATTTACTCAGAAGTAAACCTCACTGTGTTCAAAAGGGATATTCCCAGCGAAGTGTGTACAGGACTAGAACCTTACAATTCAATCCTAACCAACTTTCCAGCGCCGATGCAGCTGCAATGCAGCTCCAAGGAAAGGGGACAAAGGTTCCCTTACCTTGAGGAGGCCTCTGTGATTGCCCCCTCCCCAATGCAGAATGTAATGTGTGCCCAGTTGGCATGGCTGTACCAGCATTGGAAAGTTAGTTAGGACTGGGCTGCTAGTTCCTGACCTGCACCACATCTCTGCATGAGATCAGTAACGATCTCCAGCTCCCTTCAGCAGGGTAGGTGAGATCTTGGAAGCCCAGTGAATACAGAAGATCTTGGAAGCTCAGTAAACGTACAGATCCCTACCTCTCTTCTGCTTCAAAAATGGGAGCTGGAGGGAAAGACCAGGGCTCATTATGACAGTGGGGGGGGGGGGGGCAGCCCTTGGAGCACATCCGCACTCCACCTTCTAAACAGCCAGCCCCATTCAGGATTCCAAAACCAAGAGTGAGCGAGGGGCATGGCCATGGAGTGCCCCCCAGCGTTGTGGGGGGAACGTTGTGCTAGTTAACACAGTGCTGGGGGGCACGGCTATCAGGCAGGCTCATTCCCCCACTTGCTCATTTGAATGCCTGAAGAGGACATTTGTGTCACCCAAATAAAGTGAATGGGACAAGCACAGGAACAAATAAGCATGGTTGCTCAAGTCCCATCCAGTTTGGCTCAAAGTTAGTGACCATCACTAACTTGTCATTTAATCACTGTTACCATATCTTTTCTCAATTTCTCCATTATTTATATTTTTTCCCCTTTTCCTTTTGTTTGTTTCTATAATATTCTGATTTTCCTTTTTTGTGGTTTCTAACTTTGAAATAAATAACTGAATTAATTTGCTACCAATCAACTTCACTGGGGGAATCTAAGTTCATACAAGAGAGGGAGAAAAAAATTCTCTATTGCAGGACCACAGCTACCAAGGGGAGAGGAAGGAGGGGCTAGAATATTCCTGAAGGAAAAAAGCTGCAATAGGTGGTGATGGCCATCCGCTTAAGACAGCTTTTTTTTTTTAAGGATTAAAATGTATGTAGGTTAAGTCTATTTTATTTTTCACATTTTTATACCACCCTTCCTCCAAGGAGCTCAGAGTGGTGTACATATTTCCTCCCCTCCTTTTTGTCCTCACAACAACCCTGTGAGGTAGGTGGGGGCTGAGAGTTAGTGACTGGCCCAAGGTCACCCAGGAAGCTTCGTGGCTGAGCGGGGATTTGAACCTGGACCTTCCAGGTCTAAGTCTGACTCCCAAACCACTACACCATCCTGTACTAACAACGCTTATTAGCAGTAACAGCTCAACAGACCCTCTATGACCAAGGAGAGTACTGTATATCTCCTAGTACTGAGAGTGGGGACAGAACATGTCCGTTCCCATCAAACCCTGCTATCGAACTTCCACAGACATCTGGATGATTGCTGTTGCAAACAGAATACAGTCCTGAGCTACGTGATTTTGGTCTGCTCCAACAGAGCAGTCCTTAAGATAAACCCAGATTTAAGGAGGCTTTCAGCAACCAATAAGCAGTGAAGTCACTTCTTTAATAAAGCAAGTCAAGACCCTAACCCTCTTTGTTTGCAGAAACATAAGGGAAACACACAGACAGTATTTGACCCACTTAGTCAGTATGAAGCAAATCCCCTCCAAACTGGTGGGTGGATGGCATTCTCTTTTTTTAAAAAAAAAATGCATTAAAATTCAATGTGACATTATTTAAAGGATTTAGAATCATAAATCAGTTTAAACATATCAGACTATTTCATATTTGGATGGTTGCTGTTTCACATTAACCCAAAGTGCCCCCTCCCTCCTCCCCCCCATGTACCCTTAGCTCCTACTGCCACAGAATTTCTGGCTACACGCCTGATTTGTCATTTCCATTTTCTATCCTCTCTATAAAACCAGCGCTCTTTGGATTTCATCCAGAGCCTCACAGAGAAGAGAGAGAACACCGAAGTGACAAGTCAGGGTGGCCTTCATGCTTACGTAGGATGATACTTGCACAACAGTTAAGTGATAGCAATGAAGTTAAGTGCGTGAACATGGGGGGGAGGTGAGTATAAAAATGTCAGGAGACAGCGACTACTCTTCTCTTCTGGGTCTTAGCAACTGGAGTTTGAGTTTTGATTCCCCCCCCTTTCTTTTTAAGAAGCTTTGCTCAAGTCCTTTCACAGTCAATCCTTTGATGTGTTGAGAAAACAGCCAGTGGAAAATTAAATGCAAGCAGCATGTACATCACTAGGCAATTCAGCTATCTTGCGCACTCCAAGAGGCTGGCAGACCTCTATACCCTTCCTACACAGCCACCCCGCTGGCCACAGTTCTTGAACTAAATCAGGCCACCCTGTGAGTTGAGTTCTTTTCAGCCCCTCCTGGGCACCAGCTCCTCCAGGTAAATTCACCCCCCCCACACCTTCTCCCGCTGTATTCTGCTTGTGTGTTTGCTTGTAGCAAAAGACTAGATTGCCTTTTGACTGCATTTTGTAAGGTACAGTATCTGCCACATCTTCAGACCGCAGGGGACCAAGCCAATCATTTCACACACTTTACAAAGGCTTGAAGGGCTCAAGGCTGCATATACAATGAATAGAATGATTCTGCAAAAGTACCACGCAAGTGCAGAATTCAGTTATGGACGCAGAATTCTGCATCCTAGGATCACATCTTGACAAAAGACCAGGCACACAAGCAGTCATGAGGGGCAAAGGCCACTGCCTGGGACCATCCATAAATCGACATTGCTTGCTGCAGAAAATACCCTATCTGGCTGTGTGTTCTGCGACAAATTGGATTCAGGTCCAGAAAAATAGTAGCCGTTGAAAGTAGCTACCGGTTGAAGTAAAATATGTGAGATGTTACTGCGACTGAGGGCCCAATCCTGCCTAACTATAGTTATGGTGTCACGAAAGTGTCGTAAAGCACTTTCGCGGTACCTCTGGTGTAAGCGGTGCAGGTGCGGAGGTAAGTGCTCCTGTGGTGTAAACACAGCTCACACCACCACCCTCCAGACCCCACACCGCCAGATGCAGGCAAGTGTTGCACCGGGCGTTGGGAGGGCAGGCCAGGGTGGCAGGGGAGGGGGAGATTGGCCAGCCTGGCCAGAGAGGGGGCGGGAATATGGCACCGCGCTGCGCCAATATCCTAACCCCATTCCTGGGCCTGGCCGGCCTTACATGGCCTCCCCGAGTGTATGCCAGCAAAACAGTTGGCATGCAACCTAGGAGGTCCATTGGGGCTGCCAGGGCTTACACCGGAGGAAGGGGACAAACGTCCCCTTCCCCCAAGGTGAGCCCCGGCCCCGCCGGTGCAGCCCGCACCCTGCATAGGATGCAGGGGTCGGCCATTTCGGCAGGCCGGTGCATCTTAGACAGGACTGGACTGCCCAATATTACAGTATGTAGAATCAAGGTTAAAGCCAAAATCATTTTTGTTGCAATATTATTACCGGTATTTACAAATATTTGACAGACTGATTGACCAATCTCTCAGTTTTTCGGAAAGCAAATGTCTAGCCTTTAAGATGATGAAGAACGTGAGCAATGCCTAAGGACCAGAAAGGCGAAATAGGATTTACAGAGAGCAAGGGCCAAAGCTTAATTCCCAGCTTAGCTCTTTGCCCTCCCCAATGCTCGCTAGCAGATTTTAACAAGATAAGCTCATTTATGCCTATCTGGTTAATTTGAAAATGTATATGGAATGAAGATTTCTGTTTTTCTTGGTGCAGAATTCCAGGTTCTCTGGTGCAGAAGTCAAAGCCTGGATTTTGCCCAAGTACAATATAAGCCCTGATTGACCACCACACAATCTCCAGGAGCAAAATGTAATATCCTAAACTATCCTAAACTAAGGCCCCAATCCTATCCTTTCCCTCCCTATTAGCCCTATTACAACCGACTTAGCTAAATACCTATTTAACGGCCCAATCCTACTAGTGTTCCAGCGGCATACACCGCCATAAGGATGGTGTAGTGGTTTGGGAGTCGGACTTAGACCTGGAAGATCCAGGTTCAAATCCCCGCTCAGCCACGAAGCTTCCTGGATGACCTTGGGCCAGTCACTATCTCTCAGCCCCACCTACCTCACAGGGTTGTTGTGAGGACAAAAAGGAGGGGAGGAAATATGTACACCACTCTGAGCTCCTTGGAGGAAGGGCGGTATAAAAATGTGAAAAATAAAATAAATAAATAAAATAAGCGGCCGGGTCTGTATGACGACGGACAGCCGCTGCCACCAGTAACATCGCACAATGGTCAGGAGGGAGGCGGGGAAGGGGTGGAACAGGGTGGGTGTTGGGTGGAACGGGTGTTGAGTGGGGAGGAAAGCGGATCAGGCCCAGGAAGGGAGCGGGCTCAGCAGCACCTGCCGAATCCTAACCCCCCTTCCCGGGCCTGATTCACTTCACCGGTCAAAGTGGACGTGCACCACTGATATCACCGGCGCAGATCCAATTTGACCTATGGCAGCACCAGGGGCTTACCCCAGGGGAAAGGAAAAAATGTTCCCTTTTCCCGAGGCCTCAACATGCCGAAACTCCTCCACGGGATACAGCGGACGCCACGTTGGCACCACTGTGTTGCCGTGCGGGGAATTAGGTAGGATTGGGCTATAAATAAATATGAATTCAGATTTTAGGTGGGCAGAGGTTAGCTTGGGAATGTGGTGGGCAAGTATGAATAAGACAGTGGGCAAGTATGAATGAAACCATAGCATATATTTCCCCTGTTTACCCATGCAGTCACACACACACCCCTTTCCTATTGTCTTCCTTGCATCCATGTGTAGTTTGTAAGCACCTCAGGGCAGAGACCTGCCTTTTCAGTTTATGTAAGGCGCTATGTAAACTGGTGGCGATTTTAATAACGACAGTAACAACCATGCTTTGCAACACGGTAGAATTTGCTCGTCAAAGTGGTCCAACTCCCGCCACTCCCTTTCACCTACCTACCCCATGAGAACAGTAATATGTGCTGATTGTCACTAAGCAGCACGACTGTGCAAATCACAATGGCTGCACAGAGAACCCCCTTAGGAAAGGCTGGTTTCTACAAACGGCACTTACAGTGGTGCGCCTGACAGCAGCCCTGTGTGCTCCAGAGACTCATATGGCAGCAGCCACTGATAAGCGTGCACATGAATCTGCCTTCTACGTGGCAGGCCATGTGTGAGGGGCAGTGTGCTGTAGTAAAGAGTGCTGGATATGGACTGGGGTTCAAATTCTGGCTTGGCCATGAAGCTCACTCTCTCTCAGCCTCACAGGGTTGTCGTGAGGAAGGAGAAAAGATGATAGACTCACGCACGCGTCCCTCGGTTCCTTGGAGGAAGGGTGGGACACGTGCACCATTTGTTGCACCTTATGTCCTTGATGTACTTTATCTCCTCCAAGGGCTCTCAAGGTTGAGGACGGAGGACGTCACCAGCCTTGCGGCATGAGATGCCTTAACTGGGGACTGAACCTGGTATCTCCTCCGGGCAAAGCATATGCTCTGCTTCCGAGATGAGGCCCCTCCCCAGTGTGAACTGGGCCTGGCAGTTGTTATGCCCAGATGCTGGTACGGAGTGCCAAATGAGCGGGCAGCTTCAGCGGCGCCCTGAGATCTCGTTGTTTCAGTCGACCTGAATCTGGACCGGATGCAAACTTGCAACAAGCTCCTTTCCGCATTTCCGGGTCTGGCCTTTCCATCTGTTCCATGCACCTGGGGAGGTGGGGGAGCCCTCCTTACAAACCCCAGAAGCAGCACTTGTTTTTGTTGGTGCTGTACGTCATGAAAAGACATCGACGCTACTAGCAGAACCAAGAGCCACATGCCACGATCTACAAACGAGACGCAGACCTGATGCTCTCGCAGAAACTGGAGAATCTCGGAGAAACACCGCAGTCACATAGCACAGCAGAGCCACAAAACGCCAATTCCAAGCAACATTTCTCTTCCACAGCGGACTACCCATGAGATATGCTATGGGGAGGCGCAATGTCCGTGCAGATTTCACAGGAGGAATTGATGTGCACAAGCAAACATCGAGAGACTGTGTTGCTCTGGCAAAAGCACACACAAATTCATACAGGCTCCTCCATGGATTTTTCCCTAGGGATTTGCCAACTGTTCTTGCAAAGGTTCCTGTCCGAGGTTGGGGTCCTGGTAAAACAGCAATGTCGGATAAAAAGCTGGCATCCCTCTCCTTGGAAAAAAAACCAAGAACAACCAAAGCACAGTCTGACAAGCTAGGATCTAATCAGGTCTGACTGTTTCACTTTGGTGGGCACACACAGATCACGCCATTACTCCAGATCACGCCATTACCCCAGAACCACCTATATGCTGCATTAAACATGTAGCTTGACCCTTACATGCATGCTTGTTTAGGGGCAAGGGTGTTATTAAAAACCAGTTGTGGCAGAACAAGCCGGATCAAGAGCATAGCAAAGGCGGAGGGGTGGCGACTGCCAATGACAGCAAAATTGGGTAAGGTAGGAGCAGTATTTTAGTTCAGCCTTACTAATTCTCTGCAGCCTCAAAGGCCCTAAAAACGTTAATGTTATGCAGGTATTTATTTATGTACTGTACTTGCAAACTTTCTGCATTTGCACTCTGCTTTTCAAGGACTGTCAAAGTGGCTTATAATAAAACATAAATAAACAGATCTGCTTTGAGTATTTTGATACCTATGACGGTGAAGGGGGCTGAATTATTAACAACGTAATTTATATCCTGCCTTTCCACTCACAATTGGGTACCCAAGCGTGGCTTAGAAGAAGAAAAAAAACAATAAAATACACAAAACAGTATCAGCCAAGTCAACACAAAACTACACACACATAACGGAAAAATGCCAATAGTACCTGGGAGACTAAAAACAATCAAACTCGATGACCTTTGCATTTCACTTCCACCCTAAGTCTCTGATTCGATGCTCCTTGCTTAATATGTTGGCATTTTGTGAGATTCAGTATATGCTGTGATGAATAGAACATTAGACTGGTGCCAGAAAGACCTGGATTCAAATCCACCACTTCACTACGGAGCTGACTGGGTGGCCTTGGATTAATCACTTGTGTTTCACCCTAACCTACCTCACAGGGTTGTTGTGAGGATAAAAAGAGATCTCCCTCCTTCCTTTGTGCCACTCTAGGGGGAAAGATGGGATTCTAAAGTGAAAAATCTATACACAACTATCATAGGCATAAAAAGCACACTTAATGATGTGGGCACAGAGGGCTCAGGCACACCTAACTCGGTATCAGACTGGGCTAGAATTCTTACAACCAGCCTATACGGCTTGCCAGCATTTTCATTACCCCCACATTACAGAAGCATGGCTGAAGGGTGATTCACACTACACGAATCCCGGCGCGTTACGGAGATGCGCGGAGCTCTTTGACAGCATTTCGGAGGCAAGCGGAGCAGCTGCGAGCTTCGCAATGCAGAAGCTGGAAAAATGGTTTCCCCTCATCTTTTGAGGGGGCGGGCTTTGCGGAGCTGGGGCGGGTTCACGGAGCTACTGCAGCCTACCAATCGGATGAGAGGGGGGGAGAGTGGATGCATGCCAATCAGAACTACCTCCAATCACCTTCGTAAGAAGGCGGGACAGCAGGAGGGACAACAGGCGGGAAGACACTCCTTCCGGCCAGCTCTGCGTGTTGGGGCAGGGGCATCCGCACCTGGATTCGTGTAGTGTGAATCAGCCCTGAGGCTCCTAGTTTTCCTAAGGCCACGTAAAGGGTGGCTGAGATGGAAACTGAACCAGGGATTTCCCACCTCACGCTCTCAGCGCCTGCACTAAACAGATCACAGAAACTCCCCCAAGCTGACCGAAACTAAACATAAAAAGAGGGAAAGGAACCCAGATGCTTGGCAGGGTCCTGGCTTCCCTGCTAATGCTTCATCTCAAGCAGAGAGAGAGAGAGAGAGAGAGAGAGAGAGAGAGAGAGAGAGAGCGCCAAGCTGTTATTTATTACATTTGTATCCCACCTTTCTCTCAATGACCGCAAGGCAGCATACATCATCTCCACTTTTTTTATCCTCACAACAGTCCTGTGAGGTAGGCCAGAATGGGTGCCAGACTCAAGCTCACCCAGTAGGCTTTGTGTCTGATGGGGATTTGAATCCACAGCTCCCTCATCCAAGTCCATACATTGCTCCAGCCTCTATCTATACCACACTGGCACACTCTTCCCTGACGACCAGTTTAGCACCATATCCCAATAAAGAGCTACACTTTCACAGGACAAGGAGGCAGTCTGGTCAGCAGTTCTGAATAGCCAAGCATGTCTTCCTTTCTCAATTCAGTGGAACTCCCCCCCCCTCTCTTTGCAGCCTCTTTTACACACCGCAGCCTGAACAATCACTCAAAAAGTTGGAGAAGATGGAGGGGAAAGAAGAAAAAAGCAAGGAAGAGCAGCATTTTCCTCTGTGCTAAAGGAAGTTCAGTGCCTTGTGCCTGTGGAGAATAAGCCCAGCATGAAGCTGGTTTAGATATATTTTGACAAAACACAAAGCCAAAAGGATGCCGCACAACCAGGGCTGTTTGATAGCAATGAAAAGAACACAACACGCCAATGAGCAAAGAGGGAGACCCCATGTTCCTCAAGCAATTTCTTTTTAACTAGGTGAGCCGGGTTGCTCCGGGTGCCGAGCATTACTTTGCCTTTATGTTCCTTACACTTGCATTTATTTTAATTGGACTGGGGACTGAGAGAATCATCACTCCCCCAACACCTCAAACCAAACAACAAAGAAAAGGCACAAAGAAATAACCCCACCAGGAATGATGAGGGGAAAGGATGGAGCCACAGAAGGAGGATGTAACAATGCTGTTCTGGAGATGGTTAAAGACTCCTCTCTCTCTCTCTCTCTCTCTCTCTCTCTCTCTCTCTCTCTCTCTCTCTCTCTCTCTCTCTCTCTCTCTCTCTCTCTCTCTCTCAGATGCAGTCTAATGTGATGCATTGAAGAAGCCATGTACAGTAATGAACTTGGGAAGCCCTGCCTGCCACCCAGGCAGGGGATACGCAGAGGATTGCAAGGCATACCAGCCCCACTGAACTCCAGGGGGCCAATAAGTATGCACTGGCTTGAGCTGTGAAAGTGCAAGGCTGGTCAAAGAGCCCTGCTTCTTACCCTGCAAGCTTCGCAGGTTTGCTCATTTTAAGACAACTCTCACCAACAACAGCAGCACCATCTGGAAAATCGGTTACTTTAGATTTGTTTGAACAGGGTTGGTGAAGGCTTTTCCCCCTTCCCTCCAACCGTCTTACAGGGAAGGGAAGTTCTTTCCAAGTTGAACAATAAATGCATGATACGGGGGATTGAAAGAAAGGCTCGGAAGACCCCCTTTCTGCAACCCTCTGGATAGTGGCTGCTAAACCCATTAGCTGCAGAAGCTGCTGGAGGGACTGCTCTCACCCACGCCTCCCACCCCACCGAGGGCAGCTGGAGGATGTTGAGTTGGCGGCTGCCATATACACCCCCCACTCCAGATTTCCCCTCCCCAGCCTCCGCAGAGAAAGTGAGCTTTCACTCATTCCAATCCTATCCTCAATCATTTCAGAGTAACTGTCACAGATTTCAGTGAGGCTTATTCAGAAGTACTGTACTGCTGGCCAAGTCATTTCCCATCCACTACTAGAGAGCCTGCAACAACTCTGCCCGCCCGGCAATGCCCCACTTGGGTCCGGAAAACTTGCCTCCAGATGAAGCCCTGATGTTTAGGGACTCTCTCCAGCTACTTAGACATGAAGAAAATATACTCTGCATTTGCTCAGGGGCACTGCTGCCATCTCTTATTCGTGTGCTCCAATGTTGAGTCACAACAACAACAACAACAACAACAACAAACAAACAACGCACCATCAATGTGCATGGCGCTTTATGGCGTACAAGAGGCCAGGTCCCTGCCCCAAAGGGCTTGCAATCTACAGTTCGACAACAGGGCACGGTGAAGGAAGTGGCGGCAGGGGCAACAAGGGAAACATGATGCGTTTATTTCAGTTGCACGTACAGTAGTTGATTACGGTAGGATACCGCCGGGACTAGGGAGTTGGAAACAGATGCCAGGGGGTGGATGAGTCCTGGCGCCGCTTAAGCCCTGCCCGCCCGGATCCAGAGGGCTCGGCTGGCTGTATCAGGGTGATCAATGGGGCAATCAAAGACGAGCGTGAAGTACGGGCAGCAGCTCCCGTTTCAGTGCCATTCCAAGCACGATTCCCACGGGGGAATCTCAGGCAAATGAATTTCTCCGTCTCCCCTGCAGGAGCCGCAGCCGGCTGCTGCTTCCACACCTCCGCATCCTGGGGAAATCCCCCGGCGACTTCCAACCTCACAAGGTGCAAGCAAGGCGCAGCCCCCCCCCCCAGCAGCCGCCCGCTCGCTTCCCGGGACGCGGCAGATTGCAAACAAGAAGGGGGGGGGGGGGTCCTCGATTGTTTTATCCCCTCGCAAAGCAGAAACACGTTTCTTTTGCACGCATCCAACAACCCCGCACCATCCCCAACAAGGAAAGTAGGAGACACCCCCTCCGACTCCCCCCCCCAGCCCAAGGGATCGGTGCCGGAGAGCATGCCAAACGGCGGTTGAAAATCAGGTCTCAATAGTCGTCCTTCCCTGTCTCTAGCCGCCCCGGTCCGTGCCAATTTTTCCCAGCCTTCCGATCGCGTTTAAAAAATAACCGGCGCCCAGCAGCCCGAAAGAACAAAAACCCGGCGGCGGCGGCAGCAACCGCTCTGCACCTTGCATTGCAAAACGGCGGCTCTCCCGTTTGCAAAGGGCACATGTGACAAGCAGAAGGCAGCAGGCAGGCAGGAGGACAGGGCAAATCCCAGAGCCAAGCGGGCAGCTGCCTGTGCAACTGCTGTAGGGCTTTTCAAAAAGGGTTGGAGATTTTTTTTAAAGTTTGCAAAGGGGGGGTGGAATTACAGGCTCATCCACAATAACTTTTTGCAACTTGCAAGAAATCGATGCAAACATACAATCCCTCCACGGTGCAGAAACAGGGGGAGCGAGATCCTAGGGGGGGGGGGACCACCGGGCTCCAGCGCTTTCCACACTATCAAGTAGCCGCTGGGGCTACACAAGCAAATGCAAACAGGGGCAACTTTGCAACCAAAACAAGGGGAGGGGGTTGCGAGAGAGAAAGTTTCCCAGCCCGCTTTCCTTTGCCCCCGGCTCCATCCGAGCAATCCCTTCTACGTGCAAGTACAAACACATGGAAATTCAACACAAAAATCACACACACCCTGCTTCCAGCCGGCGGATCAGCTCCGGAGCTTCGCGGTTTGCCTTCTGCACAAGGCTATCCATTGACCGACAGGCAGAGCCGAGCGCCGCCGCCGCCGCTTCCCGGTGCAGCGTGCAACGCGGGACTGGTGCCGAGAGGAGAAGCGCTCTCGGTAGCAGCTCCTGACTCAGGGGGGCTCGCAGGGGAGGAGAGAAAAGGGGCGATTCCCTCCCAACCCGCAGCACTGATCACAGCGCAGCCTACCGGGAGGCAGAGTCAGCCCGTCGTCGCAGCCAATGCTGGGAGCCTCCGTCCTCTTCGCAACAGCCGAGGCACCGTCGTCGAAACTGGTCTCCCCAGCGCCGCCGGAGCGAGGGAGACACATTCACACGCACGCAGCCCTTGCAGACTGGCTTCGGGCAGCGCCGACTGCGACGACCCGCTCAGATCAGCTGGGCCAAGCGCGGACGCATCCACGCTCCCTCGTTCACGCCCGCCCCACACTGCCATGGCTTGGCTTGCGCCCCCCCCCCTTCGGCTTCCAGCTCGGTGTCTCTTCATCTTCGCCGCCTTTAGTCCCTCCCCCCTCAGCAGACATTGCTCCCCCCCCTCTCGACCCGCACTACTTCAGCCGCACCATATAACCCTGTGAGGTAGGTAGGAGGATAGCCTCAGAAGCCCGGGGTAATCTTCGACTTAGCCAAGTGGGCACTTGAACCCGGGTCTCCTGAGTCTGGGTCCGATATTCTAACCACAACACCACATTTTCCAAATGAGAACGAGACCGATGCAGGTAGTTCTCTAAGCATCAGTCATCGCATTACACACAAGCTGGGGGAGGGGGGTTCCGCTGGTGGTGTATCTTGCTTGGAAGAAAGGAGTGTCTTCCTTAGTTCAAAACACACACAGGGATGTCAAGACACACCCTGCAGGCACACACACCTAGGAACATGGCACCAGCCTCATCAAAACATTTTGCTTGGGGGGCAGCACCAAAAAAGGTATATATGGGGGGGGGCTCACAGAAGAGGCAAAGTGGATGATCCCACTCTGAACATAGACATGAACCCATGCATAGCATATAGGGAGCTGCTGAGAGAGAGAGAGAGAGAGAGAGAGAGAGAGAGAGAGAGAGAGAGAGAGAGAGATTGCCCTTGCCCTTCTGGTTGGACTTATGTTTTGCTTTTGCTCATAAGTCCAACTTGGGTCCAACTTGTATTCACTCACAAGTCCAACTTGGATTCTCTGCTTTAGATAAAATCAGAGAGTAATGATTTTATCATTACTCTCTGATGTAAGAGAGAGTAAACACTGCATGCAGAACACAGGGCCCATAAGAGCAAGAGGGGAAATGGGGTAATTTGTACCCAGGCCCAGGGTCCAAAAGGGGGCCCAGGAGGCAAAGGATGGGGCCTGGAAATTTGGGGGGAGGCATGCACTCACCCTGTAGTGAAAAAAATGGATCCCTGCTGCAAGCAGCCCTGGTCCTGGCCTCCAAATCCCACAAGGCAAAGCGCCTCAAGCTCTACTATGGGGGCCTGTGTACACTGTGAGGGAGGGGCATGAGTAGAGGCATCGCGGGGGGGGGCCAGCAACAGGGACGACATGCAGTGGAGGGTGCACAAGCCACCGCTTCGGCGGCAATTCGGCAGCAGAGAGGCGTTGCGCAGTGGTGGCAAAAAGGACGCAAAACAGGAGTCGCCCTCCCGCAACTTGGACCTGCACCAGGTCTACAGCTGCGTCAGGATTTGGCGTTCCCTTACCCAGAAGTAAGCCTCTGAGGTGCGGACGAGTCAACTTGGACCTGCGCCATCGAAATCCCTGTGCACCCCTGGGCAGTAGCGTCATAAGGGTTGGTGCCTTGGTGCCCGTGGTGCCCAGGGCCCCCAGGCGTGAACCTCTGAAGGGGCGGAATCGCGGGCTGAGGAGGGCGAAAACGTACCTTCCTCGTGCTGCGTTTCGGCCCGCCCTTGGCTCCGTACGTCGCTAAAATGAAGTAAAAACGGCGCGGGGTGTTTGGAGGCGGGGCGTGACGTCACGCACTCGCGTCACGTGGGGGTGGCATCGCGTCGGCGCCTGCCCACGTGGGGGCGGAGCGACACCACTGCCCCTGGGTGTCTGGGAAGCGAGGTTGGATTCAGCAGCCACCACTGCCAATGAATCCACCCCCTTCCCAGACCCAGAACCCACCCTCCTCCCCACCCCATCGTCACAACATTCCACCCTTCCCCCGCCCCATCCCACCTCCCCTGCCAACTTACCAGGGTTGGCGGACCAGCCCCAAGGCATTGCTATGCACGAAGCCACGTGGTTTCGCATGCTGCCGGAGGCTTTTTTACCGCTGCCATAAGGCAGTCTCTGCTAGCAGAACGCTCGTTCCGCCAGTAGATTGGCCCGCCTTGATTGCCCTTGTTGGGAGAAAGGCGGGGTATACATTCTTTAAATAAATAAATAGGACAGGGCCATTAGATTATAGTCTACGACCAAATTACACAGGACACTAAACATGTAATGCACCTGGGTAGGTTATTTCGGTTTTTCTAGGTAACAGCCTGTGGGGGACTGCAAAACAGAACAGAAACATGGCAGGCAGGCTGGGAGCTTGAAGCCTTTGCCACAGCTTTGCTCCCCACGCCACCGCCACGCCATTTTAAACAGAAGAAAATGTTCATTGGCTTTCAATGGAACCTTTTTCTGTTTAAAATGGTGAGGCGGGATGCAGTTGGGAACAAAACCATAGTCATGATAGTGCTAACGCTTCCCAATTCCCTGCTGTGGTTCTGCTCTGTTTCGTGTTGGGGGGGGGGGGTGTTAGATTGGAAGCATAGGGAGGACAAATGTTTAAAGCCCCTTCTTCCTGCCATGACCCTGATCCAGACTGCCCCCCCTCCAGTGGCTGCTATTTTTGAAAGACTGCTTAAGTCTGTCAGTAGCAGTGCTAATAACAGGTCTGACCTAACACATAGTTTAGTTCTTCCCGTAACATGTTTGTTTGTTTGTTTGTTTGTTTGTTTGTTTGTTTGTTTGTTACTGGATGCAGCTTTCTGACACTCACTGGCCAATGTTTGTTTGTTTGCTATAGGTGTGGTCCCATTTTGCTGCCACTCTGTAACCTATTAAAGAAAGTCCACTCCGGAGGCGTGCAAGAGCTTTGCGCCGGGTTTGCATCACCCGGTGCAAGAGCTCATCACGTCACACCAGTAATGTTACTGGGGTTGGTGTCACCCAGTGCGGTAACTCATGGTGTCACCACCATTAACTTTATGTATTTTAATATATAACAGTGCAGGTCACCCAACAAATCAATAACCAACAAAAAAACAGTGGCCAACTTGATAACACTCACACAACTGAATAAGAGTTCTAGTATTAGCTCTGATACATAGAAATGAGAGCTGACTCATATTAACACCTTATTGGTTCCATGCCTTGTCATAATAACACCCCATTGACTCTTACAACAAACAGTCTTATTGGCTAGTTTTGAGTTAATAATAATGTAATATACAGTAGTAGTAGTAGTAGTAGTAGTAGTAGTAGTAGTAGTAGTAGTAGTATTAACAGTATTTATATACCGCTTTTCAACAGAGTTCACAAAGCGGTTTACAAAATCAAATGATTAAATTATTTATATACCGCCTTTCTTGGTCATTGGATTTCTCCTCCGACTTCAAGGCGGTGTACATAGGCAGGCTTTCCTAACCCCCCTAATGAGAGGTTTTACAATATATGTATAAATGTCCAATCTTTCATGAACAGCTACATTCCAGGTGGTATCGTTTTGTAGCCTGGCTTTTCTGCTGGCTGGCGCCATCCACACTCGACCGACGTAGCTGAGAGCTCTTCTCTCTCCTCACGGAAGCTTTTCACAGCTTTTTGTTGGTAGCGTGTCTCGAACTTGCCATTTGCCAATCTTCGGGTTTTGCAAGGCGGCATCTCTCTCGACTGAGCCAGACCCCTTTTTTAAGGAAATCCACTTTTTATTAATTAAGGCAGTTGTTTTTTTCTTTTTCGGGTTATTTGGCCATACCTTTTGATAGAATATAGAAAATTCAAAATAGTTTGTTTCATTACATTCTGCATTAAAGTACCTTTCCAATGATATATGACATGATAGTATTATTCATAACTACAAGGTTTCCACAATTTTGGCCACTACTGGTCTCCTGTGGGTGTCGCCTGGTGCAGTCCGTACCCCCTGCACTCCCCTAGTGACACCACTGGTCCACTCCATTCTCTTACTATAGCTTTGGGATCACAGCAAAGGCAAGGCAGAGTGTGAATCATGCGTCATGAATCATGCTGCTTCAGCAAAAGAGCTTAGCTGAAACCTAGAAGTTTTGTAGCAAGCTTTGGTCAGGCACACAGTGCTATATACCAACAGCTGGGCAGAGTGGCAGGTAGACAAGTGATCTTAGCTACACTAGCCCCACACAAGCTAACAAAAAATACAGAGCCAGTGAAAACCAATTGCTGCTACTGAGAACAGAATTACCAAAAGACAAGGCATTCCTATATCTCTAATACCATTAAGGTCTCACAGGGCTGCTGGAAGACAGAGAACAAATAACATAAAACAGAAGTCAAGACAATAGCGACAAAGCCAGAAAAACAGTTAGAAAGTACAAAAATGGAGCCTAGTACTTCCACCTGCAGTTCCCACGTTTTGCCAGAGTAGTTCTAGTGGCAGTATTTTCTTGCCTTGCAGGTCAACAGTTTGTGATTTGACATCAATCACTGTTTTTTTCTTTTTTTAAAATAAAAGAAAGAAGGGAACAAAGAAGAAAAGGGTGTGGGTGCCTGGCTGCAGCTGGCACCTAACACCCCCCCCCCCAAAAAAAAACCAGATAGTATTTCCTGATGCCTGTGAAGGTATTGTCAAATAAGGAAACAGTGTCACTTTTTTGCTATAACAGCATACTTATGATTTTATGCAAATGCATTGTTTTCTGTTTCTGCAGTCATGGTGGTGTCTACATGGTGTGTCTACTAACAAAACTATAACTTATGATGGAAGAATGACACTGTCGGCCCCACCGAACCCAGATTCCTCTTTCGCTGGATAACACACATGCTGGCTGAGGATCAACCTTCTTTATGATGGTGATTAAAATGAGCATTTTGGTTTAAAAAAATGCGATCATAACACTTGGATTGTTTTCAGCACAATCTTGTGCACATCCTTGTGCGGGAGAGGATAGCGGGCACCAAGGGGGTCCCCGTGCAGGAATCAGGTTGTACGGTTGGATAGTCTTTTTTTAGTAGTGCAGTTTACTATGTCTGTGTGATCTTATTCCTCACGTCCCAGGAGTCCCAAGGATGGTGGGATTTCACCAAATGCAGGAAGGTCCTTGAATCAGGAAACATAGAAGAACTCCACAAGATAATCATTGTATACTCTCTTTAGTTTTGCTCTGTCTAAATGTGGTGGTGGTGCAAGGAGGGTGCACATGCTCCGATTTTTCTCTTTGTCTCCTTTCTTCTTAACATACGGTATGCTTCGAGAGGTACGGTTTATAAATGCTATTAGTAACAGTAGTTAATTCAGTTTTCCTCATTAATCAATCTCCTTGGCCCTGTAAAGATTTTTTGTTGCTCTCCTCTGAACTGTCTCCAGCAGAGAGGGAGTTCTGTTGATTAGCAGCAACACTCTGAATGCCTATGGGATATGTTCATTCTAGATCTCTGCCTACTCTACGAGAACAGTCAATAAGCACTTTTTTAGATGACGGTATGGTAATTGCATATAGCTAAGTAGAGTATTTCAGAATGAGGTATACTTAAGTGTTTTCAGAAATAAGAGAGATCTTGGGAGGAAGCCCGTAGCTGGGAATAGGTGATATAGGGATCTATAGTTTAAAGATTTGGGTGGCAGCCATTATTAGGTGGTAACAGTCATCTGGGAAGAAGCTGTGCTTTGTACGTAGAAAGTTCCACATTCAATATCTGGCATCTCCAGCCACTGGCGTCGCTGTAGGTGGGGCGGAAAGCTACGTTCTGCAGCTTTCCGCCCCACCGTTACTCTCCGGTACGAGGCGCCCCGCCCCCTCGTCGTAGGAGCCCGTCAGCGGAGAGAAAGCAACGCGCAGGAGAGTCCCTGTGCGTTGCTTTCTCTCCGCTGACAGGCTCCTATGAAAGACCCCTGTATGAAAGAGCACACCTCAGCTGAAGAGCAGCTGCCAGTCAGTGTAGACAGTACTGAGCTAAAGGGACCAATGGCTTGACTCAGAAGCAGTCTCCTGCCCATTGCCTTCATGGCACGGAATGACTCCAACGGCGAGGGGGCGGGGCCTCCTCGTTCCGGGTTGTAAATGGGGACTAGGACGGGTTGTAACTTACAGTACCGCCCCTGCCGTAGAAACGCCTCTGCTCAGAAGGCAGTTTCCTATGGTCGCATATTTATAGTAAGTCAAAAAGAGCACATAGTTAGTTTTTCAATCCAACATGCACAGACAGTTGTGACCTGCCAAATGCTAAACATGATATAGGAATACCCCTAAATCTACCAGAAGTAGAAAAGGGATTGAGAAAAGGGATTAAAAAAGGGATTGAGAATAAAATAGCCAATATTATTATGCCGTTGTACAAATTGATGGTAAGGCCACATCTGGAGTATTGCGTCCAGTTCTGGTCACCGCATCTCAAAAAGGATATAGTGGAACTGGAAAAGATGCAGAAGAGAGCGACCAAAATGATTAGTGGGCTGGGGCATCTCCCTTATGAGGAAAGGGTACAGTGTTTGGGGCTCTTCAGTCTAGAAAAAGGCGCCTGAGGGGGGACATGATTTAGACGTACAAAATGATGCATGGGATGGAGAGAGTGGATAGAGAGAAGTTCTTTTCCCTGTCACACAACACTATAACTAGGGGACATCCACTAAAATTGAGTGGAGGGAGTATTAAAACAGACAAAATAAAATATTTCTTTGCCCAGCGTGTAATTAGTTTGTGGAACTCCTTGCCACAGGATGTGGTGATGGCACCTGGCCTAGATGCCTTTAAAAGGGGATTGGACAGATTTATGGAGGAAAAGTCCATCACAGATTACAAGCCATGATGGGGATAAGTAACCTCCTGGTTTTAGTAATAGGTTTTAGTAATCTCTTAATGCCAGATGCAAGGGAGTGGTGACAGGATACATGGTGGTATCTTGTTGTCTTGTGTGCTCCCTGAGGCATCTGGTGGGGCCACTGTGAGATACAGGAAGCTGGACTACATGGGCCTCTGGCCTGATCCAGCAGGGCTCTTCTTATGTTCTTAACAGCCCATTCCAACGCAAGGGCTAAGCAGCACAAGTCAGACATAAAGTCCACATAAAGTCAACATAAGGCGTTTACGGCGAAGTTATGTCAGGATTGCATAGTTTATGTCGTGTTTATGTCTATTTTATGTTGAAGTTGTGATGTTCTGCCGTAAGTTCTCCCTAAGAGCTATTCCAGCATAAAGTCAGCGTAAAAGTGGGCGTGTCAGGGGTGTAACGTGGGTGTAACGGGGGCGGCAACCAATTAACGTTGGATTCCAGACCCTGGTGAGCACAGACACGCCCCCTCCAACATAGAAGCTGACACAAATTTTATGTCGACCAAAAGGGTTGACATAAATTCGAGGAGACCCATAGGAGCCATTTTACCTTACCCACTCCAGCCCTCTCCTGAAAATTTCTAACACCCTACTCCTGAGTTAGGTCAGAGTTATGTCGGAGTTGTGTCAGCAAGGTCTGGAAACCGACACAGTTATGCCAAAGATAGGGAGCCTATCAGCACCCAGCCCCACCCAGCCTCTTTCCCACAAAAGCCCAGCCCCAGACCTCCAGTCTCTCTCTCTCTGAGCACGTGGCATGGGGTTCTGTCCCCCAGCAGCCACAAAGTGGGACTTTGTTGGTGGAGGGCAAAATTCACAAACACCCCACTTCTCTCTTCTCCTCTCTCCCCCCCTCAAGGGCAGAGAGGGCTGTTCTGGCTTTGGCCAAACTGTTTACAGCTGTGCCTGGGCAGTTGCCTCCATGCTACCATTTGCTAACCCATGTCTTTCTCCCAGCCTCTTCCCCCCCCCCAGGCAACAACACCAGCAGGTAAGAGCAGGGTTTGTGCTGACATGTGGTCTGACTTCTGCCTCTTTGCATATAGAAATATATGATACATGCCTCTTTACCAATGTGTTGTCTGATAACTGCCTGCTTTGCCTGCTATGATATGCCTCTTTACCAATGTGCCCTCTCATGTCTGCCTGCTTTGCCTGCTATGATATGTCTCTTTACCAATGTGCCCTCTCATGTCTGCCTGCTTTGCCTGCTATGATATGCCTCTTTACCAATGTGTTGTCTAATAACTGCCTGCTTTGCCTGCTATGATATATAGGATACATGCCTCTGTACCACTGTTGTGGCTGATTGCTACCTGTAGTCATGTGAGCAGACAATGCCACAAGTGTGGAACTGTTAGCCTTATGTAGACACCAGCTGTTCCCCCCCCCTTTTCTCCACAGGGTCTACTGACAGGTCAGTAGTGCTAGGTTTGCCATGGTTGTGACCCCCAAGTTGTGTTGTTGTCTCTCTCTTTGACCCTTTCCCCTTACAGGATCATGCTCTCCTTACACCCAGGTAAGCAGCTCAGACCATGCTACGTGTGTCACACCTATCACCTGTGTTTTATTTCTCTCCCTGCAGGCTTTTGCAACCACACACTGGCTTGTCTTCAATGGCAACTGCCTCCACACACCAGCTGACATGTAAATCCCCCTTGTTTTTTGTCTCCCCAGGAATGTCCACTACCACCTACCTTCCTGGGAGCACCCCTGGGCCTGCAGTCTGGTTGCCTCACTGTCGTCTGCCTCGATACTGCCAGAGGTCAGGGAGCCAGCCCTGCAACCCTCCTCAGCTGCCGGTGCTGCTGCTGCTGCTGCTGCTGCTCCACCTCCCTGGCTGTCGTACTTGCTGCCCCTCCTCTTTCTATGGAGCAGGCTGTGGTTCCACAGGGGAAGAGCCTGCATCTCCAGGTCCATGGGGCAGGGCTGCTGCTGCTTTCAGAGTGGCTGCTGTGACTACCCCTGGCAGCCTCGCCTGGCCATCTCTGCTAACATTCCAGAACAATAAAGATGCCCCTTGGGCAGAGCCCCAATGAAACATATGTGCCCAGTGTTACACAAGCATTGCCCCACACACACACAGACAGCCCCCAGCCCTGAAGCCCCTACATGAGTCCCATCCAGGGACTGCCACGGCCTTCCCTGGGAGAACACAGCAGGGGGGCTGCCAGACCCCCATGGCACAGAGGGGAGGGGGGAGTTGGGGGGGCCTCACTGGCAGGCAAACAGTGACAGCCAGAGCATCCGCCCGTAATGAAGGCGCTTCCGCCGAAGGTCCGCCCACAGTCCGTCGGCATAAGAGGTGCCTGTTTATGCATCACCTTCATCTGTTGAGCGCCCCCTGTGTCCCTATCGGTCTCTGCAGACCCCTCTCTCGGAATCTGTCTCCCACCAGCCTTGTTGTCTGTCTGTCTGACTCTGACCCACCCATGCTCCTCCCCAGCACCCCCTGTCTGCCTGCCTATGTGTCTGCCTCCCCTCCCACTCCCTGATGCTGGAGGCTGGCAACCCCCCACCCCGCCGGAGTGCCTGCCGTGAGGCGCCGTCGTCGCCCCATCTGGGGGTGTGATGAGCTGCGTGAGCCCTTCCCGCTCGCAGCAGACAAGCCCAAGGCATCTCTCGGTCTTGGCCGGGGCGCAGAGCAGAAGGCACAACGGGATGCCTTCTTTGTGGGCATTGCCCCGGCCCTGGAGGCCCAGGGCTTCAGGCAGCGCACCTGCGAGTCATGTCAGAGGCAGTTCCAGACAGCATGCGACCCCCCCTTGTGTGTGACGTTCCCTCCCCCGCTCCCCCCCATGACTCCCACGTGCAGCCTCAACGTGGCATGGGGGTGGCATCGCCTTCTGCAGGAGGGTGGGGACGGCCACTCTCCCCTGCAGCAGGTGGCTGATGCACAGGGTGCCCTGTGGCGGCTGGCTCAGGCACCACTTCGCTCACCTGTCACCTGCCTTGCGCACAACACATGACTGTCGCAGCCCCCATGCCTGCAGCCGGCCCCTTTGCGACCGGGCTGCGACAGACCCTGCGGCAGCTGCCATGGATGGACACTGACACATGCAGACACAGGCCTGCACATGCCTGAGCCGGACACCGAGCCTGGAGAGCCTGCCTGCCTGGGAGGTAAGTGTTGCCTGGATCCTGGGGTGGTGCTGGGCCACAGAAACTGCAGCCTGCCTAACTCAGGCATAACTCTGACATAACTCAGACATAACTTATGTCGAACTTAGGCTGAACTTAGGCCACTCTTATGCCAGACTTGCGGTGGAGTTGGGTTGTGGGCTGCTAGTCACGGCTGAAGGAAAAACACTGTTTCTAGCCAGGGAAAATGCCCTACACTCACTGGGGCATTTCTTAATCTCTTCCCCCTCCACCCCTTTTGAAGGGGAAGGATTATACAAATCAGGCCTATGTGCATGTGGGCCCATTCATCACCGAGGATAAGAGAAGACTTGAAGAACTTCAGCCAGGTGAGTGCATGTGTCAGCCATACATTAATATTGTCTGGAGTTTCTCTTTGCCTACATGCAAAAGTGACCAGATGCATGAAGGCTTATTGAGTGATTGCATAGTTTTGCTCTACACAAGATAAGTCAGCACGATTAGAGGTAATAATTTGCCAAACTCAAAACTAACATTACAATCTGAGAAAAAAAAACGGACGATTTCAAACATTCCAGGAAGGACCAGGCTGCCTTGATTTCAGATACAATCTTAGTTTGAACCTTCAGCTATTCCATTAAAAAATATGTCTTGACATACTGTCATGAATTATGAAGCACTGACATTTCATGTTGAATTAACGCAAAGAGCTCTTTAAGGGCCAGAGTGGAGTGAGTTGCCTACATGCCAGGCCAAATATTAGGTACCCTGCTATTTTTCAGAACAGAAAAGTATTTGCGTAATGAAAATGACCTATTAATATAAATCCTTCCCCTGAGAAAGATATGTGAAAATTATGTTGCAAAGGTAATCGGTTTGTCACAAATCACCAATGCATTTGATTCAGAGTATAACTAATACCGTAGGTCCCTTATTTTGTTCTCCCTATGGATTGGAAAGAGTTGCTTTGATTGGACAAGTTTATTTTTGTACTCTGTGTGTGGGGGCGGGGGGTGTTGTTGTTTATATTTGACTCTATAAAGAAATCTTTGGCTACAGTACACACTTACCTGGGAGTAAGTTCCACTGAAATAAATAGGGCTTACTTCTAAGAAGACATGCATGCAGCAATACCTTGATCTTTCATCTGGTTAGGATCAGAGCATGGATGAAAGTCAAAAATGGATGAATGTCAAAGCATAGCCTTATTTAGCTTGCAAATTTATTTTGGCCAGTGAAAAACATAACTAACTAACTAACTATATATAACACATGTGAATGCATGTGAAACCTAGATAAACAGAAATAAATGAAAATAAGCATAAGAATGTTGACAAACATCATGGAAGATTGGTTGAAATCGGACGAAAGAGGAAAGCACATGGACGAAATTTGAAATGTTGTTATAATAGAAAATGGCCCAAAGAGCAAAGCGATGGAAGTCAAATGGATGAAAGTCAAGGTGTTGCTGTAGATTGTACTGTTAATTTTACAAGATAAACAGCCCAATCCTGTGTAACTATACGCAGCTGGCCTAAAGGGCCGGCCGCTAGACCTAGGCCCATTGCGGCCTGCCCTGGCGCAGCCCGGGCACACCTTGGGAGTCAGGAGAAGGAGACATTTGTTCCCTTCCCCTGCGGTGCGGGCCACAAAGGGTCTCTCGGATGCACGCTAGGTCTGAAGCTGACGCACAACTGGGGAGGCCGTGTAAGGCTGGCCTGGGCTGCAACGGGCATAGGATATCGGCGCATCTCAATGGCCCCCTCCCTGGCCAGCCCTTTTTTTTTTTCCTTTTATAGGTATTTTCCTATAAATTTAAACAGGGCATTTATACACACTTTTCTGAATGATAATAAATAATGAATGAATAAATAAGTCCATTATTATTATTATTATTATTATTATTATTATTATTATTATTATTATTATTATTATTATTATTATTCAGAAACGTTTGTATAAATACCAACAGAAGTTTGACACCAATCGTTAAGAATAGTGGCATGGCTAGAATTACCTGCAGAGGGAGTCACAACCTCCTCTGGGTTTGAAGAGAAAGGCAGGATAAACATGTTTAAAATAAATCCTTCTTTCATTCCTACATCTAGTTGCTAGAAGCAGGTTCAGTGCGTCATGTTTCTAGGGGGGCTGCCTGTCCTCAGAACATTCTAGCAATTAATCCTGGTTCCGGAAGCTACTCATTTAGACCTGTGTGCTGTTTACAGACCTTCTTTGACTATTTACTAGACTCAAGTGTCTAGGAAAGAAGATGATTTGAGTAAAATGACCACATAAAGACCTTAAATGCTGATCAACTGCTGCATTTGAACTATTTAACAATTTTTAAATAAAATGTTTTAATTTTCCAGCCCAAGGGTTGGTGGGTGGGAACATCATAAAAAAAATATTGAAATTACTACTTCAAAGTACAGTAACTCCCAGTATTTTTTGCAAAAATGTAGCTAAGTACTACTTAAAAATGACTTTTTGGGTAGTGGTTATATTTTTGAAAGAGTTAGTGCCGATTAGTGGGAATGATTTTGGCCACTATGCTGCGAATAAAAGCAGAAGAAAGAGAAGTTTGATTTTAATCTTAACAGAAATACCAAAAGAAAGAGTAGTTCAGTTCCCTCTGAGATCAGTTAGAGCAGCAGAGATATACAAATTGTTTGGCTGAATGAGTTAATAACATCCCTTGTGTTCAAGCAGAAAGATCTTCCAGAGTCTTTGCTTTGGAGGATTCATACTGTTGGGATTTGAATTTGCAACCGTTCTTCTCAAAATTTTGCCATGGTTTCTGCAGTCTGGGCCTGGCTTGTCGCCATTTGGGGCCGGGTAGGAATTTTTCTGTCTGCCTGATTGGCTTTTCGTGGGCAGGGTTTTGTTTTGTTTTTTGCCTAACCCAGACTGTGTTTGGTTTGTTGTTTTTCTCCTTCTTTCCTTACTAACTCGATCACTTTGTTTTGCAGGTGAGTGTGGGCAGTGGCGTCACTGCAGGGGGTCGGAGCTCTAAGTTCCGCTGAGATCAGAGCCTCCGTTACATGGAGGAACGCAGCGGCCCCGCCCCCTCGCCTTCGGAGCCTTTCAGGGAAGTGAAAACAATGCGCAGCGCATTGCTTTCACTTCCATGAAAGGCTCCGAAGGCGAGGGGGCGGGGCCACTTCGTTCCTCCGTGTAACGGAGTCTCCGATCTCAGCGGAACTTAGAGCTCCGACCCCCCTGCAGTGACGCCACTGAGTGTGGGCATGAAGGCTTGAAGTTTGGCTCTTGGTGTGCAACCTGAGGTCAGCAAAGGCAAGCCATGACCTCAGTTGCGTTGTCCACCGGCCTAAGGGACTGGCGGAGTAGTCCCTGGCCTGGATCGCTTGGCCCGCCCCGAATGCTCACTTTGGGTGGGTTTACGTGATTCAGCTGCCTCCTCCCCCTGATGGGGTTGACTGTGAGAAGCTCGCATGCCCCTGGCAAGGGGGCATTGCTGAATCAGGGTGGGAACACCCGCCTGGGGTTTGGCTACTGTCTGTCACCCCTTCAGCAAGTTGGTGTAGTGGTTTGGGTGTTGGACTGAGACCTGGAAGATCCAGGTTCAAATCCCCGCTTGGCCATGAAGCTTCCTGGGTGACCTTGGGCCAGTCACTATCAGCCCCCACCTACCTCACAGGGTTGTTGTGAGGACAAAAAAGAGGGGAGGAAATATGTACACCACTCTGAACTCCTTGGAGGAAGGGTGGTATAAAGATGTGAATATAAATAAATAATATTCTCTGTGTTGCATGCAGATTTTCATGGCTGTGGGTAACTGACAAGGTTCTTAACTGTATGGGTTCTGCAGCCATGTCAATATAAAAGTAGAGAAATAAAATCCGTTACCGCTTTTGTTGTTTGTTTAGATTTCTTATATTGTGCAGGTGTCACATACACAGAAAAGGTTTTCTTACAATAACAACAACACGGGATCCTACTTCCCAAGCCGACGTTTCACTCCATTCACGGAGCTTTCTCAAGGCAATTTGGCAGTAAAAAACTGCTGGATGAAAAAGAATGTTACGGAGTGGTGACAGTTAAACATCAGTCTGTTGCTCAAAGTTAAAGGGACCCACTACTTTTGTCCTCAGAGTTATTCAACACTTATTACTTGGGTTATTTAAAATTGGCATCCATATCCTATTGGCATATGTCATTTCCTGCTGGCGGTTCAGTAACTTTGAAGATTTCGTCTGGGAAATCATTAGAGCCTCCAAATTTAATCTATGTTTTAATCTGGGTTCATGAAACAAGGCTCGTGCATGCTCAAACATTATCCTGTGTCCTGATTCTTTCGCGTGCAAAGCTACTGCTGATTTTTCTTCTTGCTTTGCATCTGTTGCTCTTTGATGTTCCCGTACCCGGACCCCTATTGGTCTTTTCGTTTGTCCCAGATAAACTTTCCCACATTCACAGCCAATTTCATATACTCCGGGGTTAGATAACGCTGGTCTGGGGTCCTTGGGATTGTGTAGCAGTTGCTCTATTTTCGTTGTTGGGCTGAAAGATAGCCAAGATCTTTAAGAGATATGATGTGAAAACTATTTTCAGCCCAACAACGAAAATAGAGCAACTGCTACACAATCCCAAGGACCCCAGACCAGCGTTATCTAACCCCGGAGTATATGAAATTGGCTGTGAATGTGGGAAAGTTTATCTGGGACAAACGAAAAGACCAATAGGGGTCCGGGTACGGGAACATCAAAGAGCAACAGATGCAAAGCAAGAAGAAAAATCAGCAGTAGCTTTGCACGCGAAAGAATCAGGACACAGGATAATGTTTGAGCATGCACGAGCCTTGTTTCATGAACCCAGATTAAAACATAGATTAAATTTGGAGGCTCTAATGATTTCCCAGACGAAATCTTCAAAGTTACTGAACCGCCAGCAGGAAATGACATATGCCAATAGGATATGGATGCCAATTTTAAATAACCCAAGTAATAAGTGTTGAATAACTCTGAGGACAAAAGTAGTGGGTCCCTTTAACTTTGAGCAACAGACTGATGTTTAACTGTCACCACTCCGTAACATTCTTTTTCATCCAGCAGTTTTTTACTGCCAAATTGCCTTGAGAAAGCTCCGTGAATGGAGTGAAACGTCGGCTTGGGAAGTAGGATCCCGTGTTGTTGTTATTGTAAGAAAACCTTTTCTGTGTATGTGACACCTGCACAATATAAGAAATCTAAACAAACAACAAAAGCGGTAACGGATTTTATTTCTCTACTTTTATATTGACATGGCTGCAGAACCCATACAGTTAAGAACCTTGTCAATATTCTCTGTCCTCGTTTCACTGCTGCTGGTCTCAAGCTTTCCCTTTCTGTCTCTTGCTATAATAAAGTGGCCCTCTCACCCATCTATCTGCCTGGCATGGTTAGTGGAGAGCGCACAGGCAATCTGCCTGTAAAACTCTTTGCTCATACCCAGGGCATGTTTGACCAGCTTTCCCATAAGCCAGTAGACAGAATGGATAATGGACAACTCCCCGCCTCCCTTCTTGGCCCAAGATTTGTAAAAAGTAGCCAAACATTAGTAAGATTTACTTCAAGTCCACATCTTCAGCTGCTGTTACCAGTCACAGTGCCCACTTTCCAAAGTGTACATAAATAATATATATTTCACAATGGCAATATTTTTGTACTCATTTCATAGCTGCCATCTCACATTAGGAGAGACATCTCTCAGGGAGGGATTTAAGCAGAGTACCTTTCTTCTGCCAGGACCACTTGTCCCATATCCTGTTGTAAACACTGCTCTGGGAGGGAAAAAAAATCTGGAAACTTTGCAGAAACTGTCTTGATACGGCACACATTTATTTTAATATATCTCTGTCTTCTTGCTTTAAAAAAACAACCCTATTTTCTCTATTTGTATCAGTGACAGGTTGGTAGGTAAAAATAGGATTGTGTGTGGCTTCTGTTTCCACCTACTTCCATCTGTTTCCAGATGTGTCATTCGTTACGATTCCTTGTGTATGTAATAACGGCCTCCTGTGTAAATTTGTAATGCAGTAATTTGAGGAGGAGAGGGAAAGAGAGGGGGAAATGAGATAGTAATGCTAGAGTGAGAATAAACGGACTAACTGGAAAGACCTGTGAGCCACCATCTGCTCTCTGCCCTCTAGCCAATGGCTGAAGTGCTGTGATGTCACAAAATATTCACTGTAACTATTCATGGGATTAGAGAATGAATGGAAGGTTGACAGGTATTGGTGGTTTGGGGAGGGAACGGGAAGATCAGTTTTTTAGGAGAAACAAATCACACGTGGGCCCCACAGATGGAAAGGACGGGGTCTTCGCTCTTGGGAATAAAGGGGTACAGAGAAAATGGCAATGGGCAATCAGGAGGGCTGAGGGCTGTAGAGTTCAGAAGAACCAAGGCCTCAGTAGGGATTGTTAAACAGTTTGGACTGAGGCCTACATCAGCTGCACAGTTGCAAAGATCAAATACCGTACTGATAGGCTTACCAGATCTCCAACCCGGACAGAGTGCTAGACCTTTAGGAGAAGGAATGACGGCAGGTGTAGCTTGTTAAACCTTAGTACAATCCTAGGCATGTCTACTCAGAAGCAAGTCCTACTGAACACAATGGGGCTTGCTTCTGAGTAGACATGCCTAGGATTGTGCTCTGAGGTTTAACAAGCTACACCTGTCCACATTCCTTCTCCTAAAGGTCTAGCACTCTGTCCCGGTTGGAGATCTGGTAAGCCTACGTATTGACCTGAGTTTAAGACTCACTTTTGTCCCCTAAGGCAAGTCTTTAAGGTAGGGGTGCAGCCTACAATCAAAGTCTAGGGTTTTCTGCCTAGTTGTTGTTCAGTCGTTAAGTCGTGTCCGACCCTTCGTGATCCCATGAACCATATCCCGCCAGGCCTTCCTGTCCTCCACTATCTTCCTGAGTTCGCTCATTTTCATGTTTGTTGCATCGGTGATGCTGTCTAACCATCTCATCCTTGGCCTTCCCCTTCTCCTTTTGCCTTCAATCTTTCCCAGCATCAGAGTCTTCTCCAGAGAGACCTCTCTTCGCATTAGGTGGCCAAAATATTTGAGTTTCAGCCTTAGTACCTGTCCTTCCAGGGAACAGTCAGGCTTGATTTCATTTAGAATTGACTGATTTGATCTCCTAGCAGTCCAAGGGACTCTCAGGAGTCTTCTCCAGCACCACAGTTCAAAAGCATCTATTCTTCGGCGCTCAGCCTTCTGCCTAGAGTTTTCTGCAAAGCCTCCCTTTTTCAAGCCTCTCCAAGTCTCTTTCAAAGGTAAAACGCTTTTTCTTTTTTTAAACTGCAAAAGCTGTGTTTTCAGCTCTTAATCACTTGCTAAATGGCCAGGATCTCTCTAGCAACCTCTAGCCTTAGAGGCATTTGAAAAAATTAACCCTTAAGTTCCAGCCCCAGGTCTCTGTGGAAACTAAGATATTTATTGATCCTGCAGTTTGAAAGTTGAGAGCAAGAGCTCCTGCATAGGCTTATCATATCCAAAAGGGGACAGAGTGCCAACCTTTAGGCTGCAATCCTATGCACACCTTCCTGGGAGTAAGCCCCATTGAATGCAATAGGACTTACTTCTGAGTAGACATGCATAGGATTGTGCTGTTAACCACTGAAATTTGGGCAGATGCAGCTCATCATCATGGAAGGGTGCAACAAGCTGCACCTGCCCAAATTCCAAAGGTTAAAGGTAGGCACTCTGTCCCCCTTTGGATCTGGGAAGGCTACTATACTAGGGTGCCCAGATTCAATAAGGGGCAGGGTACCTATGCCTTTAACTGTACTAAAGCTGTACTGTTTTACTATTCTACTAATGTGTATATTTTCTTTAAGTTAAAAAAAGTTAAAAATGTATTTTTTAAAAAATAGCACCAAACTTTAAGGGTGCGGCTTATAATCAGGAGTGTCCTATACTCGGGGCAATACGGTATGTATTTCAGCTGTCCTACATCCAGGTATTCCGCCAACTTGGCATCAGGCAGAGCATCAGCCAAAGTGAATGAATCCAAACAAGCTGAAGCAAAATGAGATCCGTTCAGTGACTAAAAAAAAAATACTTGCTAAATTGCAGGTTGTCATTTTTTTGCACTTTATAGCCATTGCCAACTTTTGGCATTTCAAAGCCATTCTGTATAGTTTTAGATTTTTGTTTTTTTTAAAAAAGCCTTGTAGTTCATAAGAAATTATCCCTCAAGGATGGAAGCAAAGCCATAATTAAATCAAAAAGTGATAACTGATAGATCTTTTTTGTAGCAACATTACTTGCAAAAACAGAACAAAATCTAACTTCAGAAGTAGGAAAGCCCTTGTGCCTTATCAAGGCAAAGGACTGTCTAAAAAAGAGATGTAAACAGAGATTTTTTTTCCTGTTGAAAGGCAATCTGGCAGTGTTTGCTGAAAGTTTAGATTTCATTTCAAGAATGTGAAAAGTGAACAACTTCCAATCAGTGTTTGTTTTGCATAAAGTTATTTGATATGATAGCTTCCTCTGAAAAATAAGAAAGGCCACAAAACGTTCTCTGATTCCTGACCCTGTGCAGTTAACATTTACAGCTCATTAAGAACCTTTTATCTTCTTCAAATGTTCAAAGGAGGGCAGGTTCATGGGCTAGAGCAAAACTGGGGATCTATTAAAATCTGAGACTACAAATCTATGTGCGCGCACACACACACACACACACACACACACACACACACACACACACACACAGAAGGACTGCCTGTGTGGCTGGAAGTATCCATGACATTTTTATGGCAGCCGCTTACATGTTTGAACAGGCAAGTCAGTGATAAACCGAGGAGAAGCAGCAGCAGTCGGCAACTGGGGAAACAAAAACAAGACATTTTGGCTGAGATCAACTGCCATTTTTTCCGCCTCTTCACAGAACTGCCCCGACCAATGGCTCTTCCAAGTGGCTGCAACAGAGAGATGAGACAGCATGGCCCACTCCGTGAGCTTGACTCCTGCTCTCCAGACTCCCACGGGTCTTCCTTGAAACAGCCACCCCACCTGGCTGTAGCAGAAGTGAGGCAGCAAATTCCATTCTATCAGCTCATTAGAAGTTCCCAACCTTCTCGTTTCACGGTGCCTTTAGTGTCTCAGTAATTTTTTCATGGCGCCCCTCAAGCTAGTAGTTGGCACGGTGTCCGACAGCAGTTGAGTATCGCTGTGTTTCCCTCAGAAATTTAAAATATCCTTTGAGTTTGCTGTAGCATGGCGCACAGTTTGGGAACCATGGAACTAAGTCATATTGCCAACTCTCCAGAATTGTCCTGAAATCTTTGGGAATCAACATCAATCTTCAGAAGACTACCAAAAGTAATCCTGGAGATATTTAACAGGTTCTCTAGGAATTTCCAACATGACATTACATTGGAAAAATGAATCTCCAGGAATAGCTTCAGTCAGAGTTGGCAACCAACCATACAGCTCAGATGGGACTGGCTGCCATTTGCTGCCCCCCCGCCCCCCAAGTCTCCTCAGTAGCCATTCTACCAGGTTATGTAAATTGAGAGTTTTGGTACCCAACTTGACATGTTTCCCTCTTCCCTTGTCTTCGCTATTTCCTTTTGTATTGTATCTGTTAAACTTCAATCCTTCAGGGACGGCCTGTGTAATTTTTTAATTTATGCACAACATCTAGATAACGTTAGCTGCATTTATAAATACTAATACTGTAATTATTTTTTTTAAAAAAACCTATCTCTGGTTCTGTGCAAAGTTCTTCTCTAAATGTGCACATTGAGTGGCAACCCAAGTCCTCAAGTTATCTCCCTCTATTCACCAAATGCAGAAGGATTTGGAACGCTGATTGGCTAGCAACACCCCATGCTGATTGGCTAGCAACGCTGATTGGCTAGCAACACCCCATGCTGATGCTCCCTTACTATTCCCCGGGTGTTCCCATCTTCAGCACTTATTGGCAGAGTTCAGAGAGCACAGAGATATAACTTGTGGTGAGGGCTGTAACCTGCCCTCACATGCGCCTGTCAGATGTTTAACCTTCAGAGCCAGGTGAGTGGCAGTGAGGAATGAACCCTTCTCAATTGCAAGGCCTTGTCTCTCGAATGCCCTTCCCCAGTCCATTTGTCAGGCTCCTTCCATGTTGACTTTGAGAAGGAATCAGAAGAGCCATCTGCTGCTGCCATTTCTGAATTCTGATGCTGATGTTTTTAAGGTCTCATTACAACTTGATATTTTACATTTGCTAGCTGCTTCGTGAATCCCTGTCAAAAAGAGGGAGGATGTAGATATTTTAAATAACTATAAATTAACTGATAAATAAAACAATACAAATATTGTACTGTATGGGGAGGGCTGACAACTGGCAACTTCCAGATTGAATTAGGACTCCATGACTGAAGTCAGTGCCAAACCTCCTACTCCTCCAGGCTTCTGGAAGTAGATTGTCGTGGGACAGAAGAGAACTCTCTTGCACCCTGAAAAGGTGGCCACAGATCCACTTTGAATTTCACTCGAGATGAAATTGCAGTGGTGGAAAACTTCCAAGCACTGAAAGACAAGGGGCAGCAAGAGCAGAGAAAAAGGAGCCATGGAGCTTACAAGCTGTTAGCAGAGCTGAGGGAATCAATTGGTCCCATCTGAGGTTTGCTAAGAAGTGTATTACAACAAAGGAAGAACTGCAGCCATTGTTATACAGACAGGCAGACAAATTATCTGACCCTTTCCTCCATGCCATTTTCCATTCCAAAATCTCCACTAAGCTGCCATTTGCCTGCAAAATGCTATTTGCTGAAGGGGCATCTTTGGTAAAATATAGCAGCTTTGCGGGACAATTTTCCACAAGACAATGGCACCGGAGCACTTCAGTCGTAGTCTGGACTGGTGGCAGCTACTGCTAAAGAAAAAAGAAGCATGGGGAGACTGTTACTGATTGTGTAGTTTGACCCTTAGAATCCTACCACCTACTTCCAGAGGCGTACCTAGACCTCCTGGCGCCTGGAGGAAGGGGGCGGGCCTAGGTGACGTGACGCGCCCAGTGCGTCACTGACCCCGACCCCCCCCCCGCCAGTTTCCTACCTATTTCGGAGTTGTACGGGCTCCAGGGAGGGTGGGAGGGCCAAAACACTGCGCCTCGACAAGACTGGTAAGTCCTCCTGCGCCTGATTAACCCTTGATTAACCCGTAACCCTTGATTAACACACAGCGAACCAGGTGCCTCTTGTTCTCAGCATCTTCTATGCCAATGATCACATGCAGGGGGAAACAAGATCTCCCCCGAACCCAGTCTACCTGGGAAGATAATGCTTTTTGCTTCTCACAGGGAGACTGGCGTCCATGCCTCCAAACATAAGATTGCCCAAAGCAGCTCCACATAGCAGGCAGATACATCTAAACATAACTGCAAGGGACTCCGCTGTGAGCGAAAAACACTTTTCTGTGCTCCTAAAGTAGCCCCATGCAGCTAAAATAAAGAGTTTTTTACAGCCTTCAGTCGGGTCTCATTTACTTACAGAGGCATCTGTCTTGTGATTCATTTATGTGTGTGCTCAGACATGGGAATACAGCGATAAGCAGTTTTGTATAAAGAGATAAGAATAATTGTGTCTTGAGCACTGTTGGTCAATTGGTGCTGAATATATCTTGAATTGTTTTATTGGTCTTTTTCATCTTTATAGTTGTTTTATTCAAGTGGTTTTCAAATTGTGTTCTGGGGAAGCTTGGAGTTAACATAAGAACTCCAAAAAAACCCGGAAACCGGAAATGGCTGAAAATGGCCGGGTTTTTTTTGGCCAAAATGATCGGGGAGGCCTGCAGAGGGTCGCGCAGGCCTCCCCGAAGCTCCAGTAAGTATTTTTTCCCTTTTGTTTTTTTGGATTCGCTCCATAAGACGCACACTGATTTCCCCCTATTTTTTGGGGGGGAGTGTGTCTTATGGAGCGAAAAATACGGTAGGTGGCTGGCGCAACTATATATCTAACGTTCTCCGCAGCGAGAAAATTTGGGGTTCTACCAATATCCCCCTGCCAGTCGATGTCTAGTAACCTCTGCCTTATGATCATTCTTGCATGATCTAGATCCATAGCCAAAGCAGCCTCAGGGGAAAACCCCAAGTGCCTCAGCTTCCTATGGACAGCCTTAAGCCAGGACGATTGAAAGTTGTCTTGTAAAGTCAAAGATGTTAAACCCTGGGCATTAACATTTAGGTTGAGCCAAAAATTTATGGAGGCAAGGGAAACCCTAGTCTCCACTTTTATCAAACCAGAATCTAGGCGTAAACTTGCAACAGATAAATATGTGCACACTGCAGTTTCAACCCTTTTACTGTGAAGCAGCAATCTTGCCCCTGCCATGAACTTCTTCTAAATGGAAGAAATTCATCAATTTAAGGCAATGGAAGCATTTTTTTTACCATTAAAATCACTTATATGGGAGAAAGTGGTGCGCTTGAAGCCACCATTAGGCTGGTGACTCCCATCTGCTCCATATCCAGCTGGGCGATCCCACTAAGAATCAACTCTGCTTCTAGCTGCCCAGCCCTGTCTTTTCAACTGCATAGCCTTATCCTGGCTTCCATTTCTTGATCACTCTAGTGTGATCGCTCTGAGAGTGGGACAAAATGGTTTGGTTTTATATAACTTGATAAGCAGAGCAGCATCATAGTTTGAAATTTGGCAAGTTGTTGCAAATGTCTTTTGTTTTTCATGGACTTACTTATTGCTGGGCTTCTTTGCATCTGGAACTGCTGCTAGTTGGGCTCTGGAACAAAAGGAGAATGAACTGTAGACTTCCAGTGGAAGAAGAAAGAGGATCAGAATTTTTGACATCTCTGCATACTGAGCGAGATCTGAAAAAGGTGGAACATTGTTTTCAGTTTTTTTAAAGAGCTGTAACAGCTGGTGACGGAGAGAAAAGTAGGCTAGCAACTTGTGAACATTAGTGAGGCATTCCACCACTTGCCCAGCAGGCTCCCTAAGTGTCAAAAGCATGAAGACTTGCATCGTTTTCTTTCATTAGGGTGACCTTGCAGCTAAAAGAAAGAACTTGACATTTGGCGGGCCCATCAGGAAGGAATGAGCTTCAGTGTTCACCGCAATACGGTAAAGGCAGCCCCATATTTTAGGTGCAAGATGACAGAAAAAGCAGCTCTCTGAGAGCTTTGAAGGAGAAAAGAGGTTGTTGATTGTGTGATTGTGTGACCCTGTGAGATAGCAAAGGAATTCTTCTCAGAAAGGAGGGCATTTCTATTATTTCTCAAGGAAGAAAAGTTTGACTTGGACATGTACAGGGATGGTCTGCGCAACTTAACTTTCTTGACTCTCCAGAAATAACCAACAGGTGTTTGTCCTCCACCTGAATTGTGAAACATCCTTAGATTGTGGGGCCCAGCGCCTGTGACATGCATGTCATAACTGGTAGCAAGGGAATGTCTGTGACACACGGAGGTAGCATTGTGGAACTTAGTTAAAAGAAACTAGTTAAGACAGTGTCAGTCTGTCTAATCCGCTAGTAAGACTAGAGGCAACACTCGCCAAGGCATGGAATTGTACTTAGTCATATGTTGGACTTGAGATGGGACACAAGTCAAAAAGGTTGGCTACCTCTACCTAACATAACAGTGATGATGTTTTGATCAAGCAAAAGTACATCTACTTCAGTCTTAGCTGCTTGGCATTCTAGATGTTCATGGTTATATGAACGCTGAACATTAGGATATATGTTTGGCCTTTCAGTAAGACACCATCTCACAACTGAAATTCTAACACAAGCTTGATCCTGCCACCTATTTTCAAAGAGGACAGGAAATTCCAAGCTACAGTTGACCCTTGGCATCCACGAGGGTTCAGTTCCCGGAACCCCCGCGGATGCCAAAAATCGCGCATATTTAAATCCGCGGGGTGGGGCAGCGCCATTTTACTTTTTCTTTAGTGCTGCGTGGGCCCACCGCCCACTTCTTCAGCCTGGTGCTGCATCGTGAACTTTTTGTTGAAAACCGGTATATAAATACTGTAAATAATAATAAAGCCTGTTAAAAGAAAAAAACCGTGCCTGGAAGCAACTTCCGGTTTCGCATCACGTGCAACTGGAAGTTGCTTCTTGTCGCAGTATTTTCCTAAATACTCCTAAAAAGCCTATGATGAGGCACTGGACTGAAGAAGTGGGTGGTGGGCCCACGCAGCACTTAAAAAAAGGTTAAATGGCGCTGCCCCCGCACCCCGTGGGATCCCTTCCTCCACGGATGGCCATCCGTGGATACTCAAATCTGTGGATAACCAATCCGTGGATGCAAAGCGTTTACTGCAGCGGTGGGGACCTCCGGCTCCAGGGCCGGATCAGGCCCCCGAGGCAATCCGGTCTGCCCCCCGGAGAGATTGCCGGAAGGCCGCCCAACCGGCCCCTGGAGGCTACGCCGGGTCTGCGCGTCACCTCCGGAGGCCGGGAGAGGGCCTTTGCATGTCCTCCCCGGCCGCCGCCTTGACCCCTTCTCACCAGGCCGTTAGCCATTTCGCACATGCGTACCACGCCGATGAGGGCAAGCTCTTGCCCTCATCGGCATGGTATGCCAGAGGTGACGCGCGGACCCGGCGGCGGCTTCAGACAGTGAGCGCGGAGCCTCCGGAGGCCGATGGGGGGCGGGGGCAAAAATTAATTAAATAAATAAAAATGGCGCGCGGCCTTACGGCCGGCCCTCAAGCAAATTTCTAATATTTAAAACGGCCCTCGCCAGGGAAAAGGTTCCCCGCCCCTGGTTTACTGTATATTGTATCTGCATTGAAGGTTTAAATACAGTACTAGAATGAAATTGGCAAGCACACCCAAGCATATCTTTCTACATTTCATGTTCAAGCCCCAGCTTGACCCCTGTGCCCATCTTTGAAGGGATTATCGAAGATGTTAAATACACTGTGATGCAGGCTCCCCCTTGAGCACAATTAAATTTTGTATGTATGATTGTGATATAACTAGGGTTGCCAACTCTGACCAAAGGTATTCCTGGAGATTCCCCCCACCCCATAGTATCATTAAGGATGCTGTGTCAGAATAACCAGGATTGCTTTCAGTAGTCACTTGGAGATCAAGGCTAATTCCTGAAGATTCCAGGTTAATTACGCAGGGTTGGCAACCTGAAATATAACTTTCCACTTGAAGTCTGAACGCCATCCATCGGCAAGGTGAGGAACAATGTTAAATGCATCCTTCCCTTGAAGACTGAGAGATCAGAATTAAATTTGGAGTGCATGCTCAAGACACAGTCCTACATTTCTAGTTCATACACAAGCTCTACACTTGCACCTGCGTAGGTCACTTGTTATCAGTGATGTAGACTTGAGTCTATTGACTCGGACTCGAGTCGGACTAAAGTCGCCCCAACGACTCGACTCGGACTTGATTCGGTGATTGTAAAAGACTTGGAGACTTTTACGATGTCCAATTTTATTCAGGTTTAAACCCATTTTCCCCATTAAATAGATAGGGACTCGCGACTCGCAACCAAAGACTCGGGACTTGGGGGCAAAGACCTGGGATTTGAGACTTGGATCCAGAGACTTGAGACGAGATTTGGAGTCAGAGACTTGATCCACATCCTTGCTTGTTACCTTCATTTACCCATTTACTTCAAGGTACATTTGTTTAATGGGAGGGGAAGAGGCGGTGCAAGACACATTGTAATACAAATGTGAAATACATCTGAAGATACTCAAATCTTCCTTCAGTCTTACTGGAAGCATCTGTGGTAGTGATGGTGAATACGGAACCAAGGGGCAGGAGCCATTCTGGACTCACCAGTATATTATTATTATTATTGTTATTGTTATTGTCGTCGTCGTCGTCGATGATAATAACAATAACAACAGTATTTATATACCGCTTTTCAACAACGTTATTATAGTGCGATATTGTAAAAGCTCTCTTGTGTCATTTAGGGTTCCTATCCAGCCATATTTTTATTTGTTAGCCTGTTGCCAGACTTAGAGGATGTGAAAAGCATTGTCATGTCTCAGGGTTTTTTGGGTCTCCAGGCAAATGAATAAAACCTGTTATTAATATATCCCAATATCAAATTTCTAAGGTGTAGGTGTGGGCTACATTTAAGACCATATTAATCCTATTAATGCAAACAATATACTTCATGAAAAAACATAATTCAAACAATGAATATATATAAGGCACAGAGCAGAAAAATACATTTAATCATTATGCTCCTGGCATTTTACAAGGCCTTCTCAATTAGCTACACTGAAATTTAACAAGCACTTTAGGTCAGAATCATATCCTTGCAGAATAAAAATCTTCACGCCGGGTTCTGTAAGAGAGGCTACAAACGTAATTGGTTACAGGACATGTCACAATCTAATTGCAAGTCTTGTATATGCTGCCGCTTGAGAATTGGAGGAGACTTTGGCGTTTAAAAATCTGTTATAGAGCATCATTTTTTCCTTCTCCAGAGCTGTTGAAATTACACGTACGCACGCTTCTTCTTTGTAATGCATGTTGCTCCCATCAAGCCTAGCTCTGCACAGTTGTGGCATTAGGTTTCTTGCTGTAAATATTAATCACCTTCTCAGAAATTCTTTTAAGGGAGAATATTTATGGAAGCTTCCCCTGATGTCATTACCATACTTAAAAAAAAAACAACTCTTAGCATGAAGACCTATTTCTTTTCCAACCTGAATAAAATTGAGCCAGGATACTGGGGACAGAGCTAGGATACTGGGACAGATACTAGGATACTGGGACCCCAGGATACTGGGGACAGATACTGTATGATGTGTGTAGTTACATGTGTCTGTTCTGCTTTTGCATAATGCAGCCATTGAGCTGTTCTATAAGAAGAGTGCCTGTAAAGAACAGAGTAGAAGCGCAGATTGCTGGGAGATGTAGTCTGACAGCACAGGAAATAGGAAGTAAGGAGGAATGAGTTACTGAATGATACAGCTGTTGTTTAATAGCTTTAATTGGCTGTAGTTCTTCATGTTTTACTGTGTTTTTAGCTGCTGTACTCTTATTCTTGTCTTTTGTTTCTTTTCTGTTTTTAATTATTGTGATGTTATTACCATTTGTTTGCCTCCTTGATGCTAAGTGGATAAGGAGGGATATGAATCTTTTACACGAACTAGCAATCAAATAAATGTCTGTCTTGTAAAAATAAACTCTGCCTGGACTTAACTGATGGTGCAGCTGCTCCAGAAAAACAGAGGTTGCAACTGGAAGCGGAAGATGACTTTGGAGGCAGAAAGGGAAAATGCACGGTACGGACGGGATACTCCTCTGTGTGTGTGTGATTTTAAGCAGAAAAAATGAGAGGAGGAGGTTTAGGAGCATAGATAGACCATCAGCTTACAGGCCAAATCCAATGTGCTAGCTACTCACATGTGGCCAGATCCTATCCCTCTCCCTTTCTGCAAAATAACTAGTGCAGAACTGAGGAGACAACAACAACAACAACAACAACAACAACAACAACAACAACAACAACAACAACAACAGTATTTATATACCGCTTTTCAACAAAAGGTTCACAAAGTGGTTTACAGACAAAATCAAATGATTAAATGGCTCCCTGTCCCAAAAGGGCTCACAATCTAAAAGACCCACTTGTAGGGAAAGCAGAGGCTTTCCCCAGGATAAGGGAACAAAAGTTATTTGGGGGGGGCTACTGCCCCCCCATCATAGGATGCAGCATTTACCTCCTTGACGCACGTACACATTGGCATGGTATTTAGTCAGGATTTGGGCCAAAGTGTCTTAAAGTCAACATATGGCCTAAGCTAAGCGTATCTACTTCTGAATTAAGCAGTCTGTCACCTCAGGTTGCGAGGGAATACGCTTCTCCACGTTCCCTCTCTTTTTGAAGTGCGATCAGCCGCGGTAAAGAGCACCATTTTTCACTCCTGTTGTACGGAATGGTCTCCCCAAAAAAGCCTGCCATTTCACCTCATTGGTTGCTTTCCAGTGAACAATGTTCTGTCCCATGAGGCACGTTTTACTGGTTTTACAGCGTTTTTAAAAAACTGTTGCTTTTTAATTGCCTTTTAATTTTAAACTTTTAATATTTTTTTCCCGGATAACTTCCAGTTTTCAGTTTTCAGCTAGAACTAGGTGGAACACAAGTAGCATGTTTATGTACAAATGCACACCTTCCTGAAATAGTTGCTTTTTCAACGCCACCACCCTTGGCCATCCAAAGGCCTCATGCCCCCTCACATCAAATGATTATTAATAAGAATATTTATATACGGCTTTTTAACAAGAGTGGTTGATGTTGCTCAATAAACACAAGGTTCCCTGTCCCAACCAGAGTCTCTGCCCCTTGTGTCAGGAATTACCTCCTTGACCACCTTTGTAATGCTGTCTCCCTCTCTTCCATCAAATTTCTCCTCAAAACCTAATTCTTCCATGAAGACTTTGGCACAACCATTAGCCTGCACTGGAGCTAACAGCCCAATCCTATCCATTCCCCCCCCCTCCACCGATGCAGTGGTGCCAAAATGGCGACCACTGCATCCTATGGTGGTGGGGCAGTCTGGGGGGAGTCTCCTCTGGGAATGGGAACATACTAAATAGCTGAAGGGGTTAATAGCTGGTACAGATCCACGTGGACCTGCGCTGCAGGATCGGGTCTGCAATGGGAATAGGATATCGGCGGTGCACGCACCGCTGATTCCGCCCCCTCCTGGGCCCGATCTGCCCACCGCGCCCCTGTTTAGCCCTCCTGCCACCCCCTCCTGCCTCTCTCATTAACATATCTTCGTTGGCGAGCGGCGGGAGAAGCGCTGGAACGCTGGTGGTGCCGGAACGCCTTTTGCGACTGGCACTATCTGCTTTACGGCAGTCAGCCCCAGCGCAGGAAGCACATCGCCACTGGGCGGTGTGCATAGGATCGAGCCCTTAATACATGTGCCTGAAATGAATATACTGGATATTATTCCTCTGTTTACCTGTGCCTCCATTTCTCTCCCCTTCTTTCTGCTGGCTGTCCTGTATTGAAGATTTTTGGATTGTAAGATCCTCAGGATGGGGTCCTGCCATCGTATACTTTGTAAAGCGCCATGCACACTGAAGGCATTATATAACAAATGAACAATAAAGCAATGGTCTTATGGAACTGGCTGAAGTAGCCTGAGGGAAACAGAGACGAAGCATGTTGCCTGCACAAAGTCATTTGGAAACAGTGGGGAAGCAAAGCAAGTCTCTGTATTCTAAGCTTGTCTGAGACACCTTATATTATTCACCTTAGTGAGGGAAAAATAATTTTGTTAAATTATGTACCTAATAAACAAAGGAAACCCATTTGCAAAATGATAAACATAACTCTCCCTTCTTTAAAAAGTGAATAATTTTTTTTATAGAAAATAATCATTGCACACCAGAAACTCTAAATTTGATTAATAGTGTCTATTATATATTGATGGAGAAATAATTACATATTAGTCCTGCATTCTGATTACCTGTGAAAGGTTCCACTTGTGATATAATTAAGAGCAGCTCCACTGCAGTGGGAGGTGGGAGGCTACACATATATATCCCTGCGATGATGAAACTTGAAGTATTAATGAAGAAGAAGGCCATCTTTTGATTCCTACACTTACAATGCAGAGAAATTATTCTGATTACAGTACTTATTTATTGTATGAATATTGCCGTGTTTTGCATTCCTGGATGAAAATGAATGCCTTTAAGATGCAGATTTTGGCTGAAGAAAGATCATAGTTTTTGCAGCCACCTCCCTAAAATACAGTACTCCCCCCATATCCACTGGGGATATGTTCCAGGCCCCTCCATGGATATTTGAAACCGTGGATAGGAGCGAACACCGTTTCCTAAGGGCCCCCTGCCTCCCCTGCGGGCAGGCGTGCGCCCCCCCCAGCTCTTATTTTTCTTTCAGCAAGCTTTGTTTCTTCCTTAAAACAAACACAGAAGCAGCCTCCATTGCAGGCAAGTAGAACGAGACTAAGTCCTAGAGAGGCTCTGCAAGGTTTCTGAGAGGCTGCTTCTCCTGTTTGTTTAAGGAAGAAACTAAGCTTACTGGGGAAAAAGTAAAAGCCTGGGGGGGGTTTCCCCCAATCCGTGGATAACTGAAACCGTGGATAGCGGATCAGTGGATATGGGGGCACACCTGTATTGCCGGAATACAGCTTTTCCTCTCTATCCCCTCAGCAAAAACTCTAGTTTACACCCTGGTCATCTCTTGTCTCGATGACTGCATCCTAGCTGGTCTTCCACTGGCTCTTCCCAGTCCCTCTTCTCTGTCTAGCACTCGGCTGCCAAAATCACTCGCCTTTCCGGCTCTGACCACATCACTCCACTTTAAATCCCGTTTCTGTTTCTTGGTCTGCTCCTGAATCCAGCACAATCTCCTTATTCTTACCTTCAGCACCCTCCATGGCATTGCCCCTCCTTACCTTTCAGCTCTCATATTCCGCTGCACCCCCACCCATGGAATTCACCACCACCTCCTGCTCCACCACCCTCAGCCATCCTAAAGTCTCCTGCTCCCTCAATCATCTCCACTCATTCTCCCTTGCCAGCCTTCATTCATTCATTCATTCATTCATTCATTCATTCACATTTTTATACTGCCCTTCCTCCAAGGAGCTCAGAGTGGTGTACATATTTCCTCCCCTCCTTTTTGTCCTCACAACAACCCTGTGAGGTAGGTGGGGCTGAGAGATAGTGACTGGCCCAAGGTCACCCAGGAAGCTTCGTGTCTGAGCGGGGATTTGAACCTGGATCTTCCAGGTCTAAGTCCGACTCCCAAACCACTACACCATCCTGGCTCTATCTGGCTTTACAGCCAGAGCTGCTTCCCTGAACATCGGTATGATGTCACCTCACTACCTTCCGGGCTGGGAGGGCGGGGATATTGGTGACGTGCTCCACCGACATCCTAGGCTCTTTCCCAGCCCGGTTTGGCCTTACTCCACCACCACGAATGCATGCCAGCTTCAGAGTTGGCATGTATCCGAGGAGGCCCATAGGCCCTGGGCAGCACTACACTTAGGGAAGGGGACGAACTGAGGTGTTCCCGGATTATACTGCTGCGGCCCGGGAATGGGCTTAGGATACATGGCCAGCCCTTTAGGCCAGCCTTTTGGAAGAAGGGGGGGAGTTGCACCACTGCTACCTCCCCCTTGTCCATCCGGCTGCTTAGCAAAGCAGCCAGATAGGCAAGGAGAAGAGGAGTGCAGCAATCCCATCCCTACCTGTCCCCCTTACCTATAGCTCTGGTGAGACCACCTTTCCTCTGCGCCAGACTTCTGATGCGATCTGATAAAATGGAAGCCACAAAGCTCCGCATGCTCCCGGGACGCGCCAGATTCCTTGCAGTGGAGATCAGCCTTTAAGCTTCAGCTGGCCTGGGAGGGGCATCTCAGCTCAGTCCTCAATTTCTCAAGAAATATAATTCTGAGGAGAGAAAACATCCTCAGACTCTCTGGAGTGGCCTTGGCATTCGTATTGCTTCCAAGTGATGATGCAGATGGCCATTGGGTTTCTTGGAGTGCGAAAATGGATGGGGGCATAGAGAAATCGGAGAGAGAGGAAGACTGGCACCAGAATCGTATTTCCCCAGAACAAAGCGAGATGCCAAGATGATGAAAGCGGCTTGGTTTAGAGATTTTGTGAGAGGTGGACTGTGGATACTCATTTTATCCCATTAAAAGACAATAGAGCAGAAAGCATGTTTGGAGAGAGGCATTATTATATTACTAATTGAGACAAAAAGAAAATAAGGGTCGTTGCCGCTAAACAAGGACAGCTGGGATGTACTGTGCAGTATAGAAAGAATCCAATCAGACTTTTGACTTCTTTTTACTTGAGCGCCAGCCAAGTGCTGAGAGAACAGATTGCGATGCCAAATTATTGGAATAGAGTCTCTAACTGTGTGTGCAAATGTCACTTTTTCACTTCCTAATTTTAGAATGGGCACAGGTAGTTGACAAACCCACACGGAAGGCTGTGTTTCAGCTGCAGGTAGGTTTATTGCTTGTGAGCTGCGGTACAGTCTTTCTTTGATCCCTTTCTTTCTGCGTTGACACAAAGTGTTAGGTCAATGCCAGGCCATCCAAGGATGCTCCGCGAGGGGAGAAATGTTGTGATGTCTTGTTATGAAATGTTTATATAAAAACCAAAATGATAGAAAGAATGCATAGGGAGTTATTCCATGGCTTATGCGAATCGATTTGGAGAGGGCAAGATCAAGGATAATTAATGGCGGAATCCTCTCTAAGTATAGAGCGGCAGAGCATGCAATCTGCCGCTCTAAGCCGTCGCAAACGTGCCGTAAAGCACGTTTGCGACAACTCGGGAGGAAGGGCTGCTGATGCGGAGGCCGACAGCCCACACTCCGCCACCCTCCAGACCCCACGGATGCTGGTGGTGGTATGTCCTGCACCAGTCGGTGCAGGGGCAGGGGAAGGGTGGGCAGGGGCAGCCAGTGGGGTGGCCATTGGCCGGCCTGGGCTGGGAGGGCGGGGATATCGGCGACGTGCTCCGCCGACATCCTAGGCTCTTTCCCAGCCTGGTTTGGCCTTACTCCGCCACCTCGGATGCATGCCAGCTTTAGAGTTGGCGTGTATCCGAGGAGGCCCATAGGACCCGGGCAGCACTACACTCGGGGGATGAACTGAGGTGTTCCCGGACTACGCCGCTGTGGCCTGGGAACGGGCTTACGATACATGGCCGGCCCTTTAGGCCGGCCGTGTATCCTTACGCAGGATTGGGCTTCCCGTATAACTGATATCACTGCTTTTTGAATGAGGCAAGAACAGTCATAGGGCCAAGCTACCCCTGATGGGGTCTGATCTGTGTGTTTAATGTGAACCTGTCCCAGTCATATACAATGAAAATGTGCAGATGCAATTCAAAGCGAAGGGGGGGGGGGCATGCTAGTGGTGGTTTCTGAGTCTGAGACCAGATGCTGTAAGTGACAGAAGGGTCGTAGCTCAGCGATAAAGCACAGGCTTTACATATAGAAGGTTCAAATCCTGGGCCTTTCCAGGAAGGAAAGTCCTACCTGAAACTCTGGAAAGCTGCTGCCAGTCAGAGCATACAGTACTGAATTACCGTGGTCTGACTTAGTGGAAGGCAGCTTTTGCATTGTCATTAAGCAGCTGTACAGGGAAAAGTGGTAGACTCCCTGTTTGTACCTTATCCCTTTGGTTTGTCCATGACTGGGAGATGCCTGCATTTAAAAACAGGAGTCAGTTGCCATCATGTGTATTTTGTACTTTGATGAATGCTGTAGGGCAGCCATTTAAATTAGAAAGACTAGACGAATGTAAGATGTCCTGGTACACAAAGAACAATTAGGAGTGGAGTGGTTTGCAGTCTTTTTACCTTCAGGGAATATATTCCACAACAACTTGTCATTTTCAGCTTGGCACTGTTGCAGAAGATTCTGGAGCGTGTTTTAGGGTATATAGTTAGTTCACACAGAGTCCCAGCCAGCATTGCCCCACAGGAATGGGGGCTTACACTGGCATACACCCAACAATCCCATGGGACTGCACTTTGTAGGGGAAGATCATTAGTGATGGCTAATCCCTATCTTTCAGGGAAGCTTGCCAGCAATACCCATCTTCTCATTGAGGAACCTCTGGTAGGCTTCCAAGGAACGCCAAGTTCCCTGGAACATAACCTGAAGATCGATGCATTACCACATAGTACTAGGTCCCAAATCCACACGTACACAAACACAGTCCCAATAAACAGCTTAGCCTTGTCTCATGACATATCTAGGATGAGTGTGCATTGAATGGGGAATTGAGATCGCGATGGCAGTTCCTGCACCCTGATCTACATGTACTGTATTCAATGGAACATAAGAGCATAAAAAGCCCTGCTGGATCAGACCAATGATCTATCTCAGGGGTTCTCAACCCCTTCCTGGCCGAATACCACCTCCAGCGCCACTCTCCTGTTGCGTACCACAGGAAGTGACTGGCGATGACATCGCCAGTTGCTTCCTGGTTTTCAGGTTTTCGGAGGCCAGAAAATGCAGGTAGGAGGTTCTGGGCAGGTGGGAGAACTCTTCTCAGCATTCCCAAGAGGCAGGAGCCTCTCAGGAGCAAAAACATGCTGCCCAAAGCGCTGTGTTGGAGTGGGGTTCCAGAGGTCCAAGTACCACCAGCAGTTGGCCAAAGTATAGGCTTACCATAATTTCATAAACCCCATCCGGGACAACCCCCCCCCACATCCCCCCACATTAATATAATTAGTAATAGAAAATAGCAAAGTATAACAGTAATATAAGGAAGACATGTAGAATAAGTTTGTAAAGGGGCCGAAATTTTTAATTATTAAACATTAAGTATTTAAATTATTAAAACCAACACTCTAAAGGGGGCGCGAAGCGAAATTTTTAATTATTTAATTATTAAAATTAAATAAATAAATATAAATTAACTTACCTTTGCTGCTCCCCGCGCTGCTCCCCGGCCTCCTGCTGCTGCTGCTCCCCGGACAGCCTACTTGCCCGCAAACACAGCCTGCTTGCCTGCGCGGCGCCGGTCTCCCCGGCACCGCATGGAGCAGGCTGGCCCGGTCTCCCCCGCACCGCATGGAGCCGCTGGGAGACCGGGCGAAACAGAGCCTGCTTGCTCGTGCCGCGCGGGCAAGCAGGCTGGCACAGACCCAGCGGCAATGGGAACGGGCGAAACACAGACTGCTTGCCCGTGCAGCGCGAGCCTCCAGAGGCTCGCACCGCGCGGGCAAGCAGGCTGGCCCGGTCTCCCAACGGCACCGCACGGAGCCGCTGGAAGACCGGGTCGCAGCCTGCTTGCCCGTGCCTTGCGAGCCTTCCGGAGGCTCGCGCAACGCGGGCAAGCAGGCTGTGTTTCTCCCGGTGCCGCTGCGAGACCCTGCCCGGTCCGCCAGCGGCACCGCACGGAGCCTCTGGGAGACCGGGTCGCAGCCTGCTTGCCCGTGCTGCGCGAGCCTGCTGGAGGCTCGCGCGGCACGGGCAAGCAGGCTGTTGGTTGGCCCGCTCCCTCACTGGCTCCATGCCGGTGAGAGAGCAGGCGAACGACACCCGCTCGCCGCCGCCATCTTCTTCTTTTTTAAACTTACCCGGGCGCCGGCAGCAGCTTGGATCACGAAATCATCATGCCCTCACGAGATTTGGGTGCCGACATCTTGGATCACGCGAGATTTCGTGATCCAAGCTGCTGCCGGCGCCTGGGTAAGTTTAAAAAAGAAGAAGATGGTGGCGGCGGCCATCCAAAACGGACCGGGACAGAACCGGGAATCGTGGCCGATTCCCGGGACTGTCCTGGAAAAACCGGTACAGATGGTAAGCCTACCAAAGTACCACTGGTGGTACTAGTACCACTGGTTGAGAACCCCTGATCTATCTAATCCAGCATCCTATTTCCCACAGTGGCCAACCCAATGCCTCCCAGAATTCCCAGTGTGTATGAATGTCTGCAGGGTGTGCATGTGCATATAGCTTTGCACATACAGGAACTCTGGAAAAACAGGGCTCCCAATTATAGAGAGTGAGACTTACTTGTATACAGATATACACCATGCAGACCTAGATCCCCCTCCATAGACATAGATGCTCCTCCAGGGTATAGTCACTGCATTCATTTGGATATGTTATGAGAACATGGATATTGTGAGAAGAAAGATATATAGGCAATTTATGTGACAATACAGTAACAGACAGAAAATACTGGGCAGTACATGTGAAGGAGATTGGAACACCAGTTGGTAACATGGTGGTGGTGGTGGTGGTGACAATTAGGAAGCGTAATGAGCATGATATGCATATAGACAGAATGATTCAGACATTACATGGCACTGTGGTACCCTGGGGTTTCTTCACATGAAATGTAAAGAAGAGACTAGTTTTCTCCAGACACATGGTGGACATATCCAGGTTGCTGTAGCCAATAGCAGCTTCCCAGCATATGTCCTGCACATGTCCCAGAGCGTTTGGGGGAACATGCATCCCTCTTAATACTTTACATGTTTGCTACAACTAGTACTAGTCAATGAGTGAAGAGGAGATGCAAGTCTTTCCCAAACACTCTGGGACAGGCATATTGAGGACACATGTTGGACGCTACTATTATTCTCTTGTAATGTGCCAACTGTGTGTAATGTGCCAACTGTGTGTTCGGAGATGTGTGTTTTGTGTTTTTTTGTGTGTGACTCGGCACGATATACCTATGATGCCATCCATGTAAAGTGTGACTTGGCTCACTGACAGCCCAATCTTAACTAACGCCCTCCCCCCACCGATGCAGCCGTGCCAATGGAGCTCACGCTGCATCTTGTGCGGGGGTGGGGAGTCCTGAAGGCCTCCTCAAGGTAAAGGACGTCTCATTCCCTTACCTTGGGGTAAGCCTCTGCTATCCCAATGGGTCTTCTTAGATCTGTGCCAGCCATTGTGCTGGCATAGGTCTGAGGAAAGTAAGGGAGAGGGAAGGGGAGAGGGAAGGAGGTTAGGATCTGGCACAAGTCGTTGCTGTCCCCGGGAACCAACCCCTCCCTTCCCTGTTCCATCTCCCCCCCCCAGCCCAGAAACTCCCCCGTTCCTCCCCTTCCCCGCCCTATTCCACCCCCGTCCATCTCCTGCCAACAGTTTACCTGTTTCAGCACAGGTCGCCCTCTGCAGGAGCGTTCCGGGGACACTGCTGCCATTTGCAGCAGCGTCTCCCAAAAAGGCCGCTGGCATTGTGCTGTTTGTGATGTTGTAAAGGCACGCATGCTGTCGTATATGCCCCTTTATGCTGCCGCAAAGGCCTGTTAGCAGAGGCGAAACAAGGGTGGAGCAAAGGCAAGTAGTTCTGCAAGACTCCGTTACACTGGAGTCAGCGGCCCCTCCCCCTTGCTGTTGGAGCCATTCTGGCAGCAAAGGCAACATGCAGGACACTCCCCTGTTGCTGCCGGAATGGCTCCAACAGCAAGGGGGAGGGGCCACTGACTCCAGTGTAACGGAGTCTTGCAGAACTACTTGCCTTCGCTCCACCCTTGTTTCGCCTCTGCCTGTTAGGATTGGGACCTGAGTGTCCTAAAACCAGAATGTCCCCCACACAGAGTATTGAGAGATGGAGAGAAGCTGGAACAACAGTTTCAGCTCCCTACCTCTTCCTGCAGCCCAATACTCTGGAGACAGATGCAAAAGATGGCATTCCCAGCACTAGTCCAACCTCACCTTCAAACCCGAATTGTCAGACATACCAACAAGTCAAATGCTGGATGAGGCCCTTCACTCTTGTCCCTCCCTGCTGCCTCTTCTTGTCCAATACTGTCTCCCCTTCCTCCTTTGCCTGGCAAGAGATGATGAAGCACCCTGCCCCTCACCCCAGGGCCTGCACTTTCCCTACTAGGTCTGGTCTATACCTGTGTAAAATGTGGTGGTAGAATGGACTGGCCAGCGGGTGGCGCAGTGGGTTTAACCGCTGAACCATGAGCTGTCGATCGAAAGGTCGGCAGTTCGAATCCGCGACGGGATGAGCTCTCGTTGCTTGGCCAGCTCCTGCCAACCTAGCAGTTCCAAAGCATGTCAATGCGAGTAGATAAATAGGTACCACTTGTGGGAAGGTAAACAGCGCTCCGTGTTCCAGCTGCATGCTACACGCTGCAGCAAGGAGAGTCATGCCGGCCACATGACCACGGAGGCGTCTTCGGACAACGCTGGCTCTTCGGCTTTGAAATGGGGATGAGCACCACACCCTAGAGTCGGACGTGACTGGACTTAATTGTCAGGGGTCACCTTTACCTTAGAATGGACTATATACCTGTGTTCAGATGGTAGGTGTACATTTTTGAATTCACTCCTACGTCAAAAGCTTCCTGCAAGTACAAAACCAGCAGAGCCATCAAAGGGGATGAGATGATGAGACTTTTGGGCAGCTCTGCTGGCCAGTGTTGTGTTAGAATTCCTGATAGGTAGTAACTTAGGATGTAGCTCTGGAGTTGAATGGGTAGGTGATTCCTCTGTTGGGCTCGTGAGGTGCCACAAATTGGCTCCACGCACTTTGCAACTGGCTCCAGGTGGGGAAGCTTGGTGTTCTAGTAGAAAACTGAGGAAGAAAACTGAGAAGTTTGATCATCCCTGATCTAGAGCTTCTTGTTCTGTAGACCCCTTATGCGTCTGCTCTTAGTTGGTTCCAAACTGTGGATCACTTTATGTGGCTTGATCTCTCTCTCTCTCTCTCTCTCTCTCTCTCTCTCTCTCTCTCTCTCTCTCTCTCTCTCTCTGTGTGTGTGTGTGTGTGTGTGTGTGTGTGTGTGCGTGTGTGTGTGCGTGTGTGTGTGTGTGTGAGAGAGAGAGAGAGCGAGCGAGCGCTCTTAGTGGAGAATTGGATGGCTCATTTGTCTCCTCCACCCCTACTCTACATAAAATATCTGACTAATTCAGCATTAGTTATAAAGCCCTGAACAATCTTTTAACATATGCGTCTAGAGCATGCCTAGATCTGACTTACAAATGCCAGTCTTTGTTGGTGCTGGCGGTGCTGGCAGAGTTCATTTGGACTGAAGATTAAAAAAAAGTTCTCACTTGGATTCAATATGGATTTAACAACCAGCAGAAGACGTCTACATGGAGGCCACATGGAGGTTTTTTTTTTTTTTACAGCCAAATCCTAAACATGTTTATGTGATTTGAGGTGGAACTTGGTGAAACGTAACTGAAAACTTGATGTTTGTATCTTGGAGTTCCATCTGGAGCTCTGAGCTTTTTTTGGATACATCACCTGTGATGGGGACTGCTGAACAATGGGCTGGGATGTGACTGAATTTTGTAGGATCCTTATAAGCTACAGACTGGGAATACTAATCTGCACTAAAAAGAAACATCCCAATTCTGTGCCAAGGACAACTGAATAAACGATGCAAAAGTAGGCACATTTGCTTAGTTTGCATAATGTATTCTCCTTCTGCTAGCTAGGGGGAGAAGAACTGGAAACTCTGCCGTCTGACTACTGGAAGCTCCGTTCAGGGCTCCCCTTTTGATCTGCAACATTTCACCAGAAGTCACCCATCTACAGTATTTTTAGACTCTGGGGGTAGTCCTGATGCAGTCAAACTACACATTATATGTGCCTCTGTATTTGCATCTGCTGTAACCGAAATCAGAGGCGTCGCTGTTGTCTGGCGAGGTGGGCGGGGCCCCCCGAGGTGACGCGCACATGCACGCGCAGAAAGGTGACGCGCGCACATGCATGCATCGCCTGGGGGCCTCCCGCCCGCCTCGCCAGGCCGGGAGAGCCGACTCGGGGGCGTCTTCCCCGGCCGGCTGCCCGGGGCCTTCTGAGGAAGGTCCACTGCGCGAACGTTATTTATAACGTTCTTTTGCGCATACGCAGACCGTTCCTGAGGAAAAAGGGCTGCCCTTTTCCCTCAGGAACAGTCTGCGTATGCACAAAAGAACGTTATAAATAACGTTCGCGCAGTGAACCTTCCTCAGAAGGCCCCGGGCAGCCGGCCTGGGAAGACGTCCCCGAGCCGGCTGCAACGATTGAGGGGGCGCCCGGAGCGGCGGGCCGTTGGGTGCCCCCCAAATCGTGGCGCGGCATATGGCCACGCCAAAGATTTCTAAAGGGGGTGTGTCCGGGGGGAGGAGTCACTAGGGTGACGTGCGCGTCCGGCCCTGGGGCAGCGTGCGCCCTAGTGACGTCTCTGACCGAAATAAATGAAAAATAATGGCACAGGCCCCCTCCCCCAACCTAGATTGGGATGGTAGTATGTGGGGGAGGGATTTAATTCTTCCCCCCCCCATGGTTCCAGCGAATATCTTCCCCTCTCCTCTCCTCTCCTCTCCTCTCCTCCAAAGCTGCTTCTTGCCCTGGAAGGGAAATTCAGATTTGTTGCCATAGTAGGTTCCTTCTTTGGGCAAACAGCAGTTGCATTTTTTTTGGGGGGGGGTCTGCAGCACGGGGAGAAAAGGTTCAACCTCTGTAGCATAACCAACCTCGCAAGGCAGACCAGGATTATCCCCCTGCTGCAGCTGGTGGCTGAGACTGGAGGAGAATGTCTTGCTGAAGGCCATTCAGTGAGTTTGCTATCAAGGTGAGATATGGAGACTTCCTAGTTTACAGCCCCATCTCATAGCCAACTCTCCCCTACCTGTCTCTGGCACCACCCATCTTGTAGCTAAAGGCTTCATATCAGCAACCTCCCCATCAGAATAGTAGGTGACAAAAGTTGTATTAATCTTGGCGTTTGCTGATAAGGATTTGTGACAAAAAGGGTCTATGCTAAGATTGCCATAAACCATCTGGCCAAGAACTGGCAGATAAATCTCTCAGATCTTGCAGAACAAATACATATTTTCCGTCTAATGCTGGGGAAGAAGAGTATCAGATGAGATTTGGAAGAAAGTCTCCAACTCTACCGCAGCATGGGGGAAGCGTTGGAGACCAAGCCTGAAATTCTGCAACCAGTTCCACTTAACAAATGGCATGCTAAAAATGGAAAGCTCAGAACAGACGGCAACCACCATGATCATGAAAAGGGTCTTTGGTTCTCAAAGAAGGGTAGGCTTGGTGTGTGTGTGTGTGTGCTTGGTAGTGTGGAAAAATTCCAACAGTGAATTCTCTAAAAATTAAGCGCTGAACAGAGGACCTCATTAAGGTAAACAAAATTTCATAAAGGGAGCAAAAAAGATAAACGCTGCCGGGGCTATTATTAGCTCATGTCAAATACAAGAACAGCAGGGACACACACTTCAGATACAGTGCAAGCACTTGGAGGAGTTTAAGTGGAATTCCTTGCACACAGAGCGGTTAATAGATGGAATGTAGCATCGCAGGCAGCAGGAGAAACAATCAGGGTAAACAGCCTGCAGAGCTATTAGGCGGTGAAATACATATTGTGGAGAGAGACAGCAAGCTGTCCAGTCCAATGCATGTTTGCTCAGAAGTCACTGGATCCGGGAGTAGGACATGCGCTCAAATCAGTGTGCAGAGAAGTGCAGCCGGAAAGGCAGAATGGACCGACCCAGGAAGCCTGTCACTGGCAAAATGGTGTTTATAACCTTGTTTAAAATGGGATTTGCTTTTTCACCCAAATTCTCAGCAATGCTTCTAAATGACACTGAGGTTAAAAACAAAAGCAAGACAATATTAAACCCTAATGAAGAACAGTATCCTTTCAGAGAATGGCAACATTACCAGTCCATGAGTATGGAATATTCAGCAGCAGGACACACCAAATCTGGGATGCCAAATCCACCGCCAAATCCAGCAAGAGCATTCAACATCCTCCAGAAGGGCAGCAAACAGGTAGCAAGAGAAGCATCTCTGAGCTGGGGTTCCGAAGGAACAGAACCGCTGCTAAGAATGCTGTAGCCCTGGGTGTCACCTGACAGTGGTGGAACAGAGCATCTCAAATGATCATAAGAACATAAGAACATAAGAAGAGCCCTGCTGGATCAGGCCAAAAGCCCATCTAGTCCAGCTTCCTGTGTCACACAGTGGCCCCACCAGATGCCTCAGGGAGCACACGAGACAACAAGATACCTGTGTCCAGTCGCCACTCCCTTGCACCTGGCACAGAGAAAACCCACTTCTAAAAAAAAAAAAAAAAAGTGTGTTGGTTGTCTATGGCAGGGGTTCCCAACCCCTTCCTGGCCAAGTACCACCTCTGGCACCACTCTCCTTCTGAGTACCACCGGAAGTGACTGGTGATGACATCATCACCAGTTACTTCCAGGTTTACAGAGGCCAAAAAACACAGGGAGGAGGCTCTGGGCAGATGGGAAGGCCCTTCTCAGCTTTCCCGAGAGGCTCGGCCAAAGGCAAGAGCTTCTTGGGAGCAAAAACGCACCACCAAAAGAAAAGCTCCGCTTCGGAGTGGGGTTCCAGTGGTCCAGTGGTCCGAGTACCACCAGCAATCGGCCGAAGTACCACTGGTGGTATTAGTACCACTGGTTGGGAATCCCTGGTCTATGGCTTTACAGATCATGGCCTGCATTTTGAACTGTGCCTGGAAACGAACTGGTAACCAGTGCAGCTCCTTTAGGTCTGGTGTAATATGGTTGCTCTGGCCCATTCTCATCAAAAGCTTATGTGATGATGATGATGATGATAAAAACCTTGGCTGCTGAGTTTTGGATCTGCTGAAGTTTCTAGACATACTGCACTCGTGGAAGGGGAGTGGGACTGTGCCTGCTAGCTCCACTCCCAACGTTCATGCATTCAGCACAGATATGAAAGAGACTTCTATATGTAGGCTTTCCATCCGTACCGGAACTCCTGGGACCGTCCCGGGTTCCGGGCTCCGGTCCTAGGTTGGTCCCGGGCTTTCCGGGCCCAGTGGAAGCCTCCTCCTCCACTGTTGCTTGCATAGTGCCAAAAGACACTTTTTTCCTGTCGGCGGCCATCTTGCATTTTGCAAGATCCAAGATGGCTGCTGACAGGAAAAACGTGCCTTTTGGCGACGGCGAGGGACGACAATGACGGCGAAGGACAGTAGTGACGGAGGATGATAGCGACGGAGGAGGGACAATGGCGACTGAGGGACAGCAGCGGCAAGAGTACGGCGGCAATGGCGGCGGGACAGGTAAGTGGCAGCAGTGGCAAAACGGCCATTTTCATGGCCCAAAATAAATAAATAATTAAAAAAAAACCGGACGCCCTTCGGGCAGCAAAAGGGCACTTCGTAGCCCCCAAAATATTTTATTTATTTATTTATTTATTTATTTATTTATTTATTTATTTATTTATTTAATGAATTACTTGTTGGGGGGAGGTGTCCCAGTTCACAGCTGGGAAAATCTGGTAAGCCTATTTATATGTGTACAGCTGTACATACACAGACTCTCCGTGCAGTTCAGAAACCTGCACGATCAGGCTTTCCGATGGTGTCCAGGAGCCCAAGCACCCACCACTATGCCTCTGTTGAGTCCCCTTTCACTTGTGTAGGATGCGTGGTGACTGGAGGCAGAGCCAGTGCAGCCCCAGGCCAGGTGCAAGGAGTTCCACCTGCAATGCAGATCCTTTCTTCTGAGCTGGTGGTTTTATTACTTACTGTTGGTTGCCTGTGACCTGTAAGGACTAGTGCTGGTTTATGTTAGCAGTGTTATGATTTTATTTCGTGAGTTGCTTGCAGGCAGAAAGAAAACAGACATACAATCCGTCAGTCTGGGATGGTGGCAGCCATGCTGGGCCCCTGCCTCCCCATGGCTTAATGGCTGGGAGGATGGCGGGAGCAGCAGAGCAGCTCCTCCCCTTTCAGTCTCGAAGACTGGGAAGAATGATGTTGAGCTGTTGCCAAGACCTTTGGTGGTGACTCCTCCCCCTTTCACCAACCAATGGGCTTCCCCAGCCCCTGTGATGACGCAGGACCTGGAAGAAAGCCAATTGGCTAGTGGGGAGGGTGAGAGAAGGAGAGGTTCCTGCACAATCTGAGAAATGGGAGTGTCACCTAGATGCCCGGCAGTGATGCAGTGCCCTCTTGGGGGAGTCTGGGGACCTTCCAGTGGCAAAAGCAGTGTCTGGTGTAAGTGTGTCAGTCTACTTGGGCCACTACTGCCTTCACAAAGGGGAGGTTTGCTGCTGGGTGTTTGCCCAAAACCTATGAATAAGCCTGGAATCATAACATTCTTAGGTACTTATGTTTAGCTGTTCTGCAAATGCCGACTACAACATTTCTGGGTCCATGAAGATGGGCAACAGAACTGAGGGAAAACACAACTTTAACCTACAGAGTGATGCAACAGATCGTATGGCAGTCTCAAACCGCTGTGTGACTATGGTCTGCCCACAAATGACCAATTATTGACTAGCATCCTCTAAAAGGGAACGTTTCTCAGTTATAAACGTGGTCACTACACTAGCTACACTATCACTCACAAAGAAATGCAAACCAATATGAGATTTCAGCGAACATCTGCATGAAGTTATTGTCAGGGTTTGTTTCTCAAGCCTGCCCATCTGTACCTGCACTGCATATCATGCAGCCAGAATAATGCCAGCTGTATCCTCTTCTTGTGGTTGTGAATTATTACTAAGTTTCCAGCCCTCATGATTGTAGAAAAAAATTGTGGGAAATGAATATACTGTGCCTGCTGAGATCAATGATGCTAGATTGCTTGCTGTGGCTTGAGACAAGTGTTGATGAGCTGATTCATGGGTAAACTAAGCTGGCCCCCATAGCTGTCCCTCTATACTGCCCAGTTTTCAATCTACTCTTGGGCAAATGGCTCTCAGTTATGCTTGGTTTCCCCCCTTTCTCCTGCCTGCATCAAGATGTGATGTCTCTGTTTGCCTGAAGTAGCTTCTGTTTCTACTTGGACCCCTGGGAAAAGCAGAGAGGCTGCGTTTGTTTTTCGGCTTCTAGCGCTAGGAGTGCTTGAAGGCTGGGTGTTGTTGTTTTTTTGCCTTGTAGCGCCGAGCAGTCGCGGGTTTTTTCCTCCTTCCAGCCCGTTCACCACGCTAGAAGTTTTAACTCTGACTACAAGCTAGAAAAAATGGTGGCAGCCTCCTGCACCAACAGGAAGGTTGCTTGGCTGCAAAGGAGCTTGGGAGATGTAGTACGAGGGATGAGGAAATAACGATGGCAGCCTCATGCACCAATAGGAAGGTGGGAGTTGTAGTGGGAGGGACGAGGAGCAACAGCAGCCATTCTGATTGGTAATTTCCCCCCGGTAGCAGCGATATCAAGCATGCTAGGAACATCACTTCCTGCTATTTCCTAGTTGAAAAACAAACGCAGCCTAAGTAAGTGTTGGAATTTTGCCCCTCCTCCTCCAACAGTAAGTGCAGAAGCAGCTCCAAGAAATAGGAAGTGATATTGTCAATAGGAAGTGACATATTCTCTGTGTGGCATGAGAAAGAAATGTCAGGTGGCTCCAGACAGGTGAATGTATTAGGAGAAGATTGTATATAGACAGCACAGATGATATAGACAGCCCTTGCTCCCTGCAACCTACCTGATCTTGGGTGTGGTGCCCCCGCCCCTTTGTCCCCTTTACTGGCCTAATTGTAAGATGACACAGCTGCTTGCTAAGGTTGTTGAAAAGCTAGAATTTTACTGGACCATCCCAGCTTTCATCATCGTGGCCAGCTGCCCCAAAAGGTTGTGTTCCTAATTCTGCAATTTTTCTTGAATTGGGGACAATCTTTAATTTCCACGAGGGTATGGCAAATGAGATTTAAATATTGGTTACGTATCTTATTTCGTGCCCGCGCAGATAGTTATATTTCCCACCTTCTTTCAGATATAAAGCCAGAAAGGGGGGGGAGGGAACTAAAAACAACACCCCCCCCCCAAAAAAAACACCCGTGTGTGCTCCTAACTCTGTTGAAATTTAGCTTGTAGGCTCCATAGAACAATGATTTGTCTCTTTGCTCATTGTAGCATGGAAGGCTTCATGTACGTAGATGATGCCATATTGGTTAAAAATGACAATGATAAAACCTGTCTATCTGCCCTGCTTGGAAGAGATTTGCCTGGCATGAGCACATGAGTGTTTGACGACACGGGATGTGCTGTGGAAATTGTGGAGCTGCCTGTAGAACTGAAAGCATATAATGGCCATTGCTTTCATTTTGTCGGCCTGAAACATCTGCAATAACATCCTTAAAGGATTTCTGGCATTTTGCTGGGTGGAAAACACACTTTCCCCTGTTATTTGGCAGAGTAATAGGGTTATTTGCTATCGGTAGTTCTTGTTATGCTTCTGCTGTTATTCTCAGGGCTTAGAAAATTCAGCTGATTGATTTTTCACTATGGTAGGCCAGTCCCACAATTGTAATAAGGGCCAACTGCTGGAGACGTATTGGGATGAACCATTGATTAAGTTGACACTGTAATCTATTTTTCCTGTGCCTCACAGGCTGGATTTACAGTGTGTGTATACCCACATTTCTGAAATGCTGGTGTGTGTGTGTGTGAATAAGCTTGCACTGGCAAGTTTGTCTGTGCTCAGCTCTTATTAATATTAGAATACGTTTTGGCACTCTTGAAGGGAATAAAAAGGAAGGCTGCGGAAATTACATCTAAGGTTGTTCTTAAGGGATATGGGGAAATGCAATCAGGAGAAATCACTGAGATGCTCAGAATAGCCGTCTGAGGCAGACTTTTAGAGATAAATGTAGTGGGCACAGCCCATCAGGAAGCTCTCCTGCGCAAGTGCAAGAGCGCTGAGTTTGACAAATGGATCCTTAGCCAGCCAGTCTTTGGCTGCAAGTTACTCTCATCAGTTGGAGATGGAGAGTCCAAGTCTCTGGGTCCAAGTCTCAAGTCAAGTCCCAAGTCTTTGGTTGCGAGTTGTGAGTCCCTATCTATTTAATGGGGAAAATGGGTTTAAACCTGAATAAAATTGGACTTGTCGTAAAAGGCTTCAAGTCTTGAGTTGAGTCTTTTGAGTCTTTTACAATCATCGAGTCAAGCCCGAGTCAAGTCATTGATGCGACTTGAGTCCGAATCAATAGATTCAAGTCTACATCACTGCTGACAAATGTCCCGATCTCCCATGTAATAGCCTGCACTGCAGCTGAATCTATCTAGGACCCTCGGGGGGGGGGGTCTCAGCCTAGGCCAGGGTAGGCTCAGACCTTTGAATGTTTGACTTGATGCCTGAGGATCTATGCAAATGTATGTCTGGGGCTATGAAAAATGTTGGTACCTGAGCAAAGTTAGGGTATGGAACCTAGTGGTTTTAGATAGAACCAGGGCTGGGACCCAGACGTGTGTGTGTGTGTGTGTGTGTGTGTGTGTGTGTGTGTGTGTGTGTGTGTGTGTGTGTGATTTTAGGAGCAATGTTGAGTGTAAAAGCTATCTGTTCACACATGGTGTTTAAAAAATGGCTTCCTAAGAGGTAGCCGTGTTAGTCTGTTGAAGCAAAAATAATGACGACACCCAGGGCATCTCAAACGTTAACACATTGATTTTAGTACAAGTTTTTCTGGACTAGAGCCCACTTCATCAGGTGCATGAAGTGTAATCCTCAGTTGGCAAGTATGTATGTGTGTGTAGATGGAGAGAGAGAGAGAGCGCGCGCACTGGGGCCAAAGAGCTATGGAATGCAAGAGGTACAGCCAGTTACAATCATGATGAAAACCTTAACTGTAAGAGATAAAAATAACGATGATTCAACACAAAATCAAAATGATTCAAGAGAAGATAAAGCAGTTATCCTCCTGCCTATGTGGTTAATTAACACACATAGTAGACAGGAGCCATGTTTTCCAATTAGAGCCTAAATGGGTGGATGCAGACCTGTGAACAAAGATGGCTATGGAAGGCAAGAGATACAGCAAGGAAATATTCTTAGCTAACGCTTAGATTAAACGTATGAGAGAAATACAGGCACAAGGTACATCAGCAATCACTAGTGTGTTTATGCAGGCCACTAGCGTCACTGCAGGGAGGCGGAGCTCTAAGTTCCGCCGCGGTCAGACCCTCCGTTACACGGGAGCACAAAGCGCCCCCTCGCCTTCGGAGCCATTCAAGTCGGTGAAAGCATTGCGGGGGTGCTTCGTGCTCCCGTGTAACGGAGGGTCTGACCGCGGCAGAACTTAGAGCTCCGCCCCCTCTGCAGTGACGCCAGTCATTCCTGGCTGAATGACTTTGTGTAATTTATTTGTTTATTTTTACCCTGCCTGTCCTTTTGGTGCCATACATTTCTTAACATAGGCATTGAGATAGAAAACCATTGTCTTTGTTGAAGCCCAAATGGGCAGAATCAAACCTCCTAACAAGTTCAGTAGTTTCCCTTTGAAATTCCTTCGTTGTAAAATAGTGGCCTTTTCAGGTTAATAGTGGTGATGCTCCTCCCCCCCATGGGGGGCCGCCGACCCGACACGCCCACATGATGCCACAAGCTCCGCCCCCTGAGGACCATGACGTCATTTTCACATGCCACCACCGAAATTCGACGGTGGTGCGGCGCGAAAGCAACCCCCCACCCTGTGCTTTTTGACTGCATTTCGGAGCCATGCTCTGCCGCCGGATTAGTAGTCAGGACTGTGCCGTCTGTCCGTCAAGCCTTGATGCTGTTCCTTAGGGATGCCTCATTTCAAGAAATGCATTGAGGTTTTTTGCAAATAAATAAATAAAATATTACGTGTAAATAAATATATAAAATATTTTTTTTCTAGATCACCTTTTTTTAAAGTCTCGTAAAGCTAGGTGGATCCTGCTCATTTTAAAAAGGTCCTGTCATTTTAAAAAGTGGGTCCCGGTGCTAAAACATTTGGGAACCACCACGGTCCTATGCAGTTCTGCTCCAAAGCCTCTGCTTTCTCCGCAGAGATCATTCTTTCTCATCATGAATCTCTGAATGGTCACATTCCACTTGGTGTGTTCACTACAACTGAGTGTCTCAAATAAAATAAATGCAGAATAGATAAAAATACGAGCCAATAATGAAGGATGACCTCTCCCCGCTGCAGTAGGCTCTCCTTTAAACCCACGGCTAAGATCATTAGTGTCTTGTCGTAAATGCAAAGCTAAAGGTTATTGTTATTGTCAGAGCTGCCAATCTCCTTCGCAAATAATGAGAGCACAGGGGGGAAAGGGAAGTGACAGCAAGCCATTGCTTGAAACGTTCAGAATCCCTCTGCTCTGAGATGCTTCCCTTTTTTGGGAAGGAAAAAGAGCTTTCAAAGCCGTTGCAAAAGGCAGTTGAGAATAACAGATCACTGCAGTCTGTCTGGCTCCGAGGGCACTTAACGTAGATACCAGCGCATGCAGTTTGAAGGAGGATTGACAATGGAAGCCTGCTCTGCATGGAAATCCTTTATGCCGATGTGTAATGTCTGCAGAATCATGGGAAATGCAGGATCATGGGAAATCAAGGGCCATTTTTATTTTTGCTAACTGGTGCAGAGAATAAAGGGCAGCATCAACTGAAGGCAAACTACTATATACTGTTTTCAGCGTGCCAAAGTTAGTGCAAAGTTGGCTTCAGAGGTCTACCTCTGAAGAGGCTGAGATTGTGCTGTGACTTGAAGACTGACAAAGAATTCACTGACCCACAGCGCAAACCTCTTGATGCAGCCGGCGCCGGAACGAGCGTTCCGGCACCGGGAGGTGTCGCAAACGTGGCGGAAAGCACGTTTGTGATGACTTGTGAGCAAGGAAGGCCGGCACAGAGGAGACCAGTGTGTTTAGGGTGAGGAAGAAGTCCACATGACCAGCTTTCTATCACCATCATCTGAATAGTGGGCTGCCTTTTCTCAGACCACTACCCATACAATAGCACCCAATGGGGACCGTGGGTAGCTGCCATCTGAAATATGCAAGAAATAGTTCAATGGATAGTAGGATAGGATTGCCCTAGTCTCACAGTGTGTAATTAATTTATGGCATTTGCTGCAAAATGTCAGATGCTGGAGGGAACCGTAGGGGAGGGCGATCCCCTTCCTGTGGGCTTTCTGGAGGTAGGTGGTTGGTCGCTGTTGAAAACAGAATCCTGCACTACATGGACCATTGTAGGGCTCTTCAGTAACATCACTCAGCTTTTCATCCTCATATTCCTAATCTTGGTCGTGTTTGTATACTTTCTTAAGCAGCCCTAAGGGGCAGCATGAAAACCTGACCACTCGTTCTTCCCCCACACCTACATTGAAATGCACTAGGCAGCCCTATGAAGATTATTTACACAATCCTCCCTCCCCCCTCAAAAACAGCATGGGAAGGTAAGATTGCACAAATAATTATTTGTTCAATTTGAACCATTTATAGGATTGCAGAATTCAGCTTTCCTTGTGGCAGCATTTGGACTGCCTAGGTCAGAGGTGGCCAACCTTCCACCATTAGGGCCTCTGCGTTCTTAAGAGAATCTTGGCAGCTGCACCTGCTGATGGTGCTGCTATAGCAGCTGCACCTGCTGAAATGCCCTCACCTATACAACCATTAAAGGGCCAGGAGCATTCATGTTGAAAGGTTGGCCACCCTGGGCCTAGGTGCATATTTTTAAATGATGATGATGATGATGAATATTTATATACCGCTTTTCAACAAGAGTAGTTCACAAAGCAGTTTACATAGCAAAATAAACTATTTTGCAAAATTGTTTTTTTTATGTGGAGTATGCATAGCTCAGTGATTAGCTAAACGAATGAGTGTCACCTAAAATATTCGTCATCCCATGAACGTTCGGCGTGGGGAGAAAGAAAGAGGGTATTTCTCCTCCTCCCTCTGGTTTGTTGCCTGGCGTCAGTGGGAGATGTTGCCTGACTGATAAGCCCAGCCTTCGCCATCTTTTGGGCCATTTACCTTGGGATGCAGCTTCACGTGATGCTATCAACGGATGATTTATGGCCTGTGCCTCTCATCTGACGTTTTGGGGAAAAGTTTTCATTGTTCATAACTGGCTTGCAAACAACTAGCAGACGTTTCCTCTGCCTCTGCAGGTGCAGCAGAATTTTAAATGCGAGCGCAATTAAATGGGAAGTGGAATGCCAGCCGCCAGCAGGATGCTCGCAATAATAATACAGAAGAGTGGAATTCTCTGCAGTATTGATCTTGTGATGTTTCAGCGTGAGGGATGCTTCACAGCACAGTTGCCATATAATAGCATATGGGCTGCTTTTTTGTGTGGCTGCTGAAACATTTCCTTCATGGCAATGACATACCGTGCAGACACCTCTGTGGCAGTAATTAGATCAGATGTACACGACACGCTGAACATAAAACACTTCCTTGATTGTTATTTAACTCTGTGGATATCCCCTTTCTTGTGCCTTTGATAGATTCTGTTCCTTCTTTGCAAGCTTACAAAGTACATCTTAAAAACAATTAGAGCCTACCGGAGTGAAGGAAAAGGAGCGTGGAATTAACGATGAGTTGAAAAAGCCAGTAGTTTGTGCATACAACATTCTTTTGACCTCAGAGGCGAGGTGTTGAACCAAGAATTTTCTGTTGGCGGAGCCACACCGTCCAGAGTAGAGTTGTCTATATAAGGACACACGGCTCGAAATATTACGAGTTGCAACATTTGCCAGATTTATTGTTCAGATCCTGTCAGACCTGATGAAGCAGGAAATATAATGCACACCCCGTCCGAATATATATCAAAGCTAGGACACGAGATACCAGATTCCTCTGTGGTTATACAGCTAATATTCCAGATTGCTTTTAATCATTTTATTTTGTGCCCCCAAGAAGCAGGTAGGAAACCTCACATCACAGAAGCAGCAGCAAGCATCATCCATCTGTCCTTTCCCCTCCAAAGCCACTGAAATGGCTCAGCGGATTCCTACACACAAGGTGTCATTCCAAAGCTCATAGCATAAGAACATAGGAGGAGCCCTGCTGGATCAGGCCAAAGGCCCATCTAGTCCAGCTTCCCGTATCACACAGTGGCCCCACCAGATGCCCCCGAGAGCACACAGCCAACAAGATACTTGTATCCTGTCGCCACTCCCTTGCACCTGGCACAAAGAAAACCTACTCCTACAACCAAGAGGTTGCTTATCCCTCCTGCATTTTATATATCAAAGCTAGGACACGAGATACTAGATTCCTCTGTGGTTATACGTATGCTCTTGACCTGTATTGAATTCCAGTATTGCATCTTGGCAATACTGTACCGATATGTTTACAGAGATTAAGAACATCAGAAGAGCCCTGCTGGATCAGGCCAATGGAACAACTAGTTTCAGCTTCCTGTATCTCATAGTGGCCCCACCAGATGCCTCAGGGACCACACAAAACAACAAGACACCTGTATCCTGTCGCCACGCCCTTGCATCTGGGCTTGAGAGATAGCCTATTACTAAAACCAGGAGGTTGCTTATCCCCATCATGGTTTGTAACCTGTGATGGACTTTTCCTCTATAAATCTGTCCAATTCCCTTTTAAAGGCATCCAGGCCAGGTGCCATCACCTGATTGTACTCAGAATTCAAATGCTAAGATCTCCCCAGCCCTCCTTTGTGTTCATATGCCTGGTCAAAGTCTGCCTAGCTACTTTTTGACATCAGAGCATTTCAGCCAGTGGCAGACTGAGGTGGATAACAAGGAAGAGAGGACTTTGTATTGTTATGGTTGTGTAGAGGAAGGAATGGGCAGCCCGATCCTCTCTAACTTTAGAGTGGCGGTGCGTGCTCCGCCGCTCTAAAGGGTTGCAAACATGCCGTAAAGCACGTTTGTGATGACTTTGGAGTAAGGGTCGCTGGCGTGAAGGCTGGCAGCCCTTACTCCACCGCTCTTTGGACCCTGCAGTCACCAGTGGAGGTAACTCCTGCACCGGTTGGTGCAGGGGCGGGGGCGAGGGCGGGCAGGGGCATGGAGGGAGGGGGGACATTGGCCGAAATGGGCCGGGAGAGGGCGAGGATATTGGCGGTGCGCTCCGCCAATATCCTTGGCCCTTTCCCGGCCCATTTCGGCCTTACCCCGCTGCCTTCTCCCGAGGTGTTCCTGGGCTGCGCAAGTGCGGCCCGGGAACAGACTCCAGATTTCGCAGCCGGCCCTTTTGGTCAGCTGTGGAAAATTGCGCAGGATTGCGCTGTTAGACGTGAAATGCTCTTTTTCACTGTTCCTGTCTCAGCTCCCCAGCAGCATTGACAGAGAGCAGCCAAACCACCTCAGTCTGGAATGGTAAAAGGAGTTGGTTCAGACACTTCTTTCTCAGTGCTGCCGGGGCACTGAGATGGAGCAGTCAGAGACCGCTGCCCTTATTTCCAGGCAATTGGGATGATCAGGGCAGCAATCTTTACGTATGCTCTTGTCTAAATAAATTAAATAAAGGGATTGTGAAGAGCTCCAGAAGGATCTCTCCAAACTGGGAGAATGGGTAGTAAAATGGCAGATGCACATTGGGGCAAGAAACCAAAATTTCACATATACGCTAATGGGTTCTGAGCTGTCTGTGATGGATCAGGAGAGAGATCTTGGGGTGCAGGTCGACAGGTCGATGAAAGTGTCGACCCAGTGTGTGGCGGCTGTGAAGAAGGCCAATTCCATGCTCGGGATAATTAAAAAAGGGATTGAGAATAAAACGGCCAATATCATTATGCCTTTGTACAAATCAATGGTAAGGCCACATCTGGAGTATTGCGTCCAATTCTGGTCACCACACCTCAAAAAGGATATAGTTGAATTGGAAAAGGTGCAGAAAAGAGCGACCAGAATGATTCGTGGGCTGGAGCACCTCCTTTATGAGGAAAGGCTACAGCGTCTGGGGCTTTTCAGCCTAGAAAAAAGGCACCTGAGGGGGGACATGATTGAGATGTACAGGTGGGCCCCCATATCCACTGATTCACTATCCACGGTTTCAGTTATCCACGGATTGTGGGGACCTCCCCCCAGGCTTTTACTTTTTTCCCAGTAAGCTTTGTTTCTTCTTTAAAGAAACAGGAGAAGCAGCCTCTGGCTGCTTATTACAGGCAAGTAGAACGAGACTAAGTCCTAGAGAGGCTCTGCAAGGTTAACAGAAACCTTGCAGAGCCTCTCTAGGACTTAGTCTCATTCTACTTGCCTGCAATGGAGGCTGCTTCTCTGTTTGTTTTAAGGAAGAAACAAAGCTTGCTGAAAGAAAAATAAGAGCTGGGGGGGCAAGCATGCTTGCCTGCAGGGGAGGCAAGGTGGGGGGGTCCTCAGGAAACCATGGAGGGGGTTTTGCTCTTATCCACGGTTTCAAGTATCCACGGAGGGGCCTGGAACATATCCCCAGCGGATATGGGGGCCCACCTGTTTAAATTATGCATGGGATGGAGAGAGTGGACGGAAACTCTTCTCCCTCTCGCACAACACCAGAACCACGAGACATACACTAAAATTGAGTGGAGGGAGAGTTAGAACGGACAAAAGAAAACATTTCTTTAACCAGCATGTAATTCATCTGTGGAACTCCTTGCCACAGGATGTGGTGATGGCACCTGGCCTAGATACCTTTAAAAGGTGTTTGGGTAGATTCATGGAGGAAGGGACCATCACAGGTTACAAGTAATGACAAAGTGAGTTGCTCTGTTGTCATTTCGCTTCTTTTATCCTCCATGAATGGGCCTTCTCACAGAAGCCTCTGAGGAGTAGGCTTACCAGATCTCCAACCGGGACAGAGTGCTAGACCTTTAGGAGAAGGAATGTGGGCAGGTGTAGCTTGTAAAACCTTAGACCACAATCCTAGGCATGTCTACTCAGAAGCAAGGCCCACTGAACACCATATCCAAAGGGGGACAGGGTGCCTACACCTTTAACCATTGTAAAAAGAGGGAATTTGGGCAGGTGCAGCTTGTTGCACCCTTCCATTATGAGCTGCATCTGCCCAAATTCCTTCTTTTTACAATGGTTAAAGGTGTAGGCACCCTGTCCCCCTTTGGATATGGTAAGCCTATCTAATAGCATGAAAGCTATTTCCTTTGTGATGAGATTCTGTATCCCTGCAGTATGTGCATGGATAGGCTTACCAGATCTCCAATCGGGACAGAGTGCTAGACCTTTAGGAGAAGTCATGTGGGCAGGTGTAGCTTGTTAAACCTTAGAGCAAAATCCTAGTCATGTCTACTCAGAAGCAAGCCCCATTGTGTTCAGTGGGGCTTGCTTCTGAGTAGACATGCCTAGGATTGTGCTCTAAGGTTTAACACGCTACACCTGCCCACATTCCTTCTCCTAAAGGTCTAGCACTCTGTCCCGGTTGGAGATCAGGTAAGCCTACTGAGGAGGCCCAATTGTGGAGGTATACGGTGAGAGAGCCGGCATGAGTCACCTGATTGAGAGACTTGCACTGCTGACATCACCACTACCTGGTTGTTGGGGGCTTCAGAAGTTCACCAGGAGAACCTCTGTGGACCTGTGGTGTCTCTTCCAGTGCCCAAACTGGCCAACCAGTCACACTGGCCCTGCAGCTGTGTCTGAAAGGCTTGCCTAAATTCAACGAGTCAATTCATGACAGAGGTGCAATTCAAACGAGAGATGTCGTATTTGACAGCTCAGTTTCTTAGCCACTGAACTATGCCCAATCTAAGGTACAGGAAAGCTTCTGGTCCAGATGGCATGACGTTCCAGTGATAAAGGTTGGTTACCCAAAATCCAGACATTTTGGGGGCTATGGCTTTTTAAAAAAAAACTTCTTCCAGCACCTGGCTGGCATAGCGCAAGGCATGCTGGGGCACAAAATTATTTAAAATATTGTATAAAGATACCTTCAGGCTATGTGTATAAGCTGTATATGAGACATGAATAAATTTTGTGTTTAGACGTGGGTCCCATGCCCAAGATATCTCATTATATTTATCCAGACAAAATCCAGACAAATGCAAAATCTGGACAGCTTCCCATCCCAAGCAGTCTGGATAAGGGATACTCAACCTGCATAAGAAATGTGCTGGACATTTTCCATGCAACCGGAAGGACACACACACCAAGACTGGGTTCAAAGGTTGGCATTCTCCTGAGTAACAAATGCAGTATGTAAAACTAATACAGTAGATACAATGAATAGCCCTGAGTTTCAACATAACCAGTTTCAACATAATCAGCTACTAAGTGAAACCTCACTGAAGATTCACTTAGGACATTCACGGTGCAATCCTGTTGGCAGGGATCGAGATCGGCCAAATCCTTCCCTCATTGATCGGCTGAGCCGTTAAACGGCCTCCTCCAACTTCCTCTAGCAAAATAGCTGGCAGAACTCCAAGGAGGCCGATAAGCCCCAGCCCCGGTTACACTCGGGAAGGGGACGAGCGTCCCCTTCCCCGAGTAGACTTACCGCCGCGGGGGAGGCTGCCCGCTGCGGTGCACGGGATCCAGAGGGCGGTCTCGGCCACCTGGCGGATCCTACAGGAGGAATGGGCTGCCCATAAACATGGCTGAGCCCTAACCATATGGCCGCACAGCTGAAATCAGAGCCCCGTGCAGCTTCTGGCAGGGTGCTCCAGAACTTGACATTTGATGATATCATTGCCGAGTGCTCCAGAGCTGTCCCCCCATGCAGCTAGGGAACAGACCCCTATCTTTTTACAGATTAAGCACTGGGAATACAATATGCAGGCCCATTGCTTCAGCTCTGTTCATGAATGTTCCGTTCAAGGCAATTATCTTTGAACCCAACTTCAATTTTGCTGTGACCTGCAATCTGGAAATGGAGATGTTTTGATATAAGCCAACACTTGTTTGCACAGCAGTGCTCCTAATTAAGCCGAAATGTCACCACATTCATATGTCTGTGTAACACCTTATATCCACTTATTTTAAAGGTCTCTCCCTGCAGGAAGCTGGCCTCATTTGAAACGTACCAAAGAGGACTTTGGGGTGGTGTTCCAGTAAAACTGTATGACATACCTGGTCACCAAACCAAGTTTTATTTGTGCTGCTGGATCTTCTTGGAAGCTATTGGTTGCTGATTAAGGAAGCTATTGGTTACCTGATCACCAGACCTAGACCTAACCCAGGGCTTCTTAATCAAAAGACACGTTGTCTTAGTATGAACTATAGAACCAAAGGGGAACTGCCCCATAGATAGAGGGTGTTGGACAAATTTTGAAGACATCCTATGAAAATAACCTTTGAAGACGATTTACAGCGCAATCCGACTTAACTTTTGTGCCAGTTTAACCAGCAGCGCAGCGAGAACGGGAGGCCCCAGAATGGAAAAGGGATTCAAATCCCCTTTGAATTCCTCTTTTGGAGGGGATTTGAATCCCTTTTCCATTCTGGGGCCTCCTGTTCTCGCTGCGCCGCTGGTTAAACTGGCACAAAAGTTAAGTCGGATTGCGCTGTTATTGATTTACCATGTACCTGTATTGATTTATTTTACTATGTAAACCACTTTGTGAACTACTCCTGTTTATATTATTATATTATACTTATTATATGATAATAATAATAATAATAATAATAATAATAATAATAATAATAATAATTTTGCTCCCAGGGATGGTTCCCCTATCAACCTTACCCTATTTAAACTAATTGTCTGCTTGACAAACACACAATCCCTGTGAATCAACTTGCTCTGAATTTTTTTAAAATGAGCTGAGTAGAAAAATGTTTTGACAACTTTTTCAGCCCAAACCTGGTTCTTTTGAGTGGTGGAGAAAGTTTAACAAAAACCCCACGGTGTTCCACTTTTTCTCAGATGTTTGTAGAGATCTGACAGCAGAGTGAACTGTCACTTTTCTTTAAATTTTCTTTCTTTAGATTTTCTTTAAATCTTTCCCCCAGAAGACCATTGTGAAGGCAGGAAATGTTACTTCCTGCTCCTGATCTCGTTCTGATTGGCTTCATGATGATGCCATGTGGCCTCATGTCATCATGGAGCCAAATCAGAGTGAGGGCACGAATAGGGAGGAATGCTTCCTGGCCTTACTCTAGCCCAGTGGTTCTCAACTTTTTTAGAACTGGGACCCACTTTTTAAAATCACGGGACCCACCTAGCTTTACGAGATGCTCAAACATTTATCTCCCTATATTTACACAAGCTTGCAAACTACAAGAGCACAGCTGTTTGCAGGATAATTAGCAGCTATTTATTTATTTATTTATTTATTTATTTATTTATTTATTTATAGAATTTGTACCCCGCCTTTCTCCCACAAGGGCAACCAAGGCGGCTTACAATAAAAATCTTGCAAACTGCGAACTTGCAAACTTATCTTGCAAACTGCAGGAGATCAGCTCTTTGAAGGGCAATTAGTAGCTATCGGATTTTTGAATAGCCTGGGGGCTTGTGGCAATATCTAATCTTCCCATCACCTGAGACCCACCAGAAATCAGATCACAACCCACCAAGTGGGTCCTGACCCACAGTTTGAGAAACACTGCTCTAGCAGCTCCTGAGGTGGAAGCACTGAAGAAATGGCACTTGGCAGCAGTGGGGTGATATAAACTCTGCAGTTGGTAAGAGGGGTGACCCCTTTACCATGATTCGTGTTCTCTATGTGGGTGAAATGGTCTAGCACCTGACCTTTGGAAGCCACTGCCCTGGAGAAACCACAGCAGTAAACTTTCTTTTTGCATGCTAAATTAGGAACTGTAGAGGGAAAATTCTGCTTCGAGCAAGAATGTATAACTCACACAAAACAGGAAAATGCCTCCTTCAGTATGCATCTCATTATTTTTTTTTGGGGGGGGGAGATTATGTACATGTCAAAGTTATGCAAAGAATGCATTCTAGCCAGGACAAGCTTAGCAAACATTGCAATCATAGCTTAACCTCTTCGCATTGTGTCAAATATGCCACGTTAAGCACAGTTGAGATTAGACCCTAGATACCTGTGTAAAATGCTGAAGGATGTACATAGCCAGGGTTTCCAGGCTGAAATTCCAGAAACAGGGAACATATGAAGTTCAACTTCAAAATGATTCAACAGATCTTGTTTCAGATTGAGTTACTTACAGCTTATTGTCTGTTGGTTGTAGTCCTTTTGTGCAAATAGCACCAGAAGCATAGCTGGACACACACACACACACACACACACACACACACACACACACACACACACACACACACACACACACACACACACAGCATAGCTGGGGGGCTATGGTACACACACACACACTGCAGTACGTGCTGCAATGCGCTGTAAGGTGGCCCCTCCCACTCACCGTCAGAGACATTCCGGGCAGCAAAGGCAATGCGTAGCAAATTCCGTTTGGTTCAGTGAGCACCTGCGTGTTGCCTTCGCTGCCTGGAATGGCTCTGAAGGTGAGTAGGAGGGGCCACCTTGCAGCACTTTGCAGCATTTACTGCCACCCCCCAGCTATGCTACTGAATAGAACATTTTTGGAGTGGGTGCAGTTAATGCATTTTACACCCTTATTTTAAGGAGAGGCCATGCTAGTTTCAATAAACTTCACTTAGAATTACTGTATGTCCAGAATGTAGATTTTAAATGCAGTATCGGGGCCAGTCCACCCATGAAGTGAGTAACGCGGCTCACATCAATGGTGGGTGGCAGTGGAGTGGCAGATTCAGGGTACCCTTCTCTCTGATTGCAAATCTGCCATCATCTAGCCATGCAAGCAAGGAGAGATGAGGAGTTGGGGAAGCAGCCAGCTGTCTCCTTAAATAAAACAGGAAGTGCAGTGCACACTGGGAGTTCCCAGCATGACCAGCATTTCCTGTTTTGTCTAAAAGGATTGCACAGGAAGGAGTGAGGTAAGTAGTTGCATTCAAGTGTATCTTACACATCCTGTTGGGTTTTTTTTTTTAGCATTTTTCCTTTATTAATGGCCCATTCCTACCTGTTCCATTCCAACTTTTACGCTGTCTGCACATATAAACGGGGCATGCACTGTTGTCCTTGCAAGAAATGCCCATTCTGTGGATCATCACCTTGGTAATCAGACTCTTTGACACCATTTGCAAATGTAACCATACAGTAGATTTCAGGGTGCACCCTGTAAAATTATCAGTGTTTACCATGGATGTGTGTTGTATCTGAAACTTGTTTGCTACCCACTTATCTTCCACGGTACAACCTCTAGAAGAGACTGCTGCAGAGCATACGACTTCCTTGAACTGAATCCATTTGAAAGCTGACATATCTGAGGACATTTAAAAGAGATACGAAGTCACTCTTGGTGCAATTATACGCAAAAGCAATTTAGGTGAGATAGATAAGAAAAGCACCTGAGATCACCAATACGATAGAGTGCCCCTTTCTTCAACGCAGATTGGAAAACATAACCAAAGCATAAAAATGCCTCTTTCAGTTATAACCTCATTAGTGTCACACATAAAGACTGATATTTCACAAAGCACATTATACTTCATGGCTTGCTGTGGCCGCCCAACACGTCTGCCGCCTTGGGGGAGGCAGCTGGGGCCGCAGCTCCACGGACCTGCGCTTGGCAATTACATCATCGCCGAGCAACCCCAGAAAGTGAGAAACCGGCAGCTGGTCCAGCAGGTGGCGATGTTGCGGAAGTCAAAGGGGTGTGGAGATGGGAGGGCACAAAGGAGAAGGCAGGACGGAGGGGAGGGTGAGGAAGGCGAGGAAGACGAAGAGAGGAGAAGAAGAGAGTGGATATCAGAAAGAGGGATGAAGATGTTCATGGGAGCCAGGAAGAGAGAGGAGAGCCAGGAGGGAGGAGAAAGATGGACAACAAGCAAGTATTCCACAGTGGGAGCAGAAGCAGAATGGGGGAAGTGGGCTAGGAGTACAGTCTGCGGGCAGTGCGGAAGGTCTGGAAGAAGGAGAGTGCAAGGGGGAGCTGGAAGGGGCTCAAGGAGGAAGACCAAGACAGATGGGGGTCCAGGCAAAGGGATCGCTGGGGGAAATCCGAGGAGGCCGATCGGCCCGGGCGCCATTTACACTCGGGCAAGGGGACGAGCGTTCCCTTCCCCTTCCCCGAGTAGACCTCTGGCTGAGCAGCAGCCTGGCCACGGCGGAGCATAGGATCCAGCAGGTGGCCTGGGCCGCCCACCGGATCCTTACGCAGGATTGCGCCATGAGACGTATAAAATTATGCATGGGATGGAGAGAGTGGATAGAGAGAAGTTCTTTTCCCTCTCGCACAACACAAGAACTAGGGGACATGCACTAAAATTGAGTGGAGGGAGAATTAGAACAGACAAAATAAAATATTTCTTTACCCAGTGTTTAATTAATCTGTGGAACTCTTTGCCACAGGATGTGGTGATGGTACCTGGCCTAGATGCCTTTAAAAGGGGATTGGACAGATTTATGGAGGAAAAGTCCATCACAGGTTACAAGCCATGATGGGTATATGCAACCTCCTGGTTTTAGAAGTAGGTTTTCTCTGTATGCCAGATGCAAGGGAGTGGCAACAGGATACAGGTATCTTGTTGTCTTGTGTGCTCCTTGAATCATCTGATGGGGCCACTGTGAGATACAGGAAGCTGGACTAGATGGGCCTTTGGCCTGATCCAGCAGGGTTCTTCTTATGTTCTTGTGTGAAAAAACAGGCAACTGAAGACTGGCGGAAGGGTAATCAGAATTTGAATAAGTTTGTCTCTCAAATGTGTTGTGAAGGCAGGGGATGTATGACCATTTAATCATTTGATTTTGATTTTGTCTGTAAACCGCTTTGTGAACTTTTTGTTGAAAAGTGGTATATAAATACTGTTAATAATAATAATAATAATAATAATAATAATAATAACAACAACAATATGGCTCAATTCTGCATGGGGGGAGTACAGTGAGTCCTATTTAAAGATATGTCTCTACACACCCTTAATTAGTCTAGTCACATGGCTTTCATCTCACTGAGATAATGAATTTCATGTTCCAGATTGCTTCATGTGGTCTCCCATTTTGTTTTTGCTGGCATGCAATCTTTTCCCCGCCTCTAGCCTTCCGCCCCTGGGCAAAGGTGGCTGCATAGAAGGTGCTCATTTTAGCTGGGGGATTTTCACGTTTCCCAAGAAAGCGTTCTCTCCCGCCATTTGTCAGCCAGCCAAAAGAATTCTTCCGCGGGTTTTAACTTGACTTTTCTCTTCGATGAATCCAGTCCCCAAAAGTACATCTACAGGTTTGGCTCCCTGTTAATCTGTGTCATCTCTTTAATTGCTTGTATGACATTTTCCTCTCCAAACTGGAAGAACTCTGTTCCCAAAATGTAAGACATGTAGTTCGTCAGTGAGACTAGAGTGATACTGCCAGAAGTTTGGTGCTTGGCCGTGATCCCAGTGAACGTGATTTAATAGGTGAGAAGCAAATTTTGTGTGTGAGATAATAGTGTGATAGTCTAAATTTAAATGAGACCGAACCAGAGTGGTGTTTTAAAGAATGTTCTGAGAGTAGCGGGTGAGAGTAGCGAGCCATGGCAGAAAACAATAGAAAGGTAGCAATAATAAAACAGAAGTACTTGGTCACAGACGTGGAAAAAGTTACATTGCTAAAACATTAAAAGCTTTAAAAAGCATTAAAAAGCATCCAGCATTAAAAACACACAGCAACAACAGCTTTAAGATTAAAATCAATATCTAAAATGCGACGTTTTGCTCGAATTTTATCGAGCATTATCAAGCAAAGAGCCCTCATGTAGCAGGAAGATGTTACCAGAAGGTAGTAAAACCTCAGTACATAAAGGCAGGAGTAGCCGCATAATCCACCTAAGTGATAACCCCAGGTGTAAAAAGGAAGAAATGAAGGCATCCAGGTAAGCGCTCACCGCAGGTATGCTTTTTAAAGCGTTTAATGTTTTTGCAATATAATTTTTTCCACGTTTGTGACCAACTACTTCTGTTCTATTATTGCTACCTTTCTATATAGTCAGGGCGATGGTGTTCCCAGTAGCAATGTATGGTTGCGAGAGTAGGACCATAAGGAAGTCTGAGCGCTGAAGAATAGATGCTTTCGAACTGTGGTGCTGGAGAAGACTCCGGAGAGTCCCTTGGACTGCTAGGAGATCAAATCAGTCAATCCTAAATGAAATTAACCCTGACTGTTCCCTGGAAGGACAGGTACTGAGGCTGAAGCTCAAATATTTTGGCCACCTAATGCGAAGAGAGGACTCTCTGGAGAAGACCCTGATGCTGGGAAAGACTGAAGGCAAAAGGAGAAGGGGAAGGCAAAGGATGAGATGGTTAGACAGCATCACCGATGCAACGAACATGAAACTGAGTGAACTCAGGAAGATAGTGGAGGACAGGAAGGCCTGGCGGGATATGGTTCATGGGATCACGAAGGGTCGGACACAACTTAACGAATGAACAACAACAACTTCTGTTCTATTATTGCTACCTTTCTATTGTTTTCTGCCATGGCTATTCACCCGTTACTCTCAGAACATTCTTTAATCATTGCTGGCCATGAAAATTTAAAATATTTTTTTTTAAAATAATGGTGTTTTTGTTTGATTAATTTGGGATGTGACTGATTTTGATTACACTGAATACATTACGCTTATTTCACAGTTTCTGTTTTTTAGAAGATTTTATCTTTGTTTGTGCTAATGTTATGGAAAGTCACATTTTTGTGAAGCTCTGGTGCCCAACAGACACTATAATAGCCATGGGGAAGCTTATTTTACATGGGCTCTTCCTGAATCATGGCACCGTTTGCTTCTAGGCTCTGTTCAAAGTGCCGGTCTTATTAACTTGTCATGCTCCCAGTGGTTCAGGACCAGGATATCTCATGGACCACAGTGGAGACTTTGTCATGGATGGCTCTCAAACTGGGCAGTACCAAACCTATTGGGTGCATCTCCTGCCCTGTGTTTTGCAGTAATGTGCAAAAGACAATCTTGCATGTGTTGGGACACAGACACAACTCAAAAGCCATGGGCTGGAAAACCTTTGCAAACTACGATTGCACACAACACACGAGTTTGGCCCTTGCTTTCCCACCTTTTTAACTGGGAAGCACTGAAAAACCATAGCAGAGGGACAGAGAATCTTTAGTTCGTAGCCTCTGTCATTGTTCTCTTGCCCCCGTCCAATTGACTCTTAATGGAAGCTTTTTTTAAAAAAACTGTAAATCACGTGGGGGTATGTGTGCAATCAGGGTTGGAACCACACCAGGAGCCCCCCTCTGGTCACACTAGTAAAAAACGAAAAAAAGAAAACAAAAAAGACAAGTTCAGTCATTCTTTGTAACGTGTCGTTTGGCCTTGAGTTATATTAGCATGCAGAGTGTCTGATTGTTGTATGTGGTTCCTTCTAAGAAATATATCCAGTTACCCTTGAGGAAGAGTCTTTGACTCAAATCACATTGGATCATAAGAACAAAAAGCCTTGTTGTGGTTCTCCCTCTTTCACTTCCTGGATAAATGATGGAAATCCTCAAAGATGTATATTCTCCTGAGTCAGGCCATTGATCCATCTGGCCAATATTATCTACTCTGACTGGCAAGAGCGTCTTCTACAGTTCTGCTAGCTCAGGACGCCAGGAATTGAATCTGGGACCTTTCCCATGTGAGCTGTGCATGCTCCGACTGAGTTTGTTGTTGTTGTTGTTCAGTCGTTAAGTCGTGTCTGACCCTTCTTGATCCCATGAACCATATCCCGCCAGGCCTTCCT